>CM066979.1:3518845-4190583 GCA_033971965.1 Cucurbita ficifolia
GAGATAATGGATCAATAATTCCACCATCACCTACCTAAGTCAAGTGTTACTGCGAATCCACTTCCTAAGCACGAGGCTACCTCGAGGATGATGATGAGATGGACTATACCTACCTAATCAATCCTGAAGAAAGGAAGCGGAAAGGGTAGATGGGACAGCCCTCGGGGAAATTGAACAATAAGGTGTTCTACACTGCACCACCTCATGCGAGCATACCATTGGAATCCATCATTACAACGGGATGGGGTCCAGATGATGAAGAACAAGATCGTCAGAAGGAAGAAAGATATGGACATAGACATGGAATGGGATGAGTTTACTGACGCCATGACCATAGACTGGGATTTCTTCATAGACGAAATGGACTTAGATGACTTACTAGCACCTAGTGACAATGATTGTATGGTGCTTGACCTCAACGACTTTATTGAGGAAGACTGCATCAAAGCCATCACTAGAAATAGAAGGCAGTACCAATCGCGAAAATCAAGCTTGATCCAACGCCAGAATCTTATCCTCAAACAGCTAAAAAAGACTCAAGCTAATATCTCAATCTGGAGTCTTATACAGTCCTCATACCAACCATCGCCAAGCCTTGAGTAAAGCACACAATCAGTGCCAAGTACCTAGTAAGACTTTGCCAGAAACATTGGTGGCAACATTGATGAATGCTACTAGGACAGCCGCCATTAGCTTCATTGACAAAGACTTTTCTGAAGGTAGAAGTTCTCACTTCAAGGCACGGTACATTAGAGTAATGGCTTGTGGAAAACCTTACAAAGAAAGTAAGTCAAATGGTACTCAAAGACAATGGCTCAGCTTTGAATGTCTATCCATTAAAGGTTGCAACTGAGGCTTGAGGCATCATCTTTCACTCCTTCTAATCTGATTGTTAAGTCATATGAGAATACCAAAAGAGAGGTCTTAGGTGTAGCCCCCTTGGATGTGAGCATTGGACCGCATGATCGGGAGAGCATGAAAATTCTTTCCAAAGTCAGACTACTTTGACTTTACAATACTCAATTTCATCGAGCTTGCATGTTTTAATTTGTTACTTGGCAGACTGTGGTTGCACCAAACCAAAGGGGGGCCATCCTCTGTGCACCTGAAACAAAAATTCCCCCTCGGAACTTCGGTGGTAACCATCCAAGGGATTTGCATGGAAAACATGTCAAGGTCAATAATGCCCCAGTACTATAAATCCAACCCGAGGCTTCTTTTGCCGCTTTATCTTTATCCGGGTTTGATTTCGACACAGTTCAGGTTTTTGACCATGTGGATAGATAGTAAGGAGCTCATTGTTCTTTACTTTGACCCATATGCAAATCAAGCAGTGACTAACATCATGAGGAAGATTGATTACTTCCCATGCTTGGGGTTAGGGAAGAATCAACAAGGCAGAACAGAAATACCAGAATACCCAACCTCTATACGGGAAAGGATACGCTCCTTCGAAGGAAGATCAAAGGGATCGAGGGGAAAGAATCCAAAGAAAGTTGGGTCTTGGCCAAAAATAATGGCGAGACTTTTGATTGGAAAATGCGCCCCTACTTCAAAACCCTTAACGGTTACTTTGCCAAAGAAGGGACAGATTTCCTTTTTGTGGCTTTCCTGAGCCTTGGTATTGCCCTACTACTTAAAAGATAATGTCGGGGTTTGAAATCTTCTTCGATACCGGCCTCAAGCTAGAAGACTGTGAGCCGGTGCAGCTGATGGAAAAGGATTAGGAAGAGAACATGGATGCATCTCTCTTTGAGAATGTTTATGTCCTTGAAGATGGAGATGAAATTGAGCCAATAGGATTGATTCGGTCTTCCACTCTAGAATTGGTACCTCGCAGAAGAGTCCAGACCTATGCATCTAGAGTCAGAACCAGAGTCCGAGTCTGAAACCGAGTCAGAGTCTGAGTCCAACTCTTCCTTGTATCAGTCTGAGTCTAATAGTGAATCTCCTTTTAAAGAGGTGATCAACCTCTTCCTTTTCCCCTTTGAACAAGGGGTCTCAGTAAGCAAATATTGGGCTACAGCCTCTTTCTTTTCTTTTCCGAACAAGCTACAGCTTTTGAATCGAAGTCAGATCATTCTTTCTTAAGAAAGAGAATAAAATCTGATTATGAGAATGAAATCTTCGTCTTTCGGGATTCTCTTTTCTAAGTGCCTTCAAGCGCTTACTCAATGCCAAACCAATGAAAAGAGTCCTAGTCCACCACAACTGAATGCTTACTTTTCTAGTTAGCCGGCCGACAGAGAAGGAAAGCAAAATGACTTGCTTCAACGGAAGAAAGGAATGTCCCATGACTCAGGCATTCGCTTGCAGCAGATTCGACGATAAGAACTGACTCGGTGACAGCGAGGTTTTAAATAAGTTTTTGTTTGATCTTGCACTTTCATTTCAAGTAGTGCTTGAGAGAGGAAATGACAAAGCCAAGAACCAAGCTGACTGAATGAAAGCTAACAATTTCATTGCCTCACAGCCTGAATGGCTGCTTCCCGCTCCGAACCTGGATGACTTCATTTCTTGAAACAAACTCACAAACTCTTGCTTGAAAGGACAGTTGAATTAATAAGGTGCTCCAACTCAAAACAGAACGTTCCGCAAGGCCAATATCTTTCATAGCAACCAGGGCCCACTTTTCAGACTCGACTCAGGACTCACTAGACAAACTATGAACTACCAACTGGCCAACAAACGTTGTGCTCGCTTTTCACACATGTGCTCAAGGAACACACATGTGATGGCCCAAATCGTCATATTCTCTAAGCCTTATAGAGATCTGTATCACGACTGACCCATGTGTCAACCATTTCATACTAAACCATTTAGTATATCCATTCTGGATAGCAGGTGCTTAATATAATCAAGCTCGGTGGGACTCGAACCAACAATCGCTTGATTAGAAGTCAAGCGCTTTATCCATTAGGCCACGAGCGCTTAGGTCAAGAATTGCTTTATGTATGATGACACGTGCCCACTATATGTGAGAAAAAAAATTTTAAGTTAAATATTAATATCACTCATTTAAGAAAGACGGTTGAATATTAATTAAAATACAAAATCATCACGCCCAGTGGGACTCGAACCCACAATCGCTTGATTAGAAGTCAAGCGCCTTATCCATTAGGCCACGAGCGCTTAGGTCAAGAATTGCTTTATATATGATGACACGTGCCCACTGTGAGAAAAAAAATTTAAAGTTAAATATTAATATCACTCATTTAAGAAAGACGGTGGAATATTAATTAAAATACAAAATCATCACGCCCAGTGGGACTCGAACCCACAATCGCTTGATTAGAAGTCAAGCGCCTTATCCATTAGGCCACGAGCGCTTATGTCAAGAATTGCTTTGTGTATGATAACACGTGCCCACTATATGTGAGAAAAAAAAATTAAGTTAAATATTAATATCACTAATTTAAGAAAGACAGTTAATAGAATATTAATTAAAATACAAAATCATCACGCCCGGTGAGACTCGAACCCACAATCGCTTGATTAGAAGTCAAGCGCCTTATCCATTAGGCCACGAGCGCTTATGTCAAGAATTGCTTTACATATGATAACACGTGCCCACTATATGTGAGAAAAAAAATTTAAAGTTAATTATTAATATCACTAATTTAAGAAAGACGGTTAATAGAATATTAATTAAAATACAAAATCATCACGCCCGATGGGATTCGAACCCACAATCGCTTGATTAGAAGTCAAGCGCCTTATCCATTAGGTCACAAGCGCTTAGGTCAAGAATTGCTTTATGCATGATGACACGTGCCCACTATATGTGAGAAAAAAAATTTAAAGTTAAATATAAATCATCACACCCAATGGGACTTGAACCCACAATCGCTTGATTAGAAGTCAAACACCTTATCCATTAGGCCACGAGCGCTTATATCAAGAATTGCTTTATGTATGATGACACGTGCCCACTATATGTGAGAAAAAAAATTTAAAGTTAAAAATTAATATCACTAATTTAAGAAAGACAATACTAAATCATCACACCCGATGGGACTCGAACCCACAATTGCTTGATTAGAAGTCAAGCGCCTTATCCATTAGGCCACGAGCACTTATGTCAAGAATTGCTTTATGTATGATGACACGTGCCCACTATATGTGAGAAAAAAAATTTACAGTTAAATATTAATATCACTAATTTAAGAAAGACGGTTAATAGAATATTAATTAAAATACAAAATCATAATCATCACGCCCGATGGGACTCGAACCCACAATCGCTTGATTAGAAGTCAAGCGCCTTATCCATTAGGCCACGAGCGCTTATGTCAAGAATTGCTTTACGTATGATGACACGTGCCCACTATATGTGAGAAAAAAAATTTAAAGTTAAATATTAATATCACTAATTTAAGAAAGACGGTTAATAGAATATTAATTAAAATACAAAATCATAATCATCACACCCGATGGGACTCGAACCCACAATTGCTTGATTAGAAGTCAAGCGCCTTATCCATTAGGCCACGAGCACTTATGTCAAGAATTGCTTTATGTATGATGACACGTGCCCACTATATGTGAGAAAAAAAATTTACAGTTAAATATTAATATCACTAATTTAAGAAAGACGGTTAATAGAATATTAATTAAAATATAAAAAATCATAATTGAATAAAAAATAGTGGGGATTTCATGCAAAAATCTAAAATTTGAGATTTTCTCTCCTTACCGGGGTTAATATAATATTTTCTATTACTATTAATCCTATTAATTATTAATATCGAATATAGAAGTAATTCATAATCATCCGGTTAGGATTGATCTAAACCAACCCATTATGTATACAATTCAACATGCCAACTATTAAACAACTTATTAGAAACACAAGACAGCCAATCAGAAATATCACCAAATCGCCCGCCCTTCGGGGATGCCCTCAGCGTCGAGGAACATGTACTAGGGTGTATGTGCGACTCGTTCAGACCATGGACCGGGACAAAAGAAAGTACAAAATTTTTCCCGTATCAGCGATAAATACCCGTGAATAGGATAGAATGAATAAAAAAAGATTTATGGTATCCTTTTATTGTGTATCAAATTTATGGTTTCTATTGGTGCAAATCCAATCATCTCAATTTGCAATTTTAGATGAGAAAGAATTCCCCATTGGTAACAAATGCTTATCCATTAAGCAGAGGAAATCCTATTTAACAGAAGGATTATGGCCTTATTCTTCCAAGAACGGACTAAGAGGGTCAGCTACCCAACTAATCTTCATAATTAAATACCGTTACTGTATAGGTAGATCTCGTTGTGAAAGACCGATTACTAGCTAATTCATGGGTAGAGCCAAAGAGGGTGAACTGTACAAGTTAACAATAACATTGATGAAATAAAAGAAGGAGCTCCCCCATTTCTGGACACTCAAATCCATTGCTGATTAGCAAAACCCACTTCCAATTCGATTACCCATTTCACCAATGCCTTCTTATTCTTTGTAATTTCTCTTCATCTTGTCGCGATTGCCTATTTTAGATTGTTGCGGTTGGAGATTCCTAACGCTTCACATTGATTCAACCTCACGGTTCTTTTATACCGGCCGGTTGTTGCATCGCCCTTTACAGATATCTTATTTTGTTTGTTCCCATTTTGTTATCTTTGAAAAAATGAAAAACCCCTTCTTCTGCATCTCCTCCTGATCTGGGGTTTTCATTTATGAGGTATTGCTTCTTTCTTTTCTTTGTTTTTCGCGCTGATTTTACTGATTTCCTCTGTTTTTCTGGGTTGCTCATCTGTGTTTTGATCGTTTATTTTGATGGGATCTTTTAGAGTTGTGAATTTGTGTGTTTGCTGTAAGTTACACCATATGATCTTTGAGCTTATCTGATTAATTTGCTTTTGTAGCGTTTGTGGGTTTTGTTCAAAATATGGAATCATCCTCTTCTAGTTTGTTGATTCAATGAGTGAGCGTCGTTTCTCTTTGAGACAGTCTTCGTTTCTTCCAGTTCTTCTTTAACATTTTGTATTTTCATTTGTAGTTTGTAGGCAATCTCCCTTGCTTGAATGTCATTAATAAGGTTTTTGAAATTTTTTTTTGATATGTTTGGAAGAAACGAAGTTGTTTTGTTTAATGCTTGCATGAATGGTTTCTGGCTGGTGGTTGCATGGTATGTTAGGAATCACGGCTCTCCACAATGGTATGATATTGTCCACTTTGAGGATAAGCTCTCATGGCTTTGCTTTGGGTTTCCCCAAAAAGCCGAATACCAATGGAGATACATTTCTTACTTATAAACCCATGATCATTCCCTAAATTAGCCAATGTGGGACTCCCTCCCATCAAACCTCAACAATACTTCATTCGAATAAAGTACACTATAGAGCCTCCCCCGAGGCCTATGGAGCCCTCGAATAGCCTCTCCCCTTAATCGAGGCTCGACTCCTTCTCTGGATTCCTTGAACAAAATACACCCTTTGTTCGACACTTGAGTCACTTTTGACTACACCTTCGAGGCTCACAACTTCTTTGTTCAACATTTGAGGATTCTATTGACATGGCTAAGTTAAGGGCATGACTCTGATACCATGTTAGGAATCACGACTCTCCATAATGGTATGATATTGTCCATTTTGAGCATAAGCTCTCATGACTTTGCTTTGAGTTTTTCCAAAAGGCCTCATACCAATGGAGATACATTCTTTACTTATAAACCCATGATCATTCCCTAAATTAGCCAATGTGGGACTCCCTCCCATCAAACCTCAACAATACTTCATTCGAATAAAGTACACTATAGAGCCTCCCCCGAGGCCTATGGAGCCCTCGAATAGCCTCTCCCCTTAATCGAGGCTCGACTCCTTCTCTGGATTCCTTGAACAAAATACACCCTTTGTTCGACACTTGAGTCACTTTTGACTACACCTTCGAGGCTCACAACTTCTTTGTTCAACATTTGAGGATTCTATTGACATGGCTAAGTTAAGGGCATGACTCTGATACCATGTTAGGAATCACGACTCTCCATAATGGTATGATATTGTCCATTTTGAGCATAAGCTCTCATGACTTTGCTTTGAGTTTTTCCAAAAGGCCTCATACCAATGGAGATACATTCTTTACTTATAAACCCATGATCATTTCCTAAATTAGCCAATGTGGGACTCCCTTCCAACAATCCTCAACATGGTAAAGCAAGAGCTGTGTGTACAGTGTCTCAAGAGCTCTTTTGTGGTATATTCAGAATGAAAGAAAGAATCAGTGGTAGAATAGTACCCTGCCACGGTCAGTACAATTCCCGGCTGGTGCACCTTGCAATGATGATATTTGTGCCTAGAAAGTTAATCACATGGGTCATCAACATTATCCGATAAAAAGAATGAAAGAATCGATAGAATTTGCGATGATGTTTTTTACATTGCACAGTTTTAAGTCTCATATATTTTATATGATAATTCTAGACTGGATGCATTTAGTTTGGTCCCAAAAGGAAAAGAAAAACTATGGAACAACTTTAGCTAAGTGATTCGTGGGAAGTTCAGATTGATTGCTTAGAAGAATTTTGAGATGGAATAAGGAGTGAACAAGATTTTGGATGTTATGCTGTTGTACTCTTCTCGATGCCGTTCGTCCTTCGTTTTGTGAGGATAATCGCCGCTTATGAACATTGATTGCTTATGCACAGATTTTGTATATCACTATCCTTTATATTTCTTTCTAACTAGCTTCATATTTGGTCAAGAAGGGATAACAACATGGAGCGAGGGAGCAAATAGTTAATTCAGTCTAAGATACAGCACTCTGCCGATTGTTATGTAGCCAAACAAAACAATGGCAATGTCTTTGAAGACTGTAATGGCTATTAAATCTTACCAAAGTCAAGCTGATGCATTGGTAAAGAACTACTTATTAGCGGACCGTTTTATCCCGTACACCTCTGTTCTTGGAGGCATGCTTGCTTGTAAATTGGTATGTAGCATCTTTTAGCTCATGCTAGATATTAGGACAAAATGCTGCTTCTCTTCAATTAGGACACATTAAAAAATTTGTTTTTCCTCATGCAGGTATATGATCTTACTCAATTAGTTAGCAATTTTTACTTCAAGAGTTATCTGGGTCTTACGAAAATTCAACGAGTCGAGTGGAATAACCGGTGAGTTTAGTATCTTTGATTGTCCATTGCCTTCGTAATCTATTTAGTGGACTTGTTGTGGCCATTACTGATATTCGAACTAAAATTGGCAGCGGTGTGTCCACTATTCATGCAATATATATCTCAATTATGTCATTGTACTTCGTTTTCTGGTCAGATCTCTTCTCTGACCAGCGTCACGCTGGCCTTCTTACCTTTCGAAGTTCGATGTTGTCTACATTCATATTGGGGGTAAGCTTTCTATTAGTTAATCTTTAATGAATGCCAGCTTCCTTTTGAATTTTTTGATGTTTTAGATAACTGAAATTTCTAAGCAGCATATAAGCATTGAACGATGAGGAAACGTGCCAAAACGTTGTGGGCCCAACGTTTTCTTGTGGATTGTGTAAAGGCCATATGTTAAAAAAAACTAAGTCCCAATGTTAACCCCCCTATGTTAGCCATTAGTAGTTGCTTTCATCTATTGAGGTGTGTATTAAGTTATCCAAAATGTCATTATTCAAAGCTAAGAACTCATCAATGGATGAAATGGGGGTGGGTTGCAATAATGTTAGAAAGATAGAGGCAGCCTGAAAGGAGGCGCCATTAGCAAAACTCGGACCTTGCGATCCAGCTCAACCATGCTATTCAATATAGCATTAGCAAGGCAATGCAAACACGTTGCAAAACAATGATTCACGACGTGTTGGGAAATGAAACGAGGATGATATTGGATCTTTGCTTCAACATTGTTCGTTTTAATCAAAAAGTTGAACCTTTTATCTGTATTATAATTAGTTGAATGAGGGAACCTCTATAATCCAACATGACATGGCCATATTTGGACAGACATTTGTGACATGAGAGTTCGGTGGTCGTGCCCACCAATGTTTGATTTTCTGTTTCTGATTTGAAGATAACATCTACGATAGACCTTCCGAGCTGTCTGACACCGCTTGGCAGACTTTTCGAGTCATTTGAGCTTCTATTCTGTTTTCCTTGAATATTTACTAAACATTAACTAAAATTCTAATCATATACCCTTTTCCAGATTTCGGTTGGATACTTTTTGGCAGATCTCGGATTGATCATTTGGCTGTATCCGTCTTTAGGCGGGATGGAATATGTAAGTACCTTCGCTGCTGATAGCGCTTCAAATTCGACAAGAGTCGTGCATAATTACGAAACTTTGATGATAGGTTGTCCACCACTCTCTTTCCGGGCTAGCAGTAGCATATTCTGTTTTTTCTGGAGAAGGGCAACTCTATACATATATGGTTCTCATTTCCGAAATTACAACTCCTGAGATTAATATGAGATGGTAGGTTTTCATTATGGTATTGATTCTTAATTTTATAAGTTCTTCCTCTGAATTCTTTCATATTTTGTGAAGGTATCTTGACACAGCTGGTATGAAGAGATCCTGTGCATATCTGATTAATGGCTTTGTAATATTCTTTGCATGGCTGGTGAGTTAATGATCTGAAGGTCATCCTGCCTGTTTTTTTTTTAATATAAAATAGCGTAAACACGACTGTCTGTAGCTCGACGACATGCTAAAAGATCCTAAAGAATTGGATTTAACATAATTGAACATGAACTACACAGCATATAGTATGTAACAACTCAAGTCCACCGCTAGTAGATATTGTCCTCTTTGAGCTTTCCCTTTCGGACTTCCCCTCAAGGTTTTTAAAACGCGTCTACTAGGGAGAGGTTTTCACACTCTTATAAAGGGTGCTTTGTTCTCCTCTCCAATCGATGTCGGATCTCACAATCCACCCCCCTTTGGGGCCCAGTGAGGATGCTAGCACTCGTTCCCTTCTCCAATCGATGTGGGACCTCCCAATCCACCCCCTTTCGGGGTCCAGCGTCCTTGCTGGCACACCGCCTCGTATCCACCCTCCTTCGGAGCTCATCCTCTTTGTTGGCACATCGCCCGATGTCTGACTCTGATACCATTTGTAATAGCCCAAGTCCACCGCTAGCAGATATTGTCCTCTTTGGGATTTTCCTTTTGGGCTTCCCCTCAAGGTTTTTAAAACACGTCTACTAGGGGGAGGTTTTTCACTCTTATATAGGGTGTTTTGTTCTCCTCCCCAACCGATGTGGGATCTCACAATCCACCTCCCTTTGGGGCCAAACATCCTCGCTGGCCCTCGTTCCCTTCTCCAATCGATGTGGGATCCCCCAATCCACCCCCTTTCGGGGTCCAGCGTCCTTGCTGGCACACCGCCTCGTGTCCACCCTCCTTCGGAGCTCATCCTCCTCGCTGGCACATCGCCCGGTGTCTGACTCTGATACCATTTGTAACAGCCCAAGGCCACCACTGCAGGTATTGTCTTCTTTGGGCTTTCCTTTCGGGATTCCCCATAAAGTTTTTAAAACGATCTACTAGGGAGAGGTTTTCACACTCTTATAAAGGGTGTTTTGTTCTCCTCCCCAACCGACATGAGATTATGTACCATCTTAGTTCATATCTTGTTTTATAATTGGATTTTCTTGTATTTGGATTGATGTTTACATGCTTGCTGATGAGTGTTTAAAACAGGTTGCTCGCATTCTGCTGTTTGGTTACACATTCTATCATGTTTACCTGCACTATGATCAGGTATTTTCAAGATCAATTATGCATATTTTTCAGTGCTTATGGCTTTGTTCATTAAGTTGTAAAATGGGAACATTGATCTTATTGCAACATGTTCTCTCATTTAACTCGATCACGATATGGACTTGCAGCGTAGACTGAATAATCGTGTTATGCAGGTAATTAAGATGCATGTAATAGGATATATTTTGGTATTTGGAGTGCCAACCGTGCTAGGGATGATGAACTTAATGTGGTTCGGGAAGATCGTGAAGGGATTAATGAAGACGATATCGAAAAGGCGATGAGAAACATGTTCTTGTGGTTCATATCAATCTGCAGATGGGTTGAGGAGGAAAAGGGATTTGATGCTATGCAGTGTGTGTTGTAAATGGTTCAAAATGACTTTAAATTCGTTGAGACATTTTTAGTGTCTTCTTGCTCTTGTCAGTTCTATGTACCAATTCATTCTTTCTGTATAGTTCTTTTCTCTCTTTTTCCTGAATGTATGGAAGAAATGTGATGACACCGCTGCAATTCTTTTGTATTCAGATATATTTACGATCTCGGTTCGGTTCTTGTTGATCTCGGGCATTGTTTTACTTTTCTCCCGGTTCTTGTTTATGGCTTATGGTTTACGAAATCTCTCGAGTAATTTGTTTGAAATCTGAGATGCCTTCTGTTTTGCTTTCGACTTGGTTAAAGAGCTTAAACGTGAAATATTTTTAATTTTTATAACAATTTAAAAGTAGAGTAGTGTTGGATTGTGAACCTTTTTTGGGGTTGGTTGGATGACCAAAATAATTCGAACTTGCAAATCGAGTCGAAGTTTTGGTTCTTACAAAAATTCAACTCAACTCAAATAATTCGAGTTGCTTAGTGTTAGACGAACACGACTCTCCACAATGGTATGATATTGTCCACTTTGAGCAAAAGCGCTCATGGCTTTGCTTTGGGCTTCCCCAAAAGGCCTCATCCCAATAGAGAGTGTATTCTTTGATTATAAACACATGATCATTCCCTAAATTAGTCGACGAGACTTTCATCATCCAACACCTCCCCTCGAACAAAGTACGCCTCCCCTTAATCGAGGCTCGACTCTGTTGGAGTCTTTTTAGTCATTTTTGACAGCCTTCGAGGAGGCTTGATTCTTTGTTCGACATTTTTGAGGATTTACCAATCTATTGGCACGACTAGGTTTAGGGCATGACTCTGATACCATGTTAGACGAACACGACTCTCCACAATGGTATGATATTGTCCACTTTGAGCATAAGCTCTCGTGGCTTTGCTTTGGGCTTCCCCAAAAGGCCTCATCCCAATGGAGAGTGTATTCTTTGATTATAAACACATGATCATTCCCTAAATCAGTCGATGTGGGACTTTCATCATCCAACACTTAGATCATCTGTCATGGAAAACCTCTAAAAAAAATAGTTGAATTTATTAGTCATAAAATTTAGAATTTATATCTAATAGATTAATTTAAAAAAATTAAATACTTATTAAACACAAATTTAGAGAATTTATGCCGGTTTTGAAAGTCTAAAGACTAAATAGACATAAATCTTAATTAAACACGCAAACTTGTTATAAAATATTTAACATCCAAAAATCTAGGAGGAGAGCAATAATAATTCCATTTCAAGGAAGAACATTAAGGCAATGGAGCTATTTGAGGGAGATTAGGGATGGTTATTTGATGTCCCTCACATTAGGGACACCCCCACAAGATTGCCAAGATGAGCCCGGATTTTTCCGTAACAGCTTCTTGCCCTTTAAATTCTCGAATAACCCTACTTTCTCGAAAGACCATTTGCAATTCACGTCAGGATGAGTGTAAGTCAAATTATCTTAAGCAATCTATTAGACTTTTAAAATAAGTCGAGTTCACCAGCTTCCCTTCACTTTCCTTTGTTAATTTGAGGCCACATTCAACAGTTGTGTCTATTGGTTGACAGTTTTTCAACAACAAATTTCTCTAAGATCTCTTTAGTATACTTAGATTGAGAAATAAAGATCTTCATCTAGTTGCATCTCAATCCTTAGGAAGTATTTCACTAGACCTAAGTTTGTTATCTCGAACTCCTTTTCCATTGAGTGCTTGAATTCTTGGATCATATAGTTATTTTGCTTCCCATAAACATCAAGTCATCGATATACAAATAGACAAACAACACTTTTCCACGTGAGTTCACCTTTGCATATAAGAAATGCTCACAAATCTTTCTTGCATGAAGTATGCATCAATTCTTGCATTCTATCCTCCAAAAGCTTGCCTCAACCCATAAAGAGTCTTCTTCAAGCTTTCCATTTAAGAATCCATTTGATGTATCTCTGTATCTCACGTAATCAGGAGGGTGGATGTGCAGTGTGGGAGTGTGAATGGGCAATTTAAATGAGGGGGCATGGATTACGTAGTGGCTGAAGATTCGATCATTCCCTCAATTTTGGTCGGTTTTCTATTTGTTTTCGACCTTTCAAACAATCCAGTCAACTAATTTCCATACCTTAGACCAGCAAAACCAACTCAGCATAACAATGAGTCAAATCACCTTGCTTGTGGACCATTCATAGTCCTCGACCCCAACTACAAGGCATACTCCAAGCCCGATGCGACGATGTTACGTACCATTAAGTACGATGATAGTTTCTTAGAATTCAAGGGCAAATCTCGTTCGAGTAAAATATAGTAATAGTTCGGTTATTTCTATTAACTTTACTAATAATAATGCAATTAAGACAAGAGAGTTAAACTACTACTCACATTCACACAACCTCTCCTCGCCTCTCCTCTCATTTGGGAGTGCTTTTAATTTGCAGAACTGTGCATGTGAAGAAGCAAGCCCAAGGTCATATATAAACACATAGTAGTCAGCCACTTTACTGCTAGAGAGGCTGCACAAGAAAGCAATATCTTCTAAGAACAACCGTCAATTTACACATCATAATAAACCCAACATTGCCAACCTCTCTTTTCTTTTTCTTTTTCCTTCTTTTTCCTTTCTTTTCTAATGCTCCATACAACTGAAGGACATGCTGCTGACAGCTTAGAACCGAGAAAGGACGAAGATCTACGAGCAACATGACGCGCTTGCTACCCTTTCGGCAGGTCTGTCCAGAACCATCCCTGGCGCATTCTGTACTGGTTGCACTCGGGGTAATCTCTTAGCTGCATCCGAAAACAAGGAATCCAAATCAACACTAGTTTTAACTCATCGTTTTACTGTGCATTTTGTGTGTGGTTGAGGGTGGGGACGGGGTGGGACTTCTATAATTTTGTGAAACTTCATCCCAAAGACCAATTATATGTGACCTATAACTCCTTTTTTTGCATCGCAGTTGAAAAACAAATTTCAAAACTCAGGCTCCATATACTCGAGTTTACTGAGACCATGATAAAAAATATCCTAAGCAACTAAGATTAACCTGGTTTCAGCTTTTTCACGGGGGTGGGGGGTTGTTCAATTCAACTCACGAGTCAGTTATTTACCTATTTCATAGAAGATAGGTTTCAGCTTTTTCACGGGGGTGGGGGGTTGTTCAATTCAACTCACGAGTCAGTTATTTACCTATTTCATAGAAGATATCGTTGACATTAGCAGCACTTTTTGCAGAGGTTTCCATGAAGAACAGGCCATTCTCCTGCGCATATGTTTGGGCGTCCTGCATAATGCACAAGACACATGAGCAACACTTGAACTAAATATAGCAATTTTGTCCAAACTACATGATAGACGAACAATCACAAAGTTCCAACTGGGGTTGATGTTCACTAACAAAAAATAGTTCAACAAAGTAACACCATAGAAAGGAAATAAGGATCAGTGTACTTGCCTCTGCAGAAACCTTCCTAGAATCCAACAAATCAGATTTATTCCCAGCTAAAGCCATGACCATATTTGGATTGCCTGATGCAAGGGGCATGGTCCAATTGGTAAAAGAATCCAGATAGTCAAGTGTCCACAATAATTTTACTAATTAAAAGAATTAAGATGCCTTTGCAACAGTAACAACAACAAAGACTACCTTGTGCCTGAAGTTCTTGAACCCATTTTTTCGCCCGATCAAATGAAGCCTGCGATCAATGAGAGGATACCCAATAGTGTTAAAAAAGAAAATGAACAAAGTTCCAATTCAATTACATTAGAGTAATATATAAGATATGAATAGTACCCTATGAAAACTGATATGTTTAGAGCATGCCATTTTTCAGAAGGGTAAGAACTCATAAAATCATTAGCTCCTCGTCACCAATACATATACATATGTACATACGTACACATACATATGTATGTAGCATCCTATTTAAGGTCCTATACAGCCCCATCACCATTTCCTTTCTCAAGCACCAGTACGTGACAATTTATTAAACCCTAAATCTCTTAATAACAACTTTACGAATCCCACACCAGTTGTCTTGCAGTTTCCAAGTATTTTAGCAATTACTTTTAAAAACAAAATGGTTGGTACTTAATTCAAAGACATATAACATTACTTCTTTATTCAAGACGTATTTAAGAAAGTAGTTGATGAGGTTCGTCCACTTACTTGATTGGTAATATCAAAGACGATAATAGCAGCAGCTGCGCCCCTATAATACATTGGAGCCAAACTGTGGTATCGCTCCTGCCCGGCTGTGTCCCAGATTTCGAATTTCACAGTTGCATCATTTACAGCCAATGTTTGAGAGAAAAAGGCAGCACCAATTGTCGATTCCTACATAATTGTACAATTTAAAGAAAGAAATATGGTCAAGGTGTAAAAGCCCTTTTGGAAATTTCAATAATCAAAGCCATATAATACAAACCTGAAACTCCACAAACTGCCCTTTAACAAAACGCAACACTAGACTTGACTTCCCAGCACCAACATCACCAAGAAGCACCTGAACACAAAAAAAGAAGAGTAAAACCACCTGAATTTAGTATGTGTTATTAAGAAATCATTTTAGTTAAACATAGTCCACCAGCCATTTCCTTGTTCAACAAATAAAATTCCGAGGGAAAATTGGATAATAAAAACAATGGCAGCATAATATGAAAATGATAAACTACAATCAAGTTGCTTAGATTCAATGGTTCCATAACACTGTAATCACGCAGTAACAGCAATATATATCGAGTAATTTTATGATTTAATTTCCGAAGTTGAACAGAGAGGGGAAGAAAATGTAAAACCTCGAAAAACAAAAAGGGATACCGTCTTTGCTATATAAATTATAGAGAGTTAGCACTGAGATCGCAACCAAGTTACAAATTGGAGAGTACATAGATAAGCAAACAAGGATTTCAAAAATACAACCGACAAGGCATACTGCAGAGAGTAGAACAGGCTTGCTAGCCACAGAATTCTGATAGGATCAAACCAGAAAGAATTCCAGTTCATCGCAAAGAAAACAAAACCCCAGATCAGAATTAACACACAGATCGAGGAAACATTAAGGGAT
Organism: Cucurbita ficifolia; assembly: GCA_033971965.1. Taxonomy (NCBI): domain Eukaryota; kingdom Viridiplantae; phylum Streptophyta; class Magnoliopsida; order Cucurbitales; family Cucurbitaceae; genus Cucurbita; species Cucurbita ficifolia. Next base: position 3,534,978 of record CM066979.1, read on the forward strand.
CAAGCCAAACAAGACCTAATCGAATCGTCAAGGAAAGGCACTAGGATAATCAAACCGAATTGGGGAAAAAGAAAACCACAGAGATCCACATCGAAGTTAGCATCAAAATCTGGACAGAAAAAGAGAAATGAAGGATTGAGAAGGAAAAAGAGGAGAAAAGACTCACCAATTTGGCATTAATGTTCTTGTTTCCGCTGGTGGCCATGGCCGAAAACCGGAATCGAGAGAAAAATCGAAGAGAATTGAAGAAGAACAAGCGTTGACGGGAGAAAAAGATCTAAGAAAGACGAAAGCAAAAACCAAACAATAAGACAGATCGCCTCTCTTGGAAGCGAAAAACCCCTCTTTATCTCTCTCTCTCTCTTTTCCTCCGCAAGCAAAAGATGAACAGTAACAACTTCAATACCACACGACAGCGATTGAAAATAATATTTTATTTTCCTTCCTTGCTTTTCCTTTCTCCTTAATTTATCTTGTGAAAAGACGCATTTACCCTTTTAAAACAAACATATTAATTTTACTCAAATAAATAAAAATTTTATGAATTAAATTCATTCCTTTAAACTAATTTGCATTTATTATTAATTTTAAAATATATATTTTTACTTAAATTATTTTTCAAAATATATATTGAAATTGACTTAAAAATCTTTAATCCTTATGAAAAAATAAATAATTAAATATTTTACCAACTCACTCCAATTATATTAAAAATAAAATTTTGAATTAACCATCTGAACCCCCAACTAACAAAATTTATGGTTAGTTGGATTGGATTCATTATTTAATAAAAGGGTTAACTTGGTTGAAAAGATTTTTACGATTCAAATAATTGAGTTTGGTCTGAAAAAATGACATAGCTCGACCCTACTCAATCCAAGAATATTCCTATAATTGTTCACTCTCGACCTGTTTCTTTATTTCTCGTTAAGTTTCATCACACATCCTAACCAAGGTGTGTAAAAGAGGGTGTCGAAAAAGAATGAGTGGACGCAATTGCTGTGTCTACCTTTTTTTTTCTTTTTTTAATCCCAACCCTAACTTGGTTCAAGCGGGAAGGGTCGGAAGGAAAATGCTTAACAAATACAAAGAGGGTGAAGTTTTATTGTTCAAGTTCCGAAATCAATACTTAAGAAAATTATTCATCTACTTATCATATATGGGATTGAGTGAATTTTATCTCGTAAAATTATGTTCTCAGGCTTACTATTTATATTCGATTGAAAATGTAGATTTTCTCGTCTTTCTAATTTCTCGACCGGTGTAACTCGGTCGAGATTTATAAAATTATATATTTTGTTTGTTAGAAAAAACCAATACTATGTACATTTAACTTATTAAAAAAAAACATATAAAATGAGTGGATAAAAAAAATTAAATAATTTGAGGCAAAATATATTTTATAAACTCAAATTGTATTAAATTAATATATAAGTTATCTTAAAATAGATGGAGATATCTTAATTTCAGGCATTTAAAGACTAATAAATCCTAAATCTCTAAAAGTTCCAAATTTTAAAATACTTTTAAAAAACATATTAGTTATAATGACAAAAAAAAAAAAACGTATTTTTTTCAATTATTTATATATTAATATTTATCATCTATTTTATTATAAATATATTTCATACCTAATTAATTTTATATTAATATTTAACGTCATTTGATCAGAATTTTAAAATTTGATATATTTATGTAACTTAGATTTATTAAAAATGTAACGACCTTAAATTTCTATTACTAACATCTACTACTTAGTTCATATGCAGACAATACTCTTTAAAGCGACGTCATAAAATAGCATAAATTATGAGCGAATAAAAACATCTTCAACTTTAAAAACACTGTCATGGTCGTACGTGTTCTAACACATAACACTGAAAAACAAATACAAAATAAATGAAATAAAATAAAAGTAACTTGAAATACTGCACGTCACCCCTAGTATGAGATGAGATAGAGATATGTTCCTAGAGCATATTTGCATGTGATTGCATTTAGCATGACCCCTATAGTGGGGTCACTCACGGAGTATTTTTCGAAATACTCAGGCCGTGTGCCACATCATTTTTCAGGTAAAGCCAAGACACCCATGTACGGATGACAGTGACATCACAAACAAAGACCATGACATGTACATAGGGTAGTTACAAGTTTAAATTCCTAGTCTTAAGTTAGTATAGGTTGTCTTGCATTTCACGTTACTTTTATTTTATTTTATTTATTTTGTATTTGTTTTCACTTGTTTTCAGTGTTATGTGTTAGAATACGTAAGACCATGACAATGTTTTTAAAGTTGAAGATGTTTTTATTCGTTCGAAATTTATGCTATTTTATGATGTCGATGTGAAGAGTATTTTCTGCATATGAACTAAGTAGTAGACGTTTGTAACGACAGGGTAAGAAAAATATATTATTTTTTTAAAAAAATTAAAATCCTTAGAAAAATTAATATATTGAAATTAACTTATTAAATCATTTTGTGAAAATATTCTAAATATTTATTTAATATATTTCAATTTTCGCATTTTTAAATAAATTCTATAAGCAAAAACAAAAAAAAAAGTATTAAAATTATTTTTTTAGTTTACAAAAATTTAGATTTTTTTTTTTTTTTAGAAAAATAGATAACAAAATAAGGAGAAAGCTTAAAATTTAATAATAGAATATATTAAAGGTAAACTCAAGGATTATAAAGAATAATGGGCAAACATGGAAAATATGATTTTTTTTAAATAAATAAATAAATATTGGCAAATTAAGGCGTTCAAACAAAGTTGACCACTCCACCAAGTGGAGAATTCAAGTCAAACATAACCTACCTAATTTGAATTGATTCAAAATTCAATTAATTAAAAATATATTCGTTATAAAATTCAAATCATTCACTTCATCAAATTAAATTTATTAGTTGTATGGAGTCAAAATAAAATAAAACTCCCTTCATAACTGTATAAACAAACTTTAAACGATGAATTTTAGCCGATCACATTATTTTAAGAGGTTAAAGAAAATCATTAGTCATTGAAGAACGAGCGAACTTTAGCGATTTGCAAGAATTCACACGAATTTCAAACACCATGCCTCCATTTTAGATGGCCTCACCCTCCATTCACTTCATAAACGTTCTCCCTCCGTAATTTTTCTCTTTAGTAATTTCAAATTTTGAGATATATGTTTAAGAAAACGTGTCTGACAAACGAGGTTAAGAAAACATGACTGAAGAAATGAGTTGAAAACAATGAAAGAAAGGAATGTTATAAGCTAAAAGTGAATAAGCAACAACAAAGATTTTGATAGCGTATACTCCGAGTAAAAAAAATTTTACAACCAGTCACATTCCTTGTAGTACATTTTGAGGCATTTTAGCCTTAGTGGATGTAGACATAATTTTCGTGAACGGTCATACACCCCGTATTGACATTATAAGAATATTAAAGACCTATCTACACATGGAAGCAAGTAAAAAGAGTTGTAGCTAGATTGTATTACCTTCATAAATGAATTCTAAGATAGATCTCTTGAATGATTAGATTGTTGCAAATGAAAATGGACTCCGTTAGAGCTGAACTTATGAACGATTAGCTAAGGGAGTCGAGTTTAAATGTAAGTGAACTTATTGTGGAATACATACGAGTTAGATTGTATGAAATTTACTGAGGCATGAATAACACATATCATATAGCTTTTATTTACGTGCTGATATGTGTTATTAAATTGTTATGATGATGTATGGTTATTTGATATAAGTGCTTTCATGTACACCCGTGTATGATTGTTATGACTATGTGTTATGATTTATGAGACACCATGATGTAAAATGTACGTAAAGTATGATTGAAATACCTTGTAAATGTATGCACGTTTGATAGCGAGACTTCATCTATCCCTTTGTGCTCAAATGATCATGAATATACTTTTTTACGAATGTATTATTACAGATGCGTACCTATTATATTTTATTTTACGTTCTATTTCTTTCAATTGCGTAAGAGTGCTCAAGCATATACAAATTCGACTAATAGGTCTAAATGCATGTGTGTTGATGGTACGTAGAGGAGTATTATGAATCCAAACGGACCCATAAATGAAATTATTGTCCAATGCCAAGATATGAATTCTGGTCCCATTAGACATGAAAACATATTTGCACGTATATACATTTTTTGGTTAGTTATTGAGGATTTTTAAATATTCATCGTTTTGTTAATGATTTTTAGGTAAAAGTAAGGGGCATGTGCACGGTTGACGGCTTTTGCTATGAACGCTATGGAATAAAGTTCTTCAGGAAAGATTTCACATTCATTCACATTTTTTTATTGATAGGACACGATGTTAATTGCTTTCGTTTTAAATTCCGTCAATTGAAACATATTTCTAATGTTGGTTTTTATTCGTAAATATTTAAAATAAAACATTTGAAATATTTCTTTAAGACTCTAAAGTTTAAAAACTATTTCTGTTTGAATCAGTTTAATAGTAACGATCTTATAATGTTTCAGCTATGCTCACGAAAGGTAAGAACACTTTGACCCACCCATTTCTTGGCATCGTCATAAATTTATGATACGAGGAACCTAGACCAACGCCTGTCCTCTTAAGTTTAGAAGTCTGGATCAACCAACATTTGCCCCATGATATGAGTCTAATTGTATTTGAATTTATACAACGAATTCAGACTTCGTAGCTCTATGGACAATCGATGTTGTCTTTGGGCTGTTCGTGCAAATAATATGTTTTGGAAGGGTGTGGGATAGTTGGTAGGGTATTGCCCTCCGCTCTCCGCTAATATCAATATAGTAAATTCTTAAAAATATAAGGATTCTTTTGAAAATACAACTAGAACGAATACGAGTTAAAAGTACATAAATTAAAATTCTAAACTTTCATAGACGACTCTTAATTTAGACTCTCCTATAAATATACAACTTTGACACGCGATAAGCGCCAACACTGGATTTTGCAAAGCTAGAAGTTCTTCTAGTATTCTTGCAAACTTTCACAAATAAAGCTAACTTAACGAATTGATTCCAACCAAGAGCGGGTTGGAAGATGAATAACTCTTAGATCGAACTTGGAATCTATGATGGTCACTCTTAGATTCCAAGACGACTCACTCCAGAATTAGTTTGATGCTCCAATGAATCGATTTTAATATCAAACCTAAAGCAAAATTTGAAAGAAACATAACACCCAAAAGGTTTCAAACACAAGTTTTTTTGTATTCCACCATTATTTCAAAATTGAATATTACATGCCTGGTTAGGTGAACTCCCAATAAAAGCTATTAAATACAAATAGAAAAAGAAATAGAAACAAGGTATAAATAGTCTTAAAGGGTAGTTCAACTACGAACATAAAAAAGTGTTAAAGTATATTAAGCCCTTTAATAAAAAAACAACTAATATAAAAGAAACAATGAAATCAAATAAGAGCAACTTTCATATCTTCTCGTCTTTCATGTGATTTTGAATTAATTTTCTCTGGTTTCGATTTGTTATGCTCAACGCCTCCAACAAGCCCATCAGTCTCTTGCCTCCTAAAACTCCGCCAATCAAGCGCAGCTTTACGTTTAATCCTATGTGCCCAGAGAATGTTATGCGTTCTCCACTTTCGAACTTCGCAAAGAGAGAACGTGTTTTTTCCTCTGACTTTCTCTCTCATTCGCGGAGCGAAGAAAGCAGGCTTTGCCCCAGCTACCGCTATCCTTGGGAAACCTAAAGAGCTACCGAAGGAAAGGGATGCAGCCTTTCCTTTGGTCTTTTGAGAGGAGAAGGCAGAGAAGAAAACGTCCTTAGCGCAAGTTTTTTTTTTTTTTTTTTTTTTGCTTCGTGCGCCCTTAGTGAAAATATCTGGAAATCACAAATGATATCTAAATTGATATCTACTTTGTCCATAAAATTTTAAAAATTAAAATTAAAAAAGTAATAATTTTTAAAAATCAAAACAATACAATATGAGATATTCACACCTAACCCCTTAATTAAAAATAAAATAAAATTTAATCCAAAAATAAAAACAAAAGGAACAAGCCAAAAATATATAACTTTTAGCAGTTTGGTAGGCATGAATTAGCGAGCCCTGAGTGTGGGGTTCGAGCCCTAGAACGGGCCCCACAACAGGCATTTGTATTAATAAAAAGTGAGAGAGAGCTCAAATATTTGTCCTGTTTTTTGTAGTAATGACACAAACACAAACACAGACTGTCCCTTATTCTTTTGGGATTCTATTCTTCAAAAACGAGGTGGGCCCACTTGATCCTTGTTGTCATTGTCGTTGTCGTTATCGTGATCATCGTCATTTAGAAGGGGTAGCCGAGGGTGGTTGGGTTACGAGAATAGGGCGAAGATAGGCAAGGTAGCGACGATGACGAGAGAGGGAGGGAGAACGAGACTAAAGATGACATGAAGGTGATATGAAGCGTGATGTTTATTTATTTACTTTTTATGATGCTATGAGTTTTAGATAGTTAGTTCAATATTCGAGACAAAATGAAATTTTGAATCGGAAGTGTGCCCCATTTGGGCTCCACTTCCACTTCAACTTCCCAAAATCTGTCCTTCCTTCGCTGAACTCTCTTTCCTGATTAGATTGTTTCGTTTTAACCCTTTATTCCTTCCCTCTGCCGCCATCTCCTCCTCTCTTCCCTGACACAGGCCCCATTTTCTCATAACCCTTTTCCCCTTTTCCTCCTCCATCAACGCCCATGATTTCTTTCCCTTCCTTTCGCTTTTGAATCAACCAACTCATGTGGGTTCCTCTTGATTCCGCTTTTTTTCTTGCATTTCATGTGAATCCCATCTCCCTTTCCTTTCCACCCTTTGTCTCTCTGTTGGGTTTTCCTCCGTTCTTTCATTGTTCTTGATTTTCTCGTCTGTGATTCTCGTTTTTAGATTCTGGGTTTTGGATTTCTTGAATGGTAACATCTATTTTGCATCCGTTTCTCTGTTTGATTTCATTTTTGAGCTCTCAATCCGTTGAACCACTGGGAATTCCTCATACCCTTTTAATCGATTAATCCTCATTTCTTACTTTTGTCTACGCGTTTTGATAATTTGTTCTTGTGGGTGTCTTTTAGGTGCTTGGTTTTAGATTAATGATTCTTCTGATTTGAAGATTTTGCCCTGTTTGATTACTCTTTTCTGGGTTCTTTTGATCACATATTTCATGGTTCCAAATGGGTTTCTCTCGATTTCTTGAATTGATTTCATGATTCGAAATGGGTTTCTCTCGATTTCATGAATTGATTTGAGCGTCGTTATGATTTCTCCAGCATTGATTTGTTTGTGCTGGAATAGCAAAAGGGTATGTATGGTCTCTGTTTGATTTCTTGCAGGGGACTTATCAATTGAAATTCTAAATGGATGTTCAATCGAATGGTAAACGCTCTAGTCTTTGCCTTCGTTATCTAAATTCCAGGATCTGTAAATGCATTGCTATACTACTTGTTCTTCTGATTGTTAGAGCTATTGTCTTTCCGTTCTCGAGTTTCGGTCGGATCGAAGAGAATGGCTTAGTAGTCATTCGAAATCGATCTCCATTTCGCTTAGATAAGTTTTTGGAGGTTCCTCAGATTGTTTGGGGTTTAAACAATCAAAAGATAGCATTTGCAAGAGCTTGTTTGACTGCAAGAATGTTGAACCGAACTCTTTTGATGCCTAGTCTTAGTGCCTCCCTGTTTTATAAAGAAGTTGAGCGTTTGGAACCGATTTCATTCGATAAGATCTTTCGATATGAAGAGTTCAATTCTCGCTGTAATGGATTTGTTCGATTGGGACATTATATGGTTGTAAGTAATCGAACAAAACCGATCGAGATACCGAAAGGAAGCGGAAGGAAGTGGACGGTCGAGAGGGATTTGGAGCAATTGAAGGAGTATAGCAAGGAGCCATTTGATCAGTCAGAGGTGGTCAGAATAGTTGGTAAAAATCCATTTTTATGGCATGATCACTGGCCCGTAAAGGACTACGCCAAGGTTTTCGAGTGCTTGGTTTTGGTCGACGAGATCAAGAAAGAAGCAGATAAGGTGATCTCCAGGATTAGAGAAGTAGGAAGCAAACTCGACTCCAGTGCTACCAGTGCTAAAGCTCGGATGTTGTTGCAACCGGTACCATATGTTGCAGTCCACATGAGAATCGAGATCGACTGGATGATTCATTGTAAGAAGTTAGAGCAGAGATCTAAGACGAACCAAATTTGTAGTAGCAAGGAGGAGATAGTTCATAGAGTAGGGAACATTGTCGGAATGAAAACGCCAACGGTCGTTTATCTCGCGGTTGCAGATAGTTTACTTAACGATTCTTCGATTTCGAAAGGTTGGAAAGACGGGTTTGTACCTTTAGAAAAGAAGAAATTGGGCATTGATGAAATCTACAAGAAGTATCCATACCTCGTTCAGTCAGCAATCGACTACGAAGTTTGCTTGAGAGCCGATGTGTTCGTAGGAAACAGTTTCTCTACGTTTTCGAGTCTCGTGGTTCTTGAAAGAACACAAAAGCTTACGGAAATGGGGGTTTCGAACCTATGTGGTACTGATGTAAGATGGGGTTCGTATGCGTATAACATATTAGGAGATTCAAATGGACCTCGGAGATGGATAGCTGATATGTCTGATTTGAGCCTCAAGAAAATTAGCTATGGTTCGAACGATACATCTTGTCGATGATCTGGTTATTTGATAGCTCGAGATTGAAGTTGTTGACTTTGTTTCGATTCGTTCGTTGTTGTACCTTTTTGTACATGAAAAGGAAGAACAGAGGATGGTAAAAGATGGAGAATAGGGGAATTGGTACAGTTTTTTTGGGTTTGTATACATTTGATTGTTTTATTAGATAACAGTTAGAATTGTCTCGAGAAATGGAGGAGAGAGTGGAAAAAGATTTCTCGGGTTTTATTTTATTATGTTATTATTGTTGATTCAATTATTAATTTATTAATCGAAAAAAAAAAACATAGATTTAAAAAACATGTTAGAACATAAATTAATTATATATTTTTTAACTCATTTAATGGTGCAACATCCTAAAATTCATCGATTAAATCGTTACAAAACAAAATTTAAGACTTGATCGATAATTCCATGAATGTTCATACACTAAATTAATTTACCCATTTCTCCTTAAACTATGGGAAACAAATGTGCTTTAATTAATGATAAGGTTGGACATCGCATTCATATCTTAGGGTACCCATCGGGATCCCGTCTATTCTTAATTTCAGGCAGGAGGGGTTTAGCTTTTCCACTTTGAACATAACTCAACTCATCCAAACATATACTGATATGAACTAAGAGACATCAATCATACAATATATTTCAATGAAAATGTGAAGAAAATGTTATCAAAATTGTCAAAAAGATGTTTGATTTCATGTCACATTAAAAAAGAATTAAGTTTTATGATTATAAATTTTGGGTCGATCATAATTTGGAGTTATATTGTTTATTTAATGTATTTTAAGGCTTATTTATAAGGTTAAAGGATTTTATTTTGAGGATCTATGTAAGATACTAAGTTCTTTGTAATTCGATATAGTTTAGGTGTTGCATGTAGAATCATTCAAGCTCAACATGATTAATTTTGCTTGTGAAGTGATTTGAATCTCAAACAAGTGTTCTAGTTTTGAGATATTTGATACCCTTAGCGTGATCCTACAATCGGATAATGAGAGATTCAATCAATTCTTTATCATTAGGGTTAAGTTTAGATTTCATGTTTAGAATCATTCAAGCTAGACATGATCGATCTTGCTTGTGGAGTGATTCGAATCTCAAACAAGTGTTCTTGCCTTGAGATATTTGATCAACAAGGTAATCCGAATCTTACTCCCCTTATAGTGATTTCCTTATCATCTGGAATCAGAGCTTTCCCCTGATTGATTCGATATCATATACTCTCAACCAACCAACCAAGAGGTTTCGAGTTCAAATCTCCAAAACTCGAACAAAAACAAAAACTAAAAACAATACTCGAACGAACACTTAATTTTCATTTTCATTAAATTCTTGTCTATTTCTTCTTGTCTTTTCCTTCTTTTCTTTGAAACAGGAAACAAACAAACAAAGCTCACATTCTTGCATAACATTCCTTCATTCTATTCTAATCTTAATCTAATGCAATGAGGACCTCTGAGGGTCACTTCATAATTTCCAGCACGATTCAATATGATTCAATATGATTCAATATGATTCAACAGACAAACAGAGTGTAAATGAGGTATCGAGGGAGCCAAACTAGAGTGAGAGACTCTTCTTTTACCTCCCCCTTTTATTTTTCATCTAAGAATCGATATCATTGTACATAATCTTCATAGTAGTTATCACTTATCACGGAAACGAACCTCTCAAGCCAAGGAAGTTGGTGTAGGTCCTTCATCGTGTCGACGTAAGAGTCTGTACATCGTGGTGGCGATTGATGCGGTTGGTGGTCGCTCAGACTGAATCCCCCAGCCAGGAATCGTTGGATTAGTGCTAACTGTGATCTCTCTTGCTCGGAGTATGCGTCCGTTATCATGGGAAGGGAATTAAAAGTTTCCCATGCCCACTGCTCGGATTCTTGGATGGAGTGAGTAACCAAGTCCTCGGAGTTGTCGTCGTCGTCGTCGTCCCAAAAGACGCATTGGCAGGCCTGTTGCCCATCTTGGTACTCAGCACCACAAGAATAGCAGAATTCATGCCCGCACCTGCAACATATCAGTATAAGCATTAAATTCATATACATAAAGAAAACCCTGCACCTAGTTTAGTAAAAACTAAGCATTGCAATTCGCAGATCACGTTTACGACGTGCAAATATCAAACCACGTGAGCCTGGCCATAGATTATAGACCATACGTGCAAAAATCAAATCATGTTTACGACGTGCAAAAATCAAATCATGTTTACGACGTGCAAATATCAAATCATGTTTACGACGTGCAAATATCAAATCATGTTTACAACGTGCAAATATCAAACCATATATGCCTGGCCATAGATGTATAGACCATACGTGCAAATATCAGATCACGTTTACAACGTGCAAATATCAAATCACGTTTACAATGTGCAAATATCAAACCACATGTGCCTGGCCATAGATGTATAGACTATACGTGCAAATATCAGATCACATTTACGACGTGCAAATATCAAACCACATGAGCCTGGCCATAGATGTATAGACCATACGTGCAAATATCAGATCACATTTACGACGTGCAAATATCAAACCACATGAGCCTGGCCACAGATGTATAGACCATACGTGCAAATATCAGATCATGTTTACGACGTGCAAATGTCAAACCACATATGCCTGGCCATAGATGCATAGACCATACATACGTGCAAATATCAGATCACATTTACGACGTGCAAATATCAAACCACATGAGCTTGACCATAAATGTATAGACCATACGTGCAAATATCAGATCACGTATACGATGTGCAAATAAGTATATAAAGTGCCTCTAACTTTCTAATCAAGTCCTACAAGCCGATCCTTTAAAAAATCTAACATCCCACTTAACACATATTCACGATGATTCCGGTGCTTCCACAATTATCTCATAAACCAACGCGTTAACATAAATAACGAGAGATTTCGAGGAAGTAGCATTACCAGCATGTCATATGGTAGCAGCCTTGAGCCAATTCAATCATCCTACGACACTGCTGACAACGTCGCCACCTTTTGTTTTGTGCAAGACGATGTAAGGTAATATCAGCAATGTCTCTTTCCTCTAATGGGATGTCCTGAAACTCTTCACAACTCATTGATGAATGCCAAGGAACACAACATTCAACACAAATAAATCTCTGACAAACTGGACATTCAATACAGGTGTTATCCGATTGACTTGACGAACTTGCCCGAGCTGACAAACATTCGCTTGGGTCTAACAGGACAGAGCAATTCGGATAAGGGCAGTAAATTTTATCCGAGTGAATATTAGCTTCGGCTAAGGTATTCTCCAATGATTCATACAAAGTCAAGGGAAGAAAAGATTTAAACTCATTGCTTGTGATGTAATATTTGCATCTCAACTGAGGGCATCTGATAGGAACTTGAGATGTCTCTAATTTTCCATCAACATAACTCTTCATACAATGAGAGCAGAACTTATGACAACACTTCAATGCAACCATCATAGCGGTCGGTTTGTTCTCACAACAAATCGAACAATTCTCAATGGATTTATCTCCCTTTTGTGGACAAGAAAGAACCCCAATAGCCACTTTCGCGAGATGAAACGGCTGCTCAAGGTCCGAACACGACGAAAGGTTCAGGGAAAACGCTTCAAAAGTGCTAGCATGCTCTAGAATCCTTTCTTTCAGCGCTACAAGAAGCGGAATTTCAGGCTCCTCTTCATTTGTTATCTGTCAAACATTCACATATCTTCAGAAAACGCATGGCTACAAAAATTTAAGAGTTTATGCAATCTTTCAAGCAAAGTTAGGCAGGTAGGGGAAGTAATAACCTGATTATATAACGTATTGGAGTCGGTAAAAGCTCGAATAGAGCGGATGCCATTCTGTATGGCCTCAACCAATCCATCCATCAAAGCTAAATAATCAGCAACTAACTCATCAACATAGAAATCAAGCTTTTTCTGGACCTGAATAAAAGGGACTTTCCCTGATCTTTCCATGAACACTCCAATACCAGAAAGACCAGAAGACGGGTCACCAATCTCGGCTATCGAAACGCCCTTAAAGAACATTTTCACCGAAAACTCATCAAGATCATCCTCCTCCTCAGACCCTTCTTCCACCACATCCTCATGATCTTCACAACAACTTCGAAAATCTTCAACATCATCTTCCTCAGCTGGACCAAATATCACACGATGCTCCATTCTGTCCAAAAATTTCAAACGATCCACAAATCCCAGATGGCAGCAAATAATCGAAGATCCACCGGCAAATGAATTTAAGACCGTTCTTCGCAGTTCTTAATTACTCATCCGCTGTTTAAGAACTCCAAATAAACAATCGGGAACAAGCTTTCCCTAATTTGCAAACTGAAGCAACATTCGCTCCTAAAATCACAGAAAACAATATAAATCACTCGGAAATTTCTATCAAATCTATATTCTAGATCAAAAAGCCACAGAATACCCCCTCGTAGAATCATTCCATTTCCACATTAGAGGACATGAAATTCCAAAAATCGAATACGAAAAAGAGGAACATGTCCGAATCGGAGAAAATCTAAATAAAACAAACACTTCCCGTATTTTCTGTGCAAATCAAGATCGACCCATTAATCAACTACCTAATCCATGAAACCCCATTTACAAGAACCAAATAAAAATTCACAAAAACTCCGGGATTGGGGGTTGGAGAATGAAGAAACGGAAGGAAAAAAGAAATCAAAGAAATGAATGAATGTTCCATACCAGAAGAACTTCACCGCATGTGAAGGGAATTCTGGGGACTGGAAGATTTGTCTGTGGAAGAAATGATATTAAAAACAAAAAAAAAAAACCCTAATCTGACAACCTGCAAGAATAAGCACCAAAGCAGCGCCCCAATTTCTCTCTCTAGAAAAGAGGCGGATCCATCAATTGGGTTTTTCAGAGAGAGAAGGATGAATGGGAAGAAAGAGAGAAAAGGGAAGAATCTTGAGTTACTATTTGGTAATTTGATGGCGTAAGATTAAAGAAAAAATGGGTTTGTTTTGCTGTTTATGGCATTCTGGTTCACTTGCTCATTGTCCTAGTTGGTCTCGTTCTATAAACTTGTTATGGATAAGGGCTTCTTCTTTAATTTACAATATCTCTAGAATTTTTAAATTTTTTATTAAAAAATAAGGGAAATAATTACAATTTGGTCACAATTTGGTCAAGAGGGCATTTCACCAAAATAAATAATTGAATTAAAAAAGAGAAAAGATTCTTGTTTTGTTGTTATTTTTTAATTTTGTTAAAATAATTTAAAAATTTTAAAGTATTTTCAAAACATTTTATTTGGTCCTTGGGAATCTAAAAACCAACCACTATAATCCAATATGGAAATAAATCTATTTTAATGATTCCTAAGTTTTTGAGTTAATCTTTTTTTAATTCATAGATTTTGAAATTTACTATTATTCTACCACTAAATAAATATTTGTTTTATGATTAAATAGAGTGAATATAATTCAGGTGTAATTATGCTCCAAATATTTTGGTTAATTTTACTCCGAGGTGGGGGTATGATTCAATAGCCCGACCAATCTATACTATCCAATCAAAATTATAAAATTATAAAGGTTGAGTTGGGTTAATTTTTATTTATTTATTTGAATTTGGTTGAATTTTTGGAAAACTAAAATTTAGATCGATTTGTAGGTCGATATTTTTTTGATCGGGTCAATCCGAGAACATGAAAATAAGGTTATAACCCAACTTAACTCAATTTAACCCTACCTTACGTTTAAGAAAATTAAGAGTATTTTACGTTGGTAACAATGTTAGCGATGATTTGTGACTTGTAAATGTTTGATATTTAAAATTTATGAGATTTTAGTTATTAGTGTATATATGTTGTGTATAAGTAGGATTTTTTTTTTAAATAATTGGAAAAAAAGAACAACCTGAAAATCTACGGGTTCGGTTATGAGCTCTATTCGGATGGTTTGAGTCACAAACCCATCCAACTCGAATTTTTAGGTTGGTCCAAAAGATTTTTCCAACCCAACTCAATACAACCCTAATTTTGGTCCTTCAATTTTAATACTTGTTTGATTTTAATCTCTCTATTTTAACTATTTGTTAGATCCCACATCGATGGTAGAGGGAACTGAAACATTCTTTATAAAGGTGTGGAAACATTTCTTTAGCAGAGCGTTTTAAAATCTTGAGTGGAAGCCCAAAAGAGGAAGTTCAAAGAGGACATATCTGCTAGTGGTAGATTTCAAAGGGAATCATCTCCAAGTTAAATTTCAATGTTGGGTTCTTGTTTCGGAGAAACTAAGAGTTTAACTGTAACAACCTAATGTTACCTAAGGTTAGAAATCAGAGTCGGTAATGATATCTTATTTATAAACTTATGATCATTCTCTAAATTACATGATTGAGATACTAATATTGGCTACCATTCAAGGTTAGAAGCATATCTTTGACCATGGCTGACTAGATGATCCTTGAGAATTATTCTCAAGGGCTAAAGAGTAGGAAGCCCAAAGGGATTAGTCGGATCGAGTGGCTATAAAAGTTAGTCGAGGGCTAGCTATGTCATCCAAAGCCTTTAGCAAACCTAGGAGTCGGTAAGAGATTAGTAGAAGTTAAAGCGAAGTTATGTACTCAAGTGAGTTAGAGAAGCTCCGTCGTTGGTCACAACATAATTTAGATAAGTAGAATGAGCTCTACTTGGGTATCTTAGAAATTGGTCCTCCTAACCCCTTGCCTAATTAGGGGTCTTTGTTAACCCTAATTATATGGTCAATGATGAAGGAAAAAGAGAAAAAGGAAAGGGGAGTTTAGGGTTCTTGAGAGAGAGAGTTAGAGAGGGAAAGTCGAACTACGCTCCAAAAAGTCGTTTGAAGTCGGAATTTAATCAAAGTTCCTTTCCAAAAAATGTTCAAGGGTGTTGGGGGAACCATTCTAGGCTTTTAAATCACTCAGTTCAGTAAAGAATGGAGGAAAAACGGAAAGTATAGTTTTTGGTATCTTGATTTCGATTTTCATTCACATTTGAGAGGAGTTTTGGAATTAACTTTTGAAATTTTATTATGTTGATATTGGAGGGATTTCACACAAAATTTATGAAGGAATTCGAAGTTGATTCTGACCAAAAGACGGTGTTCCAGCAAACATCAAGAATCTGTAAGATTGTAATTTTAAGAATTTTGGATCGACTTTGGACTTGATTATTTCTTTATGTGATTGGAAATAAATTATGAGAAAAATATGTAGTAAAATTGGATTGGAGTTTCACAACTTTGGTGAAGAACGTGTTAATCCAAGTAATGAGCAAAGATTTAAAAAAATGTTAAGAAAATGGTTGAAACGTATGAATACACCGAAATCTAGAAAATCTTTGCGCAAGTCACGTTGGCAGTAGGACACACGTCGCGCAGCTGAGTAGGAAGCGCGTCTAAGTCAGCCCTAGACATGTGCTAGCAGACGACTAGAGAAGCGCATCATTTTGCCAGTGGAGACGTGTCATCCATACCCGACCCAGTCCAAGTCCGAATTGCCAACCCGTACGCGACTCGTGGTCCAACTCGATGGACCGCATTCGACCTAGACGATGTCTCACCACTCTGCACGTTTGACTTGGATGCGTAATTGGGAGGGTAAGTCGCGTCTGCAAGGGTTCGAAGAGTGAACCTTTCTGCGTTGATTGCACGTGTGTCCTGCATGTGGTTGCGCGGGTGTCAACGGCGCATGGAGGCGCATGCATGCACGTGAATTTTCTATTTCATGCTTGTTCGATGTTTGTTTATCAGTTTTCGTCTCGATTTTGATACTAACCTTAATTTTTCTTGAATTAAGACATACTAGAGAAATTTTGAGAATTTTGGAGCACCTTACATGTGGTAAAGCTAGCTCGGGAAGGCACACATCATCCAAGTAAGTAACCACATGGATTCTAGGGAGTAATACTTATAGGAATTGCTAGGATGTGCTAGCATGCAAGTATTTCTTTCTTTAGGTGGTTAGAAAATGCATGTTAAGGACTTTAGAATGGCGTTTTTAGATGAGTATGTACTGTATGTATGTTACGGTAAAGTTACCATTATACCCCTAGGTTGAGATTTATAAGAACCATACGAATTTATGTATTATGTGAGTCTAGAAAGAGAATATGCATAACTAGAAAACAAGTTGGGCCATAAGGACGAATGTGGTATGCATGATTTAAGAAATAAAAAAAATGCCCATATGATGAATGCTATTTTATATGTTTTCATTTGTGTTAGAAAGGAGGATGAACTGTTGTGATCTGTACTCCGGGTGATTGATGGATATTATCTTCCCATTGAAACTATTTGCTTGTATGTGTGCATGATACAATATGTGTTAGCTCCAGGTGTTTGACTGTGTGTTCTCCTTGTAGAGCGTGTTTATCTGAACAAAACTAGGACATTAGAGTTAGATTGACTAGAAGATGACCTACGTCAGGACGCCTCCAGTAGACTGAGCACCTTAGGATCGTGAGCGATGGTCAGAGGGTCTATACTCAAGTTCTTCCAAACTAAGAAAGAATTGAGGAGTCAGAATAGAGCAACCTAGAATCGGAAGTCTACATTAAGCCACTTAGTCACCTTAGGAAGCCAATAGACCTTCTCAATCCCTATATATGACTAAGATGAAGTTTGAATTGTGGATTACGTGCTTAGGTGATCGATAGGAATATCTTCTTAGTAAAGCATGCATGAGAGAGATCAGTTAAGATTAGGGTGCTACAACTAGTGCGGTTTACATGTTGGCCCAGGTCAGTATGATTCCAGTAGACCTTGCACCACAGGATTGTGAGCGATTAGAGGTTTAGACCTATGTGCACCTAGAGATTGGTTTGGCCCAAGGAGCTAACCCCCAAACGTCCTGAAAACGAGAGACGAGATTTAAACCGCCTAGATGTCCTAAAAACCTAGAAAACCACTGCAGTAACCTTGGACAAAATAAAGGTAACTTGTAGGCCAATAATAGTCGATATAGTGTTGTGAAGCTTCCACCTTCCTTTCCGCTCTGACATGGTACTGTCGAGCTAGGCGTGAGGTCGGACGTGTGTCTTGAGAGAATTTGGCTAGATTATCTTGCATGGTGGATATGTCCTGTGAGAGGACATTGATCATGCGGGTAGTCAGTAGAGCTGACACGTACAGAGGGTAGCGCCTTTGACCTTGGGCGACTATATGACATGTGAGATGGGTTCACCAACTATCTCCCATGGATAACGAGCAGACTAGCACTCATTATGCTGTCCCTACTTGTTAGAGAGTGTTTGTTGAGGTAGCGCCTTAACACCGAATACCGATTACCGCTATATAGGCTAAGCAAGCTACTCAGGACTGTGCACAACAAGAGCAATACACCTAGAGTCTAGAGTAAAGCTCGTGGTCACCTACTAGGTCATGGATGCGATGAGAGCCTACAAGTAGGTTGTTTACTAAGTATACTTTTATACTCACATTTTTTCCTTTCTTTTTCAGGTGTTTGCAGGCTACCGGTCGAGGTGGCGGAGCGTTCGAGAGCTATGCGTTCATAGAGGTGGCTGTTTCGGAGCGTCGGTCTGTTTTTACATTTTGAAGTCTTTTGTATTTTGTTTTATAATTGTATTCCAAACTCGTTCCCCCGTTTGTAATACTTTGAACATCGTACTATCATTGGATTTAATCTTTTATTTAATTTTGATGTTGACTTTTTTTTTTCTAATTTAAATTTTAAATTTTATTTTATTTTATTTTTGTTTTTTTTCTTTACTTTTTTTTAATCACGATTTAAGTTTCTAAGTTTCAAAAATCGGGTTGTGACGTTCACAAAGGTACTTTTCTCGTCATCAAAGCTCCTTGATTGATTTTGACGGACTTTTCCCTAAAATTTCAATATATTTTTCTTTTATAGTGAAAAATTGACTTTGTCCGACTTTTTCGATTGAGATTTTTTTAAGCATTATTCTTTTTTACCTCATCTTACAATTTGACATTTAAGACGGTCAATCAAATCTTAGAAATTCAAATTAAAAAATGGAAAAATCGGGTATTTAATTTTTCAGAAAGACTCATGTGTTACTCGATAACGAGGAACCAAAAGATTTTTTTTTGGTGAAAAGTAATCTAAAACAAGGTGAAAATTGGGTTTAAGCCATTGAAGGTCATTTTTAAAGGACGGTTAGTTTAGTTGAACTGACCAAGATTAATCTCTAGTCATGAAAAAAAAAGGGAAAGGGGTGAGGTCAGTATGGCTACTGTTTGGTCAATTTAAGTTATTTTTTGAAGCAAAAAGTGGATTTAATTAATATAGTTAGATGGGTTGATAGTACATTGTGCGTAATTCATTGACGTGGGTCTAAATAGGTGGAATTGAATTTTAAGGAGCAGTTTCGAACCCGTTGTAAGATTATTTAGTAACTTCGGATCGGACCAACCAAATAAGTGACTCTACTATTAGCGTCGTTGGATGGTCCATGCAAGTGTCATAATTATGATTGTTATGCTATGCTATAATTTTCTACTCTATGCCATGTTATGCTATGATGAGTTATGTTTTTAAGTTATGCTAGAGTATGACTATGCCATGTTGTGATGATATGTTATGATGTTGACAATCTATGATGCATAAACCTCCATAGACTATGTCAGGGAAGTTATGTTATGTACGAAATATTTGAAAGAAAATTATCTAAGAATAGTTCACACACTCATTATACTGGAGGTTGACTTGCATCATAAATTTATGCCATGATGTTAAGTGATGGGGACCTCATGCATTTTGTATGTCATATGCATTGAGATACTTCTTAAGTGCATTTTGAAGTATCTACATTTTCGATTGAAACAAACTTTGTGAATGCTTAAGTCTATGATAACCGTTAAAATGAATTGTTTGGAGTGATTTTACTAGTCATGACATGTATGTAGTGGTGACCGTTTTTAAATTAAATTACCCGCTTTCCCTGCATCTTGTCCCCCAAACCCCCTATTCTCATCATCCCAACTCATTCCTCTCTTTACTCTTACACCTCTCTCTCCCTACCTCTTTCCACCAAGGAAATAGGTTCAAA
The DNA here is from genome assembly GCA_033971965.1 of Cucurbita ficifolia. NCBI lineage: Eukaryota > Viridiplantae > Streptophyta > Magnoliopsida > Cucurbitales > Cucurbitaceae > Cucurbita > Cucurbita ficifolia. Next base: position 3,554,674 of record CM066979.1, read on the forward strand.
GTTAGTCGTGGGAACTGAACCAAGCTCTAGACGTCAACTTTGATAGCCGAGCCTTCCAAACCTGCATCATCTTCGACCCCACATTGCAACCGCGAGACCAACCTAACGATCTAAGTAGCCTAGCTCGGCAGCATGCCCATGGCCCAATCAGCCACCAACAATCCAACTTCTAGACTTGCATTTACCTAATTCATGACTTGATCTAACCTATATGACTCCATCTTACAATTTTGGACCATTCTGAAGCTGTTTTGACGTTATTAGAGGTAATTGAGGTAAGTACAACTACTGTTCACTAATTTAAAGTGTGTTAAGCTAAATTACTAATTTAAAGTGTGTTAAGCTAAATTAGAGGATTTTTCTAGACCATTAAATTAAGCTTTTTAACATATTCTAACTCAATATATTGGGTTCATATAAGTTGACTCGCGTTCCAAGTATAGTTTCGAACTAGCACCAAAGATAAGATGATAGTTTTGGTTTGGCCAACTAAGTAACTAGCTCTAATGTTGGCTTGGTTGGATGAATTGTATAACGTATGATGACACCTACTTCGGCCCCTGCACGTGTCATGACTATGATTGTTTGACATGTGGTATGTTGTGTTACGCTAAACTATGTCATTATGTTATGTTATACAATGCTATGTCATGTTGTGGAATCATATTTATGTTTCGATGATTTATAATGCATAAACCTCCATATACATGTAACTCATGTTAAGTATGAAAGATATGACAAGAATTACGTATTCATGTTTCATAGGCTCGTTATGTCATGAATGAATTGAGGTTTGACTTGCATCATAAACTTATGCAATGATTTTAAGCTATGGAGACCTCATGCATTTATGTATGTCATGTGCATCAGGATACTTCCCCGTATGATTAGTACGGATGTGTACCTTATGATATTTATGTTTGCCATGATATTGTGCGGTCTCCTTCCATTTGTGGTGTCTGATAGTATGAGCGCGCGCTAGCTCGATGAGCCAGGCCTAGAGGATACGTTTATAATCTTTCTTGGTGGGTTCATGTGCACGTGCATGAGCTGTGTGTAGGGAAGTACTACATATGCAACCCTACTCGGACAAGAAAGTGAAGCCAAAGACATGTCATGATATTTTTATGAAAAGATAGGTCCTACCATATTGCATGTGATTGCCCAATCGTGGAGTTAATAATTATTTCTTAAAATACTCAAGCCACATACTATTCTTATTTTTCAAGTAAAAAAAAAACATCCTTGTATAGATGACGACATCGTAGAGAAGGCCATGAAATCGAAGCAAGGATAGTTGCATTTATGTTTAAATTGTAGCCATTAGGTTAGATTAGAGACTCTTCATTACTTTGAACTTGTTCTTACTTTGTTTTCATTTTTCTGTTGATGTTTTGTAATACCCGAGCCCACAGGTTCGTTTTCTCTTTAAATTGCCTTTTATTTTTCTCAACTTCTTAGATTTTATTGAGAGCCTTAGATGATGAATCTCGAAGGGAAAAAGTGCTTGAGATAGGTTGGGGGACCTAAAAAATAAAATAAAAAAAAGATAGAAAATAGAAAACTCGGGTCAAAGTCAATGAGGGGCAAAAAGGTAATTCTACCCCGCCTACTATTTTGAGGGGCCTAGTTTCCCCTTGCATAGACGTGCAAGAAAAGAAAAAGAAAAAGAAAAAAAAAGAGGAAAAGAAGAAAGAGAGAGAAAAACCTAGGGTTTGAAGATGAAGAGAAGAAGAAAAGGAAGAACAATTGGCCAGGGATCCTCACAAAAAAATACTCCTTGGAGATAGGAGGTTGATCCTAGGCGTTCGGATCGTCAAATTTCACCAAGGACGGAGGAAAATGAAGGTTCTTGGATACGATTTACCTATAAAATCTGAGAGCTAAGGTAAAATGAGATTCTAATGTTGAAGTATATTAATTTACGGAAGGAACTTGGTTGATTTCGTGTTCGAGGTTTAGAAAAAAATTGTGTTGGAATTAGAGTTCTTGGAGACTTCAACTTCGATAAGAACGCATATTATTTTGAAGTTGGAATGCGATTATTAAGGATTGTGATTGACAAAAAAAAATTGTATAAAAATTATACTTGGATAGCTGCATTATAGATAAGTCTCAAGAAAGAACTAAATCGATTCGAATTATAGATCAAAAGATATAAAAATTGGAAGAAACTAGATAGGAAATTAGGCACCTCATGGAATCCTGAAAAATTGGTATGCATGTGAAGATTTTGGAGACACACGTCGAATAAGAGACGGAAGAACGCGGCCGATGTAGGGAGAGACACGTGTCAATCAAGGAATGATGAAGACTGCCCGACCTCTACAGCGACACGCGTCTCAGGTTAGATCGACCCCAAATGAATTTGGCTCAAGATCTGCATGTGACCTGACTCAATATCTGCAATCCATCCCATCAACCCCATCCGACATGACTTGGAGCGCCTACCGTAGGTCACCACGTGTCACTTCTAGAAAAATTTAAGGTTAAGAGTTGCACGCAATGGGGTTCGAAGCTGAGCTTTGCCCGCAAGTGGCTCCTGCATGTGGTTGCGTGCATGACCGTGCGTGGAGGTGCATGAAGGCATGTGGGAGCCCTAATTTCAACCCATATGATGCCCATTTTTCAGGGTGCGTGGTTAGTTGGGCTAATCTGCAACCTAGGATGGGACTACTCGAGAAATTTGAGCGTTATGAATTCATGAGAGATGTTCAAAGGGTGAGACCCCATGTTTTTAACTGACCTAGACTCGAGGAGTTCAAATTGAATAACCTGGAGACATTGTTTTTGTCAAGAACGCCATACCACCCTAGAGACTTAGAAAACCATTACGACAATTCCAGAGAAAATAAAGGTGGCTTGTAGGTCGGTAGCATTCGGTGCAGTGTCTATGGAGCTTCCACTTCCCTTTCCACTCCAGTAACGTACCATTGAGCTAGGTGTGAGGCCGATTAGAGATGTGTGACCTAAGTGAGAGTTTTGTTGGACTATCCTGCGTGATGTGATGGGTCTGTCATGTGGAAGGACATTGATCATACGGGTAGTCAGCTAAGCCGGCATGCACAAGGAGTAAGGCCCTCGACTTTGGGTGACTCCATGACCTATGGGATAGGCTCTCTAGTTACCTCTCATGGATAACGAGCATGCTAGCATTTACCATGTTGTCCCCACCTGATAGAGAGAGTGTTCTTGAGGTATCTCCTCAACTCCAAACACCAACCATCACTGCGTAGGCTAGCTAGCTACCCATATCTATGCACAACAAAAATGGCCTACCTAGATCCTAGAGATAGCTTGTGGTCTCCTACAAGTATGCGATGAGAGCCTACAAGTAGGTTGCTTACTGGGTATATTAATATACTTATTCCTTTCTACATTTTCTTTCTCAAATGCATGACGATGTTGGTCGGGACGAGGGGATGCTCAAGAGCTCAATAGTCATAGAGGAATGTCAATCTAGGCCGTCTGTCTAATCCACGTATTATGTAGTCGTAATTGTAGTTCATACTTTATATATCGTATCCCGTTCCTTCTTTAAATGAACATAACATACATTTAAACATGTCTTCAATTTCACTTTGGTATTACAAGCGATGTTGTAAAGTTTTAAATTAGCGCAAAATTTTATGGTCGATTTTCTTTGTCTTCACATTCATTCATCTTACATTGCATTGTCTATTTAGTCACATTTGGTCTTTCGACGCCTTGAAATTTGGATGACATGTTTACTTTTATTTTTCAATGAATTCTACGAACGTCTAAGTTCATGATAACATTTATGAAATGTTCACCCGAGATGAGATACGTCATCTAATAGATCAATGACACTAGAATTCGATGAACAACTTTCAATCCCCAATAAGGTCTGTGTCATGTAAGAGAACAACTAGGAACTTCGAGGTCTTCTTAAAAGCTCAGATAGTTGTAGAATTAGGCCCAAACTTCCTATAACTTAAAAAAAAAGCTTGCGGTAATGTACTAAGAATTAGACACGATGAGAATCTACAAGTTGTAATTCTATATTTTGTTTAGGTGTTTACTGACTATTGGTCAAGGTGAGAAGCATTCGTGAGCTGAACGGTCACAAAGGGTATCGTTTTGTGGCGTCAGTTCTATTTATGTATTTTGAGCCTTTTATATTTTGTTTAAAATTATATCTCGAACTCATTACTCCTTTGTAATAAACTTGAACACCACCGACTTGTATTGATTTTTTTATTATTATTTTCAATCGTCGTGTTGTTTGTTTTAAATTGTGTAAATCTTACCGTATTTTATTTTATTTTCTTTGCTTTTGTCTTGTCTTTTTTGTCATGATTTGAGATTCGAAAACTGGGTCGTGATAGCTCCACTCATTGACTCATAAGAGACTTAGTTTATGATTGAATCATATCAGTGGTGATTAAAGCGAAAGATGCAATTATAAGGATAAAATTACGAACAACTCGTAATGTATCGACTTGCTTGTAATAATTATATAATAGACATAATGACAAATTATTGAATAAGAATTGATTAATTAAAAAGTTTAATTAATTAATTTTCTACTTTGGAGTTTATAATCGGTAGACTCATAAAGTCTTCTTCCGAGCTCACAATATGGATATTTAATATATTATGTATATTAAATATAAAAAATATTTATTATATTTGATATCTTAAATAAAATTCTACCATTTAAATTATGACGTATAAATATGATTTAAATAAAATATTATATCTTAATATATTAAATATTAAAAAATAATAATTCAAAGAAGAAAATAATTAAATTTTGCCAACCAAGTTTTATTTAAGTATAAATATAATATATGATCCAACCGTTGCCTTCCTCTTTAATTATAAGATATAAGATCCCTCTAAATGTTTTTAATCAATTGTATTTTATATAAAACCATATATTAATTTGAAATTGGATAGGTTTATGTAATATATTATAACACATAATGCATTTTATACCAAAGTTTTAAGGATTAAAAGAAAGTCAAAGAAATTAAAATAGAAGATTTAATACTTAAAAAGAAATCAAAATGAGATTAAATATAAAATTTGTTGAACAAAATCAAAAGTTGAGATTTTATTCTCTTAATCGAATACACTTAACAACTACTTTGACTCCGATAGGTTTAATAATTAAACCCAAGTTGAGGCTCGTTAATTGATAATATCTCAAGCAAAAATAATTTTTCGATTTGGATTGGATTGGATTGAATAGTTTAAGTCAACTGTGGGTTGACATTTTTTAGGTTGGGTCAACCCGACTAGCCCGAAAATAAGGTTACAATCCAACCATACCTTATGTTTAAGATTATTATAAAGATTAAGAATATTTGACATTTGTAACCGATGTTACTTATGCGTTATGACTTGTGGATGTTTGATATTTGAATGTAATAAGATTTTAGTTATTAATGTAATATGTATTGTGCATGAGGAATTTTTTTGAATAACTAGAAAAAGCAAAAGAACAACCCGACAACCCAATTCAACCAAACATGAAAAAATAGAGGGTCTGGTTGTGAATTCTACTCGGGTTGCTCGGGTCACTAACCCGAAATTTTAGGTTGGTCCAAAAGATTTCTCAAACTAAACTCGGTGTATAAAATTGACTAAAAGACATTTGAGGAGGGAATGTTCAACTTTAGATGCATTGTCCAAATTGTATGGGTGCACATGAATAAAGGCATCAATTGTTGATATTTTTAAGCAAAGAGATTTCATCTCAAGTCCTCGATAACATCTTTCAAGCAATATATCATTCAATCTTTATTAAATTAAGAGATTTGCATTAATCTATTGTAACATATAAAATTATTTTGAAAAATAGATAATTACGCAACTTTAGAGATCTTATAATTGAGTTATGGGAAAAACATGAGTATTGTTTCCATTCTTTTATGTTTTTCTTAACCATCTTATTCTCGGGATGTTCTTATATAAATGTGGTATTGTTTCATTTATGCACCTCTCATTTATTCAAGTGTCACATGTCGGCTAGCTGCTACCTTGGTTCGTCTCCCAACCATATCTTAGTGGGAACGGTAATAGATCAAGCCCACCGCTAGCCGATACTATCCTCTTTGGATTTTCCCTCTCAAACTTCAGCTCAAGGTTTTTAAAATCTGTCTGCTAGGAAAAAGTTTCCACACTCTTGTAAGAAATGTTTCGTTTCTCTCTCCAACCGATATGGAAAGTTTCCACACTCTTGTAAGAAATGTTTCGTTTCTCTCTCCAACCGATATGGAATCTCACAGTATCATATTGTTTTAATGACTCATGTTCAAGATCCAAATTTTAAACATGGAGCGTTACAAAAATATAGTATTATTAGCGTTGAAAAGTGATTTTATAACCGAGAGAGTACACCATATCATTAAAGAGATCGTATTAATTAATTACAACCTAACAACACAACAAGAAAGAAACAAAACATAAGAAAAAAATCAGAAGATTAGAACAGAAAAAGTTGAAATTATAGAGTGATACATTAATTGAAAGATTGACAAATGTAATTGGCTAAGATAATCATCTTGTCAAGCCCACTTCGCCATTAAAGACATGCCACCAGCTCCTAAGAGAACAGCAATATAGGATTTGACTTGAAGTTTGATGCTGCCCTGCAACTTTGGACCCATAAAGTCAGCTGAAAGAAGATCCACTAAAGCCATGTAGATGAGTAGGCCAGCTGAAGAAGCATTGAGTAACCCCACAGTGATTAAGGCACTAGGGCTGTTTTCTTTGTATGTCCTTGACAACCCTATTCCTAGGGCTATCCCAAATGGGGTTGTCACCGAGAAGAAAAATGCCATTATTGCCTTCTTCATCCATTTATATTCTGCCTGCAATGTTTTTTTTCCACACTAATTAAGTTAGACTCCGAATTTAGAGCTACTAGGGTTTTGGGATTGCGTTAGGTTTGGCTCGGTTGGTTGATAATGAGTCGTTTAGGATTGAAAATAATATAGAAACCGAAGTAATTCGAAAAACGTAGTATGATAATGAGATAAATGTAGCTTGTCCTTTCATTTTATTGGAATTAAGAATGATAGTGTGAGATCCCACATCGGTTGGAGAGGGGAATGAAACATTTTTTTAAGGGTTTGGAAACTTGTCACTAGTAGACGCATTGGAAGCCCGAAAGGAAAAGCCCAAAGAGGATAATATCTGCTAGCGGTGGGCTTGAGCTGTTAGAAATGGTATTAAAGACAGACACCGGACATTGTGCCAACGAGGATGCTGGGCCCTAAAGGGGGGTGAATTGTGAGATTACACATCGATTGGAGAGACGAACGACTCTGGGCCTCAAAGGAGGGTTTATTGTGAGATCCCACATCAATTGGAGAGAGGAACCAGTACCAGCGAGGATGCTAGGTCCCGAAAGGAGTGGATTGTGATATCCCACATTGGTTGGAGAGGGGAACAAAATATTTTTTTATAAGGGTGTGGAAACGTGGACCATTTTAAAAAATTTTGAGGGGAAACTCAAAAGGGAAAAGTCAAAATAGGACAATATCTACTAGTGGTGGCCTTAAGTCGTTACAAATAGCTACCGAAATTTTTTAAAAGGATGTGAACCAAATTAAAACTAAAATAAAAAGCCTATAATATAAATACAATCTCTCAATGAATATAAGTCATAATTGATTGATCTTTGCTTAGATTCGTCTTCTCTAGTCAATATAATCACCATATAAATGGATGGAAAAAAAGTCATCATTTAGATAATGACCCGATAATGACCCTATGAGGTACGTTTTTGTCAACTAATGGTTCACAAAGGCATCGACTTTGAACATTGATGATAGTCATCACAACACGACATAGAAAACTATTAAAAAATTATATGGCCAATAATTGATCACATTGAGACCACAAAAGCTACTTAGAAATTAGTATAGTAATTTATAAAACAAGAAATAAACATAAAAACATGTTTTGAAAAGTTGTTCTTTTTAACTCTTAGATCATATATTGAAGTGTTTGAAGAAACAAACTAAAATGAATGGCTTAAACAAGTAGTAACTAATCACCTGAAGAATGCAGCCACCAAGACCCATCCCTTCAAACATTTGATGGAAACAAAGAGCAGCCACTAGGCCCTTGATTGTGCATGTGTCGTTTGTGGCTCCAAGTGATAGACCAATCACAACCGAGTGAACCACGATTCCCAATTCCAAAACCTAATAAGACGTTTTGAACGGAGATGAAGATTCAAATCTACAACCTCGTGATTAAAAGAAAAATGAAATAAAAGGGAAAGAAAATGCTCACCATGGCAATCACCCGGTAACGTAATAGTTGAGAACCATAATTAATTTCTTTACTGTTACTGGTAATAACTACAGGCAATTCTTGATCTTCTCCTTGAGAATTCTCAGGCATAACCTCGGTATGTTTCTTGGTATACAAACTCGTAGCCATGGAATCGACCATGAGCGTAAGGATCGCCGACATCATGGCAACGAAACCCGAGAAGGGAAACTTATGCCATGGATTCTCTTTCAAACAATTCGACCAAAGCATGTCGAAAGAATCAGGTAGAACGTGCATGAAACCAGTGGCGAGAATGATGCCAGCCGCGAAGGCTTTGAGGATGATGAACATGTTTCTATCAGGGTGCAACGACGGGATCGATCGAGTGAAGAGCGGTAAACAAACGCCGATCACACTCGCAATGAGGATCGAGAAAATGGCGATGATTTTGAGTCGCAACGCCTTTTCTTTATTGGTGCATTCATTGGTTGTTGTTTCACATTCATTAGATTGTGAAACAGCTTGGGTTGTGAGAAAACAAAAGAGAAAGAAGAAGATAGGGAAGAACTTGAAAAGTGAAGTGGATGCCATTGACTTGAATTGGCTTTGAGTTTCTTACCCTTTTCTCTAGTTGATATCTCAATTTCCTTGAGTTGTGGAAATTGCAGAAAGAGAGGATAATATTTATATGCGAATTCCAAGAAGGAGATTCTCTCATCAACCCTCCAAAGGGTATTTTAAATACAACGTTTCTAATCTTGTTGCTATCATGTGCTATCTTTCTTTTTAATTCAACTACATCTCAATGGCCCCATTGATAAGTTCAATTAATTAACAAAAGAATTATAAACAAAGTTTTAGTTCATCAATTTTGCTAGCTCCAACTTTTTTTTCTTCGAAAAAGACGGAGAAATATAATCGAAGAACGATAATATTTTGTGGAGTGTTTATATTTTTTTACAATGGATGCACGTTTTCTTTAACTCAATTCTCGAGTATTCGATATCGATTTTAAGAATATTTGCTAAAACCACCACACCTAAATGGCGGTGAAAGTTCTCTATTTATAATCATTTAGAGAATCAAATAAATCACAAAGGATATGGAAGGAGCAATAAATGGATACCATATATTTGCCTATAATAATATAGCAATATGATATCTATGGAATGGAAAGCAAATATCTAGATATTTGCCTATAATAAAGGGTCAAATATAATATATATGGTAAACTATAATGTAAGACTAGCGAGTTGAGCGTCGTATTTGAGCGAACGTGAACCTTGAATTTTAAAAATTCAAAGAGAGGCTGAGAAACACTCTTTGTGAAGGTGTCAACAACTTGGTTTAGAAGAGACGTCTGGTTGGGCGGCATAGTATTTTCTTGGCCATCAAAAAATGTAGCGGCGATGCTGCCTTGACTTCGACGAGAATATGCCTAACCCACAAAGTAGGAGAAGAGAGAGAGAAGGTCATAAGAATGGAAAATCCCCATAAGAATTCATGCAAATCCAACATTGGAAGATAAAAAATTGCAGTTAAAAATAGAATGAGAATGAATCGAGAGAGGGTATGGAAACGGAGAAGGAAGAAGGAAGAAATTTGGAAAATAGAAATTGATGGGTTAAAGGGAATGTCGATAAAGAAGACACCAACCGGAGATCGATAGAGACTAGGACTAGAGAAAAGAGAATCATCAGTAATCAAGGTGTTGAGAAACAACTATGGAGCGTGGACTATAGAGACGCAAGGTAGAGGCTTCAGTATTAGGGCGATGACTCTATTCTGAGAAAAGGGCAAGAGACAGAGAGGGAGGGTTCGATGGTGACGGTGAAGAAGGAAGGGTGGACGTGGTGGCAGTCAGAACAAGAGAGGAACAAGATGACAGAAATTGAGAATGCGGACTCTAGGGTGTATTTTAGACGAAGAAAGAAAGAGGGGCAGAGAAGGAGTGAGGTCTACGCCTTGTGGATTGGTTTGCTATCGAGCAGATGAGCACGAGTAAGAATCTCGAGCATATTTTAACTTACTAATAAAAAGACCATCAGGAGTAGGTGAAGAGCCACAATGATAGATCCAGAGACAATGATTTTGTTCGCAGCACCACCATTACCAGGAGTGGAGGCTAGCGACAGAGTAGTAAGTGGAGCCGGTAGAGAAGTAGTCAGTGCCATAGTAGGTGATGAAGTTCCAATGGACGGAGAGGGAGTCATGGCCCCGGGAGCAAGGAACGAAGATAGTGTTGAAGCCGTAAGAGTCGCCACAGCGGGCGAAGGAGCCAATTTTGGCGAGGAGGCCGACGACAACTTGGTTGGCGAGGAGGCTAGTGCGGCGCCCGAATTCCGAAGGTAAATCTCTGCAGAAGGTCGATGGACTTGTCGAGATTCCATATATTTCCGATGAGAACGCTGATGAGGATCTTGTGGTTTGGGTTTTTGTGAAGGATGAAGAACCGATTGGGAAGAAAATGAAAGAGGCTATGTTGAAGAAAGTGAGGTTGTATGTACCGAGTATGGCGAAGGATGATGTGGAGGCCAAAAGGGTAGAGCCGAAGAGTAATCAATCGGCTCTGCCTGCGGCAGCCATGGAGACTGCCCTTGCGGCATCAAAGCCAGCAGTAGTGGTGGAGAACAAAATGAGTAAAGGATTATAAGCCATTGAAAATAAAGGATCAGAGTAGCTAAATCGAGAGACTCTAATACCATGAGAAAAAACCACCCCACCTCGATTGTAGTGAAAGTTCTCTATTTATAATCATTCCGACAAACAAATAAATTACAAAGGATATAGAAACAGCAATAAAAAGATACCATATATTTTCCTATAATAATATGACAAATATGATACCTATGCTAAGACGTAATGGAAGACAAATATTTATATTTGCCTCTAATAAAAGGTCAAATATAATAATTATGATAAACTATAATTCAGGACTAAATATCCATATTTTTTACGGAGCGTTTATATTTTTTTTATAATGGATGCACATTTTCTTTAACTCAATTCTCGAATATTCGATATCGATTCTTCTACGTTTCGAATACTTAAGTCGCATTATCGACAACTTTATTTCAAAGTTATCACATAATAACCAATTATAAAAGATTGATATATTTTTTTTCTAAAGTTTCACACTATAAGGAATATTTTTCCAAGTTCAAATAAATTTTCAATCCCATCACTCTTTTTCTTCGCCCATCCCTTTCTATAATTATTTATGATTAAGGGCATTTAGATATTTTTCTTTTCTTGTTTTGCATCAATTCTATTAGCAAATAAAAAAAATTAGGGTTTGCATTTGGAGAAGCACATAGATAGGTGTGTACAAAGAACTAGTGCATGTGGAAGCTTGTGGGTAGCCATAGGCAAAGGCCAAGACATGCAAGTTGTAAAGATTTGATATCTATGTCAAGTTGGAAAGATTTGAGATTTTTTTTCTCCCATTAACAACCTAGAAATTGACTTATAGCAAGTTATTTGTTCTTAATTTCTTTTTACAAATCTAGTCTCACCCCTTTTTCTTTCTTAGAAAATGAAATTAATTTAGGCCCAATTTTATTTTATTTTTTATTTTGAATATATTGTTTATAAAAGTTAATTGTATTTAGTCTGCACTCTTAAAAATATCACAATGCAAGTAGGTAACGTAATCATATTGCAGGAGGGGAATATTAAGATCATCACGTGCGAAGGACAATTGTGAGATCCTACATCGATTGAAGAGGAGAACGAAACACCCTTTATAAGGGCGTGGAAATCTCTCCCTAGCACACGTGTTTTAAAAACCTTGAGGGGAAACTCGAATGGGAAAGTCCAAAGAGGACAATATCTCTTAGCGGTGGGCTTGGGGCGTTACAAATGGTATCAGAGCCAGACACCAAATGATGTGTCAATTAGGAGGTTGTTTCCTAAAGGGGTAGACACGAGACGGTATGCCAGCAAAGACGCTCGGTCCGGAAGAGGGTGGATTTGGTGGGAGTTCCACATCGATTAGAGAAATGAACGAGTGCTAGTGAGGACGCTAGACCCTTGAAGCGGGATGGATTGTGAGATCTCACATCGGTTGGAAAGTAGAATGAAACACCTTTATAAAAGTGTGGAAAGGACAACATCTGTTAGCAGTGGGACCCGCTATACAAGAATGATGATGTTATCAAGTATCAAATCCAGATTTCAAATCATGTTCCGGTTGAAAAACAAACATTTTGAAGATTTAAGCATTCCAAGGTTATAATTTAATCTCTAATTTTAAATTTTTTAATATAATAACACTCAAACTTGAATAATCAGAATCAAACTCTATAAAATATTTGTAAATAAACATAATTTTAAATTACAAATATTGAAGGAAAAAAAAAAAAAAAACACTCCACGACAAGTTGAACTGAAATGAAAACGGTCTGTTTCATCCCTCAATTTTCTAATTTGATTTTGACAGATTCGATATTATATTTTATGGTCATAATTGAGATGACTTTATGGGGTTTTGTTATTAAATGTTAATTTATAGAAAAAAAGAAAAATTTCCTCTTTTCTTTTTAACTTAAAAAAAAATATTAATAATTATAACTAAAGCTATAACGACTTAAAATTTGGAATCTAATGACTTCGATATTGTCCTACATTCCTTACGACATGGTTACATTACTTACTCGTCACGTGTAAGAGTGAAAATTATTCCCATCCTTCCAGCATGCTTTGTCGCTCTTATGATTGAGCCACTGAAAAAACGGTACATATTTTTTATATAGAAACTAAAGAATTTGTGTCCATAATATTAAAAAAGCAATAGGACGAGTAAAAGAAAAAAAAAATTAAAAATTTATTATGGATTAATGTACTTGATAGTGTACTTTCTAAGGTACTAATAATTCTCCTAACTAATATTTTTTTTTTTGTATAACAAATTTTTTTATATAAAAAATAAAAAAATGAATTGTATAAACAAATTAAGCATTAGAACGTCATTGAAAAATAAAATAGTATTTAGGAGTTTATAATTAATTAAAACTAACGAGAAGATAATGAAACGAACCCAAAATTAATTTATATCTTGCACGCTCCCACCATCAACGAATCGCTTATAATCATTTGAAAAATAAAGCATAGTAAGAATGATTAAAAAATATTTAGAAAGCAACCTACTTGTAAACTCTTGTAAATCTTCTCTGTATTTTTCAAGGCTACATGTTTTATCTAAACCTTGAGTCGGCCAATACGTCCATTTACCCACCTCACTTATGTTCTAGGGACGTAAGTCACTCATTTTAGTTCCTAGGTTTTAAGTTCACTTAGCCATTTATTCTTAATTTTTTTTAGTTCATTTAAGCTATTATGATATTTTCATATAAGTCGGAGTGCCTTCATAAAATCATGGGCTCTAAGGTGGATCTAATACGTATGATAGAGTCACAACTCCCTGTTAGTAACCTCCCAATTTCTTTGATAGGCTTCTCTAAGGGGTACCTAACATACTCCATATCTCCGTCATTCTAGTCTAGTATAAGGTGGACTCTCAACTAAACACAATCAAAACTCCCTAAATAATACTCTGTAGTGTGTCATGGATCCTAAGTGGGTAACGTTGCATAGGTAGACCTTTACTAGTTGAGGTGAGTTCATGATTAGGGGTTGTTCCACTACCGTTCCTATGTAATACTAGCCATCCCACACAATCATACATGACCTTAAATATAGCCCAAGGACCAAAAAAAAAGTGAAACAAAGGCTAAGCCTCACTAAACATCCATATATAACTCTAGTTCACATAGCAAACAATCTAATAATCAATCAATGGCATAATAGGGTTTTCAACCTCCTAAACATGTTTCTTAGGAACTTTAACCGGCAATAAATCTTATTCATCATACTGATCAATATGGCTATAGCCATATATACAACGTCATAGTCCCAACAGAGCATTCAAAGTGATCAAAATCAAATTGAGAGTAGCAGAAGTCCTATTTCCTGCATACGAGCTAAGCCGATCAAAATTCCATTTTACTAAGATTAGCTTTCTAATTTCTTCCTCAAATCCGTCATGTAATCATCATGCTCAAATCTTAGTTGATTTTACAAGTATTTTTTCATAAATAGTTTAAGTAGTTACTTACTTATTCAAGTGTATTTGCGTATGGGGGCTTAGTCGGACCTCCCAAAGTCCAAATTCCTTAAAATTTGTTAGAGAGGTAATAACATGAGTTAGAATTCCAAAACCAAAAGAAAATTTTTTGAGAACCAATTAAAATATTCAAGCTTATTAGAAAAAAAAAGAAGATGATATGGTTAGTTCCACTATAGATTAGATATCAAGGAAGGCCTTGATTCATTCTTCTTCAATTTTGACCACTTACGATCAGTTATCAATTGATGAAGGATCCTTTCTCCCCACGAAAATTTCCCTCGATTCAGGCGTTCCAAGCCTTTTCTCGGATGGTTGTAAATTAATATTAACTTAGGTTATTAATTATGTAACCATTTTAATTAATATTCTTATTTAATTCCATAACTTTTGATGATTCAAATAATTATTTAAGGGGTTGCCTAGGATAGTTGAGAATATCAGAATTTGATTGAGTTTGTGTGTCACATTATATTTGTTGAGTGACATTTGGGAGGAGAAACTTTTGTTAAGAGACGACTTTGTAGTGTGACTTTGTAGTGTGAGAGTGAGATATTCACTCGTAAACACTTTGATTATTAAGATTGGTTGCTACTCGTGGATGTAGGAAAATTTCTTCTCTTTGAACCACGTAAATTTTTGTCTCTTCATTTAAATTCCGTTCGTTGGTGTTGTGAGTACATTCGATCTTGCTTCCGCTATTGGTACAACAATTGGTATCAGAGCATTGAAGGTTGTAGCATTTTGGCGCACAACAAGTGATATCAGAGCTTTTGGTTGTTGTATTTGGGGTATTGTGAAAGACTTAACCTCATCAACCACGAGATGTGCTCACACTCTTCATCAATTATCGAAGACAAGTTTCTCATTCCAAACGTGCTTATTTTCTTGGAAATCAATTTTCAAGAATTGTGCTTTTTTACTTTCATCCGGATTATTTGTTACAAATGGCAGAGTCATCTAGTAATAAATTACCGTGTGGATCGAGAATTTTTAGCACTAATATCGAAGTAGAAAAATTTGATGGAACCAATAATTTTGGTGTTTGGCAAGGCGAAGGTAGTGATTTGCTGGCCATTCAAGACCTTGATGCTTCTCTCGAAGAGGAGATGCCTGAAGACATGACAGACGCAGAGTGGAGGAAATTAAATTGATAAGCTTGTAGAATTATTAAGATCCTGTCTTGGCAAGGATGAGAAGTATCCATTTATGAAGGTGACCTTGACAAACGAACTATGGGATAAGCTTGAGGCTAAATATATGCATAAGAGTGTGGAAAATAAACTCCATTTGACGAAGAAACTCTTCCGTCTTGACTACAAGAAAGGTATCATAATCGCTGAGCATTTGGATGATTTTAACAAAATCATCACTGAATTTCTCAATCTCGATGAGATAATTGACGACGAAGAAAGACGTTGTTGCTATTGAATTCTTTGCCGGAGTTCTACGAGTTTTTAGTAACCACCCTACTACATGGAATCTATGCTATTGATTTTGAAGATGTTTCAAATGCTTTAATGAATAATGGGGTGCGAAAGAAGGACAAGGAGGCATATCAAGACTCTAGCTCAAATGTTCTCACTGCTCGTGGAAGGACTTCTACTTGGAAAAAGGGTGAACATGAAAAGTTATGATCAAAGTCGAAAGGTAGATCTGATGATTGGAGAAAGCTTGACAAAAATGAGTGTGCATATTGTCGACAGAAAGGCCATTGGAAGAAAGATTACCTGATCTTAAAAGATAAGGGGTCGAAGTCCAATGTGGTTAGAGATGATGACAATGAAACAGATAATGTCTTGACAATATCCCTTTCAGTCAGCCATATTAGTGAATGGATCCTTGATTATGGTTGCTCCTATCATATGTGTCCCCATAGAGAGATGTTCTTGGACTTCAAAGAGGTCAATGGTGGAGTTGTCTATATGGGCAATGATATTACTTGCAAGATGATGGGAATCAGCTCAGTACAAATCAAGATGTTTGGATGAGAATGATTATCGTATTATGTTCACATTGATGTATGGGGTCCCTCGAAGAATATTTCATTCGGAGGAAAGAGGTGGTTTGTCACCTTTATTGATGACTCCAAAAGGAGAGTTTGAATGTATCCGATAAGGCACAAGAACGAGGTTCTCCAAATCTTCTGGAGTGGAAGAAAATGGTAGAAATTCAAACAGACAAGAAAATCAAAAACTTGAGATTAGAAAACGGTGGAGAATATACTTATGACCCATTCCTTAAAATATGCCAAGGAATGGAGTTGCTGAGAGAATGAACCAAATATTGATAGAGAAGATTCGATGCATATTGTTTCTGTTAAATAAAAGTTATGGTTTCCTCATATTTCGTTAGTTGTTTTTTACTTTTGAAAAATTTGAATTCAGGCTACCAATGGAAGAGCCTAATTTTGGCCGGCCATTTTGGCCAACTTTGGGCACAAGTTTTTGACGAGTACTTTCCATTTTTAGAATTAAGGTGTTATTTAAAGTATTCAACTGAATGAGAAAAAACGATGAGTCTTCAGTAAATCTCTCTCCTTTTGCTTTTCGTTATTTTTTATTTTCCTTTGGCCGTTTTTTCGTCGACGTTCTTCTCCCAATTGCCAGAAGTCAACAAGTGGTATCAGAGCCTGATTTAATCCATCGGTGGTATATCATTGCGGAGGAGCCATCATTATCAACAATCAAGTTGAATAGCTTAAATGGTTAGAGCGTTGACCTAATAACACACAAGTCTCTCAGGTTCAAGTAGAAGAAAATGTAAAGTGCAAAAATACACACATCGTGGGATCCATCCTGAGTAGGCTCGCTCACTCCTTCATGCTGCGTTGATGGCGTCGGGTCGTTGTTGTACGAGGGTGATCAGGGAGGCGACTGCCATCCTGGAGTACCAAGCGCACCGCACAATCGGCTTGGGAGCAAATCAAATTTCGTCAGGTTGGTGTGTTGCAACAAGTTGCGGGGATCCAACATTGAGAAGCTGCGAAAGGAGGAGCTCTCAATATCCGTTTTATGTTGATCGACGACCAAATCGTCTTTATATCCTGGAGTTGGAGATAGAGCACCCCGTCAGCCTTTCGGCCAAGACCGAAGAGGTATCTTGGAGGTGGCGTCCCTCAAGAGACGCCCATTCGGCCATAGGCGGGCCAATATAGAAGAATGCCATGATGCGATTAAGGAGAACGATGCATCATCCAACACACCACCACGCTCTCAATATCCGTTTTACGTTGATCGACGACCAAATCGTCTTTATATCCTGGAGTTGGAGATAGAGCACCCCGTCAGCCTTTCGGCCAAGACCGAAGAGGTATCTTGGAGGTGGCGTCCCTCAAGAGACGCCCATCCGGCCATGGGCGGGCCAATATAGAAGAATGCCATGATGCGATTGAGGAGGACGATGCATCATCCAACACACCACCACGCTCTCAATATCCGTTTTACGTTGATCGACGACCAAATCATCTTTATATCCTGGAGTTGGAGATAGAGCACCCCGTCAGCCTTTCGGCCAAGACCGAAGAGGTATCTTGGAGGTGGCGTCCCTCAAGAGACGCCCATCCGGCCATAGGCGGGCCAATATAGAAGAATGCCATGATGCGATCGAGGAGGACGATGCATCATCCAACACACCACCACGCGACAAAGACATTAGAATAGACATGAGGGACAAAGATAGGCTTGTTGAAGGGCCGGGTAGGGCCCCGGGCCTTAACCTCGAAAGTCGGGGTTCCGGAAGAAATTTGATCATGCGGTTCGGGAGTTAAGTCCGTCCATATGAAATATGAATGCTCGCCAAATTTGATGTCAATCGGACATCGGACGGACAATGCACGACACCGTATGACCGCTCACAAAAATCATGTCTACTCCTGGTAGATTGAAAATGGCTCAGAATGTACTATAGGGGGTACCATGGTGTTAGCTCTCCACCACCCCTGGGCCCTGTGGCCTAAGTGAGCTACCCTGTGGCACATACGTGTGTCACAGTGTGGGCGAGCGTGTCGAGACGAGTGTCTCGGGCGACTTCCTTTGAAATGGGTTTTTCAAGGACAGTACCGGGCGGCACGGGTGTGCTGGTATTGCGCCCCAGCCCGCGTGTCGGAGGTTGCTACATACACCCGCTATCCGGTACGGTATTCGTAAATGACTCGGCATGGGCACGTGAGGGCCTATGCCTCGATATAGCCCGGATGGATGGATGTTCGGGAAGTCCCGAAGAGATGAAAGACACGCGGGCCCATTCTCGATGACATGACCGAGCGAGTCATGATGGCCGACAACATCCCAAGACTCGGGATGGCGTCAAGACATATGGACCCTGTCGATGGGGATCGAGATGACTAGACAAGATGCGACGTTGTATTGAGAGACCTTGGCCCGAGCAGAGGCAAGGTCGAGCCGGATGACTTGGCCTAGTGTAGGGGCAAGTCGGTTGTGTCGCAGACGATTGAACATGCACGCGCAGGTGGCGTGTGTGGTTGGACAAGCTTGGATTCCGCACAAGCGATGTCCGATGGGCGAAGACAAACATCGCCTACGGTCCGACGAAGCCACAAAGCCGGGGCGAAAAATATATATGGGGCTTAATTCCCAGTAAGGCTGGTCGTGGTCGTGTCAGGATCACGACGCCGCACGGTAAAAAATGTAGGACCGTGACAATTGGTATCAGAGCCACACTTTGTGTGTCTAGTCGGACAAGACAGTCAAGAGAAATGAACCCAAGAGTTGAGCGAAGACCTTGCAAGTGTGTCAAGAGTGCCAAGAGTGGGCAGGATAGTTGCCGGTCAGAATTATAATCAGTTGGGAGTTGAAGCCAAGACTACCCGAAGTTCATTAGTGTCGTGTGTCGACACTTCATTATGGGTAGATCTACCCGTCAAAGCAAGAACCATGCCCATTTTCAAGGGCTTGGTGTTCCGATAGTTGGAAGACAAATGAAACAGTGAGTGCACCATGTCGGTGCCTTCCCAAAAAGAACCACTCACATAAGAGGAATAGTGTCAGTGGTTACAAGCAGAGAAGCCGAGAGTCAAGAAAAGACACGTCGGCCAAGTGCGAAAATTGAGTACAATGCAAGTCCTTATGGGAGGACGACCTTGCTGCACAGAGGCAGCCGAGTGCAAGTGGGGGAGAGCCCGAATCATGAGGCCTCTTACTCTGTAAAGATGCTCCAATGTGCGAGCACACATATTCCTTGAGCCATCACCTTGTGCCTAAGGTGGACGACACCACAAGAGTTGTTAAGACCAGCATCCGCTCGAGAAGTGAGCATCAAGCTGGAAGTGAACATACGAAAACGAAGCTGCGAAGAAGACGAGGAGAAGTGTCAATGCACAGCAATAGCCACGTGAAGGTGGCAAAATACAGAGAGTTGGCCGGAAAGTAGCGCCAACAATTGAAGAGTCTATGTCAAACAGGTTTTGACTCTACTCAACAGGAGTGACCGCGACGAGAGAGTGTTGCGGTTGGGCTTGCGAGCCCCACCCCGAGGGGTGCACAAATTTATGTGATTCCGAGGAATACACACACTGAGGCCAAGTTGGCCACAATGGAGCAAGATGTCCTTAAGAAGTCCATAGTTGTCTGGTGAGTGTCTGCAGAGATAGTCAGCCTCACCCACAGCTATGGCAAACACTGAATAGCCACGTCTACGTTGCGAGTCTCAGTGGCCGAGTCCAAGATGGGCGAACAACAGAAATAGGTCCGAAGAGGGATAGCCGTAGATAGTAGTGGCAAGCCAAAGTTGAGGCAAGTTCACCCAACAACTGACCAAGTCAAGAGTCAGATCGTGGTGCCATATGACAAAAAGAGAAGTCTAGAGCATCCACTCGAACTTGTCCTCCAGTTGATGGAATACGTCAGTAAGATGAGCATCATTCTGACAGAAGGTAGTCAGGTGCTTAATATTTTGAAACACAACCAAATCCAGCGAGTTGAGTCGCCAACAGACAGAGAGTTCGGATCGTCATCGGGACGATGCCGAGATTGAGTAGGGGAGAATTTCACAATCAGTAGGGCGAATGCGCCCGAGAAAGTCATCGAGGACGATGGCTAAATTAAGTGGGTGAGAATGTCACAATCTATAATATGATTGTGCCCTGAGTGAGTCATCGAGGACGATGACTAAGTTAAGTGGGGGAGAATGTCACAACCATACTATGAAGAGAGTAGGTTGTGACCCTCACGGTGCGACAAGCAAGGTGGCGTCCCTCAAGAGACACCCATCCGGCCATAGGCGGGCCAATATAGAAGAATGCCATGATGCGATCGAGGAGGACGATGCATCATCCAACACACCACCACGCTAAGTGGGCACTATAAAGACAAACTGAGACATAAGCAAGACAAAGACATTAGAATAGACATGAGGGACAAAGATAGGCTTGTTGAAGGGCCGGGTAGGGCCCTGGGCCTTAACCTCGAAAGTCGGGGTTCCGGAAGAAATTTGGTCATGCAGTTCGGGAGTTAAGTCCGTCCATATGAAATATGAATGCTCGCCAAATTTGATGTCAATCGGACAACGGATGGACAATGCACGACACCGTATGACCGCTCACAAAAATCATGTTTACTCCTGGTAGATTGAAAATGGCTCAGAATGTACTATAGGGGGTACCATGGTGTTAGCTCTCCACCACCCCTGGGCCCTGTGGCCTAAGTGAGCTACCCTGTGGCACATACGTGTGTCACAGTGTGGGCGAGCGTGTCGAGACGAGTGTCTCGGGCGAATTTCTTTGAAATGGGTTTTTCAAGGACAGTACCGGGCGGCACGGGTGTGCCGGTATTGCGCCCCAACCCACGTGTCGGAGGTTGCTACATACACCCGCTATCCGGTACGGTATTCGTAAATGACTCGACATGGGCACGTGAGGGCCTATGCCTCGATATAGCCCGGATGGATGGATGTTCGGGAAGTCCCGATGAGATGAAAGACACGCGGGCCCATTCTCGATGACATGACCGAGCGAGTCATGATGGCCGACAACATCCCAAGACTCGGGATGGCGTCAAGACATATGGACCCTGTCGATGGGGATCAAGATGACTAGACAAGATGCGACGTTGTATTGAGAGACCTTGGCCCGAGCAGAGGCAAGGTCGAGCCGGATGACTTGGCCTAGTGTAGGGGCAAGTCGGTTGTGTCGCAGACGATTGAACATGCACGCGCAGGCGGCGTGTGTAGTTGGACAAGCTTGGATTTCGCACAAGCGATGTCCGATGGGCGAAGACAAACATCGCCTACGGTCCGACGAAGCCACAAAGCCGGGGCGAAAAATATATATGGGGCTTAATTCCCAGTAAGGCTGGTCGTGGTCGTGTCAGGATCACGACGCCGCACGGTAAAAAATGTAGGACCGTGACAATTGGTATCAGAGCCACACTTTGTGTGTCTAGTCGGACAAGACAGTCAAGAGAAATGAACCCAAGAGTTGAGCGAAGACCTTGCAAGTGTGTCAAGAGTGCCAAGAGTGGGCAGGATAGTTGCCGGTCAGAATTATAATCAGTTGGGGGTTGAAGCCAAGACTACCCGAAGTTCATTAGTGTCGTGTGTCGACACTTCATTATGGGTAGATCTACCCGTCAAAGCAAGAACCATGCCCATTTTCAAGGGCTTGGTGTTCCGATAGTTGGAAGACAAATGAAACAGTGAGTGCACCATGTCGGTGCCTTCCCAAAAAGAACCACTCACATAAGAGGAATAGTGTCAGTGGTTACAAGCAGAGAAGCCGAGAGTCAAGAAAAGACACGTCGGCCAAGTGCGAAAATTGAGTACAATGCAAGTCCTTATGGGAGGACGACCTTGCTGCACAGAGGCAGCCGAGTGCAAGTGGGGGAGAGCCCGAATCATGAGGCCTCTTACTCTGTAAAGATGCTCCAATGTGCGAGCACACATATTCCTTGAGCCATCACCTTGTGCCTAAGGTGGACGACACATATCCTTTCCCTATGATTGATGGAGTTCTCAACAGCTACAAAGATGTTATTCAGAGCCTAGAGTAAAGCTAGTAGAAATCTTCTAAGATAAGGATGCAATGAAAGCTTACAAGTAGGTTACTTACTGAGCATTTTTATACTCATCCCTTTCCTCTTTCTTTTTCAAGAGTTCGCAGGCTGCCGGTCGAGACACGATCCAAGTTGAAACCTCGAGGCATGACAGATTGATATCCGAGCAGTCGAATTTTAGGTTTTGTAGACTTTTTCTTAGAATAGAATGTCGACGACAATCCTCACTGCAACCAGATATGCAGTCTAACCCTGTTTAGTAGTATATGATATGCTCAAGACCTATATGAATTTGTTGTATGTTTTAATTTTACGTTATATAGATTTTCAGTTATGGTAATATCCTCCAGCATTAAAAAGAGAACGTTAACCTTGTAAATCAATGTTAGATTTAAATTGTGCTATTTTCATACCGTACGACGACCGAGAGGGGTTATGATAGAATAGCCTTAGGAAGATAAAGAGTTGATGTCTTAGAGTGTGGGATGTCTAACCCATGGGTTTGGGTACGAGATAGCCAAAAATTGTGAGATCTCCGGCAAGGCACCGAATCTGCAGAATCAAACCACTCCATGCCTCCATACCCCAGCAACACGCCCTCATTCATCCCATCCATAGACGCCCTCATTCTACAAAGCACCTGAACAACAGAGAGAGAGAGAGAGAGAAGACAGAGAAAAATAGAGAGAGAAAGAAATTTTCTCACGAGCGGATCTTAGTCGACGACGTCGTCCTCCCCTTTTTCAAGGCGAATCCGACGTGGTAGGTGAAACCTCAGTTCACAACCGTGGTTAATGTCGTCGTTGGTAATGGAATCAAGCAAAGATTATATCGCCAAAAATCTCGTCGAAAAAAAGGTCGCGAGTCAATTTTGAGTTGGGTCAAGAAGAAGATATCCACGAGTCAAAATTCAGACTCGGGTACAGCCCATGGCCCGCCTGAGACCTAGTTTGGCCCAACCCAACAACTCATGGCCCAACATCCCGCGACCTATATCGAACGTGCATTCCAGCCTGCGAGTATGCTCCAATCCACTTCGACCCAGCCTAATTAACGAGCAACGACTCGACCCGTACATTAGGATGATGATGCATTATGTTGTGATGACATGAGATGCATGATGATAATATGACATGATACAATGATATCTCATGTTATGATGATGTGCATGTATGAAATGTCATGTAGCATTATGATGAGTTTTCTAATGCACAACTCGTAAATGATGTTGTAAATTATGAATGTATGAAGGCTTATGCATGCATTTTACCCAGAGTAATATGTGAAAAATGTGTGGGTTGTGTCACATGAATAATTTTAAGATGAAAAGTACAAAAACCTCATGCATATTATATGATCATTTCCATCGAGATACTTCCCTTTTTATGATGATGAGTACGAACACATACACTATGATGATAATCATCATCATGCTTTGCATTATATTCGAGGGTTTATTGTACTTCCGGACGTCCAGCTACAACCAACTAGCTTGACTATGATGGGCCCAAGGGGTGTGCGAGCTGCCTAGTGGGCTCACACTCACACGTGTGGGTCGTGTGTAGGGAAGTACTATACATCTAATTTGTTCAAACTGGAAGCCCCCCTATGATGGTTTTAAATGATAGGTCCCTAATCAGGATTGTATGTGTTTGCATTCCTTAACACCAATAGTGGAGTCACTCACTGAGTATTTCTTAAAATACTCAAACCATGAGTTACTTTTATATTTCAAGTAAAGGTAAGGCACCCGTATACAGTTGACGGCGGCATCGCAATTAAAGACTATGACACATGCATAGGATAGTCACATTTAATTTCGTAGATGTTAGATTAATATAGGGCATTTTTATTTTTATACTTACGTTTATTTTAATATTTTCTTTGTATTGTTTTAAGATCTTTTTCTTAAACATATAAGTTCATGACATTATTTTATGAAGTCATTTTAAATGAACATTTCCATACAAGATGTTATGTCATGCATATGGTAACGACTTTAAGTTAGTAGAAAACTAGAGTCGTTACATATTTTCCATAATATCTTAACAATTCAATAATTGGAAAAAGTGAGAGGTCGCACCTCACAGATACTTGGCATGAGGGTGAGTGCTATGTGTCACAATCGCACTTTTGATGGCAGCGGACTTGCGATTGTGCGGCACTCACTTTCCAACAACAAGTGAGCTAAGCCAATTTGTTCTTGCGTCGCCTACGGCGAAGCGACGTATGATCGAGCCTCTGGCCTCGGTTTAAGAAGAAGATTTTAGAAAGCGAGGACAGAGAGAGATTTTTGAAAGAGAGATTTTTGAAAGAGACGTTATATATGTAAGCAAGAGAGCAACAACAACGGCTTCACAGTATATAACCTTGGGTAGGGAGAAGTTGACAACTAGTCATATCCCCCTATAGTACATTCTAAGGCATTTCATGTCTAGCAGGCCTAGACATAATTTTTCCGAAACGTTGTACTCCCTAGAAATACAAAAGTAAAATACTAGAATATGGAAAGACATAAAGGGTTTGGCTTGTCATGGGCATGCGGCCATGGGCAACACGCCTTGGACAAGCATGACCGTGACATCCTCCCCCACCTAATTGGTTGACATCTTTGTCAACCGACTATTTTCATACCTGGCGATGTGGGTGGCGGTGGAGTCCAGATCTTCGGCGCGTTCCCAGCTGGTTTCTTCCGTAGGAAGATTTTTTCATTTGACAAGGAATTCACGGATCGTCTTTACTAGTCTTCCTATTTTCCTAACCCTGTCGGTTAGGATCTCCTCTATCTCTTTGGTTTCTCTTTGTTTCAGATCGATGCTCGGTCTAGTAACTACATTTCGCTTGTCGTCGTCCGGGTCAGGGTGATAGGGCTTCAAGTTGCTCACATGAATTACTGGGTGGATTTTCATCCATGTGGGTAGCGCAACTCTGTAGGAAGTAGCCCCGATCTTTTTAAGGACTTCAACCGGGCCTTCGTATTTTCGAACTAGTCTCTAGTCTTTGCAGCTGCGGAACCTGATTTATTCTGGTCTCAACTTGATGAGGACTTGGTCTCCTGCTCGGAATTGGAGGGGGCGACGCTTCCTGTCCGCCCACTTCTTCATATGTTTAGAAGCTTTCTCTAGATATGCCCGGGCAATATCTGTTGTCTGCTTCCATTCGTTGGTGAAGTTTTGAGCTTGAGGGTTTTTTCCTGCATAAGGATGATCAATAATGTGGGGTAAGGCCGGTTGTCATCCACTTACAATTTCGAGGGGGCTCTTCCCCGTAGACGAACTCGTTTGACAATTGAAGCAGAATTGGGCGACATCTAGTAATTGTATCCAGTTCTTTTGGCGTGCGTCGACGAAGTGACATAAGTATTCTTCGAGCAAGCAATTGAACCGTTCTGTCTGTCCATCGGTTTGAGGGTGATAGCTTGAGGAGATGTTTAAAGTCGTTCCCAAGAAGGCGAACAACTCGGTCCAGAATGTGCCAATGAATCTACCATCTCTATCACTGATGATGCTCGACGGAATGCCCCATAACTTTACAATGTGTTTGAAAAATAGTTGGGTTGTTAGCTCAGCCGAGCATAATTTGGGGGTGGGAACGAACGTCGCATATTTTGAGAATCGGTCTATGATAACCAAGATTGCGTCATATTCCCCAACTTTTGGGAGGTGTGTTATGAAGTCCAAAGACACACTTTTCCAAGGTCTGGTTGGCACGGGTAGAGGTTCCAGGAGTCCCGAGACTTTGGCTTTCTCAACTTTGTCCTGTTGACAGATGAGGCACGTCTTGGTGTATTGCATGATGTCGTCTCGCATTTTTGGCCAGAAGTACCCCTTTTTTATCAAGGCGTATGTTCGTTGCCACCCAGGGTGTCCGGCCCATAAAGTTTCATGACATTCATGAATGAGCTTCTTTCTCAGTTCTCCCATTCTTGGAATGTATAACTTGTTCTCCTTTGTCATCAGAAGGTCTCCCTCAATCCAAAACTGTCGTGTCTTCCCAGTTTTGGCTAGTTCAACGACGGCTTTGGCCGATGGGTCTTTATGCAGATGTTCTTTGATGATGTCGCGCATCGATCTATCGATCTTACTTGAATGAATGTGGGCTAACATGCACAGGGTCGCATGTTTGCCCTTCCGACTCAGTGCTTCGGCTGCTTGTTTACTCTTCCCTGCTTTGTGTTCAAATTTGAAGTCGAATTCGGCCAACGACTCCTGCCACCTGGCTTGTTTTGCCGTCAATTTTGGTTGATCGAAGAAGTGGCAGTTGGCGCTGTTATTTGTCTTCACTACGAATTGTGATCCCAAGAGATACTGTCTCCAGACTCGTAGGCAATGGACCACTGCTAGCATTTCTTTTTCGGAGACAGTGTATCTCCTTTCTGCATCGTTGAGCTTTCGACTTTCGTAGGCGATGGAGTGGCCCTCTTGAATAAGGATATCGCCTAGGGCAAAGTCGGAAGCATCTGTCTCAATTTCAAATGGTTTAGTGACATCTTCTAATCCGAGGACAGGGCCCCTCGTCATGGTTGCCTTCAGGTCTTCAAAGGCCATTTGACATTCACTTGACCACGACCAAGGGTGGTCTTTCTTCAGGAGTTCTGTTAATGGGGCGGCTTGTCGTGAAAACCCTTCGACGAACCGCCTATAATAGTTTGCCAATCCTAGAAAGGATCGCATATCGGATACGGAAGTGGGTACTTTCCACTCTTGGATAGCTTTTATCTTATCGCTATCCATACCAATCTGTCCACAACTGATGACATGTCCGAGGAAGTTGATGCATGTTTGTGCGAAGGCACATTTTTCTTTCTTGACATACAACTGATTCTGCCACAGCTTATCGAACACCAGCTTCAAGTGCACTTTGTGTTCCTCCAGGGTTGTGCTGTATATAACTATGTCGTCGAGGTATACTACGAGGAACTGGTCCAAGTATTCGTGAAAAACTTGGTTCATTAATGTGCAAAACGTAGCTGGAGCGTTTGTCAAGCCAAAGGGCATTACCAGGAACTCAAAGGCCCCATATCTTGTTACACACGTTGTCTTGGCCTCATCCCCTTCAGCGATCCGCACTTGGTAGTATCCTGATCGTAAGTCCAACTTCGTGAAGTATTTGGCTCCATGAAGTTGGTCAAACAAAGTCGGATATTATCGGTAGTGGGTACTTGTTGCGTACTGTCACCTTGTTTAAGGCTCTATAATCTATGCACAGACGCAACGTCCCATCCTTCTTTTTCTGGAATAATACGGGGGCTCCGTAAGGTGCCTTTGCTGGGCGGATGAATCCTGCCGCCAACAACTCGTCTAGTTGCTTTCTCAATTCGGCTAGCTCGGGGGGAGCCATCCGGTATGCGTTCTTTGTTGGGGGTTTAACTCCGGGGAGGAGTTCGATTTCGTGGTCAATGCCTCGACAGGGAGGTAGTGTTTGGGGTAAGCGCTCTGGCATTATGTTAGTGTAAGTGTCCAGTACATCCTCGATTTCACTTGGAATCGTTTCTTCAGCAATCCTTTCTTCCATTAGGGGTATGGCCATAAATGTAGGTTCCTCTCGTGCGAGTCCTCTTTTCAACTGCATGGCCGAGATCATTCGCAGACTACCTGGTTGCTTGATGCTTGTAGGTATTACTGTGGGGTTGTGGTCAGTGATCACCAAGCATTTTGCCAGTGGCATTGGAATAACTTTGTGTTCCAGGAGAAAGTCCATCCCATGTACCACGTCGAAATCGTCCATGCGAACTACGACAAGGTCCATCTCTCCCGTCCAGACCCCTAGTTTGAAGGGGACCCTTTTGGAAACTCCCACGATAGGCAAGGCCTCGGAGTTGACAGCTTTCATTTTTTCGGGGTCCTTTTCTATGGTGAGTCCCAGTCTTCGTGCTTCTTGGTCGGCGATAAAGTTGTGGGTCGCACCTGAGTCTATCAAGGTGCTCTTGCTTGGTCGGGAGTTTATTGTCGCATCTACGAACATGAGCCCTTTCTCTATTATTTCTTTTGGGTCGACCTTTCGTTGGAGGGCTGACAAGAATTTAAGCGCACCCATTCGGCCTATTGGAACCTTCATTTCGATGACCCGGCGGCTTGTATGTTCTGCCCCTAGTGTTTGGGGCTTGTGTTGTTCTTCTTTAGAAGCTCGCTTCGTTCCCAAAGTCCAGAAGTCTCTCGGCGCTGGCGATTGCAGTAGCTAGGTCCTGAACCTTTTTCTCGTGTATTTTTGTTTTGGCCCACGGTTGTAACCCATTTATGAAGAAGAATACCTTATCTTTCTCTGATGTGCCCCTGATATCTAGCATCAGGGTTGAGAACTGTCTTACATAGTCTCTTATGCTTCCAGTCCTCAATTCTCTCTTGAGGTCTTCCCACGAGTTGATGGTGCATAATCCATTCTCGATGTCTTGCACCTTTGTACGCCACCAAAGTTTTGCATCGTCTATGAGATGCATTGAGGCTACTGTCACTTTTATGTCGTCAGTACAAGCCGTTGTGGCTTTGAAGTACTGTTCGACATCAAAGATGAAGTTCTCCAACTCTTTGGCGTCCCGATTCCCTCTAAAGGGTCTGGGGTCTGGAAACTTCAGTTTATTGGATCCAGAATGAGTTTGTCCAGCCGCGACGTTGTCCACGAGTTTCATGGTCACCCCAATTCGGGTGTCTATGTCGGCCATCTTTTCTTGGATGGTATTGATCGTCGTCCTGAACTCGTCGGCTAAACCATTAAACAAACTCATCATGGTATTTTGTAGCACGTCGAACTCTTCGGCACGTCCCTCCTTGTGCGCGATAGAGCTATCGGGGCTACCAGTAGGTCTTGAACTGCTCGTAGGAGCAACTCTTTCTTCGAGCGATGATACTCAAAATATTAGTTCTGTGATTGGCAACACATCCAAGCGGTTGCCCATTGCGTCGATCTCCACGACTTTCTCACTCAATTCCGTCATCCGAGCTTCCAGGAAGCGTACAGTGTCAGGGACTTCCTTGAGGAACAGCATTTCCTCCTCTATTAGGGTAAGCCGATCGGCTTGTGATTTCGGTGTCGACTTTGTCGTTGACATGTTTTCGGCCTTTTAAACCAATCGCTTTTATGTTCTTGAAATCGACGATGGGTACAACAAGTCTACCACTTAATTGAATGCTATGAAACAAGTCAATAAAAGCGATTTAAATTATTAGACGATACTGTTCAAACTTTTTTCTCTTTAGGTCAAATTAAGAGATGAAAAGGTCCAAAATTTTTAACAAACGTGTAAACGCTGTTGGATCAATTTCTTAAAAGGGGTCCACCTAAACACGTTTTCTAATCCATTAATCTTTTTTTAATTAATTTTAGATTTTCAGTTTGCTAATCCCACGTTTCTCTTACTTTAGTTTCTTTTTTCGTCTCTTTTTTTTTTTTTTTTTTTTTTTTTTTATGAATTATTTATTAGAAATCTCTATATATATTAAGCACTCACCCTTCCTTTCGCTCTATCTTTCCTCTTCTTCTTCTTCCAAACAATTTAAAGTTTCTTTGTTATCTCTCCTTCTAAATCTTTCAAAACCCTCACTTTCTCAACAAACAAAAAAAAAATGATGGTAAGAGCTAAGAATCTCTTCCTTTTCTTCTCCTCATTATTTTTTTCAGTTGTTAAGTATATTTAGTCTTGAATTATGGTTTATCATATTTGACCGTTTATTATACACAAATATCTGCCTATAATTAGGATTTATCATCGTTATCATATTTATTATAAGCAAATATATCGTATCCATGAGTAATTTACCATAATTCTCTGTTATGTAAATGATTATAAATAGAGAACTTTCATTGACATTTAATTCGGGTGGTTTTAGCAAGTATTCTCCCCGCTACTGACGATCAATGAATCACTTATTAATCTACCCAGAAAGTTGTTGTGGGAGTGGAAATAAGGGATGACAAGACAAAGCAAAGGGTACTCAAGGCGGTTTGTCGCATTTTCGGTAATCATTTTCATCATTTATCAAAAGGCATGAAAATGGCTTCTCCTCTTAATTATGGCTGAGTTCTTCATGTGGGTTTTGGCAAAAACTTGCAGGCATTGCGTCAATGGCAGCTGACCCAAAAGAGAACAAGATTACAGTGATTGGAACGGCTGACCCGGTTGAGATTGTTGGGAAAGTAAGAAAGGTTTGGCCCTCCGCTTACATTATTAGTGTCGGGCCCGAAAAAGAAGAAACGAAGAAAGAAGAACCGAAGAAAGTAGAGCCGAAGAAACAAGAGCCTCAACCTAAAGTCGAGCAGATTGATTGGGCTAAGGCTTACCCAACCTTTCATTCATACCCCATAACTCATTACTATTATCCATATTGACAGGATGACAACCTAAATGCGTGTGTTATCTCCTGAATTCGAGAACTGAGTCGGGTTGATAGTTTTATACTTAAGATGTTTGGAGAGAAGTTATAAAAGTATTTCGAATTCGTATATTTAATAAATCGGTCTTTGGATTTCAATAACTAATGATTATTTAAATCATTATATTCTTATACCTTAAAACATTGATTCTAAATTAATAGTGTCTAATCTCGTTGGTAATAGGATTGATCAATTGTTGAGTTCTTAACCTAAATTAAAATTAAAGAAAGAAAAAGAAACATTGAATTTGGCATAGGAACAAGAAAAGAAGAACAATCATATATATATATATATATATATATATATAGATCCAAAAGTGTCCTTCCTAACTTTATGATTAAATTTCAAACACCTTTTTAACGATAAGTGAGAGTTTCCTTTTGCAGCAACCGCCAATTGCTGTGGTCTTTTTTTGGAATTTTTCTTTTGGGTTTCTTATTAAGATTTTTAAAACGTGTCTGATAGGGAGAGGTTTCCACACTTTTATAAAAAATGTTTCGTTCTCCAAACCAACTGATATGTGATTCCACACAAACATTTTGGTATCCTCTACGTTCATGGCTTCCAAAGGATGGTAGCTTCTGCAATCATGGAAGTGACTATGTAAGGATCCACGTTAGATGCACGCTTTCTGTCCTCAAAATAGCCTTTGCTTGATTTCTTCATGTCTCGCTCGACTCGAATCAAAGCTCTTCAGTTTGCAATGACCTATGACAATTATGCACCAAACCAAACTAAAGTTTTAATCGACTTTTGTAATACTCGAGTCTCGACAAGGATTAATTTCCTGATTTTTCTTTTTTAATTCGAAATTTCGAGATTTTAATAGAAAATTTTAGACGCTGAATTTCAAGATAACTTGAAATAAAAAAAATGCTTAGAAAAATTCCATGAACTCAAGAAAAAATATAAAAGAAAATAGTAAAAAAAAAAACTTGAGAGGACTAAATTAGAGGATAAATGAGAGGATCAAGGGAAAAGAAAAGAAAAGGGAAGGGAGAAAGAAAAGTAAAGAAAAAATGGAGAGGAGAGAGAAGAGGGTAAAAAAAAAGTAGTCACTCGTGCAGTTATGGCTAGTTTGAATTTAAATTAATATTTGAAGAATATATTAGTTATGGAATATATATCGTAATTCGTTCAATTTGATTAGTAGTATATTTTATTTTATTCTCAAAATTTAGTTAGTTTATATTTTTCTGATTTGTAGCCATTAGTTGGTAGCTTGTATCCTATCTAAACATGGTGAATATCAATGAATATGGAACCTTCGATCCCAATTCTATTTCTCATAAACACTTCATATTTCAGTTTTCTCTCTGCTGTTTCTCTTGAGTAATAATATTTTCAGATTTATTCACACTTTTGAGTGGTAGGTATTGTGTCAGCTGGTATTAGAGCCAAGTTGGTAACCAAGGGTTTGATATTATTACTCAACGAGATGAATGGTGGAAGTACTTCTATGGGCATAGCTATGGAAAAGTTGGTTGACAATAATTATCATTATTGGAAGTTATGTATGGAAGCCTATCTACAGGGGCAAAACTTGTGGGATTTAATTGAAGGGGATGAAACAGAAATTCCAGCAGATACTCCACAGAATGCTGAATTACGTCGAAAATGGAAGATCAAATGTGGAAAAGCTTTATTTACCTTGCGAACTTTGATTAGCAAGGAATATATTGATTGTTCGTGATTTAAAGTCACCAAAGCAAGTGTGGGAAACACTTCAAAAGATGTTCACTAAGAAAAATACCGCTCGATTGCAATTTCTAGAGAATGAACTAGCTGTGGTAACTCAAGGTAATTTTTCTGTTGAAGAATATTTCTTGAAAGTGAAAAATCTGTGTTCTAAAATTTCAGAATTAGATACTGAGGAGCTAGTGAGTGATGCTCGATTACGGTGTTATCTTATTCGTGGATTACGAAAAGACTTTATGTCATTTGTTTCCTCAATACAAGGGTGGGCAAATCAGCCCACAGTTATTGAATTGGAGAATTTGCTTTCTAATCAGGAAGTTTTGATTAAGCAAATGACTAGCAGCAACGAGCTTTCCCCAAAGTCAAAAGATGTGTTGTATGTCAGAGATCAAAGGAGACAGAATTTTCATTCAAACCCTTCATTAAGCAATGAGAATCAATTCAGAAGTGAGGAGTCGTCAAAGAAGCCATTTAAAGTTTGTTACAAGTGTGGAAAACCTGGCCATCTTAAACGAGATTGTTGGGTGAAAGTGGTGTGTGATCGTTGCAGAAAGCCAGACCATATTAAGCCAAATTGCCGAGTCAAAATGCAGGAATCAGAAGCAAATGCTGCACATGAAAGTAAAAGTTCTTCAGATCCAATTTGGGAACACTACTTAAACACTGAGGTTCTTGACCAGCCAACAAACATGACTTCAGCTGTACATCAAGATGATGTCCCTACAGATGCTCATGCCTTTATAGACTACAATGAAGAATGGATTGTCGATTCTGGTTGTTCTCATCATGCAATTGGAAACGAAACTCTTCTATCAGATGTTCGTCCACATTGTCAAAAGAAGAGTAAAGGACCCAACAAAGTGTCTGAATTGGAATCACGACTTTCTCAACTCTAGGAGGAACTGAAGAAAACAAGTGATCAACTGAGCGCATCTGAATCACACAAAAAGCAAGCCCAACAGGAAGCAGAAGAAGCAAAGAAACAACTATTAGATATGTCTATAAAGCTTGAAGAATCTCAACATCAGGTGCTTGAGCTCTCAGCTTCTGAGAATGATCGTGTTCAAGAACTGCACAAACTTTCTCAAGATCGCGATCGAGCATGGGAGTCCAAACTTGAAGCTGTTCAGAAGCAGCACGCAATGGATGCTGCTGCATTGGCCTCCGCCATGAATGAAGTTCAGAGGCTCAAGGTTCAACTGAACATGGTGTTTGAATCCGACCAAACCCGAAGTAACCTCGCTGAGTCTGTGGAAAAGCTTCAATCAGATGGAATCAAAGCTGTTGAAGCCTACAACTCTGTCACTAGAATTGGAGCAATCAAAATATCAGAATTCATGGAGGGACGACTTTGATTTTCATGAAGGGAAGGGAAGAGGCCAGAAAAGTTTAAATTCCGGTCATGTTGGTGGTGGATTTAGGAATTATGGCTCGAATGGTTCGTATGAGAGGAGTAACAGGCATTCGAATGGGGATGATTCGTCTAACTCGAAGTGGGGTTCGTCTAGGGTCTCTAATGAAAATAGGAGGAAGAAAGATGAAGGTAATTCTGGCGGCGGCGGTGGTAGCAGTCGATCGACGCTTAATCTGCAGCCACGTACGTTGCCGATGAATGATTTGAAGTCGTCGGAGATATCAGGGACGATGGCGATTTCCAAGAGTTCGAACCCATTTGGAGAGGCGAGGCCGAGGGAAGAGGTTCTAGTTGAGAAAGGACATGATTGAAAAAAAAAACTTGATGAGGAGTTAGAGTCGAAGATTAAGGAAGTGTCAGGGGAGAAGACTGAAAAATCTAATGCCATTGGGAAAAAGAGCTTTGACAATGGAACTGGTCGTGCCACTAAGGATAGAACAGAGAGGAGCTGGAGGAGGCCGGGTTTCAATAACTCTGGACCAGTAGGGCGGGGTGCTACCCCTGATAAAAATTCTAGTGGTTTTGTGGATGCTGATTGGGCTAGT
Source organism: Cucurbita ficifolia (assembly GCA_033971965.1). Classification (NCBI taxonomy): domain Eukaryota; kingdom Viridiplantae; phylum Streptophyta; class Magnoliopsida; order Cucurbitales; family Cucurbitaceae; genus Cucurbita; species Cucurbita ficifolia. The sequence continues at coordinate 3,589,087 of CM066979.1, forward strand.
GACGTGAATGACAGACGCTCCACAAGAAGTTTTGTTTTACAGCAGGCTTTGCTCCAATTTTATGGTTTATTGAAATTTTTGTAACGCTCTCGGAGTTATTGAAGAAATAAGCTTGCACTAAGAGAGGCGGTCAGAATTTAGTGCAACTTATTTCTAGTTTGAATTAATCAATATATTTTAGTTAATATTTGAAGAAGATATTAGTTCTGGAATATATATTATATATTCCTAATCAGTTAAATTTGATGAGTAGTATATTTTATTTTATTCTCAAGATTTAGTTAGTTTATATTTTCCTTATTTGTAGGTATTAGTGGGTAGTTTGTATCCTATTTAAACGTTGTGAATATCAATGAAGATGGAACATTCGATCCCAATTCTATTTCTCATAAACACTTCATATTTCAGTTTTCTCTCTATTGTTTCTCTTGAGTAATAATATTTTCAGATCTATTCACACTTTTGAGTGGTAGATATTGTGTCAGAAACCGTCAAGGTGCCCCGATCCGACCACAAGCAAGTCGATTCCAACAAAACTTAGTTCACAAGAACTGAGGAAGATCGAGAGGTATGACTTTTGGGTTTCTTGTGCCTTGTTTTTCTTTAAATCGGAGAGATTAATGAACTATTAGGCTCTCAAATTTTAATATATTGTTCTTGTGAGGATTTTGCACAAGTTTTGAGAAAGTAGTTGTGAGGATTTTGCACAAGTTTTTGAGAAAGAAGTTGTGAGGATTTTGCACTAAGTTTTGAGAAAGAAGTTGGAGTTTGGATGTACGCCAATGGTGAGTTTTTTTTAGTTTTAGACCAATTTTGGGTGTGTTTATTTCCTTTTCTAGTTGATTAAAAATTATGAAAAAAAATTTCTCAACTAGAATTATAACTCTACAACCTTGGTGAAAGATCCAAGTTTATTCAGCATTTACAAAGTTTCAAGCGCATGTCCTGCAACTAGAAATGTAGTCTAACCCTGTTTAGTAGTATAGATTTTTAGTTATGGTAATATCTTCAAGCGTTAAAAAGTGAATGTTAACCCTATAAGTAAATGTTAGGTTCGAATTGTGTTATTTTTATATGGTATGAGACCGAGGGGGGTTATGATATAGCAGACTAACCTTAAGAAGATAGAGAGTTGATGTGGTAGAGTGGGCGATGTCTAACCCATAGGTTTGGGTACGAGATAGCCAAAAATCGCTAGCAAAGCACCAAATCCGCAGAATCAAACCACTCCACGCCTCCATAAACCCCCAGCAGCACGCCCTCATTCATCCCATCCATTTTCGCCTTCATTCTGCAAAGCACTTGCACAATAGAGAGAGAAAAAGACAGAAAAACAGAGAGAGAAAGAAATTTTCTCACCGGCAGATCTCAGCCGACGATGTCGTCCTCCCCTCTTTCAAGGCGAATCCGACGTGGTAGGTGAAGCCTTAGTTCACAGCGGTGGTTATTGTCGTCGTTGGTAATGGAGTCAAGCAAAGATTATATCGCCAGAAACCTCGTCGAAAACATATTCACGAGAGAGAGAGAGTCAATTTTGAGTCGGACAAGTAAAAATTTAGACTTGGGTATAGCCCAAGGCTCGTCTGAGACCCGACTCGACCCAACCCAACAACTCATGGCTCGACATCTCGCGGCCCGTATCGAACGTGCATTCCAGCCTGCGAGTACGCTCTAATCTGTTAGGTTGAATGGCCCTGTGACCTATATGGGTCACAACCTCATGTATTCATAGATGTGTATAATGAGGATTACATGGTGACAAACCAGTAAATCATAGGTTTGGTAACAAACTAGGAAATCATAGGTTTGGTAACAAACTAGGAAATCATAGATTTGGTAACAAACCAGTAAATCTAGATTCTCCTTGATTCATGGTAACAAACAAGTAAATTAGTACATTATCTTACTATGTATAGATATGATCTATTCTACGTTTAACACCCCCCTCAATATAGACGATGTACTACTAAGTTCAGATTGTGCCTAATACTGCTAAAAGAGGGAGCTGGCAGTGGCTTTGTCATGATATCGGCGAGCTGATTCTTGGAACATATGAGTCGCACATCAAGCTGACGAGTCGATACTCGTTCACGAACGAAGTGATAATCAACCTCAACATGCTTCGTCCATCAATGAAACATTGAATTGGCGGACAGATAGGTGACACCAATGTTGTCACACCACAGGCTAGGGGCTCGCGCTTGCGAGATCCCGAGCTCACGCAAGAGGACTTGGATCCAGATTAATTCGGCAGTGGCATCAGCAACCGCCTTGTATTCGGCCTCCGTACTAGAACGAGAAACTGTCAATTGTTTCCTTGAACTTCAGGAGATAAGTTTCCACCAAAGAAGATCGCATAGCCTCCAGTGCTTCGACGGTCATCAGGATTCCTGGCCTAATCAGCATCTGAGAAAGCACTCAGAAAATCAGTGCTGGACTTTGTAAGACACAAGCCCATATCAATAGTGTCATGTAGATAACTGAGAATTCGTTTGACCGCCGCCCAATGTACAGAAGTCGGGGAGGACATGAACTCACACTCTGTTGACATAGAAGGATATATCAGGACGTATTAGAGACAAATATTGGAGAGCACCAACGACACTCTGATAGCGAGTAGTATCCTCAGGCGAGAGCTTTTCACCACCGTCCAATAACAACTTCTCACTAGGAAGCATAGGTGTGGGCACACCTTTGGAGGTGAGCATATTGGTTCTGGACAATAAATCTTGAATGTATTTATGTTGTGTCAGAACAAGTCCTTGACAGCAAAATCATCCCGAAGTTGTGTAAGAAGTTTCTCAGTAACCGTAGAAGATGAGCTGATGATAATAATGATCAACATAGATGAGAATATACATCTGAATGCTCGTCTTGTTAAAAATGAAAAGAGAGACATCAGCCTTTGAAGGTGTAAAATCTAGCTATAATAGTTTGGAGCTAAGGCGAGAAAACCAGGCACGCGGAGCTTGTTTGAGGCCATAAAGTGACTTATCCAGCTTGTAGAGATAATTAGGATGTTGAGAATTCATAAATCTAGGGGGCTGCTTCATATAAACATCTTCATTAAGAAAACCCTGAAGAAAAGCATTTTGAATATCAATCTGCCGAATAGCCCAACCACGAGAAATAGCAAGAGATAATAAGAGTTGAATGGTAGTGGGCTTAACAACTGGACTAAAGGTATCATCATAATCAACGTCATACTGTTGTTTAAACCCTTTAGCAATCAGGCGTGCTTTGTAGCGATCAATAGAGCCATCTGGCTTTTGCTTGAGTTTGAAAACCCATTTGCAATCAATAACGTTAAGACCAGCACGAGGAGGAACTAAGTGCCATGTCTTATTTTTTAGAAGTGCCTGAAATTCATCATTCATTGTCTGACGCTAGAGGGGATGCTCCATAACAGTAATATGCGAACTAGGTTCAGAGGCAGAAGACTGAACCACAGAATATGTTATTGTTTCATCTGTATGCACCTTGGGTTTCTTGATATTGTGCTTCAATCAAGTACCATACGGATGAGTAGTAGGTGTAGGATCTACAATTGAGGACACAGTCGTACCAGCCGTTGCGAGGGGAGCAACCGGTGCTACAGCAATCGATCGACCAGCGATCGAGGATCCGACCGAACATTGCGCAATATCATCTGCTGGCAGAGGATCTGAGACCCCAATCATTGGCGGAACAACCAATGTCGATTCGCGTGGCAACGACGCGGAGGATTGTGGCGACAATCCCGAAGTTGATGTGGGCACCATATTTTCTGCATCCAAAGAGTTAGTAGGCACAGATATATGCATGTGATTATTCTCCAAATTAGTACTGCTGTTACCCAAATGCAAGATGCACAAATCAGGGGCAGTGTGTGTCGGCTGCAAGGTTGGGGAAGAACTGGGTGGGGCTCTCTTAATCGGAAAAATATTCTCATCAAATATGATGTCTCTAGAAATATAGACACGACCAAAATCCGTGTCAAGACACTTATACCATTTATGTAAAGAACTATAGCCTAGAAAGACACATTTCTTGGATCGAAAAGAGAGTTTTTGTTTGTGATAAGGACGAAGGTGAGACCAATAAGCACACCCAAAAACTTTTAATGAGTAATTTGGTGGGGTATGAAAAAGACACTCTAAGGGGCATTTGTTATCGATGACACGAGTAGGAAGACGATTGATGAGATATGTGGCTGTAAGAAACGCGTCATCCCAAAATTTAATAGGTACATCAGCATGAGCTAGAAGGGCTAGGCCAGTTTCAACAATATGACGGTGCTTGCGTTTAGCAGACCCATTTTGTTGATGCGTGTGAGAACACGAAGCACGATGAGAAATTCCAAGGGAACGAAAGAATGTGTTATGGATTTTCTGATATTTCCCACCCCAATCAGACTGGACACTTGATTTTAGTATCTAGGAGGCGCTCAACATGAGTTTGGAACTGCAAAAGTATATGAGGACCTTATGTATGATCATGCATCAAATAAATCCACGAAAATTTACTGAAATCATCAATGAAGCTAATATAATATTTAAAGCTCCCAGCAGATGGAGGTGGAGGGCCCCAAACATCCGAAAAAATGAGTTCCAAAGGTGACGAAGACCTATAAAAAGAACTAGTGTATGGTAACTAATGACTTTTTGCTAACTGACACGCATTACAAACTGGCAAAGGTGACTCACTAGCACAAGAAATATTATTGAGACGCAAAATTGACTTTACTACTTGAGATGAAGGATGTCCAAGCCGTGCATGTCATTGGGCGTGAGTAGTAGATCTGCTCACTAAGGCGTGCTTGAGATCATCGACATCAGATGGCTTAATAGAACAGAGACCAGACGCACACCTCCCGTCTAGAAGACTTTTCCTTGACCGTCGATCCTTAATAGAAAAATGTCAAGGATAGTATTCAAAAAATACATCATTATCACGAGAAAATTTATGAACGGAAAGAAGACTTTTAGAAATTTCAAGCACATGCAAAATATTACGCAATGCAAGAGGACGAGCAACAGTATTAATTGAAGAATGACCAGTATGCAAAATACGCAAACATGCTCCATTGCCAACTTGAACTTGTTCACCTCCATGATAGCGTTCACGCACAGCGAGACGATCCAGGTCACTAGTGATATGATAAGTGGCGCCGGTGTCATTATACCAATTTGGATCAATCTTGTAAGAGGAAGTAGCCGCCAGTGTCATAGAAGGAGTAGAAGGAGCTTCATCTTGATAGGACTCATCCATCCTATGCCAGCGGCAAACGGTAGTATGCCCCACTTTATCGCAGATCTGGCAGGAAGGACGAGCAGAAGGGTCACGACGATCACCAGCAGGACGAGAGGGCGCACCACCTTGAGAACGGCTACGACCACGCCCACGATTCTTCTGTTGACCACCACGACCAGCATAATTGGCAGAAGATCTAGGATTTAACTGAAGTTCAGCCTGGTGTTCTAGTTGGCGACCTTCAAACGCCATTAGATGTGCAAACACATCATCAAGCGTGAGGGCTTCACTTTTGGTAGTTATCGAGGTGACGAAGGGATCATAGTCAGGGTCAAGACCAGCGAGGAGATACGCGATCACATCATCATCCTGCAAGGTAGAGCCGCCGCAGGCCAGCTCGGTGGCCAACCCTTTGATCTTGCAAAAATAATCTGCAGCAGACATATCACGTTTCTTGGACGTGGCGAGCTCAACACGGATCTGAACAGTGCGAGCACGAGTTGAGGATGAAAGCATCGCTGTAAGGTATCACACACCTCCTTGGATGTAGTAGCGGCAACCACATCGTGAAAAATCTCCTTAGACATGGAGGAGAGAAAGTCGTTAAGGACCTGTTGATCCTGATCATACCACCGATCATAGGCCGGATTAGAGACCAGGTCAGCACCAACAGCGGTTGAGGAAGGGACCAGCTTGGCAGGTGCGGCAATGGTGCCATCGAGGTAGCCCTTAAGCTTCGTACTCCGTAGGTAGGGGAGGAGATGGGTGCGCCATATGATGAAGTTGTTTTTGGTGAGACGGATTGTGACAGCGTGGTGGAGAGGGATGGTGGATGGGGAGGGGGAAGGAGATATGATAGACATTGTTAATGAATAAACCTTGGCTCTAATATCATGTTAGGTTGAATGGCACTGTGATGGTGACAAACCAGTAAATTATACGTTTGGTAACAAACCATAAAATCATAGATTTAGTAACAAACCAAGAAATCTAGATTCTCCTTAATTCATGGTAACAAATAAGTAAATGAGTAGATTATCTTACTATGTATAGATATGATTTATTCTACGTTCAACACCATCAACTTCGGCACAACCCAACTAACCGGCAACGACTCGACCCGTACCCCCACGCCTCGACCCAGTGACGACCCACACCGCTCGGCTCTCACATGCCTGGCACGTGGTTTGCTTCCAACTGCAACTTCTCTCGACTCGGCTTAGCGGCTTCTCGGCTCAACTTCTTGGCTTGGCTTGTCAGCTCAATTCGACCGACTCGGTGGCTTGGCGGCTCAGCTTCTCGGCTTAGACGGCTCGATATACAAATTTCATATCATTTCCTAAGTTTTCGACCCTTCTAAAGCCATTTTTTTACCTTGGTAAGGGCACTTGAGGTCAGTAAGACTCTCGTTTACTCAATTTTAGTTAGTTTTATGACTTCTATTGCAAATAATCCTCATTTTTAACTAGACTAAGATATTGATATGTTATATGGATTGATATAGGTGAGAGTAAACGTTGAATCATAGTTTTCGAAGCAGCTATAGAGTAATTAGTAACTTCGGTCAAGACCAACCAAGTAAGTGACTTTACTGTTGGAGTTAGATAATTGAATGATGTATGATGGTGTATGATAATTGAATGATGTATGATGGTGTATGCCTCGTGGCCCCTGCATGCACCATATTAATTTACGCTATGCCGATGTGTTCTTTGTATTGACATATGATGTAATGTTATGTATGCATGTGATATCCATTACGCTATGTTATGAACGAAATGAAATGTTATATAGGTCATATTATGTCTTGCCATGTAAAGTTATGTGATGGATTATGTGATGACTGTCATGTATACATGATGCAAATATGAAATATGTTAGGGATGAAAAGAGAAAGGGAATAATGTTAATGTTATGAATAAAAATTATGGGGACCTCATGCATGTATGTATGTCATGTGCATCAGGATATTTTTCCATTATTTTATGCTAGTACGGACGTGTACCTTCGATATTTATGTTCGTCATGATATCATGCAGGCCTTTCCTTTTCTGTGGCGTCCGGTAACGTGTTAGCACGTTGTGCCCGACCAAGTCAAGCCCAGGGGGTACATATACGAGCCCGTCTGGTGGGTCCATGTACGCATACGTGGGTTGTGTGTGGAAAAGTATCGTACATCCAACTCTACCCAGAGCTTGAAAGAACCTAAGTTCATGTTACGGTTTTAAAGAATAGGTCTCAATCATGCTATGTGTGTGATTGCATTACTAACCCCAAAATTGGGGTGACTTACTTAGTATTTCTTAAAATACTCAAGCCACGTGTTACCCTTATATTTTCAGGTAAAGGTAAAGGTAAAGCTTCAATGCACGAATGACGATGTATGCGGGAAAGACTATGAAAGTCAAGATAGGTCAAGATAGGGCATTAGAATGCATTGTTTTACATTTAGTAGTTAATAGGAGGTTTCTAAAAGACTATGTTATTTCAAACTTCTTATTTTTTAATTAAATATGCAAGTCCATGGTTTTATTTTAAATTATTTATTATGAGTTTCTACATATGTATTTTAGGCATGCATGTAGTGACGTCACTAATTTAGGGTAAGAAAATTAGGGGCGTTACATACCTTAAGGCCCAATACTAGATTAGGAGGTACCTTTGACCCTATCTTCCGTGACCATAACTCTAGACGTCAAGCATGCTTCCATGCAGACCACGAAGTAGTCCTAGACAATATAGTTTACTCATGCAATGGTGGCCACTAGAGGTATCAAACACCCCTCGAACAGACCATTACCCCCAAGAAAGTTTTGAAAAAAAAGGACATTTCAGGTTTTCATTAGAGTTTTTAGAGATTAAGTTCAAGTTATGGACTTTCAAGGGCGTGAAAGGCGAGTTATGCCATTTTTATGAGGTGTTAGACATTCTCGGTGAAGGATCTCCCAAGACATGGTAATTTTCTTTGAATTTTAGAAGAGAGGTCCAAACCTAAAATAACACATGGTTATCACGATTATATAACCACATTCTAATTTATCTTTATGATTGGAAAAGCATGCCCACAAGATAAGGTGGTGGGATGAGTTGAGGGCAACAGAAAAAAGGTCCATCTATGACCATATCTCCACCATCGAGGAAAGTTCAAACACCATGTTGATAGGAACTTACCCTCAAATAGATTTTCTGGATTATCAAAAGAATGACTCTAATTCCACACATAAATGTGATTCACATATTTGTGAAAAGCATGCTCAGATAGAGACAGAGCACCTAGTCAACGTGAATCAAGAAGTATCCCAATTGTAGTAGTATTCGTGTTTAGCAAATAGGTAAAGTCAGTAGGAGACACAGTATGTCCTAGAGAAAAACTTGGACAAAAGACATTATGACTTCCTATAGAGAAGGCATCTCCAAAGCTTAAGGTTAGCCACCACATAAGAGCTTGCAATAAGTTGTCTAGGATCTCAAAAACCTAAGAGGGCTAACGTTCTCGAAAGAGCTAGTGATGAGATATCACTCCGACTATATCAACCATATGGTTGTATTAATAAATAGTCATATAGTAAATAAAGCTTTGATTAAAAATTTTAATTTTCAATTTCATTAATTATATTTATATAAGAAAGAAAATTAAAATTAGTATTTAGCAGTACAAAGTACGGTCTCCCCTTAAGAGTGCAGACCCATTCAGAATAATAATAATAACAACTCATCCAAACCTTCTTCTGTTCACACGTGGTGGGCTCCACTCCCCACTGTCCAGACCCATTTCCCACGTGTCAGCATCCACGTGTCCCCCTCTCCATTCATCCCATTTTCACCTTTTCCACTTTTTATTTTAATCCTCAAATTTATTTATTTATGGTTTTGGTTTAAGATTAAAAAAAACAAAGGGAACATAAAACCAAAAACATAGGGTTGAATTATGGGATTTTTTTATTTATAAAAATTAATTAAAAATGACATATTTTCATAGACTAAAACATCGCGGGGTAATATTTTTAATAGTAAGGTAGGATTAGATTATAACTCTATTTTTCATATTCATTTGATAAAAATGTATTAACCCGTGAAATAACTCGGACTCCAACCCAATCCAATTCTTATGACTTAGGGTTAGATAGTCGAAATTATGGTTTAAGGTTAGATAGTGCGAGTTAGTCGAATTCTTGGATCATATAAACACCACTCCTTTCACTAGCTCTCTCTACCTAACGAATTTATAATATTTAATATAATTTTGTTTCAAATATGATTTTCGTAAAATTAATTTAGAACAATATAGACTAAATTAGTGTTAAAAAAAATTAAAATGAAAAGAAAAGATTCATACTTTTAACGTTTTCTTTAATATAAATTTAATGACAGAATTCATGACTTCCCTTAAATGTATTTCGTTAGCAGATTTAAAAATAAAATAAAAACAGAAAATCGCGTAATTTCAATTAATTCGATCCACTAATTTCCAAAAAAAGAATTAAAATCAAATTAAAAAAGAATATTATAAAGAACAAAAAATGTACCTGTGAATTTGTGTTCTTCGTATGAATTTCAAGAAAAATTAACATGAACACTTGCATTAATGGCGGAATTACACACAGGACAAGTATGGAGTCTGGACCCACATATCGTACACAAACATAGATGCCGGCACGGCAAAACCAGCACCCTCGACTCCGCCGTCCCACACTTCCGGCACCGCCCTCCTCCGCCGCCGGAATAACTACTCCCACAGCTCGACTCTGCATCATCGGCCGTCGCCGCCTCCTCGCCGGCGTTCGCCATTAAAACCTGCTCCAAATTAGTCCTGAGAGAGTTGAGAGTAGCTTCGTTCGTCTCTGCTAAATTCCGCCATTGTTGATTCTCCAAGCTGAGGTGTTTAACTCTCTCTTGCAAAACCCAATTCAGTTTTCCCATTCTTTCGATCTCCTCCTCTTTCTCCTTCAATTTCTTCACTACTCTGTCTTCAATGGCGCTCACCAACATTCTCGATTGCCTCTGTTTTCTTTCCTCCATTTCCATCATCACCTTCTCCGTCTGTAAATCCAAACAAATCAGATTCCAATTTCTTAATAATCAAATGGGTTTTTATCAAGAAAGAGGGATTTACATGAATTGCAATGAACCGATCGATTTCAGAGCGTTGGTGTTCGATATGGGAGATGATCATTTCTTGATCAAACAACCTCGCCGGAGATTCGTCGTAAACAGAGCATCTGGCTCGTTTTCGCGACGGAGTGGGGAAATTAGTGGAGGTTAGTCCACTATCGGCTTTCCCATACATGGGAAAAGTAAGAGAATCGAGCGGCGCCGCCGTGGGAGTGTTGGGGTCGATGAAATCTCTGAGAAAAACAGAAGCCATTTGAGAGAAGAAGAAGAAGAAGAAGAAAACAGAGATGAAATGAAAAGGGGATGAAGGGACGAACCTGTTTGTTATGAGGTGGGGGGTGGAAGGGAAAAGATTGATGGGGCGTGCTTCAACCGCCATGAAAATCGGTTGGGTGGTTCTTGGTTGCGTTTCTTGTGACCAGAGAGAGATCTTCTCGATGTGGTGAACAGAGAGAGAGAGAGATAGAGCACGAAATTGATGGCCGCGACAAGGAAGGGGGGGGAAGATTGGGTTTTAATTCGCGATTAAAATGAAGTCAATGGATTTATAATTATTATTATTATCTTTTTTTTAACAATAACTTCAACCAATTAGGAATACCACATGGGGTATGGCAGTTTTTTCTGTACTGGATTTCAGTTTTTTTTTTTTAAATTAAATTGAATTAATATCCTAGGCCGGCTAGCCGGTCAGTCGGTCACAGTTTCCTTTGGACGAGAGGGGTAGTTATGGTATTTCACTTTGATCAAAATCCATAACTATAATTTCCTTTATTATTATTAATAATATTACGATTATAATTATGTCATTCACGATTTTATCGCCAGTAAGTGCATCCACGTGTCAAGAGCGCAGATGCCACGTAGGCAGAATGTGCGGTGTTGGTGGTTGTCGAGAATATGGGCTAAATCTAGGTGAAAATTTTATATTTATAATTATCAAATAAAATACCATCCAAATAGAAAAAGTAATAAATGGATAAAAAAAATTTGGTTACCGTAAAAAGTCAAATATGGCATACGGTAAAATATAATGGAAGACTAAATATTTTTAACATTCCCATAAGTTGAGCGTTATATTTGAACGAAAGTAAATTTGGATTTAAAAATTCTAAAAGGAGGTTGATAGAGACTAGAACTAGAGAAAGGATAATCATCAACAGTCAGGTGTTGGGAAACAACTATGGGTTGCAAGGTAGAGACTTCAAAATTATGGCGATGCTCTATCCTAAGAAAAGGGGAAGAGACAGATAAAGAAAAGGGTAGAAACTGAGAATGCGGACTCTATGATGTATTTTAGATGAAGAAAGAAAGATGGACGAAGACCGAGTGGGGTATGCGCTTTGTAGACTGGTTTGCTATCAAGCAAATGAGTATGAGTAAGAATATCTCGAGCATATTTTAACTGACGAATAAAAAGACTATTAAGAGTGAGTGAAGAACCACAATGATATATCTACAAACAACGATTCTGTTCACAACACCACCATTGTCGGGAGTGGAGGTTGGTGACGGAACAGTAGGCAAGCGGGGGAAAAGTAGCTGGCGCCATAGCAAGTGATGAAGTTTCAATGGACGGACATAGTAAATACGTCCACGTGTCAAGAGAGTAGATGCCACGTACGCAGGATATTGGAGGATAAGAAACGTGTGAGGAAATGGGCCCGGGGGGTTGGCACGTGGAAGAGAAAGAAGAAATGGGTGGTGGGGCCTTAATGACACGTCAGTGGGTCCCAGTAAGTGCAAAAAATAGAAAAACAATAAATAAAAAATTCAAAAACTTTCTAAGCAGTTTCCTTGTGTTGTTGCATTAAATAAATAAATAAATAATTTATAAAAATATAGAAATTAAATTGTGTCAGGTGAGTGCGTACGGACCATCTGGAGTAATTGGTGAAACGGAGGCATGCGAGGTGGGGCTCGAATCGGATGTAGCTCAGGTACACCACAATATGGTGTGCTAAAGTCAAATCATAAAATCAATTTGACTTTTTTTTTTTAATAATTACTTATTTTTTTCACGTTGAAAAATAAAATTTATTATAAAAATTGACTTTTTAATTTCAAACTTAAAAAATATATGATTTTTTTTATAAAAAAAAAAATAAATGTGACAAACAACTTCTTAAAACTAAAATTTAATAAAAAAAAAATAGATTTAAAAAGAAAATAAAATCATAATTGAAAAGAAAAATAAATGCAAAATTATCTTAAATGTTGACATATTTGTGTTCATATTCATTAATAGATTAGGTAAACTACAGATATACTCCAAATCAATTTCAACTTGTAAAATTTACAAATTAGGAAGATCATTAATTTAATTAATTATATTAATAAAAAAAAACCATTACCAAGAATGTAACAATAATTAAATCCTTAGTCAATTTGTTCGAGTTCATGCAATTCCAACATCGCATCCTATTTTAGAGCTTTTTCACGGTGAGTAGGGACCTGAACGACACCATCATTGAAGCAAGAGACTCACGTATGGATAACTTGTTTGCTGAGAAAGTCATGGAACGAAGTCGTGGATAATTTATGCATTTAAGTTATTTTTTGCATTGCTAAGTTGTTAAGCTTGTGATGTTGCATAAGATGTGAGATCTCATATCGGTTGGAGAGGATAATGAAACATTTCTTATAAGGGTGTGGAAACCTCTCTCTAAGAAACGCATTTTAAAATCGTAAGACTGACGGTGATATGTAATAGATCAAAGTGAATAATATCTGCTAGCAGTGGGCTTGCGCCGTTTCATAAGAACTCCTTGGATTTGTTTCTAATATTATTCTTTTTCCAACTCAAAAATAGAAGGTTGGATAATAAACTCTTTTTGGATTGTTCGATCATATTAAATTAATTAATGGGCGATTTATTATTTCCATGTCAACCAACGTTGATAAACCATTATCGATAAACAAATTAATTTAGTACAGGTAACAATAAGGTGAGAAAAATGAAAATATAATATGATTGTTTTCTCTCTCCTACTCGATATTAAGATATGGTTTGGACGTATTAATTTAATAATGGAGTAAGTGGGAATAATATTGCAAAGTACATGAAGATCTACATTTTCTATATTTATGATATACAAATACATTATAGTAAAGTCAAGCACATGCTAATTATAATCTTGTTTAAATTATAATACAATGTATTTGCTAGGGTGTTGGATACCATAATGGGAGAAAATAAAATATATTATTTCTTTTTTTAAATAAATAAATATAAATATTACATAATATGGGACATAATTATATTTAAATGATGCATGATTGGTGGGTCAAAAACTATGTTTTCTTTTGAAATTTGTTTGTAAGAGAGGAGAGAGAGAATGAAATTATTAATTTGTGGGTTTTTTTTTTTTTTTTTTATAGTTTCCTAGAAAAATCTATGAAGAAAAATCTAATTTCAAAGGATTTAAGGAAATTAAATCTCAAAAAAAACATTTTTTTTTTGTAAGGGAGTGATGAATAATGTTGAAAACTTTGTTCTTAAATTTATATAATTATTATATAAATTATTTTTTCGAAAGACGTCTTCTAGGGAGAGGTTTCCACGTCCTTATAAAGGGTGTGTCCTCACTAGCACTCCTTCAACGTCCTCACTAGCACTCGTTCATTTCTCCAATCGATGTGGACCCCACCAAATCCACCCCCTTTAGGGCCCAACATCTTTACTGGCACACTGCCTCGTGTCTACTCCATTTGCGGAACAACTTCCTCGCTAGCACATCGCCCGATGTCTACCCCCCTTCGAAGAGGGCCAGCATTCTTACCGCCACACTGCCTCGTGTCTACCCCCTTTGTGGAACAACCTCCTCGCTGGCACACGTCCGGTGTTTGTTCCCCGAACTTAGTGACACACTGCCTCATGTCTACCCCCTTCGTGGAACAACCTCCACGCTGGCACATCGCCCGATATCTACCCCCCTTCGGGAAACAGCCCCCCGAACTTACTGGCACACCGCCTCGTGTCTACCCCTTTCGTGGAACAACCTCCTCGCTAGCACATCGTCCGGTGTCTACCCCCTTCGAGGAACAGCCTCCTCGTTAGCACATCGCCCCGTGTCTGGCTCTGATACCATTTGTAACATGCCCAAGCCCACCGCTAGTAGAGGGTTTTCCCTTTCGAGCTTCCCCTCAAGGTTTTTAAAACGTGTCTTCTAGGGAAAGGTTTCCACACCCTTATAATGAGTGTTTCGTTCTCCTCTCCAAGCGATGTAGGAACTCACAGATTTTTTTATCAACAATATATTTTTTCAATTTTGTATCTAATAGTTTAGCGACGGTAATTTTTTATTCAAAATATAAAAAAAAATCAAGTTTTTCCCCAAACAGGTTAGGTTAAAATACCATTCTTATCCTTATAGTTTAGGTCGTGTATTATCTTTAAATTTAGTCCCTTTACTTTTAATAAATCTTATAATTAGTCATTAAGAATAATGTAAAATTCATTTTTACCAAAACTGGAAAAATAATAATGATAAGTTTCCTTTAATAAAAGACATAATATGAATATGTTTTAAAAGTATTTGACGTTTGTAACCGATGCTAGTGATACACTGTGACTTGTAACATGTATAATAGAAAATAGAATAATAATGTAACAACTCAACCCAACCTGTCGGGTAGAGCATGACAATACCGCATAAAAAATGGTTGGGTCGAATTGAGTGGTAAACTCTATTCAAGTTGCTCGGGTCACCAACTCAAACAATCCAAAATTTCAAGTTGATCCAAAGGGTTTCCCGAACCCAAATGTCCACACGAAATTACGAGGAAAAAACAAAGAAATTGAATCCTATGAATTTGATATGATTTACTTCCCATCCAAACAATTTTCAAACATGAGGGCTAGCTTCCTAGAAGTTTCCAAAAAACAAATTCAAAGAAAACATGTCCATTTTTGCTTTAGGAAAGTTGGTGAAAATTTTGGTAGACACATCAAAAGATGTTGTACAAGAACAACTCACACCCATTTTTGTTGGGTTTTGTTTATTTTTCAACTTTCCCATCCTTCAAATTTGGCTGCTACTAAGTAATCATTCCATTTCCAACCTGTTTTCTTTCGACGATTCAAACTTTTGGTAGAAAAAAGCAGACATGATGCGAAGCACGGTAACAGTTCAAGTTCATCGGTAGTAGATATTGTCCGTTTTAGTCTATTATGTATCGCTGTCAACCTCACGCATTTTAAAATCTTGAGGAAAAATCGGAACAGAAAATTCAAAAAGGACTATATCTACTAATGATATGCATGGATTGTTACAAGCACTTTTTGAGAGTTGTGTATCGCAGTCAAAGTGTAATAGTTCGAGCTGATCGCTAGCACTGTAACAGTTCAATTAAGTAAAAGCACTGTAACAGTTCGAGCCGTTCGCTAGTAGATATTGTCTATTTTAGCCTGTTATGTATCGCCGTCAACCTTACATATTTTAAAATCTTGAAAGAAAGCTCTGATGAAAAAGGTCGAAAAGAATAATATCCGCTAACATAGGCATGAACTGGTACACGCCCTTTTTGAAAGTGTTCGTAAATATAAATTTATATTGTAAGCATGAGGAGAAACAGAGATGATATTAACACCAAAGTGAAGGCATTGTTGCAATCAAAGTGCTTTTTGGGAGTGGGAAGCTAAATGATAAGCAGATTGGCTTTTCCTTTTCCTACTTAGGATAACATGGGACCCTCGACTTGTAATTATTATTAAAATCAGACCCTTTTAAGCAATTAATAAATTTCAATATCATTATTTTATTTTTTATGAGTGTGATTCATATTTATGGGGTTTATTATGAGTTATTTTTTATTTTTTATTTTTTTGAAAAGTACTCTTAATTCAATTTTAAAAACAAAATATGTCTTTGTCTTCTAATATTTTTTTTATTCGTAGAAAATTTTGTTAGAATTTCAAAAGGTGGGTAAATACGCATAAATTTTTAAGTAAAAAACGTCAATAAATGGGTCCTCAATGTTTCAATTTAGGGTTTAAATATTCTATACACCCGAAAAGGAAGTAAGTAACGTGTCGATCTAAGAATTGTTCAACTGGTTAAGTATAGATTTTAGACCAAAGTATCAAAAGTTCAAATCATGTGACACCCGAGTAAAAGAAGGGTATATGAATGAACTGAGGTCATGTGAGCAATTATGAGAATAAAAAAGTTTAACAGAATTAAAAGTTACTAACTATTAAAAAGCATATGAGTAGGAACAATGTGAGATCCCACATCGGTTGGGGGAGAACGAAACACCATTTATAAGGGTGTGGAAACCTCTCCCTAGTAGACGTGTTTTAAAAACTTTGAGGGAAAACCCGAAAGGAAAAACCCAAAGAGAACAATATCTGCTAGCGGTGGGCCTGGGTCATTACAAATGGTATTAGAGCCAGACACCGGGCGATGTGCCAGCGAGGAGGTTGAGCCCCGAATGGGGGTAGACACGAGGCGGTAGCAAGGACGCTGAGCCTCGAAGGGGGGTGGATTTGTTGGTAGGACTCCCACATCGATTGGAGAAAGAAACGAGTGCCAGCGAGGACGCTGGGTCCCAAAAGGGGGTAGATTGTGAGATCCCACATCGGTTGGGAGGAGAACAAAACATCTTTCTTTATCGATTTCTTTTAATATCATTTGGCATATCCTTTTAAGCCAATTTCCCTTGAGAAAATCCTCTTAAAAAATCACCAAATACTGCCTTTTCCTTCAACATTAATTATTTAATTTATTCATTTTTATAATTAATTAATTGATTTTAATTTACAAAAATATTATAATTAATTACTAGTAATTAATTTAATTTATTTTAACAAAAAAATTATGAAATAAATGAATTACTTATTATTAGTTAACCATGTCTTAACTACAATTAATTAGTTAATTATGATTATTTAACTTTGATTTTCAATAATTATAATCAATTAACTAATTTTGGTTAGCTCACAAACTATAATTATAATTAATTGATTCAAATTATAATTATAATTAATAATAATGAAATATAATTAATAAAAATTACTTAAGTATTCTATTATAATAATTATTTTATACATAAATCTTTTTATTGTTTTATTAATAAATTATTATAATTGTATAAGATTTACATGTATATCTCATTTAATATAATTTACTCCAACCTTTATATTAAATATTTACCATTATAAATTTATATAACTTTGTTAAAATTATTTATTTAACAATAATTACCCAATAAACTCAAAAGCCTGTAATTTAACATTTAGGAATGAAATGAAATTAAAATTTAATTAGGTAAAATTATTTTTCTATCAATTTTAAATCTTCTTTTCGATAGCTACAATTAATTCAACAATGTTCACTTTCCTTTTCGATAGCTTAATCATATGAACTCTAAAATTAAGAGTATTTTGCTTTAAGTAAATTCTATGTCGGGTGATCTTCTATGAATTTTCCTAAGATGCATATGAGTAAAGACAAGACATGTTGATAAAACCGGTGTTGGTATGTGGAGGTAATTTTTATTCTTAGAACAAAGAAGTAAGTAACATGACTATGTCGCAGGGGAACGTCGAAACACACACATGTCGAATCCTAATTCAAATCATGGGCACGGAGTATTACAGAAAGCTAGTAACCTATTCAACCACTCGAGATTTAAAAAGGAAACCTCAAATTTAGAAAGAAGGTTGATGTTCATAATGCTCAAAGACTAGAAACTTGATAGGAAATGGCATATTGAAATATATATTTGATGCAATGAAAGAATGGGTTAAAAGAAAAACAAAAGTGGAATGGCTTTTCCACCATACGTCTCATTCTCTATCTTCTTTACTTCCATTTGTATCAATTGACAAAGCAAAGCAACAACTCCTTTAATGGGAAACCAAATAGATTGTTCATATTATGCCATTTTCATTGCAATCATGTGCCCTTCACTCTTTCAAATTGGTCTCCCAAAATATGGCCCATTTTCTCTTTTCAATCTTCATAATCATTTTCCTTTTGCCTTTCTTTTTCATACCCCATTAGGGTTTTTACTTCCTTTTTTTAATTTTAATTTTCTCGCTCTTAATATTTAATAATTGTGATATTCCACATTGGCTGGGGAGGAGAACGAAACACCCTTTATAAGGGTGTGGAGACCTCTCCCTAGCAGACGCGTTTTAGAAACTTTGAGGGGAAGTCTGAAAGAGAAAACCCAAAGAAGACAATATTTTCTAGTGGTGGACTTCGGCCGTTACAAATGGTATTAGAGCCAGACACCGAGTGATGTGCTAGAGGCAGTGTACCAGCAAGGACATTGGGTTCCGACAGGGTAGATGTGGGGGGTCCCACATCAATTGGAGAAGGGAACGAGTGTCAGCGAGCCCCGAAAGGAGGTGGATTGTGAGATCCCACATCGGTTGGGGGAGGAGAACGAAACACCCTTTATAAGGGTGTGAAAACCTCTCCCTTGCCGACGCATTTTAAAAACTTTGAAGAGAAGCTCGAAAGGGAAAGGCCAAAGAGGACAATATCGGTCAGTTACGATAATGAAGCAATATAAGTCAAAAGATTATGAGATTTTTGCCTCCATTCTAATTTTTCCATCTCTACGGAGATTGTGCAAGAGAAGTGGTTGGGACAGTGTGGGTGTGCATCCGATGATCCGTGTGAGATCCCACATCGGTTGAAGAGGACAAAGAAACATTTTTTTATAACGATCTAGAAACCTCTCCCTTTTTAAAAACCTTGGTCAAAACTCGAAAGGTAAAATCCAAATAAGACAATATCTATTAATAGTGGGCTTGGACGGTTACAATCCAATTCAACTTGCTAGCCTAATCACATCTCGAGTTTTGATGACTAACAAGTTTTTTTTCTCTAACTCAAAAAGTATATTCTTCAAGATATTCAATTGGAACGTTGAGAACTTTATTTCCAATTACTTCGTATATTATTATATTGTTATTATTTTGAAACAAAAGACATGAACTTAAATAGTATCGACATATGGTATTAAATGCATTGTTTATGATGTATATTGGTTGGTTGAAATACTCATTTATTTGCCTAAATTTCATCATTCAAACTATGGATTATAATAATTGACCTTCAAAAATGTTTGATTAATTGCCAAATTTGTTTGGTATCAAGTTGCTTAATTCCAACGTTATTCAGCTACCAAAACGCGGATTTCAATGCGTATAAGCATTGGAAAAATGGCCTAATGTCAATTTTGTATTATATTTTAATAGTCAAGCATAAGGATATAATTCATGATTCAATTTTTTATAAGCTGCCATTTATATATTACCCCACATTTATAACCCACTAATTTTATTTTAATGTCGAGTCGGAATAAATTATTACTGATGCCCATTTAACTTGTGGGATCGGAGCTTATAGAGACTAGTCTCGAGTGGAGAATCTCGTTAGAACAGAGAATGAGGGGAGCCTGTGGGATCGAAATTTATAGAGACCAGTCTCGAGTGGAGAATCCCGTTAGAACAGAGAATGAAGAGAGCCTATGGGATCGAAATTTATAGAGACAAGTCTCGAGTGGAGAATCCTGTTAGAACAGAGAAGAAAGGGAGCAATGAAAGATTTCTCCTCGATTTCTTGTCTTCATCACCATCCCGCCCTATAATTTATTGGGATTTAGATTATTTTGGAAAAAGGAATATAAAATTAGGGCTTTGATAATGGAAGTTTCTTGATTTTCTCATTTGAATGAAAGTTTCTTGTTTTTCTCAAGAAATTTGGCAAAATGTGTCCATTTTGCTTAAATTTAATGTCTATTTTAACTCGTTAGATTTCATAACGACATTATTAATAATCAAAATCTATGAAAAGTGATCATCAGAAATAGAGTAACAAAACTACAAAATACATACGTTTTTCACAGATAAAACAAAAAAACCTGAAAAATAAGAAACGAGAACATCAAGACAGCTCGAAACATCTGACTTTTTATTAATTAATTACGACCTAATTCATCGGGTTCATTTCAAAACATTGGACCATTCAAAGAACTCGAGAGATAACTACAAACAAAGATCCATCCCCCTAACCCTTTTTCTTGCTTGTTCTTATTTCCAATTTGTCAAGCTTTGTTGTCCTCTAATGAACTTTAAATCTCATCAAATCAAAGCCTTTTGTGTTTAATATTACATAAATCTCATCAAATCAAGTTTATTAGTTCATCCCACATGCAATAATATGCCAAGTTTTCAAGCTTATTTGTGATATTGGAAGGCAACTCAATGGATTAATCAAAGATGAAGAGGAGAGGGAACCCCACTTTGTTTATGTTCATAAATTTCTTACTAAGTGAGGCATTGGACCCCTACAACAAGCAACTTTGGTTTGGGACAAAAATTTCTAGTTTCCCATCACCTTGAAGAGTCCCATGTTGGTTCTTACGACACATTTTCTCACCCCTCGTCACATCTACGGTCCCATCTCGCGTTTCTCTCACTCGAGAGACTTCTTGAGTTTGGTGGGCGTACTATTTACTTTAGCAAAATGTGGATTTAATGATGATCCCGAGGCTCATAAGTACAATGTATGACACTTTCAATAGTATACTGTTTCACTAAAAAAAACACACATATAGCTAAATTAAGAAGTTGTCTGTAAAGGTCCAAGCCCCACTGCTACCAGATATTGTCTTCTTTGAGCTTTCCCTCAAAATTTTTAAAATGCGCTCCTAGGGACTAGAGATTTCCACGCCCTTATAAGGAATGCGGTTGGATGTGGAATCTCACAATCCACCTCCCTTCGGGGCCGAGCATCCTCGTTGGCACTCGTTCCTCTCTCCAATCGATGTGGAATCTCACAATCCACCTCCCTTAAGGGCCCAGCGTCCTTGTTGGCACTCGTTCCTCTCTCCAATCAATGTGGGATCTCACGATCCACCCTCTTTTGGGGCCAGCATTCTTGTGTCCACCCCCTTTCAGGGCTCATTCTTGTGTCCACCCCCTTTCGGGGCTCAACCTCCTCGCTGACACATCGCCCAGTATCTGGCTTTGATACGATTTGTAACAGCTCAAGCCCACCGCTAGCAAATATTGTCCTCTTTAGGCTTTCTCTTTCGGGTTTCCCCTCAACGTTTTTAAAACGCGTCTGCTAGGTAGAGGCTTCCACACCCTTATAAAGAATGTTTCGTTCCACTTTACAACCGATGTGGGACTCACACTATCATTCTTATAACAATTAGATACAGGATCAAAATACAATTTGAAACCTAACTTAACTAGCTAAGACATATATGATTGATCAAGAGATCAAAAATTAAACTTTTTTTACGATGCATCTAATGAAAATCACATTATGATCCGGTCACGAAGAGGGAGTACTATTTACTTTAAGAAAAGTAATGTACACATTAGTTAGTGGGTAAGTGAGGAAACAAAAGGGAAATCGAAGTGAAAGGATTTTGTGCATAATTGCATACAAGTTTAGTGCATACCCAACCCTTTATGTGTCACTCAATTGGAGTTTGTGATTAAAATGTGAAAGAAACATAGCATTTTGTCCACCACCCAAAATGGGATGAGAGTGATATTGTATTGTGTACTCCAAATATTGGGTTAGTGGGTACCCATTATGTATCCATTTAAAAGAATGGAGCTTTTTTGTAGCTCTTTTAAGGATAGTATTTGAAAATGAAGGCTTTGAGTGGAAGAGAAAGCACTATGAGGAGACTTGAAGAACATCAATAAGTGCATACCTAAAAAATGGAGAAATTTCATCCAATCTTTAACCAAAACATAACAATGTTCTTATCACATATGAAATCATAATCAAACTTCACTTTTCTTACCTAAATATTCCAAAAAAAATTTAAAAAAATTCATGGAATAAAAACGATTGTGATTTCTACTTTCTACTTACCTTGTTTGATCAGCGATTTTTGTTCTCAAATTTTCTCGTTTGAAAAATATGAGATGGAAAATTTGTTCTGTGTGTTAAGGATTGTTGGGAGTAAGTCCCACGTTGGCTAATTTAGGAAATGATCATGGGTTTATAAGTAAAAGAATACATGACTTTTGAGGAAGCCCAAAACAAAGCGATGAGAGCTTATGCTCAAATTGGACAATATCATGAGATTTGTGATTCCTAATACGGTACTTTTTTTAATGGGGTGAGTAAACGTGCATATTTTTCAAAAAAAAAAAAAAAAAGTTTTATAAGTGAAGTGGTAGTAAGTCAAGAGGTTGATTTAAAAGTCATGTGTATGTTAGGGAGAGGTTTTTACACCCTTATAACAATTGTTTCGTTCCCCTCTACAACCCATTTGTAACAGGCAGATATTGTCTGTTTTGGCCAATTACATGTCACCATCAGTCTCATGGTTTTAAAACTCATCTATTAGGGAGAGGTTTCAACTCTTATAATACCTAAAATTCATCAGCTCAAAAAATTTTCCCCTCGAGTTGTTGTTCACTTCAAATTTCGACCATGGGTCTTATCTTTCAATTCAATACCATGTGGGCTAAGTTCTTCACATTCATCATCATTGGGCATTGTTCATATTGTAAAAAGAAACAAAGAATGGAGATTCTGATATGATTTGAACCATTCCATTCTTCCTTTTGAAAAGCTACAATCTTTATTTTCAATCCTACAAATGGAACATAACCTCATGAATATCTTTGGATATGACACCACTCAGAGAAGCAGATCATTCCACCACCACCTGAAACCAAATACCTCCCATTCCTCAAAGTGCTTCATAGAACTAATCCCTCGGCACTAGGAATGCTTCATAGACACAGCCTTCAACTGATAAATACTACCGAGCATCATACATTCATTCTAAGCCTCAAATGGCTCGCACACCAACACACACTCGATCTCGATGAACACAAAAAATAGAAAAAAAAATGCAAGAATATTGGCTAAAAGTTTTGTATTGATGACATCATATATGTATGGATAAGAGAACGGAGAAAATATATCTTCAAACATGGGTATATATATGGTTTTAGTTTAACCGATATAACCACCTACTGTATATAAATATCTACCATATAGATTTTATTATCTATAACAATTGAATAAGCTAAATAGGTAGCAGACTCCATATCCCAACAATAAACGGTCAGACAATAACAAGGAATAGCCCATTTTCATCTCCAATTCAGAAAATTCAACGCTCACGTTCATCTTCGAAAAAGAAAGTATTCAATATTAAACGGTATCTCATCATTCACGTTTAAATTTCGATTTTAACAAAACACATATACTGCACTTTGTTTCACGTTTACTACATACATATAGCCAAATCATGTATATTACCTCTCTCTCTCTCTCAAAATATCATCATGCCAAAAGATTTCAGTGTTGAGGTTCCTCCTTGAGATTTCAGTGCTCATTTTCCACCACAGTTGAAGCCATGGCAAACTGAAAGCACTATGATAAGGATCAAAGCTATCAAAATCCCCAAAACGATCAACTTGATCTTCATATTTTGTAGCCACATTTTCCTTCGAATTTTCGTTCCACTCGTCTTGAAGTCTTGTGCCTGTACAACAAACAACATTCCCTAAGCGTCTAGTCGTCGTTATAATCCACTTGATAAAGATAGTTACGAACGATAAACCTTTCGAAACACCAGATCGAGCTTCATCAGATGTGAAGATAGTTCAGCCAAAGGAAAGTGTCAAGAATAATGCTCGTGTGTAAATATCGAAATCCTAAATCGCTTCATCCATGACATATTCACACATTTATGAGGGCCAAAAAGAAAAGAGACGACACAAACCTGGTTATGAAGGTTTTCGGTCTTATCCACTAGAAGTTCTATCTTCTCTCCTCTGTCAAGAACCTGCATCAATAAGGAGCATGAATGAGAACAAGGAAAATGATATTCGACTTAATATAACGCTTCATTAGCAACATATACACTCCACAACCCGATAATAAAGTCCCAAATAGAGGTATATAAAATCCTCCGACTCCTTCCAACATGTCTTGCCTTTTCCCATTTTAATTAAAAATGAGATGAAGGCTCCACATCCACGTTTCGGACATTTTTCAGTAACTTCATCCAGTCGACAACTAGCCATGTAACAGCCAACGCTTCTTATAGATTAAATTATTACAAATTTCCAGCATTTTTTAAAAGGGGAGGGGGATTGAACAACCCAGTACACACTAAATGAATGTACAAAATGAGTCAAGAGCCACGTCTCCTTTTACCTCTTAAAAAAGGGTGAAGAAAACAACCCTGAAAAATGGACAACCCTGAAAAATGGCAAGAACAGCAGAAAGAAACATAAGGAAATCATATTATGCCCCACGAGGTATAGGTATCGGGGTGCAATGCGCGCCAACCAGGACATCTTAACATCGTAACCATTATGGTATACCTATACCTTCTTTGTCTTTACACGGAACCGACGCTTTCATTAAAATAATGTCTAAGATACAACCGATAAGGGGATAAGGAATCTCTTACAAGCTAAAGAAAATTATGAAAAAAGTCCCAGTGGCATGAATCAAGGAGATTATAATTAAATAACAACCTCCTGAGATTCTAGGCTCCCTACCAGAATAAATTCCTAATCTCCTTCTCTGAGAAATCCGATACCTTAGAGCGTAGAGGGAACTTTGAAAAATGATAGTGAGCAGGATTACTAGAACAAATTGCATTCGAATGCCTATGCCTCCCACCCTTGGAAGGCATTACATTTATCCAATTGCAGATTGTTGAGGATTCTTTCTACCGCTAACTTCCGAAACTTCGAGGAAAAGGGATTTCCCTTCGGAAGCCACTTCAAGATACATCAAAGGCCAAAAACCATGAGAAAGCCCATGATCTCTAGCATGTTTCATCGCATAAGAGTCATCGACATTTACACTAGCCATGACTAATCTAGACAAGTTAAATTTAAGAGTGAAAATGATTTCAAAAAGAAAAATCACTTGGGAAAGATTGTTGAGCATGCCGTCCTTAGAAGAATCACAATCAACCATGTAGCATTTGAATGCCTAGACTTAGAGGCAAGTTTCAACTTGCATTGAAGTTGAGACTGATATGTGGCTTCTTTAAAATTCAAAAACATTTTCGGGCAAATATTATAACTAGGCTAACAATTGAAATCAAGTCATTCCAAACGCTTTTTCCAGGTTTTTCTTAAGTGATATGAACACTTGTGTTAATTTCAGAACCTTGCATGAATTATCCTCAGCTCAATGTATCATATGCAAGAAAACTTTACTAATCATCAAAACCCTTCTATTCTTACTCACAAACTCCTATGGAACAAGATAACAGCGCTCTTCTGACTGCGGTCTGATCAAGTAAGATTAGAGAATTTCTTCCAGTTGTTTGTGGATCAACCCTTTAAGAACCACAGGCCAATCAACATTATCGTAGCTTTCATTTTAATTTTGGTTTGAAGGAAACAGAACAACATTCCACATACAGGAAACATATATTGTAAATTTGAAGTTTATTGTTTCCTTTATTGGGTTCAACCCTAAGAGTAATTCCATGACAGAGGAGTTCCTTCTCTGTTGAAGGATCAGCCTTAAGTTAGGAGATACTTGTTTAATTTTCCTTTAAGTTTCATTTTGATAGATTGGAGCTCCACTTTGGCTCCTTTGTTGGGCGTTCTTTTTGTATGCCCTTTGTATTCTTTCATTCGTTCTTTTTGTAAGCCCTTTGTATTCTTTCATTCCTTCTCTATGAAAGCATGATTTCAAATAAAAATGAAGTATATTGTTTCCTTTAATGCCTCTAACTGGGATACTCTTTTCAATGCTTTCGTCATTACTCTCAATGGAAATTGTTTCTGGGATCTCCAATAAATTTGGCTAGGATGGCTGTCTCATCTTCCCTGCTCCTATAGTCTTTCAATTTGACCCAAGGTTATAGTTGAGGCGTTCAATTTTGTTAAGTTGAAAGATATATGCGAAGACCTATGTTTAATTATTAAATTAACGGACTCGTAGTCCTTCCTGAGGAGTTTTCTTTGGCAGGAAATTCAGGATTCCTAAGACTAGTGAAATTACCGAGTTTTCTTTGACAAGATCCGGAAAACCTAAACCTTGCATCGATACCCCACAGATGCATCCTATCCTATGTTAAAGCAAAAGTTAAGACCAAGAGCATTTGTTCTTAAACTGTCACTATTCTAGACATTTAGCGGTCTACTCTAAAAAAGCTGGAAGCCCTTATTCATGCCCATTTGTTAAAGATCGAGTATTTGTTTAGATTGTTGTTGGTTAGTATCGGATTAAATCTCCCTAGTTAGGATTTGATTTAGTTTTGATTTGATTTGTTTACGGATTTGTTACCAGATTTTTAGGTAGATTTCTAAATATCTATTCTTGATATATATATATACAGAGCCTTCTTGCTCTTCATAATACAATCTTCCCATCAACCATTCAATCACTCACTCTTTCACTAACAAATCCAGCTCCACTCAAAGTGGAGAATATCATGCCATTGTGGAGATCCGTGATTTCTAACATGGTATCAGAGCCATGCCCTAAACTTAGCCAAGACAATAGAATCCTCAAATATCGAACAAAGAATTGTGAGCCTCGAACGAGTAGTCAAAAAGTGACTAAAGTGTCGAACAAAGGGTGTACTTCGTTCGAGGGCTCCAGAGAAAGAAGTCGAGCCTCGATTAAGGGGAGGCTATTCGAAAGCTCCATAAGCCTCAGGGGAGGCTTATAGTGTACTTTGTTCGAGTGGAGGATTGTTGAGGATTATTGGGAGTGAGTCCCACATTGGTTAATTTAGTGGAAGATCATGGGTTTATAATCAAGGAATACTCTCTCCATTGGTATAAGGCCTTTTAGGGAAGTCCAAAGCAAAGCCATGAGAGCTTATGCTCAAAGTGGACAATGTCATACCATTGTGGAGATCGGTGATTTCTAACACCATTGAAGAGCCTTTTCAATCTCTTTTGACTTGTTCATGTGAGAATATGTAACGGCTCAAGCCCACCACTAGCAGATATTGTCCTCCACACGCGTCTGCGTCTGCTAGGGAGAGGTCAGGTTTCCACACGCGTCTGCGTCTGCTAGGGAGAGGTCAGGTTTCCACACGCGTCTGCGTCTGCTAGGGAGAGGTCAGGTTTCCACACGCGTCTGCGTCTGCTAGGGAGAGGTCAGGTTTCCACACGCGTCTGCGTCTGCTAGGGAGAGGTCAGGTTTCCACACGCGTCTGCGTCTGCTAGGGAGAGGTCAGGTTTCCACACGCGTCTGCGTCTGCTAGGGAGAGGTCAGGTTTCCACACGCGTCTGCGTCTGCGTCTGCGTCTGCGGCTAGGGAGAGGTCAGGTTTCCACACGCGTCTGCGTCTGCTAGGGAGAGGTCAGGTTTTTCCACACGCGTCTGCGTCTGCTAGGGAGAGGTCAGGTTTCCACACGCGTCTGCGTCTGCTAGGGAGAGGTCAGGTTTCCACACGCGTCTGCGTCTGCTAGGGAGAGGTTTCCACAGGGAGAGGTTTCCACACGCGTCTGCGTCTGCTAGGGAGAGGTCAGGTTTCCACACGCGTCTGCGTCTGCTAGGGAGAGGTCAGGTTTCCACACGCGTCTGCGTCTGCTAGGGAGAGGTCAGGTTTTTCCACACGCGTCTGCGTCTGCTAGGGAGAGGTAGGTCTGAGGGAGAGGTCAGGTTTCCACACGCGTCTGCGTCTGCTAGGGAGAGGTCAGGTTTCCACACGCGTCTGCGTCTGCTAGGGAGAGGTCAGGTTTCCACACGCGTCTGCGTCTGCTAGGGAGAGGTCAGGTTTCCACACGCGTCTGCGTCTGCTAGGGAGAGGTCAGGTTTCCACACGCGTCTGCGTCTGCTAGGGAGAGGTCAGGTTTCCACACGCGTCTGCGTCTGCTAGGGAGAGGTCAGGTTTCCACACGCGTCTGCGTCTGCTAGGGGAGAGGTCAGGTTTCCACACGCGTCTGCGTCTGCTAGGGGAGAGGTCAGGTTTCCACACGCGTCTGCGTCTGCTAGGGAGAGGTCAGGTTTCCACACGCGTCTGCGTCTGCTAGGGAGAGGTCAGGTTTCCACACGCGTCTGCGTCTGCTAGGGAGAGGTCAGGTTTCCACACGCGTCTGCGTCTGCTAGGGAGAGGTCAGGTTTCCACACGCGTCTGCGTCTGCTAGGGAGAGGTCAGGTTTCCACACGCGTCTGCGTCTGCTAGGGAGAGGTCAGGTTTCCACACGCGTCTGCGTCTGCTAGGGAGAGGTCAGGTTTCCACACGCGTCTGCGTCTGCTAGGGAGAGGTCAGGTTTCCACACGCGTCTGCATCTGCTAGGGAGAGGTCAGGTTTCCACACGCGTCTGCGTCTGCTAGGGAGAGGTCAGGTTTCCACACGCGTCTGCGTCTGCTAGGGAGAGGTCAGGTTTCCACACGCGTCTGCGTCTGCTAGGGAGAGGTCAGGTTTCCACACGCGTCTGCGTCTCCTAAGGAGAGGTCAGGTTTCCACACCCTTATAAAGGGTGTTTCGTTCTCCTCCCCAACCGATGTGGGATCTCACAGCATATAACTCTCTTTTGTAGAACAAAGACATCTGCTCTAGGCAAGCCAAAGGTAATTCAAACCTAAAATTCTAACGGAAAACAGTGTTCAAAATGTTTTGGAAAGTGTGAAAAAGTTCTGACGATAACGAAAGAGAAAAGTTCAGCTTTTGTTTGAAGAGAATAGTTGGAAGAAGTGGCCAGAGAAAGAAACCTCGAGGCTACTACTTCAAAAAAATGTTCGAGAAAGGGATCTAATGTTTTCGTCCACTATAAACATCCAGAGAGCTTCCAAGATTGTGCAAGATAAGATAAAATTGAATGCTTACCTTTTCAATATTTTCCATCATAACACCTTTCACTTCTGAAACCTGAGCTTTCACCTTTGCAAGCTTGCTAATCTCTTCAGGATTATCAACACAGTACTGCATATGTTCCTTCAGCTTTGATCTATAAATAAAATTATGGTTAATCAATAATGAATGTTGCATAAACCATCTTCAGCAAGTACTTTATCAAATACCTAAATTCCTTGTTAAGACTATTGGCAGGAGCTGTGGCAGCCTTTCCCCCACCATACTTCGACACGAAATCATCCTTAATACGCTCCAAAAATGCAATTGGCACTTGTCTTCCAGCTGATTCAGTTGCAACGACACAGTATGCTGCAACGTCCAAAGACAAAAGAAAACACAAGTATGACTTTTTGGTTAAAATTCACTAGTTAATGCAATACTGGCACAGAAAAGCCAACTATTTCATCTGGAAAAAAGAAAAGGGCGGAAGGGAAAACCTTGTTTTTCGATGACTCAAAGTAAACCGTGAAAAGTACATATAGAAAATCAAACTATTTCATAAATGAGATGAAAAAGAAAATTTTCCTTAGGGTTTTAGCTTTAAGCAATAAGGAAGAACCTTTTAAGGGTCAAACCATCTAACAACCCAAGCCCACCGCTAGCAGATATTGTCCTCTTTGGGCTTTCCCTTTCAGGCTTCAAACGTGTTTGTTAGGGAGAGGTTTCCATATCCTTATAAGGAATGACGTGGGGTCTCACAAACCACTCTTTTATTCAAGAATATAAAAAGGTATATTAAAAAAAATTAGATTTTTTTATAAGAAACGGTGCTTTTATTGAGGAAAAAAATGAAGAAATACAAAACCAAGCCCACAAAAAGGAACACGATTAAAGAAAGGTGTTCCAATCAAGAACATAAAAGGGTAAATTAAACAAAACATTACTGTCGAGGGGAAAAGGTTAAACAATCTCTCAAAGGTATACGTTGTGAGAAAAGTACAAAAGAAAGGGATGCAGCATTCACAAACTACCCAGGAATAGCAATATATCGTAAGTATTCTTCATTGTCAACCATCTAAAAGGAAACAGACACAATTTGAATCATGGAGTCAAAACCGATACATCAAGTCAATTTCATATAATCCAAATCAGATCATGTCTAAGCGTGGCCAATTGACCCATCTTTAAGTTTTCTTCGTATGTGGCATGTTCTTGTCCCATCACATGTTGAGATGTATATGACTCATCCAAGTTTTCTTTGTCACATGTATGTTCCTTTGACTAAATATATAGGTTGTCCCTTACGTACATGTCATTTTTTAATTTAATCCCTATCCCTAACATTTTTAAAGTTCTAATTTTATCACTTAAGTTTTATTAATAAACCAATAACTATAAATAGACATTAAAATATGATTATGTAGAAATTTATATATGAGAGACCATGTAGAAATTTAAATTTTGTATTTTTAACTGTGAGAGTCAAATGGTAGTATAGCAACAGTTCGATCGTTTCATATTTTACTTCAACCAAGTGCATCCTCATATTTATGTGTGGGTTTCTCATCTCCATATCATTAAATTTAAACATGGGATTATTCTAAAGCAACGGCTAAGTAGATTTAATGTCATATTATCAATTTGCTAATGAATTTTAGTGTCAATGGCATGAAAAACTTGATTGAAAAAACTACACAGATGAGGAGTGAAATTGAAACGTTAGAAGAATAGTGAAGTAACTAATAAACTAGGCTATCAGAATTGCATCTTAAACTAATAAACAAAGTCACAATAAGTTAAGCAGTTCAAACCCTTGATGGCTCAAGATAAAATAACAATAATTCTTATAATTGAACTCCATTGCCAAAATAAGAACAATAATAATATGCTCCATCCTTGAGTTCTTCTACTTTACATGGTAACCTATTTGGGAACAACGGAAAGCGAAGTCCAAAACTCGAACGGGGAAGAAAATTTCAATCTCATATATGCTACAAATACATCTCGACTCCTTTTTCCCTTCCCTTATGTGAGATCTCACATCGGTTGGGGAGGAGAACAGAGCATCTTTTATAAGGGTGTGGAAACCTCTCCCTAGTAGACACATTTAAAAAACCTTTGAGGGGAAGTCCGAAAGGAAAAGCCCAAAGAGGACAATATTTGTTAGCCGTGGGCTTGGGCCGTTACAAATGGTATCAGAGCCAGATACCGGGCGATGTGCCAGCGAAAAGGCCGAGCCCCAAAGGGGAGTGGACACGAGGCAGTGTGCCAACAAGGTTGGGCTCAAGGCTGGGCTCCAAAGGGGGTGAATTAGATGCTGGGCCTCGAAGGGGGTGGATTGTGAGATCCCACATCGGTTGGGAGGAGAACGAAGCATCCTTTTATAAGGGTGTGGAAACTTCTCTCTAGTAGACGAAAACCTTGAGGGGGAGCCCGAAAGGGAAAGCCCAAAGAGGACAATATCTACTAGCGGTGAGCTTGGGCCGTTACACCTTAATTCTTAAAAACCGCCAAGGATTTTCACATCAACTCTCAATGGTAATAAGTTAAATATAGGAGATAGAACGGACGATGCAAAAAGAAAAGGATGCTTAAACAATTAAACTTGCATAAAATCTCCATTTTCTCGGCATCCAAACAAAAATTTCAACAGGGTATTAACGACGAATCCGGATTCCTTAACAAAAATCGGCTAAATAGTCCAATAAATGAGAAATCAAGAAACTCCTCTTTCAAAAACATCCCTACTAGCAACATCTCTCAAGATCTCACAAGCAGAAACGAAACCCAATAACCAATCGAATGGAAAAAAACAAGAACAATAATTCTTCAAGCCGTCAGAAAAATTCAACAAACGAAGAAAAAGGGGGAAACGAGTAGGACTTACTATAACCGTTGTCGACGAGATAATTGAAGGTGTGGCCATCGCAATTATAGGTGAATTTGTTATTAGCAGAGGGCAATTTCTGGAGGCATTGAAAAGCAATGGAATTGAAATTCCCACTATACTCGGTGTACTCAGCGAGAATCACGGTTCCGCGAGCGACAAAAGTGTAGATCAGAGATTTCTGCGCCATCTGTAAGAACAACCTGAGGAAAACAACACAGTTTTTGGGATCAAAAGAAACTCCTTACCGTTTGAAGAGCTAAGAAAGAGCAAACCCAGGTCGCGAAATCGTAATCCCCGTAACCCCAATATCGATTTGGGGATGAATAACGGAAGAAGAGAGAAGGGGAGAAGGGGGAAAAGCAGGGGAAATGAGAAAAGAGTAACGTGAAGAAGAGGGGTTAAAAGCAAAAGTGAAACCGGCGAAGAGGAGAGAGAGTAGAGAAGAAGAAAAGGAATATAATTATAGTTCCAAATGTGAGAGAGAGAGTTGAACTGTGGAAAGAAGCATTTTGTAAAGGTTTGAAAAGTGAAAGACAACCGAGCAGGTAGTGAAGGCTCGTTTAGTAGACAGCTAGCTACGGCTTCTATTCTCTTCAAAGGCTGGGCGGACGGGTGGGCGGACGGGTAGTGAAGGCTCGTTTAGTACCTACTCCTATCAAAATGAAAAGCAGCAAACGGTCAAATATGAACACCATGGCTTTTTTCTTCAATGAAAATTCATTCAAAGATATCGATATCAATCTTGTGGCAATTTCCCTCTTCAAATCAGAAGGAAGAATTTGGAGAGAGAAAGAACCTTTAACCTATTTACCAAGTTAACGAAGATTTCATTGACTCGACTAGGTAATCTCAGATGAGGGGAAGGAAGGAGCGAAGCAAGTAGACAAGAAATATTCAAAAGAAGAAGAGAATAAAAGAAAAACGAAGTCTCGTATCTAACTAAATGATGATAATTCCTCTCATTTACAGTCGAGGTGCGAGGTCGTCGATTTGAATCTCTAGCTCAAATGATTGAGGTATGTACCATTAACTAAGATATCAGATATTTAAACCCATATTTCGTGGAGTAGGAATTTGAACCATCGACCTCTAAATAACGATTTATGTCATATTTACTAAGTTATACATGAACAGATTGTTAACGAGTTAGTTTCGTAAATGAAAAGTAAAGTTATAATAGTTTTGACAATACATTCAAATTTCTTATTTACGCTATCTTAAATTTTGTATTATTATTTTCAAAGTCAAAGATTCTTCTCCTTCCACACTCTATCTATTTCCTTTCCAAATTTTGAAGGCTTGAATATTCTAAAGAAAATATGATCGTTAAGAATTAACGCCTATTCTTCATTAATAAAATTTTTAAATTGGTCAAAAAAAATTATTGATCGACCGTTGACAGTTTGACGACATAAATACAACTGGATCGTAACTTTATATAAGTAGAAATTCAAGTAAACTAAACAAAAAGCCTTTTAACTTACAAAGTTAATTAAAATTTTAAAATACTTTGAATTTGAGGTCTGAATAGAACATTTGGATTGAAAAGCTAAATCGAACCGTTATTCTTAAATCCAAGGTAAATAATATCTAAATAATTATATACGAACGAAGCATAAAACATATACTAGAAATTTTTAAGATCTAAAAGAAAACTTTGGTTAGATACTATCTTTATATCCTCATCGAGTTGAATGCCCTCGTCACACGCCTCATAAGTTTAGATATCATCTAAAAGGAGAAGAAGAATAACATGGATGAGTATAAAAATACTCGGTAAGTAGTATAACGACTCACCTTTTAAGGCTTCAAATCACAAACTGTTAAATAAACTTGAGGGTAAAAAAAGATGATAATATAAAACATTAGAAACAGAAATTTAAAATAATTGGTTTAAACATATAAAATAATTTTGAGAGAGCTATATAAAATAATACGAGTTTACAAAATAGAATTTAAAGATAAAATAGGTAAAGATCCGAATCTAATGATCCCTTGTTGTCGTAGACTCTTGCATGCTTCTGCCATCAATCAATATCTACCATCGACTTGAAAAACAAAGAATAACAAAAATGAGTATACAAATACTCAGCAAACAGCATATTTGTAAGTTCTCATCGAATTTTACTCATATTCAATGTTATTAAGGCTACGTGCTTTATCTGGGCCCTAGAATTAGTCAATCCCTTGGCTTGATCAATCATCATGGTATGTACAGACCAACAACGAAAAATACGATAATTTTTTTCACGAACTTAATAATAATCAACACCACATTTAAAAGATATAGACAAAAATATTTACAAATCAAAGTGTTGATTATGAATATATTACAAAACGGAGATCAGGGATCCGGATATAAAAAGAATAGACAACAACCTCTAACACATAAGGACTGAAGTCTCAAGATGATCCTTCTCTATGACCGTGCAACTCCCAAATATTCTCCCACCTTGACCAGCAATCAACCGTCACTTAAAAAATAAAGGTAATATTTGGTGAGTATAAACATTCTCAAAAAACAACCGACTTGTATGCTCTAATCGCATCCTTGACCTAATATGTTACGACGAATTTTCATCTAGGCTCTAGAAAGTTTGGACTTAAGTTTTATAATTATTTGAGCTTTTGGGAGAACCTAAAGTTTCAAGTGGTTTTCATGCATGTCACAAACCCATTCGAGATCTAGATTTGTTCTCTATTTTACATCAAACCAAATCAAAGTAGGAGAGTTTTTCACTCATTTTAACGCTGCAGATCTACTGGACAACATATTTAAGTTCTGGAGTGAACCGACTTTTTTGTTTTTTAGACTTAGCTAGCTTACATTACTATGGAAGTGAATCATCAGTATCTTAGATTTGGGAGGCGCAGACTCAGCATATCATCTCTTAATGGACAATATCTCTCCTGAAAATGATCAGTATAAGGTTAACTGGAAACCCTTCCACATAACCCTAAACATTGAATCTAGGGGAGCGACTTCGTGTGCCAGCCAACTACTGAGTTACCTGTGTGGTCCCTCGTTCAGAAGACCCTTGTCCATTTTCACACATAATAGAGGTACCTAAAATCACATCGACACACTTTCCTATTTAATCAATTTGGGTCAAGCCCAACAATACGAGTTTCTAAATGTTTGTCGCTCAAAAGGAACAGGTTAAATCTAAGCACTTCATAGTGTTAATATTGTAGAGGAGGAAATAGAAAACAATCTAGTTCAGCTACTGGCATGCCTAAAAAGCTGTCTCAATCTTTTATGAGTGTTGTAGAAGTTAACTAAGTTTGTAGGGCATCTGGATGATTTATATCTTGGACTCTCATTGCATGACTTTATGGATTAGCTCTCAGTCATGGGAGCACTAGATTGCATGACTTTATGGATTAGCTCTCAGTCATGGGAGCACTAGAGTTCAACTCTCTAATTGCTTCTCACGATCTTGGAGTGCTTGATCCACTAGAAGCATTTTGACCTTGATCTTCGTGAAATTGTACTGGCTCTAGCACCCTATGCTTATCTCAGTTCATCTATGTATGCTCATATATGGATATAAATCAGTCTATCACCTAGAGTACCGTTCTTAAACTCATTAAAGTCCTAACACAACAAAAATGATCTTATATAACATAACGCTCTAAAATCTCTTTCTAAGGGCATTTTAGTCATTTGTAGACAACACATATATTATGCTCATAATTCAACTCATTCAACGTCATAATCATGCGCTTTCTAACTATATAAGGTAGTTCATGCTAGCATATCCTAACAATCCTCATAAGTACTGTTCAAAAGAATTCCAAACGGCTACTTACTTGATCATGTGTGCCTTAGTTGATCCTGTTTCCACTCATTTGATGCCCTAAATCTCCAGAAATTCCTCAAACGAGTTCTAATTCAAGTCATATTAGGATTAGCATCAAAATTGGATCGAAAAATAGTCAAACAAAGATCAAATGATAGAAAAACCAACCTACTCACAAACCCTACACGTGGCCAAGGAGGGTTCTTGATCGCTTGTGGATGTATATAATAAAATGATGTAAAAT
This sequence comes from Cucurbita ficifolia, assembly GCA_033971965.1. NCBI lineage: Eukaryota > Viridiplantae > Streptophyta > Magnoliopsida > Cucurbitales > Cucurbitaceae > Cucurbita > Cucurbita ficifolia. The sequence continues at coordinate 3,625,105 of CM066979.1, forward strand.
GCACAAGAATAAGTACAAGTATACACTATCACAAGGAGCAAGTAATAAGTAAATTATCGATTCCATAGGGAACCTATCTTTTTGGTTAATTTTATCGCGGAAATTAAATGAGTTTTTCGGTAACATTCAAATGGGTGTTGATGATTTTAACTACTTAAACAAAACTAAAACAGAGTGCCACTGCTATCGAAAAACAGAAAATAATGAGAAAATCAACTATAATGAGGAAGGTTCGGCTGAGAGAGATTAAATAGATAAGTTGTTGAGTTTTGTGGTAGATTTTAGTTCCTTTTAATAGATTCACAAGCCCACTTCCGAGGGTCATGAATGGTGATTATTTCCATAATCGTTGTAATTTCTATTAACAAGACTCTAGTAGAAAAATTATTTCTAACCCTTCTATTACCCTTCAAGTCTCATTGCTATGGAACTAGAGTATTAAAGAGAATTTCATTGCTCCCTCTCTTCTCCCGAATAAGAGAACAACTATGTATGTAAAGTAGCTAATTAAACACACATATAAATCATTAACAACAACTCTTTAATAAACTAAAATCATACCGTCAACATACTTAGACTATATAAAACTCTCTCGCCTCCCCTATAAAGTTTAGCTCTCCATACAAACTGAATTAAATAGAGGAATCCGCATCTCCATCATGTAAAATTGATGGAATAAGAAAAGAGAATAGGGAAATAGAGAGTTATCCCAGTTTGTTGTCGTTCGTTAATGGAAGTTCCCTTCTCTTGAGCTCTCACGTCCACCTCTTTGCCCTGATCAATCCTTGTTGGTCTCCTTTTTCTTCTGCTGTCAACGGCTGCTGGATTACGTTTTTTTTTTTCTTTTTCTCTGGTTTCACAGCAGTTCACTGCAGCAGAGGCTGCTGATGTGTAATTCGATTTTTCTCCCAAAGTGTGGCTCCCCCTCCTAGATCTTCTTTTTCCTTTTATATTGAGCATGGGTTCCCCTTAGGGCTGAAAAGGAATAAGTTGTCCACATAAGATGTTCCTCATTGTGTAGTCAATGACCCACTTGGACTGATATGTGGATTTAAAATTTTCATGTCATCCCCCATTTGTTTCGAGATTTGTTACTCCATCATGGTTAAGCATAAATGTCTGAAATTTTACCACATAACTCAACTAAATGTCCAATTAAGATCGATTTATACCAAATCATATTCTTTTCATGTTTGACCGCAATAAACGATTTCATGCTCACTAATTAGAATAAATGGGGTAAAAAATGAGAAAATGATGAATAAGAGTGCAACATTAACTACAAAAAGACTTGATATGACTCTACTTTTGGAGAGTTATCAGTTCTACATGTGTAACCACGTGCGGTTGCCTCACACATGTGTCTTAAGTGTAGCCATTGAGCTTTCCCAGTTTAAACCACGACCAAAGCTGTGAGATCCCACATCAATTGGGGAGGAGAGTGAAACATTCTTTATAAGGGTGTGAAAACTTCTCCCTAGCAGACGGTTTTAAAAACCTTGAGGGAAAGCCCAAAGAGGACAATATCGGCTAGCTGTGAGTGTGGGTCATTAAAACTAATATTAGAGCCAAATACCGGGTGATGTGCCAGCGAAGAGGCTGAGCTCCGAAGGAGGGTGGACACGAGGTGGTGTGCTAGCAAGGATGCTGGGCCCCGAAGGGGGTAGATTTGGAGGGTCCCACATCGATTGGAGAAGGGAACGAGTGCTAGCGAGAACGCTAGGCCCCGAAGAGCAGTGGATTGTGAGATCCCACATCGGAGTAAAAAAAATTTAAAAAATTATTGGTTAGGATGTCTGGACATTATTAGGTCTTGATTCTTTCATGAGATCTCTTCTCATCTTCTTCCCCTCAAGCTTAAGAAATGGTTTTGGAAGGACGAATTTATGTGTGACCTGCTAATTTAAGCTTGAAGTTCTCGGATCTCTTACCCATTTTCGCGCACAATTAAGGCTTATTGGGAAACTCGATACAAGCTTCTTTAGCTCACGATTTTTCTTCATAAACCTTCTCCTCTCATTGCCACAAAACTAATGATATCCTTTGATTGAAGCTTGATGGACCGTGGATGAAGAATTTGGAGTTTCCCTCGGATTCATAAAAAACAGACCCGATAAGAACGTTCTTCAATTACCCTCATTCCTAATCTTTTTAGCTTTCATAGTCTTCATGAAAATTGCTCCTTGAGTGTCCAACAATCAGATTGGATTAGTTTGGAGAGATGACATTGCTCGTCGAATCTAATTAGATTTTCAAAAATATCTTTCCTACTACCATGGCTACTTAAATTGGGGGAACTTTTTTGGGTCGTTGTTCTAGAGTCGAGCTAAATTTTAACTTACAATTTTTTAAAGGTTCGTCGAGAATAACTTCTTCGACAACAGGTGCTATCAACCTTAAATCTAAAGAATCTCGAGTCTTCTTGAACATATTCGAATTTCAGCTCAATCCAACGATTGAATTTAAAAATATGATTGATTTTGTTCGGCTGCTCAATTCTAAAATCGAATTTGTAGAAATTCTAATGGTTTAGGCATCGTCGTAATGATCTTGAACTTTAAGGGTATTTTGGTAATTTTTTAAATTTTTTTAATATTTTATTTTAAAAAATCTAAACTTTCTCCTCGACCCTTTTGGTCCTTTTCCCTTTCTTTTTTTTTTTTTTTTTTTTTTTTATTTCTTTTTTAAATAATAACTCGATACCTAATTGGGAGAAAAGTTAACAAAAATTGACCTTTGGATTTGACTTTTTTTTTCACTATTTTTTTTTATATTTTTGTTGAGTCCTGATATTAATTTAATGAATTTTTTCTTTTGCCACTCCACAAGACTCGGTCCCCTAAGATCCTTAATAAAATTCATCAACATGTAAAATAAAAAGAAAAGTTAGGAGGATTTTTACCTTCTTAACCCGGTGTAACGAATAATTCTCGACTCCTTAAGAACTTTTATCTCTGAAAGTTGCTTACTATTTATAAATCTTGGGATAGGATATACTCATGTCTTCGTCTCTTTCCCAGGCTACCTCATTGTCCTAGTGGTTCCTCCATAAAACCTTGTTTGGAGCAATCTGCTTATTAAGTAACTACTTCATATCTCTTAGGAGAATCTTGATAAGCTTCTTCTCATAAAACAAAACCTTTTTCAAAGGGAGTATTTCATGTTCAATAACATGCAAAGGGTCCAAGATGTACTTATGCAACATAGACACATGAAATATGCATGACAGCGAAGGTGAGTAGCAACACCAGTTTGTACGACATTGGCCCAATCCTATCTAGGATCTCAAAGGGGTCTAAGAACCTCGGGTTCATCTTGCTCTTCTTCTTGAATCTCAACTTCCCTCTCATAGAAGCAACTGTTAGGAAAACATTATCACCCATAACAAACTCGAGACCCTTCCTACAAAAGTCTGAGTAGCTTTTCTATCGGCTTTATGTAGTAAGTATTCTCTATCTGGTTTTCTATACCGTTGCATTAGTAATATGAACTAACTCTAATCCTAGAAATTGTTGCTTGCCCACCTCTTCCTAGAAAATAGTATACCAACACTTATGCCCATATAGAGTCTCGAAGGGTATCAAATGGATGGTTGCATGTTAATTGTTATTATAGAAAAACTTTGTTAGATGCAAGTGTTCATCCTAATAGTCTGCTAAATCTATAATACATGTCCACTATATGTCTTCCATAATCTAGTTCAACCTCTTGGTCTACCCATCACCTTGTGGATGGAATACCATAACTAAATTTGAGTTGTGTACTCATCGCCTTATGCAAACTCTTCTAGAAGTACCGAGTAAACCTTGAATCTCAATTTGACACAATGAAAACTAGAACATCATACTAACAGACTATTTCATTTACATAAAACTATGCCCATATGTCCACTCGATATGTGGCTTTGTCAGGAATGAAGTGAGTTGTCTTGGTCAACCTATTGGCGATGACCCAAATGACTGTAAAATCTTTCTTGGTCTTTAGAAAACTTGAGATGAACTCCATAGACACGTTCTCCCACTTCCACTGAGGGACATTGAGCGACTGCAACAACCCTGAAGGTCATTGCTTTATTGTCTTTACCTATTAACAAGTCAAATATCGGCTAACATACTCAACTACGTCCTTCATTCCTTGCCACAAGTAATAGGTCTTTAGATTTTGATACATCTTTGTACTTCTAGGGTGAAACTTATAGATGTATCATGGGCTTTAATCCTAATCTCTTTCAAGATTTTCTCATCTCGTGGTATGCATAAACGGCCTTGCCACAACAAACTGGGACTATAAACCCCTTTAGTCTATCAATTTCCTACTGTAGCTAGATCTTGTTGAGGTACGTATCAATCTTCTAAGCATCTATGATATGCTTATGAAGTGTTGGACTATCAATTGAGCTAACTCTCTTCTTGCAACTATATAAATCCCAATTTTATAAATCTCTTTTTGCAACTCTCTCTAACTCGTGATCAACACATAAGAGTGAGTTGTCTTTCTACTCAACACGTCAACTACAATGTTAGCTTTACCTGGATGATAGAGGATGTCAATATCATAGGCATTACCTATACCTTCTTACTGTACAAGTAATGTCATCATATCTCCAATGAGAGCATCACCACTGCAAGCTCTAGGTCGTGGATTGTCTAGTTGCATTCATATTCCTTAAATTGTTTGAGAGGCATAGGCAATCCCTTTGTCTTTCTGTATCAACAATAACCTATTCCTTTTTCTGAGGTATTATTGAACACCATGAGAGTACCTATTTTGTCTGAGGCATTATTGAACACCATGAGAGTACCTATTTTGTCTAACACTGTGAGTATTGGTGCAACTATCGAGTTTCTCTCAAGTTCTTAAAAAACTTTACGTACATGCCACTATCCATAAGAAAGACTTGCCCTTCTTAGTCAACTGGGTCAGCGTTGCTCATATCTTGGAGAAGTCTTGAACAAATGTCCTATAGTAGCCTGCTAATCCCAAAAAACTCTTCAATTTAGTGACTGAGGTCGGCCTAGGTCATCTCACGGCTACCTCTATTTTGGTTGGGTCCACTATAATCTCATTTCTTGGTATTACATGTCTTAGGAAAGTCACCTACTAGAGCCAAAACTCGCACTTCAACAACTTGATGTATAGCTAGTGCACTCTCAACACCATCAAGACCTTCTTTAGGCGATCCCCGTGATCTGCCTCCATCCTAGTGTACACTATCATCTTTTCAATGAAAATGATGAATGTATCATGAAAGTCCTTGAACACTTCGTTCATCAGTTCCATAAACACTATAGGGGCATTGGTTAGGTCGAATAACATAACTATAAACTCATAATGTCCATAGCAGCTTCGGTAAGTTGTCTTTGGTATATCTTCCTCTCTAATCCTTATCTGAGAATAACCTCGCCTCAAGTCAATCTTAGAGAACTTTGAAACTCCCTACAATTGGTCAAACAAGTCATCTGTCATGGACAGAAGGTACTTGTTCTTGAGAGTGACCTTATTTAACTCTCTATAATTTATGTATTGATGCATAGATCATCTTTCTTCTTCCAACTCGTCCCAAAATGGGTGTTCATTAGGTTGTGTGATGCTTTTATCTAGCAATTTATGTATAAAATAGCCCAAAAATATAATAATAATAATAAATAAGTAAACAAAGAAATAAACAAATAAAAATAATTATAAAAAAAATTACGTTTAAAATAATAATATTAATTAATTAATTAATTAAAAAAAACAAAAAAAAAACTCTTCCTCACTCCTCTCCCTTAACTTCTCATCTTTCCCATTATCTCTCATCAACCCAACTCTTACGCCAAAATCTCAAGTTCCTACCAACCAGAAAAGCAACAATATGTTTGAGAAAAACTAAAATGACCTTCAACTATAGAGCAGATTTACTGAAGAAGAGAGATAGACCCTGTGAGGAAAGATCTCGTCTTGTTAGGTATATATTAAACCTTCCTTTACTTTTATTCTAATTTCATTTCTAGAAAATCACAACCAATTATATTTTAGATTATTTTAGATCTCCTGTGTTGGTCAATAATTTGATATGAATTATGATAATTATGTAGATCGGTTGACAAATGAATCGATTAAATTAAAAACCAAGAATATCTGTAAATAACTGTGAACATAATTAAAATTGGTCTTGACCTAATACAATAAAAGGGAAAGAAAAAAAATACTGAGAGGATAAGAAAATGGAAATACAGGGATAAAAAAGAAGAAGAAATACAAAAAGAAACGGGAAGAAAATGGAAGATTTAGGAGTAAGAATTGATATTTATCAACGACCGAAAACACAAAAAGAAAAAAATAGAATTACAGATAGAAAATAACAAAGAGAAAATTAAAGAGAGGATTTGGGAGGAAAAATGATTAAAAATTGGGCAAGAATATTTATCACACAATAAAAAATAAAAAGGGAATTGACCACTAATATTTATAACACAATGAAAACAGAGAGAAAAAGAATTATAGAGAAGACCCAGACTACACCTAACAGAATAAAAGAAGGGAAATGCATGAAAATCCGAAAAGTATTAAATGGTTGATACCAATGAATATAACAACAAACATATATTTTCATTTATAAAGCAATTCTTAAATATATTCTTATTTATAAAATATGTCTCAATAGCACGGTATAGTTAGAAATATTTATATCCCAATAAATATTAAATCTAAATTGAGAAATTAACAATTTGTTAAATACTTAACAAAATTTTAGAATTAGAATTACTATTACTGAAATAATTTGGTGATCTTTGATAGGGTGAAGCACCTTGATATAAGTGGGAAGAAAGCAAGCTAATTTGGAGTTAGATGAACTTCGGCTAAGGTCATCCAAGTAAGTGGCCTTACTATTGGCATGATTATATTTGATGTTGACACGTGCTCCGTGGTTCTGCACGTGTCATATATATTGATATGTGTGAATTGTCTGTGGATTGATATGCTTATGATATGCTATATATATGTTATAATATGTGAATTGTATGATAATAATTACGGTACGATGTGTTCAATGATATGTTTGAGATAGGATACGAGAAGGATGCACAAAACGAAATGTAATGATAGGAGTAAGATACGTTCATGAAACGTTAAGGTTAGGTTACATACCGAAGTGCTATGGATATGAGAGATTGATAAAAGAATACGTGTAGGTTATGGGTAGAAAGGGATATGTGTGTGATAGATTGATAGAACGATAGCGTTAGGATACATTCCTGTGAGGATATGACTAAGGTACGTTCATGTAATGACATGACTGTGATAGGTATAAGAACGTTAAGGCTATGATAAGTTAGGGAACGATATGACCACGAAGTGTTTACGATATGATATGATTATGATATGACATGTGAATGACGGATATATATATGTTGTCATATGATATGAAGAAGATATGAAATATGTTATGGTACGAGATATGTGATAAATTGACATGTTTATGATATGATATATTGTGATGCAATATGTTACGGTATGATATGTATATGATGAAATGTTATGTTAAAAACATGAGACGTTATGTTATGTCTCTTAAATTGTGTGTATACAACATGATACGAATGACATGAAATCACGATAAATGGCATGAAATATAACCCCGTTAAAATTATGTATGATATGAGAATTGAAGAATGAGAAACGATATGATATGAATGATGAACGATACGTGAAATGATATGAAAAACGATATGATATGTACAGAACGCTAGTGGGGTTGTATTAAATGATAATGAAAATGGAAAAATGTTGGGACCTCATGCATTATGTGTGCTCATGCATTGTGGGATACCCCTATTCCATCACGAGGGTACGGACGCATACATCCCTTAGGCAAGCGAATTATCGTTATGTTTTACATAATGCTGTCGTGACGGTTACTAATTCTAATGGGTGTCCGGTAAAAGTTGAGCTACCAGAGAAGGCTCGCTCGATAAGAAAAGGGGCCCAGCGGTGTGCGAACTGTCTAGTGAGTTCATACTCGCATGTATGAGCTATGTGTAGAGTATATGGTACACATCCAAGCTGCCCAATTAGAATAGTGTCGTAGGAAAATATAGACTGATAGGTCCCATCATTGCATTCGCATGTTTTTGCATTTAACCCCAATAGTGGGGTCACTTACTGAATATTTCTTAAAATACTCAAGCCACGTGCAACCTTTATTTCAGGTTAAGGCAAGACATTTATGTACGGCTGACGACGACATCGCAACTCGAGACCATGGCACATGCATAGGGTAGTCGTATTATTTTCTTAGACTTAAGCTAGAATATGATGTTTTTTATTTAAATGTTTATTTATTTTATTTAGTCTTTTGTTGTGTCGTTTTTTAAAGTGTTTTCAAAATACGTAAGTCCATGGTAGTGTTTTAAGTTGAAGGTTTTGTTTTATGAAAGTTTAAATGAAGTATTTCTGCATTCAATATTTATGATTTGTATAGAGTAGCGACCGTAAATTAAGTAGAAAATTATGGGTCATTACAATGTAATTATTCTTTTAGTTCTGTGGGTGTCATTCTAATAGGGTGCTTGGAGATTGGTAGAGTTCCTAGTTCAAGCTCGATCCTAAAGTTAACTTCTCTGGCTAGAAGCAACCCTGGTAGCTTCTCTAGATACACATCCTCGAACTCTTTAGCCACTCGTATTGAGAATACAATCTTCTTGCATCACTAAAATCCATTAGCTAGAAATACCTATACACCATGGCTATTCAGCTTCTTGACTGTTAGAGCAGTGATAACTCTCTCTAAATACTTCTAAACCTAACCCTATTGCAAGTGAAGCTCTCTTCAAGGCCACTACACGGGCATTACAATCTAATCTATCAAGGTATGGTTCTCTCTTAGCCAATTCATTCCTAAGATGATATCAAAGTCTTGCATACTCAAGACAATTAGCTTTACCTCCAGAATTCATCTTAAAACTATCACACTACCTGTCTTGACTCTTTGAATGACCAAAAACATCTTATCCACAAGGGTGAATACTAATACAGTGCATTCTAAAGGCTCTCGTTTTAGGTGAGTATGTTCAACAAATCTTTCATAGTTAAACGAATCAGTAGAACCATAATGAAACAACACATATTCTAAACAACCAAAGATGGGTAGGATACTTGTAATAATTGCATTAGACTCATCGACCTTCTTGGTCGTGGTCGCATGTGCTACTGCTCACTCAATGCTGAGTTCCCAGAACTTTCGATTCCTGTCCTACCAACCAATTAGCATCCTGGTTCTTCTTGTATGGGCACAATACAACTCGGTGGCCTAACCTACCACATCCAAAACGTGCTCTCAAGTCTGCCATGTGTTGCAATCACACTTTCTTGAGACATTTGCAAGCGTTTGTGCGACACACACTCACTACTAAGTGAGTCAGCCAACTCGAATTCATGTCGCCTCCAGTCGGACGATGTATACTCAAGCCTTTAGCCCCACTTTCAGAAGAAGGTTTTAGAAAATGAGGGCAGAGAGATTTTGATATGAGAGTTCGAAAGCAATGTTGAAACTAAGGTTATATGCTAGTAAGCATGAAAGGCAACACAACGGCTTAAATAGCATATAGTTCTAGGCAGGAAAATTTGACGAATAGTCGCATCCCTTGATAGTAAATTTTGAGGCATTTCAAGTCTATCAGGCGTAGACATGATTTTGCCAAAACTTCATACTCTTAAAAAATACAATGAAACAACCATATATCATGAAAGTGATAAATTAAAGCAATAAAACAGTACAACATGAGGGGTTCGGCATGCAACGGGCATGCGACTATGGGCAACACGCCATGGACAAGCATGATTGAGACATCCTCTTCCACTTAATTGGTTGTCGTCTCTATCAAACGTCGTCTCTTGAACTCAGTGATATGGCTTGTGGCAAACTTTAGGTTTTCGGTACACTCCCAGTAGATTTTTGCATCGAGCAACACCTACCATTTCACCAGGAACTCCGGGATGTTCTGTCGTGGTTTGCCGACGACACATTTGTTTAGCAAGTATCTCTTTTATGTCTTTCTCAGTAGTATTTTTCATTGTGACGGAAGGGTGTGTTACTTCATTGCGTCCATGGTCTTCCTCATCGAGATGGTACAGTCTTAAACTACTTACATGGATGACATGACGTATTTTCGCATCAGTCTTTGATCTCTATTATCTCGAAATCCAAATTGTTCTTGTCTCAATTTGATCAAAACTCGATCACCAGCTTAGAACTCTAGTGGCCTACATTTTAAATCTATCTACTTCTTCATTCGCCGTGACACTTTTTCCTGGTAAGCACGTGCTACCTCGGAAGTTTTCCTCCACTCCTTGGTGGAGCTGTAGGCTAGTGGGCGCTTTTCGTTATACAGGTGATCAATAACGTGTGGCATAAGTGGTTGTCTACCACATACTATTTCGAATAGGCATTTTCCCATTTGATGAACTTTGTTGCCAGTTGAAGCTAAACTACGCAACATTGAGCATTTTAAGCCCAATTCTTCTAACGCACGTCGATAAAGTGACTCGTAAGCTTATTGTTGAATTGTTCTGTTTGTCCATCCGTCTAAGGATGGTACTTAGAAGAGATTTTTAAGTTTGATCCTAGCAACTTAAACAGCTCCATCCAGAAAGTACGTGTGAATCTTCCATCGTGGTCGCTGATAATGCTCGTGGGTGCACCCCATAGTTTAACCACGTTTTTGAAGAATAGCTGGGCGATCATTTCAACAGGGCATGACCTAGGTGTCGGATGGAACATATAACCGATTCCCTTTTGTGAGGAGTAGATCATTTTCTACTCATAATGGATGGAATTTTTTTTCTTTTTTAGCCAACTTCACAATAACTTGCGCCGCTGGGTTTTTAAGGAGATGTTCTTTGATCTCTTCTTGTATCGACGGGCATTTAAGTGCGCCAACATGCACTCTTTATGCTCAGACATCTATCGCCTGGTTGGCTGGCCCCATTTGTGCTCGAATTGAAATTTGAATTTAGCAACACATTCTTGCCATGTGCCTATTTAGACGATAGCTTTGGTTGGTTGAAAAAGTTGCATGTAACAACTAGAAAAAAAAAAAAAAAAAATTACCCACTCCCCTCTAATTCTCTCCCTTCTTTGAATAAAAAAATAAAAAATAATTTATACATTAAAACATCCTTAAAAAAAAAATTATGTTGTCCCTATATCTTCCTTTTCTGGATTATTATATATATGATAATTTTTTAACTTTCCATATATATAACAATAGGAACAGATAGACTAGTAACTACAACTCCTATCTCAATGACACCACAAGGATATTAAATGAATGAAATTGAGATATGGATAGAATATAATGAAATAAAGCCACTTTGAGGTTCTCTATGAAATGAGGCATGAAACGGAGCCACTACAAAGAAGTTTTGGGAGTTACAAAGGAAACCTCGAGCTCATATTGGTCATGGGTTGAGAACGAGAATTGAATTCTCTAAAACGATTGAAAGTCTGTTGGGTGTGTTATGTTTTTGTGGCTCTCAATATTAAGAAGAAAGAAGTTGTCTTAGAATCAAAGTAAGTCAATTTTGAAGTTCTCAAAATTTCATCAATTTTGTTACAATTAAGTTAAGGGGGTTAGAAAATTAAACACCAAGAACAGTTAACAGTTTAACTATGGTAGGAAATAACTTTAGAATTTGTATCCATTTAAAAAAAATTGAAAATCTATTAAAAGTTGGCCAGAAGTAACTTGTGAAGAGAATAGAATGAAAACACGGAAACAAAATATAATAAAAACACATCGAGAAAATAAAATGAAAACACAGGAGAAAAACACAGAAGGAAAGAAAATGGAAGATTTAAAAATTATTGAATTGTTGGTACTAAGTGAATATAACAATATAACATATACTCTAATTTATAAATACGTTTTAAAGGCTATGTCATAAAATGATAGGATACGAAAGAAAATGGAAGGGATTGTTTTACATGATTTAATTAAATGTGAAAATGTTGGGACCTCATGCATCATTGTATGTCACATGCATCGAGATATTTTCCCCTTATGATGAGTCCAGACGCATATGTTATGAAAAGGAAAATGATCGTTATGTTTAACATGATTCTACTATGGTCACTACTTCTTCAGAGTGTCCGACAACAACACTAGAGAATGCTAGCCCGACCAAAAAGGGGTTCATGAGGTGTGTGAACCGACTGGTGGGTCCATATTCGTACGTATGGGCAGTGTGCAGAATAGTAAATACACATCCAATGACCCGGTTAGAATAGTCACCTAAGGGAATATAGCTTTAAAATGATAAGTCTCATACATATTGCATGTCTTTGCATTTCCTAACCTCCTAACCTTAATAGTAGAGTCACTTACTCATATTTCTTAAATACTTAAGCCACGTGCTACTTTTATATTTCAGGTAAAAATAAGGCACCCCGCACGGTTGACGACAACATCGCGAGTAAAGACTATGACACATGCATATGGTAGATGCATTTAATTTCTTAGACTTTAGTTAATATAGATCATGGTTATATTTAACATTTACTTTGATTTATTTAATATTTTTTTTGTATTGTTTTAAAGACCTTTTCTTAAACATGTAAGTCCATGACATTATTTTATGGAGACATTTTAAATGAATATTTTTGCTTAAGGTATTACGTCATGCATGTGGTAGCGATTTAGGTTAATAGAAAACTAGGGTCGTTATAGGCATATTGAACTGTTGTCCATTTTGACCACGAATAGGTCCCCCATAAGGTATTATCACCGGGCCCGAAAGCAATGAACCACTATTAGCATTTCTTTTTAAGTGGCGACATATTTTCTTTCTTGCCTCATTCAACTTCTGGCTCTCATAGGCTATAGGATGTTCGTCTTGTAAAAGAACTCTCCCAAGGACAAAATTCGATGCATCCATCTCGACTTCGAAGGGCCTTGTTACGTCAATGATTCCTAACACTAGTCCTTCCATCATGACTTTCTTTAAATCATCAAAGGCTTTTGGATACTTCAAAGTCCAACTTCACTTGTGGTCCTTCTTAAGTAGTTATATCAATGGGCCTGCACGTTTCAAGAATCCTTCAACGAATCACTGTTAACAATTGTCTAATCCGAGGAAGGAACACATTTCTTTCACCGAGAAGGGGAACTTTCACTCTTTGATGGCTCTAACTTTCTCCTCTTCTCTACTAATTCAACTAGCTTCGATTACATGCCCAAGAAATTTATACGGGTTTGGGCGAATGACCTTCTTTTCTTTCATCTTAGACATCATATTTTAAACTGAAATACACCAAGTTTTTTTTAGATAGTTGAGAGCTAAAATTTTTATATTGCAAATTCTTATGTTTTAGAAGTTGCATGTTAAAATCATTAAGTAGTGTTGATCAAACCTCTTGTAGAACTCTTCGAATCACAAGTTTAAAAACGACTTTTTTTTACTTTTGATCTTAATATTCAAGATAATCCGTTACAAAATTTATCTTCAGTTCATTTCTTATTGTTTTTTGGATTCTTAAATATTTTATATTTAAAAGTCTTATTCATCGACGTTGTTAGATCAAATTCTAAGAGTTACCTAAGATAAACAAATCGACCCAAACTAGAATCGACCCAAACGAAGGTTTATATACTAAATTGTTCGAATTTTGATACGAAAATTTTTAAAAATATATAATTGAACTTTTTATTTGTTTTATTATTGAAAAAGAAAAAAGAAAAGAAAAAAAAGGTCTGGCGGACAAGAGGGACAAACGAGGGACTCTTTACGCTATCGTTACAAGAACAGAAGAACTCCACCGCCGCCGGCCGTCAAACTCCGACAGACCAGTAACCCCTCGGCCACCGAAAGGAGTGAAGGAGTTCATACAGTTGACACTAATGGCTGCAAAAGATTCAGAGACAGTCTTGGATGTGCAGTCGGTTGTCGAAGCAGTAGTTACAGACCAAGACGCCGACGTTCCAAGTTACGAAGTAGAAAGCCTTTGCATGCGCTGTGGAGAAAACGTACTCGCTTTATTCCTACACTTCAATTTCTCGCAATTCTCTCTTACGGTTATAAAATTATCTCTGTTTAACTTCGCATTGAGCAGCTTAATTTGAGACGGCCTGTTATTTGAGTTAGAAGAGAGATGTTTGAGAACCTTTTGATTCCTGACCTTAAAACTGTTGATGATTGTTGGGAGTGAGTCCTACATTGGCTAATTTAGGGAATAATCATGGGTTTATAAGTAAGGAATATATCTCCATTGGTATGAGGCCTTTGGGGAAGCCTAAAACAAATCCATGAGAACTTATGCTCAAAGTGGACAATATCATACTATTATGGAGAGTCGTGATTCTTAACATGATATCAGAGCCATGCTCTTAACTTAGCCATGTCAATAGAATCCTCAAATGTCGAACAAAGAAGTTGTGAGTCTCGAAGGTGTAGTCAAAAGTGACACAACTTGTTCGAGGGAAGGATTGTTGAGAATTGTAGGCCTAACAAAAACTGAATATATTTGTGGTTTTCTATGTCGTTTAAATGGTATTTCAGTAATTGTGTTTGTTTATAACTCATCAAGTTGTGTGCATTGCATTTGCAGGGGACAACAAGATTTTTGTTGACTTTAATTCCTCACTTCAGAAAGGTACTCTTATTTTTACTTGTTTACAATTAGTGATTGGTCGTCTTTTTGAAGCCTTAATGGGACATTAGTCTTACTGCAGATCTTGTTGTCGGCCTTTGACTGTCCACATTGTGGTGAGAGGTAAATGTTTCTTATGAAATTCTCTCTGGGAATATGGTGGTTCCATTAGGAACGATAAGATGATTGATTTTTTTGTCTTGGATTTCTCTTAGGAACAATGAGGTTCAGTTTGCTGGCGAGATCCAGCCACGAGGCTGTTGCTACTCTTTGGAGGTTCCGGCTGGCGACCAGAAGGTTATTTTCATTGAATTAATTCATGTAGCGGGATAGGTTCCCTTTTCACTTTAAATGTGTCCCTGAGGATGATTAGATGAAGCTACAACCCATTATTTTAAGGGTTAATTATATATAATTCATCTGCTTGTCTTCTCGATGTTGCTTCAAGCTATTATTTTGGTTAGGATTATTTTCAAAGAGATGTCATATTATTATGTTTTGTTGCATGAGTTATGAGATGTATGTTAATCATTTGACTAGTAAAAATTCTTATCTTTTGCACTGTTTACTCATCTTCTTATCATCTTCCGTTCCCAAATGAATCCCTATTCTGGTGAAGTATCATGTCTGTGACAAACTGCTCTTCATAGATTTTCTTGGCACAACAATAATTGTTGTTCTTTAATGGAGGAGGTTTTCTTGAATCCTCCCTTCCAAGATAAGGGTAAAGTCCTTTGACATGCTTGTTTTTTTTCGTCATGTGGAGCATTTGGCATGAGAGAATGGTAGAATTTTAGAGGGGTTGAGCAGTCATGTAAGAGATTTGAAATATCGCTAGATTTAACACCTTTTCATAAGTGTTTGTCTTTCAGGTTTTTTGTTATTATAGGCTAGATTTTATTCTTTTGGATTGGAATCTCTTTCGCCGGTTGTGTGTGGACTTTTTTTATATTCCTTTTTTATTCATAATACCCTTGTATGTTATTTCATTTCTTTCGATAAAACCTTGTTTTCTCAACAAGATATTGTGGCAGCCATTAGTTTCAGCTCTTAAAGTACCTTTCTCTCAACCATAGACCATTGTTTCTCAATGGGAACTAAGAAGCTTTTAATTTTTTCTGGGAACTAAGGAACACCATTTTTTTCTCGATGTTTACTTATCATAGGAGTCCTAGCTTTGTAATCATGGATATTTTGTTCTGTCATCCGTGTTTTAACTTGCATGTTGTTGTGAGGGTAATCATGACTTAAGTAGGTCACTATTTATGCAGATGCTTAATCGTCAAGTGGTGAAATCTGAATCTGCGATTATTAAGGTATGGCATACAGTCTTACACTTTTACATATTATTACAACAAGGGAACGGTGATTTTTTCTTTTTCATTCAATTTATCTCAGTCTGCCTGGTCTGGTCCCATACCATACCATACCATAAGTAGATAACATGTTGAAATTCAGCATTGTTTGTACATGTTTTTCAATGTTTGTTAAACAGCTAATCAATAGATTTATTTTTAAAATAACTTTCTCTTGTTTTTTAATCTAAGAAGGTTTAAGGAGTTACTTTTCAATTTGACGATTCCACTTTTTCGTATTTGTATCTGCTTGGAAATGCAATACTTTACACTTAATTTATAGTTTTGAAAAAGGTTAATGATTTCATATGAAAAAATACTTTTGATTACCATGAGAGCTCATGGAATAACAACTTGTTTATGCTTTTTGGTGTTTTTGTTCTTGAAACTATCTTCAGAAACCATCCTTCCAAATTTTTTTCTTGAGCTCTATTTTTTTTAAAATTTTATTTTTAAATAAAAAAAACTAGAAAACAGTTCTTAAAATGCAAAATTTAAGCAGCTATTGGGTCTTTTTACATGGATACAGGTAAAGAAATTGACAAATCTAACCGGCTTTAATGATCACATGAGATATGGTTTTTCTCTAGAATTCGGTAGTTATATGTGAACACTAGACAAATTGCTTCTTCCATATTTAGTTTCTAATGAAAGCTTGGCTTCTTTGGGGGGGGGGGGGGGGGGGGGGGGGGGGGGGGGGGGGGGGGGGGGGCGAAGAAACTCAAAATATCATTTAGTAGTTCTTTTTGTTTTCATATTAGGCAAAGATGTCAAAGGTGTTAGGGTGATTCGTGGGTTGGGTTCATGGATGCTTTGGACAGTGCAGTAGATTGCCCTGGCTAGTATAGATGATCTCTTGAACTTTCTTGTCTGAAATTTTCTGTCTATACGACCATAATTGTATATTTCCATGTGTAGATCCCTGAATTGGACTTCGAGATTCCAGCAGAGGCTCAACGTGGAACTCTATCAACAGTAACTCCTAAAATTCCTACTCTATATTGTTTATCTGTTTTAATGTTTTCTCTGTTCTTTGGGTTGCTTTGTCTTTTGTGTGTGTGTGTGTGTGAAAGGCTACCTCTGTTATTGCTTTGATGCTTTTTTTTTTGTCAGTTATGATGATTTAAATTCGTGGTAGTTTCCTTATGCTATATTTGTATGAGGCTATGTAATTGTGCATTCTGCTTTGTTGGGCTTATTTGCACTTATTTTGTCTATTACAATGACAGTCCGTGTAATTTTCTTGGACATTCTCTCATGAATTGAGGTGTGCTAAATATAGTGGAAGCAATCCCGTAGTTGTTGGTTTGAGAGAAGGAAAGTTGTAGAGTATTTGAAGGGGTTTAGAGATTTTTTTTGAGGTTGAGATAGTTTTGTTCTTATGATCTCCTCCCGGAGTGCAATGAATCGATAGTTAAATTTTTTAACATTAATTTATTATTATTGTTGTTCCAACTTTATTATGATGAAGTGGATTGTTTTCTATTAATGAATCGATGCTTGTATTGATTTTATAAATATATTTATATTTTCAAATGAATATCAAATCTCAAATTTAGAGAAAAGAATTGTTTGATCAGGGTTCTTTTCTTTGTTTCGTTCTGGACTGTCTTGAAGACGTCTTCCAATTAATTGACATATAATGCATAATTTGATTAATCACATTCCTCCAGGACAGCAATAAAGATGGCGTGTCTAGCTGATGCACCAAAGCTCTTTGCTTTTCCCACTCAGCGCACAAGGAAAAAAACTGTATTGTGTAGCAATGAGATGATGTGATTACCTGTGCATGATTTCAACTTTCCACATTATTTTCTGATTTTATTTGTGACTTCTCATGTTTGAATCCATGATATTTTTTAGTCAGCTATGACATGTTTGCTACAACATATATATTGATGTTTGTTTCAACATTTTAGTCATTTTGTCTTTTACTATAATTTTACACTCCATTAGTTTAGGTCTCCCATTAATGCCTACTGAGTTTGTTCCTTCATAATTGTCTATTTGTGTACAGTGTTCTTAAGTTCCCTTTCTTCAAGATAGAAAAGCTATATTATAGACTTTTTTAACCATCATTTATGCATGCTGATTATTTTAGGTGGAAGGTATATTGGTACGGGCCGTGGATGGATTGGAAGCTCTTCAAGGGGAACGTAGGGTATGTAATCATGCTTTTAACCTTAAGATGTCAATTTGTCGTACGTATGGGTATCTTTATATTCAAGTTGCATCTTCTGGGTTTTGTAGAAGGTGGATCCTCAGACTGCTGAAGCAATAGACCAGTTTCTCCTGAAACTGAAAGCTTGTGCTATAGGAGATTCATCTTTCTCCTTCATCTTGGATGATCCAACTGGAAACAGCTTCATTGAGAACCCGTAAGAGATGAACTTGAGTTATAAGTTTCTGAATTAAGGTCAAGTGTTTTGGGTTGTGACATTCAGTCTTATAATATTACGTTTAGTTTTCTGGATCACATGTATTTTAAATTTGTTTCACCTTGTAAGAAAATAAATTTAAACAAATTTAATTAATTCAATTACTGAAGTTATATAAAAGAAAATTACTATATGTTATAAGTTTATCAGTAGTTTTGTGTGTTATATCAATCAATTGAATTCCTTATTGTAATTATTTGGCATTTTACTGAACAAAAGTTCCTATCAAAGCCTCAAATGTATACTGATTGAAAATTTAACAAAAGTTCCTACAAGTTCATTACATTGTTATATTAATAAAATTGCAAACAGTATTTGCTAATGCTACTAGTTGCTACTTATATTTTTTTTCTATTTCATTATTTGAAAATATATAAAAGTTTTGTGCATAATTTTCAGTACTTTGTGAGAATAACGGCTTATTTAGTCCTCATAATAAACCAATGAAATGCTTCATGTTCAGAGAGAAAATAATTTAAGCATTAGCCCTAAACCAATGAAATGCACCGTGTAAAGTTAATTGGTACCATACGGTTCTTCAAATAAAATAATATAATTGTTTTTTTTTTCAATTTGGAAGCAGACAAAATGGCAAAAGGTAATTATGGGATATTTCTTCTTTTTAATATTTTAGGACTTTATAGATTTTATTTTATTTATTTTTTCAATTGAAAAGCATTTGAGAATGGTTATCTTATGGTGTGAGGATGATTACTTTTAGATTTGCACCATCCAAGGATCCATCATTAAGTATCAAGTCTTGTGAGCGTACTCCAGAACAACAAGCATCATTGGGTTATTATGTTGAACCATCGCAATCAGAAGAAGCCGAGGGAGTGGCATCAACAAGTGGTGTTGAT
Source organism: Cucurbita ficifolia (assembly GCA_033971965.1). NCBI lineage: Eukaryota > Viridiplantae > Streptophyta > Magnoliopsida > Cucurbitales > Cucurbitaceae > Cucurbita > Cucurbita ficifolia. Next base: position 3,644,387 of record CM066979.1, read on the forward strand.
GCTTCTAATCACGTTAGAGTAGAGGCACATGGATCTGTAGGAGCAGCAGCTGGCCATCGGGCAATAGCTCAGAGTAATGATGCAGAGATTGCTGAGGCCTTGTTTCGTTACACTGCACCTGAAGAAGTAATGGAATTGCATAAGTTTCTGTATTTTTACTCTCTCTAGTATCTTATCAAGTTTTACCCATGAAAAATGCTTGATGTGTGCTTCCATTTGCTAGGTGATGACTTTCCCATCAACATGTGGAGATTGTGGAGTTAGGTGTGAGACTCGAATGTTTGTTACCAGTATCCTTATCATTCTTAAATTCTGGTCACGGTGGAACTAAACTAAGTCATTAATTTTTGAACCTGGGATCAATTAAATCTTTATGCATGAATTTTTTAATGTCATGGGTATATCTATATGCTAACTGTTTGCAACTCTTTTTATGATTTTTTGCAAATATGATCTTTGAACCTTGTTTTATCTTATTTTATTCTTTTGTTTGAAATTTTCCATTATGCTTCTAGAAAATTGAAGTCCTAGTCTATTCATCTCACCAAATATGGGTGAAGCAATGTTTAACACTATAATTTTGGTACGTGTATTATGGTATTCTGGAGTTGAAAACAGACTCTAAACTATTGGCCTCTCGTGCTTCTCTGATGGTATCACAATGGTACTGTTTAGGGCATGCTTGAGAATTATATTGAGAAAATTCAATATTATCTTTTTGAAGGAAAATTTGTCAGCAACCTGAATTAGTTAAGACCGTCCATTCTCAAGTATAATTTAGAGCCTGAAAGTGCACATGAATGATATATAGTTGAGATTCACCAATGAAGTCTTCTAAAAAAACAGATTTACTAATGAACAATAAGTTCTTGGAAGTTACATTTTGATAAAAGAATTCGAAGCAGGTGGAATTTTCAAAGGAAAGGTGTATTTGTTGGGAATACAAGTCACTAGAATCCAAAGATTGTGCCTTTTTAGTTATTGCTTTAATGTTTCACATGTAAATTTGAGAGGTATGTCTTAATTTCCTAACATGTTTGATCTGCTGGCCATGAATCTGTTAATGAGCATTCAATCTTAACTAGGGGAAATCTTCTTGTCCCTTCCTACTTGTCTGGATTTTATTTATTTTGTTGAGAGGTCTCCTACACAAATACATTAAGACTTGACAAAACACAGAAATTCCCTACTTCCAAGAAGTGATTGTCATGGCATCTACTTGTGATGCTTGTGGTTACCGTAGTTCTGAGGTATGTCTTAATTTGTTTATATTGTACCTTTTCGCCTGCTTGTTTGAGTTGTGATTATGATCTTGTTATGCAGTTGAAGCCTGGTGGGCGAATCCCTGAAAAAGGAAAGATAATTAGTCTCTGTGTGAAGGATGTTCGAGATCTCAGTCGAGATGTGATAAAGGTTTGTTGTTCCTGAAATTATTTCTGGTTGAAGATTGTAATTTGTATAGTTTTTTTTTTTGAGGTGTTGCCATGTTAGGCTTGTTTTAGGAGTTCGGTAGTTAGAGACTCTTGACTCTTCAAATATCAATGAGATCTTTTTTTTTTTTATAAAAAAAAGAGAAATTTTTTGGTGGAACAGAAAAAAAAAAGGAAATCTAATTGGTGCTGAGTTCCAAGCATGAGACTGAATAAACCAGTGCTTGTATCATGTAAGTTGGAACGTATTGTTTGACAAAGTTATTTTGTTTACCAGTCAGATACTGCAAGCGTAAGAGTTCCTGACCTTGACTTGGAGCTGACTAGTGGCACTCTTGGAGGAATTGTTACAACTGTTGAAGGTTTAATCACAAAAATAAGTGACAGTAAGTATTTTTAATCTGCTGTACTGTAAGCATTTGCGTTATTTCACGTGTCTGCCTCTGAATGTCATCTCTAGATTCTTAATGGTTAACAAAACTGCCTCTGAATGCCCAAATGAACTCTAAGCTCTCATTTCTTTAATTTCCACTCTAAACTTTTTTTGTATAAAAAGTCTCTTATTTTTCTATTATGCACTTTAAATAAGAAAGCCTTGCGTCTTTCTTTCTTTCCCCCCACTTTTTGATTAAGCCTGGGAGGGCTATTTTGTGACTATTTTCCCCACAATTCAAAAGCCATTGGAGTTTGATGAACTGTGAAGAAAATGACAAAGTAATTAGGGAAGAAAGAGGAAGTTTAAAGAAATAGGAATATAATGAAGAAATGAGAGGGAAAAAAGGAGGAGAAAGGGGCAATAGACACCACCATTTAATCTAGGGGAAAGATTAAAATAGAAGGAAGGAAATGAGTATAACTGGGTGGAATCATCGGTATATGCATTGGTATCCCTAGGAAAGAAAGGTTGTAGGAGTTTTCAGATGTAACAAACCTTGGAGCAAAGGAAATTACCTTTTTGTTTAAAGAAGATAACAAGGTCATAATTCTAAGCCCACAGAAAAAGTTTATACAAGATAAACCAATGGTGTTATGCAAGAGATCAAAGAAATAACTCCACTATGTATGTCACCCCCAATATGGGGGGTAATTCAGTGAAATGGGTGACGTCTTTAAAGTTGATAAGGAGATGACTTGGATAGGATTTATTGGATATCTAAAACAATGAAGGGTGCAATTGGTTGCTTTCCAAAGGAGTTCAAGCAAAAGTGAAAATCAAAAGCGGAAGGCAGGGCTAGAGTATGAGATTATTGAAGAGGTTTATATCAAACGACTAATTCGGGAAGCTGAATTTGCAAGAAGAAGCTGAGTGGCAGACAGATGTCCATAAAGATTCCTAGTTGGAATATAAGGGGGCTAGAGGCGGGGATAAAGACTAGCAGGAAAACAGATGATAAGAGAAATGTCTAAATGTTATGGCTTATTCAGAAATTGAAGTTGGAAAGTGATAATAAAATTTGTTTGGAGCTCAAAGAATTACAGTATGGGATGGGATTGAATCTTCGGGCTCCTCAGGTGGTCATATTGTCATGTTGGATGAAACTGAAGTTGAGAGATAGTTGACTATTTTCATATCCATTGGATTTATAAGATTTCTGTGTTCATAAATCCAATTTTTAAAAGTTGAATATAAACTAATTTAAACCACATTTTCAATTGCAAAGATTTGAAAGAATGGGCATTAGCACTTTGCTAATGACAAAGGTAAACACCAAAGATGTGAACTTCAACATCTATAGCATTCCTGTATCTGCCTGCCAAAAATCAGCTTTGTTATGTGACGCTAGTCCTTATCAATTAAAGGATTTTTAGATCAATAATGTCGTTTGCAGTTTTCATTTTTTTTAGTTCAAATAATGCCATTTTCTAAAGATATCAGTAATCAGTAGTCTGTACAATAATACAATTTTGTAAAATGAAAACGTAGTGTCTACAGCCATACATAGGTTTACAATCTACACTGGAAAAGCACTTGGAAACTTGATTCTTATAGTTCTACAAGCTTTTTAACTTATATTTTTTATCCAGTATGTTATAGATGAGATTAGAAAGTTCTCAGTTAAGAGTAAATGCTTCAAACTCGAGCTAACTTTAAGTTTTTACTTCAATTTGAAATCAAATCGGAACTCACAACTGGATCTCATTATAGATCTTCATCAATGCAGGTCTAGCGAGAGTGCATGGATTTACTTTTGGAGACAGTCTTGATGAAAATAAAAGAAACAAATGGCTGGACTTCAATACAAGACTAACCAAGGTACATGATCATGGTTTTATGATACCTCGTTTAAGAAGTCCGTGCATCTAGCTACCTTTTCAATTTAAAAAAATGGCAACTCTTCTTGCATTCAGAGAGGCAATTGTTTGGGTTGATAAATAAGATTATTATTACATGGGGTCATTTTTAGTAATAAGAGAACATCATCAGACACTGTTTGGATTTTGAACTAAGATCAGTTTCCAAATTGACGTACAGTTTTTATGTAATTGCATCTGAAAATGTTCACATACGTCATTGAAAGCCACTAAGAAAGCGATGAAAGCAACCATACTAGTTGGATACACGATCTCTTAATTTTCTTGCTAGTTGTGAGTTGTGGATGAAATCTTTACCAGAAGTTACGTGTGAAGTCGCGTCTGGCATGCTGGTTCATATGAAACTTAATAACGTGGGAGGTCTCGGTTCAAATCTTGTATTTGTCTTCAATGTTAGTGGCTATTGAATGCTTGTGGCAGATTTGTAAATTTTTGTGGGTATCGAATTACTTCGGCCAATTTCAATGTCAAATTAGTCAAAGCTCTCCTTGTTGCTTGTTTCTCTTTTTCTTTCCTTCTTCAGTGACAGAGGTAGCACTAATAGCTTTCCAGATGACACATTTATTCTAATTCTTGTGCTTCGTAAGACCATCATCTTCAAGGTGCTTACACCTCTCACGTATTGAGTTCATCTCGAAAACCTCGTCAATTGACTTACATAGAGAAGGATCTCCCACAGATGAAATGGAGGAGTTTATGGAGTATATCTGAATATTAAGTGCAATATAGCAGATTTTTATGAGAAAGTTTCTTTATTAGATGATTTAATTAAGAAACATATAAAACTAAACCGTTCTTTGGCAGGTTGCCAGGTGTCACAACCATACTATGAAGAGAGTAGGTTGTGACCCTCACGGTGCGACAAGCAAAGTGGCGTCCCTCAAGAGACGCCCATCCGGCCATAGGCGGGCCAATATAGAAGAGTGCCATGATGCGATCGAGGAGGACGATGCATCATCCAACACACCACCACGCTAAGTGGGCATTGCATTAAAAGACAAGTTGAGACATAAGTAAGACAAAGACATCAGAATAGACATGAGGGACAAAGATAGGCTTGTTGAAGGCTGGGTAGGGCCCCGGGCCTTAACCTCGAAAGTCGGGGTTCCGGAAGGAATTTGGTCATGCGGTTCGGGAGTTAAGTCCGTCCATATGAAATATGAATGCTCGCCAAATTTGATGTCAATCGGACACCGGACGGACAATGCACGACACCGTATGACCGTTCACCAAAATCATGTCTACTCCTGGTAGATTGAAAATGGCTCAGAATGTACTATAGGGGTACCATGGTGTTAGCTCTCCACCACCCCTGGGCCCTGTGGCCTAAGTGAGCTACCCTGTGGCACATACGTGTCACAGTGTGGGCGAGCGTATCGAGACGAGTGTCTCGGGCGACTTCCTTTGAAATGGGTTTTTGAAGGACAGTACCGGACGGCACGGGTGTGCCGGTATTGCGCCCCAGCCCGCGTGTCGGAGGTTGCTACATACACCCGCTATCCGGTACGGTATTCGTAAATGACTCGGCATGGGCACGGGATGGCCTATGCCTCGATAGAACCCGGATGGATGGATGTTCGGGAAGTCCCGATGAGATGATAGACACGCGGGCCCATTCTCGATGGCATGACCGAGCAAGTTATGATGGCCGACGACATCCTGAGACTCGGGATGGCGTCAAGACATATGGACCCTGTCGATGGGGATCGAGATGACAAGACAAGATGCGACGTTGCATTGAGAGACCTTGGCCCGAGAAGAGGCAAGGTCGAGCCGGATGACTTGGCCTAGTGTAGAGGCAAGCCGGTTGTGTCGCAGACAATTGAACATGCATGCATAGGCGGCGTGGTGGTTGGACAAGCTTGGATTCCGCACAAGCGATGTCCGATGGGCGAAGACAAACATCGCCTAAGGTCCGACGAAGCCACAAAGCCGGGGCGAAAAATATATATGGGGCTTAATTCCCCTTAAGGCTGGTCGTGGTCGTGTCAGGATCACGACGCCGCACGGTAAAAAATGTAGGACCGTGACACTAGGCACCTGAATAGCTGACAAAAGTCGATAAACAATTAAGACAATGTTGCAGTTTCAATTACTTGGATTCCTGGGGTGGCAAGCAAAGGTCATTGCGGGAAAATATACTTCGAATGGACGTGTTCCTACGAACAAATTAGTTCAATAGAAATAATTTGAGGCAGAATCTTCTTTGCAGTATTTATTTGAACAGATTTAACTACCAGGCTACAGTATTTTCATGTTTTGGGTATATTTACTGTAACCGCAATCCTTTTTCTTCTAATTTCTCTTATTGCAGCTCTTGAGTTTGGAAGAACCTTGGACTCTAATCCTTGATGATGCATTAGCAAACTCGTTTATCGCACCAGTGACTGATGATATGAAAGATGATCATCAGTTAACATGTAAGTGACTTTTCCCTGCCTCGAAATTCATTATCTATCTCGGTTTTTTTCCCCCTTCCAAATACCGATTCATAATAACAACCGTAAAGTAGTAATTTTACTTTTGAGTATCCAACATATTGGAGAAACGAAGTCGTTACCAGATTGTAATAATATTACCGTTATAAACTTACGAGAACAATTGTATTGCTGCTGTACCACAAGTATTTGAGATGTAAATGTAAGACGGCTTATATATTCAAGTAACTCCCGCAGGTTTAATTTTTTTGGTTTACATGAGTCGCTTAGTACATCTCAGTTTGGTACATTTTTTTAAAAAACTGGGGATCTATTCTTGATTTTATTTGTTTAATATCAATGTAAACCAGGGGAAGAAAAAATGACTAGGACATAACAAAAAATTATTGCAAAAGAGAAAAAACTTAGATTTCGTTTAGTTTTTCATTTGGATTATTTTTAAGGGAAACAAATGTGAATATTTTTGGTGCTGTTGTCAGATGAGGAGTACGAGCGGTCCTGGGATCAGAACGAGGAACTCGGTTTGAACGACATGGATACCTCGGCTGCTGATGTTGCTTATAGTAAGGAATGATGCAGCTACACCTAATAAGGTAGAAAACTTCAACTCTCTGAGTTTTCACATGTCCTACAGAGGTTGATTGACCCCCAGATTATAGGTCTTACCTTGATAAACTTATTGGTATTGGTTATACTTCCATTGTTGTAACCTATGTTTATTTCATATAGAACTCTATCAACAATTTAAGCCATTGTCGATGTGTTTAGTCCCTAAATGTCTCGTCTCTTTTGGGTCGACTTTCGACCTTTATTCCTAAATTAATTTCAAGTCCAAAGTGGCTTGTCACGTTCTATCTCGAAAATGATTTTAGGCTATATTGTTGGTTTACCTTCATTGTAACCTTTTCGGTTGGTTTTAAAAGAAATACATGTTCATTATTGCTCATTTTAATTGCAGGATACATATTATCCTCAAGTGAAGTAACTTTCTTTTTTTATTTTTTATTTTTTTAATAATTTAGAAGCATTAATCATATCTATTGAATTCTATTATGTAGGGTTGAAATATAGTTTTTAATTCTTGAAATTTGTCATCAACTTTAATTTGGTTCTTAAAGTTAAAATTATTTAAGAAAGATAGAAGAAAAAACAAATCTTTTGGATAAAATTGAACGTTGAGGTTGTTATGGACTAAATGTCTTTTTTTTTTATGGAATTAAGGCAAATGGATAGGTACACATATTGTATTGCAGGGAGCACATGAAGCCTTGGATGCAAGTATTAGATTATGTCACGAAGAATGCATGAAACCTCGGGTATAGGTTAGGATTGAGTTGTTCATTGAGCATAGGACCCCATAGGTCTCTCAAGGAGAGTGTCTAAAAGATAAGAACTCAAAACTCTGGACAAGGGACCTCACTTCAAAATTAGGTACTAAAAGGAGTTAACTTTATATAAAAAAAAATGATAAAAGAAGAAAGTAAGTCACCTTGAGGGAAGTGAAAAAGTTGGGAATTAAGGTTGAATTAAGTATTCGAGGTTTTATAGCATTAGTATTGACACCTCGTTTTCTATTGAGCGCATTAGTTTTGATAAGAGGATATGATCTGGCCATGCAACTATTTTTTGAATATAAGGAACTGATCAAGGTAGCAAAGAATAAGAGGTACACTTCAAGAAACAAAGTCTCTCTCAAGTATAGGAGCCAAGAAAGACAATTTCTTAATGATTTCCTCTAAGTTTCAATGTCGTAGTTCTAAGTGACTGTGAGGTTTTTTAACTTACTAATGCCCATAACTTGTATAGTTTTAATGAAGTAGATCTTCGAGGAGGTTCTTAAACTAGTTTGTAATAATCTAAACAAATTCTAAAGGGAGTAACAAGATAAACCCTTAAGCGAACTTAATGTTCTATATAGTGAGAGTTACACAAAGCTCTCAGAGTATGAGTCTTGGATGAACAAAAATGTTTCCCTTCGGTACTGGATGTTATAGAATGTGGTCTAGTGAACCATTTTAAATGAGGAACGTTTTGTAGTTTGTCCAAGCCATTAATGAGGTCGTGCAAAAGGTTAGGATGTGGATGTGTACGACCTGGAGTAGCTAAAAAAGGGTTACATTGATGTAATACGTAGAGGCCTAGAGTTTGAAGTAGGCAGCAAGGTATGCTTGAAGGTCACCTCGATGAACGACATACTAATGTTCTGATGAAATGCAAGCTAAGTCCATGCTTTAGCAGACATTTCAACATGTTAGATCAGATCGAACCAGTGACCTTCCTATTTGAATTCTGGCCTTGGTGTGATGAGGTGAAGAACCAACCTTCCTCTAGAACATACTCAAATTTGGTGATTTACTAACGGTTGGATTTGAAGATTCGACAAATTTTCTCATCACTACTCACTCCAACATATTTGATTGTTTGATCCGTGACATTTTCGTAAATATCTCGAAAGTTCGGGGTATTTTGATAATTTGTCATTTTTTGAATATTTTATTTTTTCTTGAGAAATACAAAAAAGTTTTCTAAAAATTCTTCATCCTTTGTTGGTCATCTTTCCCTACTTGAGTAGCTTGAAATTCTTTCTAGATAAGGAATTATAAATCTGAAAAGTTCCTTACAAATTGGAAAATGATCCTTTTGTTGTTTAGGCTTACTTTTTCCTTCCCGATCATTTTCCAAAGGCCTTAAATCTTTAAAATTACTTGTTAGGGTATAGATATGGCTTGCTTAAGATTCTTGTCCTTACTTAAATGTCTTAATTCATTTTCTTGGATTTTTTTTGGGTTTCACATGAGCGCCTTATTCTTATGGATCAATCTAAAAGTGACTTCATGACCAGATTGATCATCACGACCCATCTCCTACACGATCACAACGACAGCCTGGCAAACATCATCGAGATCCTAAGCGTGGTCAACAGGCAGACTGATTTGAGAATAGAGAAGATGACAGATCTAAATGCCATGTATGTGGAAAGAATCATTGGAGGCAATGTTTGAATTGTATTAGAGCCTTTTGTTTGGTGTGGACAAGAAGGTCATTTAGCCAGAAATCGTTTTGGGGGTCGCGTTGATAATCCTAAAAATCAAGAAAGGGGTCTAACTGTAGCAGATCGCCCTACTTAGAATCGTCCTCCAGTGAGAGCTTATGTCTCTACCAGTAAGAACACTGGGAATCTCAATGCCGTGGTGACAGATACTTTATCTGTTCTTGGTTACCTTACTTTAACATTGTTTGATTCGGGATCTACGCATTCGTTTATATCAGTTGTCTTTGTCAGTCAAGGAAAATTCGAATTAGAACATCTGTTGTATGAATTTTCTATTAGCACTCTAATAAGGGTGAATTTGATTGCTGCTTATAGGGTAAAAGATGGTCAAGTGATAGTGGCAGGAATTAGCCTAGAGGGAGATCTAATTGTAGTTGACATGACCGATTATGATGTAAGATTGTGGAAGGATTTATCTGGCCCAACGTATTTCCGTGGGGTGCGCCGGTATTTTTTGTTAAGAAAAAAGGATGATTCGATGCGCTTGTGTATCGACTATAGGGAGATGAACAATTATCCCCTTCCTGCATTAAAGAACTATTTGATCAACTCAGGGAAGTAACGATGTTCTCTAAGCTAGACCTCAGATCAGGTTATCACTAGATCAAGATAAAAAAGGAAGATGTGCCAAATACAACCTTTAGAATAAGGTAGGGTCATTATGAGTTCGTAATTATGTCATTTGGACTCACTAATGCCCTTGTAGTGTTCATGGAGTTGATGAATTGAGTGTTAAAGGAATGTTTGGATACTTTTGTAATAGTATTTATAGACGACATCCTGGTATACTCTAACGGACCAAGAACATCAGTTGCACCTTCGAAAGACAATGACAATTTTTGAGGGAGAACAAATTGTACGCCAAGTTCTCCAAATGTGAATTTTTGTTATGTGAGTACTCATTTTTTGGGCATGTTGTATATGAGAATGGTGTGTCAGTAGATCCTGCTAAGGTAGAAGCAGTCACTAAATGGGCTCACCCAACCACTGTTACTGAGGTACGTATTTTCTTGAGTTTAGCAGGTTACTACCGACGCTTTGTAAAAGATTTTGCCAAGATAGCCTTACTGCTTACGCAACTGACTTGGAAGAGTGTGCCATTTGTATGGACTGAAGATTGCAAGACAAGTTTTCAGGATCCGAAAGATAAGCTGGTGACTGCACCAATACTCACAATGCTCGACAGCAAAGGAAACTATGTAATTTACAGTGATGCTTCCAAGAAGGGCCTGAGATGTGTGTTGATGCAACGCAGAAAGATCATTGGATACACATCCTAACAATTGAAGGATTATGAAAAGGATTACCCCACACATGACTTGGAGCTAGCAGCAGTAGTCTTTGCATTAAATATTTGGCGACATTACTTGTATGGGGATAAAATTCAGATCTACACTGACCACAAAAACCTGAAGTATTTCTTCCCTTAGAAGGAATTGAATATGAAACAGCGAAGGTGGTTGCAACTAGTGAAAGACTATGACATCGACATCCAATACCACCTTGGGAAGGTGAATGTGGTCGCAGATGCCCTAAGTGGGAAGCTGGCCCATTCATCAGCGTTAATCACGAGGGAGCCCGAGTATGGACAGATTTCAAACAAGTCAGAATAACGGTGGCAGTAGAGGAAATTAGAGCACAACTAACCCAATTAACAATCCAACCCACACTCCGACAGAGAATCATCAATTCTCAAGTAATGAGTTAGCGATAGGATCAGTTTGCAGTTACTCCAAGTCATTTGATGGTGTATTGCTGTACCAAGGTTATTTGTGTGTACCGATGGTGGTAGAAGATCTGAGAAATGAAATACTAGGTGAGTCGCATAACTTCCCGTTCGCCATGCACCCTGGTAGTGTGGTATGAAGAAGGATACAGTAGAATTTGTAAGTAAATGTTCGGGCAAGTCAAGGCACCTAGACAGAGACCGGTGGGATTATTGCAGCCCCTCAGTGTACTAGAATGGAAATGGGAGAATATAGCCATGTTTTTTTATAGTAGGGCTACCAAGAACGTTGAAAAGTTACACGGTCATATGAGTAATTGTGGATAGATTGATAAAGTCAGCACATTTCTTTCCTGACAAAGCCACCTCCACCGTAGACAATTGGGCACAACTATACATGAAAGTTATTGTTAGACTTTATGGAGTTCCCGGGAGTTTCTGGATCAATTGTATCAGACCGAAACCTACGCTTTATGGTATTTCACCCCATGGTCAGACGGCGTTGAAAATGGGGAGATTTTGGGTGAGGCAAAAATCTAGTCAAACCAACCATAACCTCCCCTTAAAACCCCTATCTCACTCCCTCATTCACACATCTGTCTCCATATCACTTTTATTCTACATTACGCGTAACCGAGAGGAAATCAAAGATCTAAGAAGGAAAAAATTGGGAGAGACTCATCCACGAAGATTTGAGGTTTCAGAGAACATTTTGGAGTTTAGGGACAGAAATGAACGACATCGAAAAATGAATCAGAAACGAACGGAAACAATTGAGGGTTTCGTTCTGCGTTATTAGTGAGGAAGAAGGATCGTCGGGTCGAAAGTTTAGATCCGGATATAGCCCACGACCCACTACTGACCGTGTCGAACCGTGCATAAACGTTTGGTTTTGGGTGGACGAACCGTGTCGAAATCATGCGTAAACGACCTCAGAATACCATCGAAACTCCATTGAAAAATGAAGGGGAAGATTGAGGGTTCGTTCTGTAGTTTTGGGTGAAGAAGACAAAACGTGTGGTTGATTTGGATCAAATTCTGATCTCAGTTTTGGTGGTCACCTCATTACAGCAGCCTCGGACCACAAGACGATGACCCAATCTGTTTTCATTTTAGCTCCAGCCTACAAGAAGGCCTAGTCCAAATCTAGTTTGGCTTAAAATTCCAGCGACCTGCGTCTTCAGCGTAGCGCGTGCCCAATGTCACAATCACACTTTTTATGGCAGCGGACTTGTGATTGTGCGACACTCACTTTCCAGCAAGAAGTGAGTTAAGCCAATTCGTTCTTGCGGCGCCTACGGCCAAATGAAGTATGCTCGAGCCTCTGGCCCCGGTTCAAGAAGAACGTTTTAGAAAACGGGGGCAGAGAGATTACGAAAGAGAGTTTTGAAAGTAAGATTTGAGAGATTGAAATTGGTGTTATATGTGATGCAAGCAAAAAGACAACAACAACGGCTTACAAGATATAACTATCGGGTAGGGAGAAGTTGACAACTAGTCATATCCCCCTGTAGTACATTTTGGGGCAATTTAGCCCTTGCAGGTGTAGACACGATTTTGGTGAATGCTCATACACCCCCGTATTGACCCAATATGAAATGGTAAAGACGTATCTAAGATGAAAGCATGTAAAATGGGTTTGGAACGAGCATGCAACCATGGACAACACGTCCTGGACAAGCAAGACCGGGATATCTGTCATGCGGCCATTGACAACACGCCTTGGACATGCATGACCGTGACATCCTCCCCCACTCAATTGGTTGACGTCCCTGTCAACCGACTCGGACAAGCAAGACTAGGATATCTGTCATTCTTTGGGCAAGCATGACCGTGACATCCTCCCCCACTTAATTGGTTGACGTCTCTGTCAATCGACTCTTTACAACCCTGTGTCATAGGCTGAGGTTGACTTTTATGTCTCTTCGATGTGTTTCCAGCTGATTTCAGTGTTGCGGAGTCTCGTCAAATTTGTAAGGAGTTGTTGAAAACTGCTTCTTGGTTCGTTGGCTCTTGGCGTCTCACTCGTCAAAGTTTCTCCTAATCCTTTGCTTGGGGATTCTTCTTCTTTGTGTGAGGTCGTGTCACCTCTCTGTGATTAACGTCTTTTACGTCGGAAGAGTAGCGTTTCATGTTACTGACGTGGACAACAGGGCTAGTCCGCTACCATGGGAGCAAATGGATCCTATATGATACCTTTTCGATCTTGTGGATAACTTCGACTGGTCCATAGTATTTTTGCACCAATCTTTGCCTCTTATTGCTTTGATCTCGGAGTTGATCTGACCTCAACTTGATCAGAACTCTGTCTCCTTCTTGAAACTATCGTGGTCGACGCTTTCGACCGACTCTTCTCTTTCTCTGTCTTGATGGTACTTCTACATGACCATGTGTTGTTTCCGAGGTTTGTCTCTGTCTCCCACCCTCAGTGAAAGTGTTACCTTGGTGTCTCTCTCTAACCCTTAGGTGATCACTAACAGTGGTATTTGTGGGCCTAATAAACCCAACTGTTAGTAAGTCATTTAGCTGCTCGTAGAATTCAACTAGCTCGGGTTCAGACTTATGACATTCATTTGTGGCAGGCGATTCTGCCCCTGATATGACATCAACCTCGCTATTTATCTTCGTAGGTGGCGATAAATACTTTGTCTGACTTCCTTGTCTCACGTTGCGATGTTTTTGAGTTGACCGCAAGACTTTTGTTGGGGTTGGCTTGTTTGAGCTTCCCTCTTCCAATACGGTAATGGCAGGGAGTGTAGATTCATCATGGTTTAGATCTTGCCTCAACTGTAGTGCTGACATCTTTTTCACCCTTCCTGGCTGGCGGGTGTTTGTCTGGATAATCGTCGGGTTTGACCCTATTATTACTAAACTTTTTGCTAGGGGCATGGGGATGACTTTGTGTTCTAGTAGGAAGTCCATCCCTAACACGATGTCGAAGTCACCATCTTGACTATCATAAAGTCGGTTCGTCCAGTCCAAGTCCCCAGCTTGATGGGAGTTCTCTTCGCAACTCCTAAGACGAGTAAGGCTACTGAATTGACAACCTTCATCTTCCCTACATCTCGTGCTAAAGGATATTCAAATGTTTTGCTTCGGTCTCCGTCATGAAGTTATGGTTGGCTCCAGAGTCGATAATAGTGTTTCTGGCTGCTTTATGATTTACCCAAGTCTCGACATACATAAGACCGCGTTCCACTGGCTCTTCTATCTCTTCCACTATCTTCTGAAGAGCGGACAAGTACTTAAGCGCCTCAACATGGGGGTCTCCAACAGTCCTATCTAACGGTGTTTCTGTTTCTACCGTTTCATACTCGGCTTTTGAATTAGCTCCGAGTTTTTCTTGGAAGGCACATAGTGCTGCCTTCTGTGGGCATTCAGATACTTGATGAGCCCCCTTACATATGAAGCAAGAAGGGGGGTCGTGGCTTTGATTTTGACTAGTCTGGTTGTGAGGCCTCCGCCAAGGAGCCCTACCTCTCTGTTGGGAGGATTTGTATTCCTCCTCCTCGTCTTTGAAGCTATCACTTCCCCCATCTCTAGGGGAGTTTGGTCGATAATTCTCATTTTCACCACTTGTGGATTCTCGGTTCCACCCCATCTGTGAGGTTTCATCGCTATCAAGATCAAACAATCGTTCGGCAACAGCATAGGCTGTGGAAAGTGATTGAATTCTTTGTTCGTAGCGCTTGGTTTTCACCCACGGCTTTAGCCCCATAATAAAATTGAAGATCTTGTCTGTCTCGGACATATCGCGAACATCTAACATAAGCCTAGAAAACTGCCTAACATAGTCTCGGATATTGCCCGTATGCCTCAGCTTTCTTAATTTTCTTATGGCTATTATCTAGACATTTCCTGGGAGAAACTGAGAGCGGAGTTCTTGTTTCAAGTTATCCCAAGTGTCCACAGTACATCGACCATCTTGAATGTCCATGTACTTGGACTTCCACCATAACTTTGCATCGTCGGCTAGGTGCATTGTCGCCAACCTTACTTTCGCTTCCTCTGCTACGGTATTTGTGGCTTGGAAGTACTGTTCAAGGTCGAAAATAAAGTTCTCTAGAGCCTTGGCATCTCGAACCCCACAGAAGGGTTTGGACTCCATAACCTTTATCTTGTTAAATCGTGCTACACCCCCAATTGGGGTTTGGTCCCCCACCGCTTTCATCGTGAGGTTTAGTTTGGTGTTTAGATCCGCCACTTCGGCCGTGACCATTCTAAGGGATTCTCTAAAGTCTTCAGACAATTCTAAGACCATCTGGACGATCGCCAGGTGGGCATTATCTAAGCCCTCGGTGCGTTCCTCCGTTCGGGCAATAGAGTCCGTCGAACCATCTCCACGCTCGAAGATACTAGCTCTTGAGGCCTTGTCTTCTAGGGCATCAACCCTAGTCATTAATTCAAGGATAGACATTGTTTCAAGGTGGCGTGCCATCTCGTTGAACCTGTCAGCTTTAGCGGACATCTCATTCATGCGAGATTCCAAAAGCCTCATTCCGTCAGGAACTTCACTCATGCAGAGTAATTGTTCTTCGATTTTAGCTAATCGATCAACCTAGGACTTGCCCAATTGTTTTGCAGCGGACATGTTTGCGTAATACTTTTCAAGGAGCCGAACTTGGCTCTGAAACCACTTGTCACAATCGCACTTTTGATGGCAGCGGACTTGCGATTATGCGGCACTCACTTCCTAGCAAGAAGTGAGTTAAGCCAATTTGTTCTTGCATCGCCTACGGCCAAGCGACGTATGCTCGAGCCTCTGGCTCCGGTTCAAGAAGAAAGTTTTAGAAAACGGGGGCAGAGAGATTTCGAAAGAGAGTTTTGAAAGTAAGATTTGAGAGATTGAAATTGGTGTTATATGTGATGCAAGCAAAAAGACAACAACGACTTACAACATATAACTATCGGGTAGGAAGAAGTTGACAACTAGTCATATCCCCCTATAGTACATTTTGGGACATTTTAGCCCTCGCAGGTGTAGACACGATTTTGGTGAACGGTCATACATCCCCGTACTGACCCAATATGAAATGGTAAAGACCTATCTAGGATGAAAACATGTAAAAGGAGTTTGGAACGGGCATGCAACCATGGACAACACGTCCTGGACAAGCAAGACCGGGATATCTGTCATGCGGCTATTGACAACACGCCTTGGACATGCATGACTGTGACACCCGACATGTGACTAGCTCCCAGCTGCAGCTCCTCTCAAGTCGACTCATTGATTCTCAGCTCATCTTTGTGGCTTCGTCGAGTCGGCTTCTTGGCTTAGACGACTCGGTATATAATTTTAATACCATTTCCTAATGAAAATATTAAGTTATTGGATATATTCATGATGTTTAGCTCGAATAAGTTATGAATATGCCTTAAAATATGTGATATGGTTTGACATAAGTGAAATTAAGCGTTGGAATATTGTTTTTGAAGCAGCTACCGAGTAATTAGTAACTTTGGATAAGGCCAACAAAGTAAGTGACCTTACTGTTGGAGTTAGATATATTGAGTGATATATGATGGTGCATGTCACGTGACCCCTGCACTGCATGCATCATATTATTTTATGCTATGCTTATGTGCTCCAGACATATGATGCTATGCTATGTATGCATGTCATATCCATTACTTATGAATGAAATGAAATGCTATGTATGTCATGTTATGTCTTACCATACAAGTTATGTGAGGGATAATGTGATGTTGTCATGTATACATAATGCATTTTATGTAATATGTTAGGGATGAAAAGAAGAAAGGGAAAGATGTTAATGCTATGTCATGAATGTAAACCATGGGGACCTCATGCATGTATGTATGCCATGTGCATCGGAATACTTTCCCATTATGTTATGTTAGTACGGACTCATACATTCGAAATTTATGTTCGTCATGATATCATGCAGGTCTTTTCTTTTTTGTGGCGTCCGACGACGTCTAATGCGTTGTGTCTGACCAAATCATGCCAAAAGGGTACGTATACGAGCCCGCCTAGTGGGTTCATGTGTGCGTACATAGGCCATGTGTGAGGAAGTACGACACATTCAACCCTACCCGAAACTAGAAAGAATCCAAGGCCATGTTACGGTTTTAAGGAATAGACCCCAAATCACGTTATGTGTGTGCTTGGATTACTGACCCCAACAGTGGGGCTGAGTATTTTTTAAAATACTCAAGCCACATGCTACTTTATATTTTTTTATGTAAATGTAAAACTCTCATGCATGAATAACAGTAAACGCTGAAAAGACCATGGAAGTTAAGATAGATCATGATAGGGCAGTATAATGCATTGAATTTCATTAATAGTTGATAGGTGTTTAATGCAGTTTATTTTATGTTCAAAGACTATTATCTTTATTTATTTATTTATTTAACCGAATATGTAAGTCCATGTCGGTATTTTAAAACTATTTATTATGATTTTCCACATATGTGTTTAAAACATGGCTGTAGTGACATCACTCATTTAAACAAAGAAAATGAGGGGAGTTACACCTTTATTCCAATTTTTATTTTTAGTAAAAGTAAAATGTTAGGTGGTAGCATCTAATTATTTATTACCTACCTTTAATTAAGATTCACAACTTAATTTTAAATACATATTTTTAAAAATTACCTTTCAAATAATTAAAAACGGCGGTAAGAGTAAAGAACAATAATAAAAAACAATTATAAAATAAAATAAAATTTTCATGAACAAATCCAATCCATAAAATTTTCATTTATATGAACTTATTTGGTTAGTTATGTTCATAACCGAAATGAAAACATAACTGACTAAAATAAGTTCATAACCCAACTCAAACAACCCAAACAGTATAGATTCAATTCGATTGATTAGATTTTTCGAAGCATCATATTTTTTGAACACCCATGGTGTATATGCAACATGGACACTACACCGACATACACACATCCTTTGCCACACAATATGCTTATTCCAACATCGTTATCTTAGGTACCACCTCGAACTATTCAACCGACAACATCACTAGAACTATATGAACAAACAAAGTTACAGCACTTGCAATGGTTAAAAACCTTGCACTTGGCATCTCTTTCTTGAGAAGAGAGAAGTAAAGTATAAAAAGAAAAAAAAAAAAAATTGTGAGGCAGCCATGGAAAAGATAAGAAAACCATAGATTCCAAGGCAGAATTTATTCTTTGCGTGGAGAAACAACAAAAACAAAGGAAGAAGCTTCATGAATGGATCAAAACTAAACAAAACCCTTCTTTTTTTCTCTCTCTTTTTCATGGTAAAGGAAGCTTCTTAGCACCACCCATCATTCAATCTTTCAACTTTCTCATTATCTTTCCCATGGAAAATATAATAATCCACCTGTTCTTTCTAGACAATCCCTTTTACTTTTTCTTTTTCCCATGGCCTTGTTCTTATCTACTAACACCCTTTCTTCTTCATTCTATAAATAATTCATTTCAATTTCTCTTACTTTATCATTTTTCATTCAAGTTCTTGATTTTTCTTGTCCAATGATGCAAACTGGGCCTCACAAAGTTGCAGAAGAAGATGCCTTTTACAAGGAAAAGGACAAGGTTATGTGATTTCTTTTCTTTAAATAATTGTATGAAACTCATGATTTTTATTAGTGTTCTTATAGATTTTTAACGTTTGATCTTTGAAAAGGTCATAATTTATCCGAGAGGCCTTAATATCACATGGGGCAATGATGATCGTTATTGGCGTATCGTCAACTCCAACGAGTAAGTGTCTATTTACTTAAGCTTTTTTTTTTTTACATATAATGCTTCGTACTTAATATTACGAGTTTTTTTGATATCTAAACCTATGATCATTCCCTAAATTAGTCAATGTGGAACTCTCTCCCAACAATCCTCAACAATCCTCCTTTCGAACAAAGTATACTATAGAGCCTCCCATGAGGCCTATGGAGTCCTCGAATAGTCTCCCCTTAATCGAGGCTCGACTCCTTCTATGGAGTCCTCGAACAAAGTACACCCTTTGTTCGACACCCCTCGAATAGCCTCCCCTTAATCGAGGATCGACTCGTTCTTTGGAGTCCTCGAACAAAGTACATCATTTGTTCGACGCTTAAGTCACTTTTGACTACACTTTCGGGACTCACAACTTTTTTTTATGAGAATTCTATTGACATGGCTAAGTTAAGGGCA
The DNA here is from genome assembly GCA_033971965.1 of Cucurbita ficifolia. Lineage (NCBI taxonomy): Eukaryota > Viridiplantae > Streptophyta > Magnoliopsida > Cucurbitales > Cucurbitaceae > Cucurbita > Cucurbita ficifolia. The sequence goes on from CM066979.1 coordinate 3,663,503, forward strand.
TGACTCTGATACCATGTTAGAAATTACGACTCTCCACAATAGTATGATATTGTCCACTTTGAGCATAAGCTTTCGTGTCTTTGCTTTGGGCTTCCCCAAAAGGTCTCATACCAACTGAGATGTATTTCTTACTTATAAACCCATAATCATTCCTTAAATTAGCCAACGTGGGACTTTCTCCCAACAATTCTCAATGATGTTTAGTGAAATTAGCTTAGGTGGAACAAAATATTAAAGATGTGTGATATCAAATTAAGTTATTGGGTTATGTTGGTTTCGATCCTCGATCAAAACACACCGAAATAAGTAACCGAAATAGAAAGAGATAGAATAAATAACATGATTACTTGAGAACAAAACACACTATTCAAACAATTCTTCTCCTAGAAATGCTCTAAAATCAATAACAACGATTAATAACTTCTAATGCTTCATGTTCGACTTTGAACAAGTAAACCTCATCGCTCGAGTGATCTAACAAAGTTGGGTCATTTTGTGCAGGTCCGAGAATTTGAGCGTGGCCGAGCTAAAGCAAGTTTCATGGCTTGAAGTGACATGCTCAACTGATAAAGTAGAGCTTGGAAAGAAGTACAAAGTGGGTTTCAATGTTACACTAAGGCCAGATGCATTTGGATGGAAAGGGCTTGATGTTTATGTAATGGCTAAGGTTGGGAAGTCAGGAAAGTTCTTCCCTAAGAAAGTGTCTCTTGCAGACGAACATCCAAAGCCTAACTTCATCATTCCTAAGACGCCTTTAGAAATCACAGTTTATCCTTCAACATCCGAAGAGAAAAGGAGCATCCACCTTGGGTTGTATGAAGTTTGGAGTTCTAAGTGGAAGGGGGGATTGCAGATCCACAGTGCATTCATTGAGAAGGTTGACTAAACTTTGAGCCATAATCCTATGAGGGATATGAGATTTACTTTATTTTTTAAGCTTTGAAAATGTTATGATGATGTTTGTAAAAGTAAAAGGATGTCTTTGTTGTTGTTGATTCATTGATATGTTGAAGTCTCGTTTTGTTGCTTAATTGAATGCTATTTGTTATTATATTGCTTAATCTATAGCCAAAAACTCGAAACGGGCTTTAGGAAGTACAAAGATCGTTTAGTTCGAGATTTCGTTTAAGATGTTCAGAAATAAGATGACTTATGATATCTAGAAATTAGGGGTATTTATGGATTTGGTTAGGTCAGACTCGAAAAGTTTTTAAACCCAGCTCAATTATTGGGGCCGTAAACATTCAATTCAAACAATTCTTATTAAATAATGAATACAATCGAACCCAACCATGATTTTTTTGGATTGAGTTGGTTTGGGTCGTTTGTTCAAATTTTTGTTTTTAATGAAAGTAGGAGATTAGTTTGTAAATGTAGTGGTACGCTTAATTTTCTATTGAAATCAAGGTCTCTGCTACACGTATAACATGTCGATCATGCGCGAAAAATTCACCTAAAATGTTTCATAACGAAGCCATAGATTTATATGTTCATAATAAAATAATTAAAACAATGTGACTGAAAATAAATTAACACAATTTTTTAATAAAACAAGGAAATAAAATTAATTGCACTAGAAAGAAAATAACATGCATGCATCTACCCTAACTTTGGTCCCAAGCTTTGTTCCCATGGCCATCATCGCAAAGTCGTCGACGGTACAGAGGTGTCTTACCTTTATGCAAGGCACGAACGTGACTTTGAACTTGACTCAATGGTATAAAAAGACAGGCAAGTTTTTTTCCCGAAATAAAACAAAAGAATTTAAAACATAATATACATTATATTTATATTACATCAAAATAAAGTTTATACATGAGTAGTTAAAACACAAAATAAGTAACGTATACAAAGTATTTAAAACAAAAAGGTTGAGGACAACAAGTGAGGCTTGTTTATGACACTTGCTCTAGAGTCTACTCCTAACCTCGATTAGCTCCTTAGTTACCTAAAAAACATAAACAAACATGGAGTAAGTATAAAGATTCAGTAAGTAGCCTACTTGTAGGCTCTTAATCGTGTCCTTGGTATGCTAGAGTATCACACTCATTTTTAACTTGTTTTAGTTCTTGTTATAAGTACTGAGACCCTTTGGTTCTCTTCTTGACTTGTGAGTTCTTATCATGATCTATCCTGAGGACCTTAATCCTTGGAACTTTGATCTTAGGGGGAGTGTATTGTGGTTCTGGATTTTTGTCTTTGGAACTTTGATCTTAATCTATGTTTTGTTCTTGGTTACTTTCTAGGTTTTTGTTTTGTTCTTGGTTTGTTCTCCAAGACACTCCCCCTAGGATTTACGGTACTAGTCATGAACCTGACGACCTGTGTCTAAGGCTTCATACATTCCAAGCGACATAGTCTAACCTACGTCCAAAGCTTTATGTGTTTCAATCGACGTTGTCTGAATCCGCATCCAAGGCTTCATGCGTTCCTTGCGATACAGTCTGAAAACCTTGTCCAAGACTTCATGCGTTCCAAGCGACATAGTCTGAATACTTACGCTCAAGGCTTCTTATGTTTCAAGCAGCGTAGTCTTAAAACCTACATCCAAGGCTTCTTGTGTTCCAAGCTATGTAGTCTGATCCCACTTCAAAGTTTCATGCGTTCCCTACGATACAAATTGAATACATATGCCCAAGACTTCATACGTTCCAAGAGGCATAGTCTTAATACCTACGCTCAGGACTTCATACGTTCCAAGTAGCATGGTTTGAAAACCTACATCTAAGACTTCTTACGTTCCAAGCGATGTAGTCTAAGTCATGAACATGTTGTACTGTGAGAGGTCTAGGAGTTTCTTGAGTTTTCTAAATCTGGGGACCTTGGTCCTTTATCTTTGAGTGGCACCTACCATTCTTCTAATCTTAATAGATGTAGAGCTTGCATGGTAATTTCCTTGGTTCTCAATCTTAGAATATTCTATACATTTCTAAGGTTCATAATTTCTGGAAGTATAAGTGGTAGCGTGTGTTCTTAGGCCCTTACTTGGTTTAAGTACTAACTTGCTCTCATCAATTTGAAATCTTAAACATATCTTTATGTTTTTAGGAAAAGGTCATACAAAAGTTACTAAGTTATTTGGAGGATGTTTAGGGCTTGAAATATCTTCAAAAAGATCCTAAGGGCATTTTGGTCATTTTACCCCCTAATTCTTGGTTTAGCTCTAAACGTATTCCAATAACTTTTAAACTTTACCAAGCCATCAATCATCATAAAAAAAAATGTCTATTACAAAGTTTAATAGCATATAGAGGTTATTTAAATCATGAACCGAAGATAAGTTACCTTAGGGGAATTATAGTCATTTTATACCATTACTTGTTTTGGCTATATAACCTTGTCTAATGACCACAAAATTTCATATATAATATTAACATATCATAATATGTTTCGAATTAAAATTTTATGGGCACCTGAGTTCATTTAGTGGGTCATTTTAATATTACTTAAATCTCGAGTAAAGTGATCGTTTCAGGGTCTTAACTCAAAGTTCTTGGTGATTTTCTTTCATATATCCTTAACTCATACTTAGTGCAAGGTTGATATAGAAATTCAAGTGATTCCTACAAGTATTTCTTAAGAAAATTTAAAGATGACTACTTACCTGGTCGTCGACGTTCTAGACCTTGTACTCAAGTTTTCGATATTCGAATTACTTCAAATGTTCTTTGACAGAATCCTTAGAGTGCCTAGTTACTGGAACCATAAAGTTCTTCATGAGAACTAGTCTAGAAGAGGGTTAAAAGTAAGAAAAACTAAAGCACGGTTACGATTTGGTTTGACATGGCTGGTTCAGTTGAACTGGCCACATCATTGTCTTTTTCCTCTCGAAGGAAGAAGACGCGCGCGGGCAATGTTTCTGCTACTTGAAACCTCGCCTCTCCAGCTCCTCTTACTGCGTTTCTTCTCTCAATTTCTTCATCAAACTTGATGGTATTACAAGGAAGAGCTAGGGATTGATTTTATACCTTTTCGTGCATTGTAGCTCGAGTTATTCACCTCCAAAGTTTGTCAGAAAACTGTTTCTAAGTCAGAGTCAACCCAGAAAATTCTTATTGGGCAACCATTTCTAGAGATTTTGAGTGCGCAATTTCTTCATGGATATTCTTCCTTATTCTTACATCTAGCTAAATAAATTGTTTTGGTGGAACGTCTTTAAGCGTGTGGCCTTAATTTTGAGAAATTACTCTCGGTCTGCAACTCACCCGAAAACACAAATTTTTCGTTTTCTTGGGCAGCCTGTTATAGGAGGTTTTAGCTCTCAACTTCTTTATCAAAATTATTCATATTAATCTTCTTAAGCTAGAAGAATGCTTAATTTTAAGACAAATGGACGGTATATGGGAATTCGATTCTTACCCCAAATTGTGTCTGAAACTAAAGTTCTCCAATTACGCATGTTCTTGGGGTTAATTTTTTTCGTGGTCTTCTACAAAATCGATCCTTGGATGTGCAGAAACTGAATGGGATTAGCCACACTTGGTATATTCCCAGTGGCCTCGGATTGAGATTTCAAGTTTTCAATCTTCTTCTTTAATGGTGGCCACGATTGGAGGAATAGGTTTGAGGCTCTTTTAACACTTCTTCCTTCATGAAACGGGTGGGTAATCTTGTTTAGAAGATATAGGAACGAAATTAATACAGTCGCAAGAATTCTCAGCGATAATTCCGGTGAGGTGCTGGAATTGGCGTAATCCCAAACGAACCACGAAACCTCAGCCCACATACACTCCCCACTCAGCCGTGCACACTCCAGGATACCTTCGAAAAATCGCGTGAAAATAGGTGAAGAAGATGAAGTCTACCGGACTCAGATCCGGGTCAGACCCAACCCACGGGCGTAAGCCAATCTGTCCATACGACTCAGAAACACTGACGGTCCAATGGCATACACAGCCCAGACCCGCACTCAACACATCTACAACCCAAAACCTCGGCCCACCTAAGGACACGACCCAACCTCACGTCTGCAGCAGCACGCGACCCACAACCCGCAACTTGCGTACCTGCGCCTTGACCCTAAACTGCCTGCACACGCATTGGCCCCTGATTGTGCCACATGGCACGCCTGCAACACGACACCCCTTCAGCTCGGTCGGCTTAGGCAGCTCTGATGGCTCGGGTAAGGGATAGCTCAAGTTGCACGATTTTATACCGTCCCTTACATTTTAGACCATTCGAAAATTGAATTTAACCTTAATTAAGGCAATTAGGGTCAGCGTCCTATTTCTAAGTTTAAGATGATTTAGGCTAGAAAGGTGAGTTATTAACATAAATAAGATGGACGTTCGAATAGGAAACAACTGTCTGACGATACTTGGATCAACTTCGAGGAACGAAATTCAAACGTACTCAAGATTAGGGAGAACGCCGGCCAAGGCTAACCAAATAAGTGATCTTACTATCGGCATGGTTATATTTGATGTTGTGTGTTGACATGTGCCTTGTGGTTCTGCACGTGTCATATATTCTGTATGTGTGAATTATTTATGAATCGATATGACTATGATGTGATATGTATATGTTATGATATATGAATGGTATGATAACTCTTAAGGTATGATGTGTTCAATGACATGTTTAAAATAGAATACAAGAAGGATGCGATAAATGTAATGTAATGATATGGCTAAGATATGTTCATGAAATGATATGGTTAGGTTATGTATAAAAAACGATATGGTTATGATAGATTGATAAAAATATATGGTTAGGTTATGTATAGAAAACAATATGATTATGATAGATTGATAAAACTATATGGTTAGGGCACGTTCCTATAACGGTATGACTAGGACACATTCGTGAAACGATATGAGTAAGATACATCCATGACCATCCATCCATAGCGGTAATATCTATTTGACTAAGCTATTCAGTAATTCCTTTTGGTTATCGCCTTGTTTTAGCGGATCTGCATATAGGTGTTTTTTTATGATATGGTTAGGATACGCTGGGAAACGATATGACTAAAGTATGCTCATGAAATTTTACGACTATAAGATGTATAAGGACGATAAAGCTATGACAAGTTTACGAAACGATGTGACTAGAATATGCGTATGGAAACGATATGACTATGAAGTGTGTACGAAAGGATATGATTATGGTATGACATGTGAATGACGGATATCATATATGTTATGGTATGATATATGTGATAAATTGTTATGATATGATATGATATATTGTGATATGATATGATATGGTATGATATGTACACGTTGAGAATTGTTATGTTTGGAATTATGGCAATGTTATGATATGACATATGTATGTAATATGAATGATATGATATGTTTGACATGTAAAATGACAAACTAGCATGAAATACAACTTCGACATATGCATAAAAGATATGGTAAATGATATGATAAACGATATGAGATATGATATGAAGGAAGATGCTAGTCGGGTTGTATTAAATGATAATAAAAATGGAAAAATGATGGTACCTCATGCATTGGGGGATACCCCTTATCCTTCACGATAGGAGAACGATCATTATGTTATCATAATGCTGTCGTGACCGTCGCTATTCCTAACGGGTGTCCGACATCAACAACTACCAGAGAATACTCGCCCGGCCAGAAAGGGGGACCAAGAGGTGTGCGAACCGACTGGTGGGTCCATACTCGCACGTGTGGACCGTGTGTAGGAAAATTAAGTACACATCCCAATTGTCTCTTAGGATGGCCGCCATATCAAAATAGATTGTTATGATAGGTCTCATTCATGAAATTGTATGTGTTTGTATTTAACCCAAATAGTGAGTTCGTTACTGAGTATTTCTTAAAATACTCAAGCTACGTGCTACTATTTCAGGTAAAGGCAAGCCATCACTGTACGACTGACAGCGACATCGCAACTCGAGACCATGACACATGTACAGGATAGATTCATTTATTTTCTTAGACTTATGTTAGAATATGATGTTTTTAATTTAGATGCTTATTTATTTTATTTAGTCTGTGTAGTTTTAAAGATATTTTTCAACAAGTTCATGATACTATTTTGAAATGAAGTTATATTTTATAAAGAATTTTAAATAAAGTATTTTTTGCATTCAATATTCATGAATATATATATAATAGTAGCGATAGCGATCTTAGATTAAATAGGAAATTTAGTCTCGTTACAAAATTCTTTCTCGATAAAGAACTAAAACTCTGAGAAATTCCTTAAAATTTTGAAAATTGACATTTTTGCTTTTTATGCTTACTTTTTCCTTTCGGATCGTTTTCCAAAGGTCTTAATTCCATGTTATAGCATTGAAATGACTTGCTTAAGACATTTGTCCTTACTTAATGCCTTAATTTCTTTCCTTGGATCCTTTGGGTTATACTTTACCTGAAAATAAGAGTAACACGTGACTTGATTATTTTAAGAAATATTCAGTGAGTGAACCTATTATTGGGGACACGAAATGCATACACAAACAAAATCATGGAGGGACCTATCATTTTATTAAAACATTTTATAGCCTTGAACTCTACCCAGTCCAGGCTAAAATAAAATGTGTAGTACTTCTCTATATACACGGACCACGTACACACATATGAACTCACAATGCAGTGATGATGACTTGCCATTTTAGTTGAACCGATCACAATTCAATTGGATTTTTTTTCGTGACATTTGACATTGTTTTGGTACATTTTGGACTATTTTTAACCTAGTTTTTTTTTTAATATGTTTTCATTTATTCTCTTATTTTAACTCAAATTAGGATCTTCCTCAGAAATTTAGTGATATTTGGAGTCATGAAATTGAGAAAACTAGTCGTCATACACACCCAAATAATAAGTAACCGTTTCGATTTTTCCTTGAGAAATACTTGCATGAAATAGTACCGAGATTCAACATGAAAAAAATATCAATTTGCATGAATCGAACTTAATTGTATATTTAATTGAGTTATTTGGTAGAATTTTAGAACATGTATGGTGAAACATGATGCTATAGCAAATCTAGAAACAACTCTGCTGGCAATCTAGAAACAAATTGGTGACCCTGATACTGAAGTAATATGAAACACAAATATTTCGGGGCTGACATGAAAATTATAATCTAAATAGCAAGCTATGTGGGTCATTGACTACCCAATTAGGAACATTCTAGGTGAACCATTTACTCATTTTCAGCTCTAAATGCGAAGTAATGAAAAATATATAAGACAAAAGTTACCTAAAAAGAGAGGGAGCCACATTTGAGAAAGAAATCGTAAGAGACAGCAGAGGGCTCTTTTGCTGTGAAACTGTTGTGAAATCAGAGAAGAAAAGAACTCTAATCCAGCAGATGTGACAACAGAAGGAAAAGAAGACCAAGACAGATAGATTAAGACAAAGAGGTGGACGTGAGAGCTCAAAGGAAGGGAACTTTCATTGAAGGATAGCAACAAAGCTTGATAACTCTCTAATTTCTTACTCTCTTTTCTTATTCTATCAATTTTACATGATTGAGATGTGGGTTCCTCTATCTAATTTAGTTTGTATGGAAAGCTAAATCTTATAGGGAAGGGGAAACAGTTTTATGTAGTTTAAGCATGTTGACGGTGTTGTTTTAATTTATTAAAGAGTTGTTATTAACGATATACATGTTTACTCTAGTTCTATTTCAAGGATACTTGACGGTAATAAGAGGGTTATAAATAATTCTATTTCTTAGAGTCTTCTTAATAGAAATTACAAAATGATTATGGAAGTAATCATCATGCATGACCCTCGAAAGTACTCGAGAATCTATTAAAAAGAACTAAAATCCACCACAAAGTTCAACAACTTATTTATTTAATCTCTACTAGCCGTATCTTCCTCATTATTGTTGATTTTCTCATTATTTATTTTTTTGGACAGTAGTGGCACTATGCATAAATTTTGTTTAATTAGTTTAAAATCACGGACTCCTATTTGAATGCTATCCAAAACTCACTTAAATTTTCAACAAAAGTAACAAAAAAAATAAAAAATGTTCTATGTGTAATCGCTAATTTACTTATTACTTACTATTTGTGATAGTGTATACTTGAAATTTTTCTTGTGAATATTACACTAATTTATTCTATATATTCACAAGCAATCACTAGTATGGTTATGTTTTACTATGACTTGTATACCTCATAGTAAGTAGGAATGTCTGATGTTGATTGCTAGAAAAGGCGTTGGTTGTTTAGACCTACTTGTATGGCCATGTATCGATGACTATTGAATTACCGTGTGATCTAGATGATGTGTGTACATGATAGTGAGCTTTTTCTGTATAGTTATTATACTTTGGTAGATTAGTATTAAACTATATACTTTTGTAGACTAGTATGAGTGGAAATGATTAGGGTACACTTCTTAAGTGTGAACTTGCCTCAATTGGTGAGGATCTACCTAGTATAGAGAGATGTAAAGTCACCACCTAGGATCTGTGGTAAACTAGAGTGTGCTACTAAGGGGCTTCAATTGCACTTAATGGCGAGCCTGTCTTGCATTATTGAGGAAGCCTAAAATAGTGCTTAGTAGGGAGCTTGTTAGGTATCGTTAAGGGAGCAACAACTAGCATTAACCGTAGACATTATGGAGCCTATGGGTTGACTATAGAGTTGTTACTAATCAAGAATTTTATTAAGAAAGACATGATCCATATATGTTAGATGACACTATAGTTCGAGATTGATGAGGCATCTACGTTCTCATGCACATATCACTTAAGGACCTAGACAAACCAGTAAGATTAGTAATCGATCAACTAAGTGCATCTAGAAACCCGAGTAACCTAGATGAGTGAAGTACACTTTAAAGGAAGAGTGACGACGCTTGATAGATCAAATGTAGGGTGATAAGGACCATGAAATTGGTAGACCATAGAAATCCAGACGAGCTGGATGGAGCCAATGCACCTAGGTGTTTTGAGTAGTCGTTGGTAGAAGTGTTTTGAAGTCGTGTAGCTACAATAGAACCTTTAAATTCATGTCCTATTGTCTTTACGTATTTTGTCATTGTATTCCATATTTGAACATTTTGTAAACTCTTTTGTTCAATTCCCCGCTATGTATTTGAATGATTTGATTAATTTTATGCATTTATATTTTAAAATTGTTAATCTCCATCGTGTTACCTTTTGTTTTAAAATGCAAAATTTTACGTAACAGTCCATAGTTTGAAGTCTCAAAAGTAGGTTTTATTAGTATATTATTTTCTAAGTTTATTTATTTACTTTTATTAAAGATTTTCCCTATTTACTTACTATATAGTCGTATATTTTATATATTTATGGAAGTGAATGAAATTAGTATCTTATCCATACGAGACATAATCAAATAGGATCGTTCAACTAAAACTAAATGATCCTATAATCTTAAACATTTAATGATTTTTTATTTTGTAAACTAATTTACGTGGTTGGTAATTATTAAGGTGAATACTTGATCGTGAACTACTTGAATAATTTCTCCCTGGAGAATACTTTATTTAAAAATGTAAATGTGTTACGAAGTATTTAGTGGATTTAAAGAGTGTTTGAAGTAAATTTTAAAATATAGTTATTTAAATGATATTTAAACACTAAAATGATTTTATTTCTAATAAAAAAAAAGGTAAATTATTAATAATAACTAATACAAAAACACTATAAAAATTCATAAATTTTTAATAATATCAATGGTCGAGACCTTCGAAAAAGACTATAAACAGTTAATTATAACGTTTTTCGTTAGCGGGTAGATAAAGTCACTCTCCCCTTTCTTGCCTAAATGAAAATTCTTTGTTCTATTAAAGGTGGTCGCCATGGGAAACGTTTCCATTTCTACATAGCATTTGAGGATGAATTGAAGATGAAGATACACTTTACTATAGCAAGATTCTTCTAACCAAGAGCTCAAATTCGACTCATCATGTATACGTTTAACATTCATCCATCCTTGCGCACACAATATGCTTCCTCCAACAATATTACCTTTATTCCTTTGACATTTTAATCCTTTTTTTTTTCTTTTTTATTATTATTCTTTACGTGTAGACATGTTACAAAACACAAAGAACCAGATAAAGGAAGAAGTTTCATACAGAGTGTAACCGTCTAAGTTCACCGCCAGTAGATATTATCCTCTTTGAACTTTCCCTTTCGAATTCTCCTTCAAGGTGAACAAGACAAAGGAAGACGTTTCACATAGGGTGTAACAGTCTAAGCCCACAGCTAACAAATATTATCTTTTTTGGACTTTCTCTTCCGGACTTCCCTTCAAGGTGAACAAGACAAAGAGAGAAGTTTCACATAGAGTATAACCGCCTAAACCCACAACTAACAGACTCTCTCTTTCGTGCTTCTTCTCAAAGTTTTTAAAAATTAAAGAAAAGTTTCTATACCCTTATAAAGAAAGCTTCGTTCCCTTCTCCGATTGATGTGAGATATCACGTATAAAAAACTAAGATTTCACAAAGATTTCTAAAATTTACCAAATATTCTTCAAACACTAATTTACCCAAACAAAGTCAAAAGTTATTTAAAGTAGGGGAGGCTTTTTAACACCCTGTTTATCACTCAAAATCTTGTACTTTTCCACGTTAATCTTTGGATTTTTTCAAATGTTGTGTTGTTCTTATCCACTAACACCCTTTTTGTTCCATCTTATAAATAGTTAATGAAGCTGATTTTAGAGATACAAACAAGCATAAATTGAAGGTCTTGATTTTTGTTGTGGGAGGTTGTAATAATCCAATAATGAAAAAGGAAGAGCAAACGGGGCCTCACAGAGTACCAGATAAAGATGCCTTTGAGGAAGAACCCAACAAGGTTTGCCCATTGGACACCCTCTTTGTTTTCTTTTCTTTAAACTATATCGTATGAAACTCAAGATTTTTATCACTTTTCTAACATTTGATCTGTGGAAGGTCATAATTTATCCGAGAGGCTTTAACATCACATGGGGTAACGATGATCGCTATTGGAAGAAATTCAACGGGTCAGTTTCTCGATTTATAAATATATTCTAGCATATATTGTTTTTTTAGGCTTTTCCTCAAAGTTTTTTTCGAGAGATTTCCATGAAAAATGTTTCGTTCTCCTCCCCAACTGATGTGAGAGAGGTTTCCACGCGTTTATAATTAATGTTTCGTTCTACTCCCACAATCCACCTCCCTTCAGGGTCCAGTGTTCTTACTAACACTCCGTTCCCTTCTTCAATCGATGTGAGACCCCAATCCACCCCCTTTGGAGCCCAGCGTCCTTGCTGACACATTGCCTCGTGTTCACCCCCTTCGGGGCTCAGCCTCTTTGCTGACACATTGCCCGATACTATTTCTAACAACCTAAGCCCAGATATTGTCCTCTTATCCACACCCTTCAAAACAATGTTTCTTTCTCTTTGTGTGTTCTCACCTATACAATATTTTATTAAAATTATTTATTTAAGCATATTTATTGAAATTTATTACAAAATAAACTCAAAAATCTCAAATTCGAAAAATTAAATTATTTTAATAATTTGACTTAATAAAAATTGTTCAAAATATTTTATTTATGCCTAAGTCTAAGCTCACGTCTACTAGATATGTCCTCTTTGGGTTTTTCCTCCACGTTTTTAAAACGGGTTTGGTAGGGACAGATTTTCACATCCTTTCTCTTTCCTAATCGACGTGGGATCTCACAATCCACTCCTTTTCGGCCCAACATCCTCGCTAATAAATCGTTCGATATTTTATTCCTACATGTTCTTCGATCGGAAGGAAAATAATTCGAACTATGGTAGCTATCTATTAAGGATTTGTTGGAGAATCACACATAAGTAGATGTGTGAAAACATTATTGTGTCATTTTTGCAGGGAGAAAAAGTGTGAGGCAGAACTAAAGCAAGTTTCATGGCTGGAAGTAGCATGCTCAACTAGTAACAAAGTAGAATATAGGAACACATATAAAGTGGGTTTCATAGTGTCATTGAAACCAGATGCCTTTGGATGGAAGGATGTCGATGTTTTTGTGATGGCTAAGGTTGGAAAGTCAGGGAAATACAGATATAAGAAAGTCTGTCTTGACAAGGCAACCCCATACGAAAAGCTATGCATCCCTGATGCTCTCCAGGAACCCTTAAAAATCACGGTTATGCCTCCAACATCCAACGAGCCTAACGACAAGCCTAACGACAAGCCAGAACCCCCAGAAATCCATTTTGGTTTGTATGAAGTATGGAATAAGAAGTGGAAGGGAGGGTTGAAGATTCATCACGCCTTCCTTGAGAAGATCCAACCAGATGATCCGAAAAATCAAGAGTCCTCCTCTCAACCCACCAATCCACAAGAATGAGGTTTCATTGGAGGGTTCCTTAGGGTCGTGGGAAAATGTTAAGGTCGATCGTATGCTTAGTTTTGTTGTTTAAGTTAAACACGGTTAACGTTGAATTATGGTTTACTATATATATCATATTTTACTCTTTAAGATATTTATGGTTTACTATATATATCATATTTTACTCTTTAAGATATTCAGTCTTCCGTTACGATTTATGTAGGTATCATATTTTACCTTTTATTATAAGCAAATATCTTGTGTGATGGAAGATATTTAGCCTTTTATTATAATTTATATCGTATTAAACTCTTTATTATATGTAAATATGGTGTATCCATTCATTACTTTTTCACTTTCCTCGGTAATTTATTTGATTTTGTAAATAATTATAAATAGAGAATTTGTACCCAATTTAGATAGGTGATTCTAGCAAATATTTGACAAGGTTTTAGATTAATGAAGTTGGAAAAGTTAAGAGGACCTTCATTTTCCTATTAATTTGACAAGCATTAGATTCTTCGAGATGGGTATCATTGAAAAAATTATCCGAAAAATAAACCATATCTTTATATCGTTTGGATCGGGATAATTTTTTTTTTTTTTTTTTTTTTTTTTTTTTTTTTTTTTTTTTTTTTTTGCATGCCTCCTAATAACCCTTTTGGATACCATTCGAATTATTTTTTAACATTTTTCTCATATATTCAAAGATTTAAAATTACTAACCAGTGACAGTCTCCCGTATGATTTTTTGTGAAAGAAATAATCATTTGAAACTTTAACATAAAAGACTGCCATGGACTTACGTGTTCGAAGATGTCTTTAAAATAACATAACAATTTCTAAATAAATAAACATTAAAGATAAAAACACCCTATTCTAACCTAAGTCTAAAGAAATAAATACGCATGTGCTATGGTCTCGACTTGCGATGATGTCATCAGCTGTATAGGAGGATCTTGTCTTTACTTGAAATAGAAGTAGTGCGTGACTGGAGTATTTTAAGAAGTACACAGTAAGTGACCCCACTGTTGGGGTTAGATGCAAACACATGAAATCGTGAATGAGACCTATCCTTTTAGTGTATATTCCCTTCGGCGGCTATTCTAAATGGGTAATTGGATGTGTATTTACTGTTCTACACACGGCCCACACGTGCGAGTATGGGCCTACCAGTTGGTTAGCACACCTCCTAGGCCCCTTTCTTGGTCGAGTGAGCATTCTCTAAACCTATTGTTGCCAAACACCCATTAGGAATAGCGACCGTTGCCAACCCCATTTTGTTTTCCTTCATATTATATCATTTTTTAACATAGCCTTTAAGGCATGTATCGGGGTTGAATCTCGTATCATTCATAACATACATGGTTTTGTGTCATATCATGCACATAACATATGCTTCGACATATCATATCATAAAACACGTCACAACATGTTTTGTATCATCAAATGTGTTACACCATAACATATATCGTATCATTAACACATCAGATCATAATACATACCATAATATTAACAGAACATATCACCGACATTTCATAGTCATATCATTTCATAAACATGTCTTAGTCATAAAATATCGCACATATCATATCATAACCATATCATAGTCATATCATATCATAACCATATCATAGTCATATCATTTCATAAACATATTATTCATAGACATATCATAGTCATATCGTTTCATACATATCACATATATCAAGCATATGACACGTGCATAACCACGGGGCACGTGTCATCATACAGATCATCAATTTCTAACCATACTGATAGTAAGGTCACTTACTTGGTTGGCCTTAGCCCGCGTTCTCCCTAAACCCGAGTACGTTTGGATTTCGTCTCCCGAAATTGTTCCAAGTATCGTTGGAAGTTATTTCCTATTAGAACGTCCATCTCATTTTTATTAAAAATTCACATTCCTAGTCAAAATCAACTTGAACATGGAAATAAGTTATACGAAATTAATTGCCTTAATTAAGGTCAAATTCAGTTCCAGGACGGTAAAAAATGTAGGAATCGATATCAAATTATCTATATCGAGTTGGATGACCAAGTTTTGAGTGGAGGAGCGAGCCGAGCCGCGTTGAGCAGATTAAGCGGAAGGAGTCGACGTCTGCATGCGAGACACGTGTTGTCGTGGGAAGAAGACATGTGCACGGGTCATGAATCGGGTCGAGGCGTGGACTTCGAGCTGTTGCCTCGGGTATGTGGGTCGCAGACTTCTAGGCTGTGGGCCAAAGCTGGTTGTGTGATTGGGCCGAATGGAAGGATGGGTTGTGGGTCGTTGCTCTGTGTCTGCTGGACCGAGCTCTCAACTCGGCTGCAACTGCTGCTGAGGTCGTCTGGACTGCAGTTCCTGATTGGCTCACATAGGACTCGTTGAATCATACCGTTCTATTCTCAAGAACGACGGCTATGTTAATCTCTTGCGTGTCTCATTCGTCGTTTGTGCTAGATCGAAGGTCTCTGTCTTATCCGCGTTTATATTCGACGAGGTAAACCATTCGTCTTCCGTCGTTTTCTCTCAATATTCATGTTTTCTTTTCTTGCAAGTGAGTTCTGAGGAGTGGCTGAAGTGTAGGACTTCTGGTAGGTTCGTGGGTTAATTGAAGACGCGGGATCTTTAGCGTCTTGCTGGAATGCATTTTCAGGCGACTTCGTGATTTTTTTTTAATATCTCTACCATTACATATTATTCCTAGAGATAATGTCTATTATTTATATACCTCGGATCTTTCTCTTAATTAACGAAGGTGGGAATCCAAGAAATCTTAGTATATAACTTTCTTGTATCATGGTCAGACTATCGATGCTAGCCAAAATAAACGTACTTGTCTTGTAACACCCCAACGTAAGGATAAAAGTAACCCAAGGAAAGCAATTAAGGAATTTAAGCAAAGACAAGGGTCTTGAGCAACATATTTCTATACTCTAAGAAATAATTTTAAGAATTTAAGACCTTTGAGAGAGGTTGGGAAGGAAAAGGCAAGCGAAAAGACGAAAAAAGACATTTTTTCAATTTCTAAGAAACTTTCTGAATTTTTAGTTTCTTATCTACAAATAATTTCAAGATGCTCAAGAACGGAAAAAATAACTAACAAAGGATGAAGAATTTTTAGAAAACTTTTGGATTCTTTTAAGAAAAAATAATATTAAAATATTAAAGAAATGCTATATTACCAAAACACCACTAAACATATGGATAACTACGAAAATGCTCCTATGCTCAGAATCAGAACTTTTACAGTGACCTCGTACACAAAATCTATCGAATCTCAAAATCCAGCCGTTGGATCTTCTCCAAGATTGGACATAATCTAGAACACTTACAAATCACCACATCCAACGGTAGAATTCAAATTGGAAGTCGGTAGCTCGTTGATTGGAGATAAATTTTTTTACGAATAATCCAAAAAATTCAATCTCCAAATCACGAAGATTCTGGAGATTTCAACGTTTGTGTAACCTTCCCCTATCAAGTCTGATGTTGGGGCAATAGTATGGAACAAGAATCGAATTGAATCGAGCTCCCAATCACAAACAATAAGCGTTGAGATTTTTGGCCTCCTACTCTCGGATTTCTTCCAAATTCGAGAGTAATTCTCCACCATTTTCCTTTAAATTTGTTCGGTTAGTTTCTAAACTAGATTACCACCCATAAGTTCTATGAAGGAATCGAGTGCTAAAAGTGCTTAGAAACCATTCCCTCATTCCAATCCTCCATGGAAGAACTTCAAAATATGCTTGAAAATCCAATCCGAGCTTACACACAAATTCGTCGAGGAAGGTCAATCCCAATAAGTTTCTACACCTCTAAGGAATGTTTCTATAGAAGACCACGAAGAGAAATAACTCAGGAAAGTGCCCAATTGAAGGAAATAAGTTTCGGGCTCAAATTGGGGGTAAGGTCGAATTCCTACCTACGGTCCATTTTCCTTCAAATTGAGAAGTTCTTTTAACTTTAGAGGATCAAGTTGAGTAAGTTTGATGAAGGAATCGAGAGTTAAAACGTCGTAGAACAATCTACCCATGAGATCTATCTTCTACGTTTTCCGGTGAGTTGCAGATCGAGGACGATTTTTTAAAATTAAGGTCACGCATTCAAATTCGTTCCTCCAAACCAATTCCTTTAGCTTAAGAAAATGATAAGAAAGAGGTTCCATGAAGAAACCAGGCCTTGAAAATCCCTAGAATTGGCTGCCCAATAAAGGATCCCCTATTTTGAGTTTCGACGAGAAAACAAATTTTGGACGAACTTTAAAGGCGAATATCTTAGGCTAAATTTCATGAGAAGAGAAGTTTCAGATGGCGGCGATATATAAAACATGCGTCTTTTTCCTGTCCAGAGGAAGAAGACGATGACGTGGTCGATTCAACTGAACCGACCATGACAAACCATAATATGAACTTTCCTTGGTTTTTCTCAATTTTAACCATCTTATAGACCATTTCTCATGAAAAATTTTATGGTTCTAGAAACTAGACACAATAAAGAATCTGTTGAAGAAAAATTGAGGTAATTCAGGTACCGGAAGCTTGAGAACGGAGGTTCTGAACATCAACGACAAGGTAAGTAGTCACCTTAGACTTTTCTTAAGAAATACTTGTAGGAAAAACTTGTATTCTGTATAAACCTTAAACCAAATATGGATTAAGGATATATGAAAGAAAAAGACCAAGAATCGAGAGTTAAGGCCCTGAACCGATCAAATTGCTCTAGATTTAAGTAACGTTAAAATAACCCACTAGATGAACTCTGCTGCCTATGAAATTTTAATTATGAGCATATTATGGGATGTTAAGATTATATATTAAATTTAGTGGTCATTGGATAAGAATAAGTAACTAAACCAAGTAACCTTGTAAAATGAGCATAATACCCGTAAGGTAATTTGCCTTTGGTTATGATCCAGAAGACCTCCAAATGCTATGAAACTTTGTACTAGATCTTATTTTATGATGTTTGATGATATTGTAAAGTTTGAAGGCCATTGAAACCCGTTAAGTAGCAAAATCAAGAATTAGAGGTAAAATGACCAAAATTCCCCTCAGACTACTTAGGATGTTTCAAGGTCTATACGTGCTCCAAATGACCTACTAATTTCTATAAGGCCTCTTCTTAAGAACATGAAGATATGCTTGAGATTTTAAGTTGATTAGAGGCAGTATGGAACCTAAACCAAGTTATGACCCAAGAAACACCTAAAGGAAACACCTCAAGACTCTTCTAAAATCCTTTAAAGAATTCATTATGACTCTATGACTTAGACTAACTCATGCTTGTTATTATGATGGGCTCATATGTTTATGAACGCATGTTGCAACTTATGCCTCAATGAATTATGAACCTTAGAACTAGATTAAGAATCAAGAACAATATCACACAAGCTCTACGACTACCAAGGTAAGAAGAATGCTAGGTACCACTAAAGAATAAGGGACCAAGGTCCTCAGACATAGAAATTCAAGAATGCTAGGTAGTGCTCTAATCATGTCCAATTGTGATCCATGACCTCCCACCATGCGGTGTTTTCAGAGGTCAATATTTTCCTCTTCTAGGTGGGATGCCCTACACCATGTTTTCTTAGCATGATTTCATGTTTGGCCTCATGTTTCCCTCACCTAGATGAGATGCCCTACACCATGTTATGGGTACCCTATTCATGATTTGCAGGATGCCATTTTCATGTTTCGCACCGATCACATGACCTTTATGGTCTTTCATGAGGAGTAATCTAAGGCCATGATGGAACAAAAAGAGAGTAAATTACCTTAAGCACGAATCAAGTACCTTCTAAGACCTCCCACGGTACAACATGTTCATGACTCAGACTACGTTACTTGAAACGTATGAAGCCTTGAGCATAGGTATTCAGACTATGCCTTTGGAACGTATGAAGACTTAGACATAGGTATTCAAGTTGTATCATAGGGCAAGCCCTGGATGCAGGATTAGACTACATCGCTTGGTACGTAAGAAGCCTTGGATGTAGGTTTTCAAACTATGCCACTTGGAACGCATGAAACTTTGGCCATAGGTTTTCAAACCGTATCGTAGGGCAAGCCCTAGATGCTGGTTCAGACTACGTCGCTTGGAACATATGAAACCTTGTGCACATGTTGTCAGGTTCATGACTAGTACTGTAAATCCTAGGAAGAGTGTCTTGGAGAACAAACCAAGAAAAGAACAAGAACCTAGAAAGCATCAAAGAACAAGAAAACAATCAAGAACTAGAACACGGATTAAGATCCAAGTTCTAAGAACAAGAACTTAAAACCTCAAAATTAAGGGCTCTTAGAGTAGAACCCAGGTTTAAGAATCCAAGGACCAAGGTCCTCGAGATAAGTTCATTATAAGAATCCACAAGTCAAGAACAAAATTAAGGGCCCAAGTACTTACAACAAGAACTAGAACAAGAAAAGAAGAGTGTGGTACCTAGTGTTAGATAAATCCCTACCGGGTAAATGTGATCCCTGATTTTTAGTTAAACCATTTTTGTTAGGTAACTATTTTTACGTTAAACCCACACAATATTGTAAATGGGAAGTACGAGTAGAAGAGCGTTAGCCATTTACTTTTCTATTTTAGGATGATTTGTTATTTAAATATCCCAACCGAATTAGAAATCAAATCATCGAGTCTTAGGCAAATATTCCCTCCTTTGTTTTACGTTATCTTTTTTCTTCGAAGAAGTTTTCCTTCGACCTGTTTTTCTCCGTCGACGTTTTCCTCTCAATCGCCAGGAGTCAACACCTAGCATATCAAGGACACAGTTAAGAGCTTACAAGTAGGTTACTTACTGAGTCATTGTACTCATTCCATATTTTCAATGTTTTTCAGGTAAACAAGGAGCTGGTCGAGGTCGAGAGTGAACTCTGGAGCAGGTGCTATAGACAACCCTCACCCATCGTCCACCACACCTTTTTATTTTAAAATATTTTGTGTCCGTCCCTTATTTAGTGTTTTAACTATCATGTTGTGTTTTTATATAATAATTTATGAACTTTATTTTGATGTAATATAAATATAATGTATATTTTGGTGTTGTTGATCCTAAAAGTCCGAACCCAAATTCCCTTTATTTTCTCAATCTGGTCGCTCCGGTGAATCCCTTGCTAAGACAATTAGTCATATTCTCCAAGTTGAAGAAACAAAGTGATCGACATTCCAATTGGATGAAGTCGATGGGGAATGTGTTCGTCAAGAACCCCGAAGTCACCGATGTTGATGAAACGATTCTTTCTCAAGACGCAGAGATGCAAAATTGGTCAATATCAATAGCATAAAAGAATATTGCAAGTTAGTTAGTTGCACAAAAGAAAAAGGATCTAGCCATGTTAGATCTCTGTAGCTCTTACACATGTCATACCTTATGATTGTTGCATATGTCATACCTTATAATTGTTTAATGTTTATTTATTGTGTTATGTGATGGTATTGCCGTATGTTATGTTATGTTATATTGCAAGTTATGCTATGAGATGTTTTGTTATGCTATGGATTTTGTTGTGACTTATGTCGTATGATGTATAATACTTCTAATATGTCATGCACACTATGTTAATTGAATTACTTTAGAATTTTGGAGATACGGTTATGCTTTCATGAAAGTTAGGTTTATGAAAGAATGAATGTATGACCTGCATCATACGTTTACGTCATGATTTAAAGTTGGAAATCTCATGCGTTTTTGTATGTCACGTGCATTGGGATACTTTCCCGTTTTCATGAGTATAGATGCGTACATTACGATATCTATGTACGCCATGATGTTATCTGGCTCCTTTCCGTTTGTGGCTCTGACAACGTGAGTGTGTGCTAGTTGAAGGGCAGGCCCACGGGGGACGTATATGCTCATCTGGTGGGTTTATGTGCACGTACGTGGGTCATGTGTAAATAAGTACTACACATTCAATTTTAGCCCAAACTGGAAAGTAGAGTTCAAGACCCTGAAATGTTTTTATGAAACGATAGGTCCTACCATGATTGCTTGTGTTTATATTTTCCGACCCCAATAGTTGGGTTACTCATTGAGTATTTCTTAAAATACTCAATTTACATGTTACTCTTATTTTTTATGTAAAAGTAAGACACACCTCGTACAGATGATGACATCATAGTGAAGGCCATGGGACCGAAGTTAGGATAATTAAATTTATGTTTAAATTTTAGCCCTTAAGTTAGATCAAGATGTTTTCACTACTTTGAGTTTTTATTATTTTGTTTCCGCTGTTTTTTTTTATGGTTACTTTTATTTGAAATAGATTTTACGAAGGTGTAAATCTTAACATCGTTTACAAAATGTTTTAAACGAACTTTTCCACGCATATTACACATATCATGCATGCAGTAGCGACCTTATTTTTAATAAAAAAATTCACGTCGTTACCCAAGCAAAAAAAAAGAAGTTTTTATTGGGCTCACTGAGTATTGTGATGGGATAGGTTGGGCTTAGATTAGTTCTTGAGATCTCACAATGAGATTCAAATCAACCTACTTGAAGTCCCATCTTCTCTCTTAGCTTTCTTTCTTAAGGTGCTCTTAATGTTTTAGGGTGTTATGAATCCTTTCTCGTTTAGTAACTTTCGTCCATGAAAATTTCTAGATCGTGGGATACTTAGGGTAGGATGTACGGACCTCATATTCTCTCATCTAGGTTGCTCTTATAGCCCAATGGTGTTATGAATCCTTTCTCGTTTAGTAACTTTCGTCCATGAAAATTTCTAGATCGTGGGATACTTAGGGTAGGATGTACAAACCTCATATTCTCTCGTCTAGGTTGCTCTTATAGCCCAATGGTTAATCTTTCATTGTCATTGTTCACACGATGTACTAAACTCTACTTTCACTCACACTCACTCATGACCCACCTCGATGTACTCAGAGTCGGTCAATGTTTGGAGAAACCTCCATTCTTGGAGTCTATCATACAAACGCAAAATGTTGCTTTGTTATCTTTCGTCAAGCTTACTTCCTTTGTTTCCTAAGCTCACTCATTCTAAGTACTTCACATGGCTTTCATCAGGTCTCACATAGTCCTTGCAAACTCATCATTAGCTGGTGGTATACTATTACGAGTGTGCTTGCATTGTCGTGCCCTTGGTAGCTTATCGTTAACTTTGTACCAAATCTTGATGTCAATTAGGGCCTAACACGACACGACAGTTCATGAGCATACATATCATGCCTAGCGATTGTGGTCTAGTGGCAATGACCTACTACGCTGCTTTAACTAAACCATACGAGGTTTCTTCAATTAGACAAGCACCATGTGCTCCTAGATGTTCATTCAAATCTTGTCAGTCTATGCTAGTACAATGTTGCCTCTATACCCTCATGTCAACATCACGACTCAAAATTGCAAGTCTATGGCCTTAATCTCTTCCCTCACTACCAAGGCATAGGCAACAACTTCATGCGTCGTGTCTACTCAATCGGTTTGACTTTTCTCTTCGAAGGCGATGCCACCATCCATGGCATCCCATATCTTCGGCAAAACTATCCTCTTATCGGGACACCTTTGGTGTTATCGACTATTCTCTTAGTGCCATTTAACCATCATCCTAATAGACATCATTTCATACGAAGTACTATTTTAAGCGTAACTAATATAAGTGTAAATCATGCTCGCTAACCTTACAAATATCATACCTGGTCAATGCGATGCATGGCTTGAGCCAAGTTGGAGGGGACCTGAAAACTCTTTCTATCTAAGGAAAATTGTCTATCAGACCTAACCAACTTAGGGCTCGGTTATCAATCTATAACGACCACCTTTTTTAGACTTTGAATTATGGATCGCTAAGTAGACTTTAGGATGAAGAGGACAATAATTTTTTTTTTTTTAAAAAAAATAAGTATGTCAAGGGAATAATTTAAATAATAGAGAACATAAATTTACATTAAAAAAATTCAAACGTACAAAACCTATCCAAATAAAAGTTCCAAAACAACCGATGATGACTCAGGTCTAAAAGCCTATCAAGAAGCTTCGAATCTTATACCATGAAAAAGAAAGGAAAGAGAAAGGTAAATATAATAAAAGGTAAAATAAAAATACTCCTAAAATTTTTATGCAATTTAAAACAAATAGCTTCACAAACAAAATATAAAAGATCGAAAATACACAAAAAAGACTAATGCCTCGGGACGACCTCGTTTGTGACCGTGCAACTCAAGAGCACTCCCTCATCTTGACCAGTGGTCACAAGTCATTAGAAAAATAAAAAAGAACAATGGAGGGAGTATAAAAATACTTTGTAATCAATCCAAGTGTAAGCTCTCATCACATCCTTATCATAATAGGATACCATGAGTTTTTCTTTGAGCTCTAGGTAATACGAACCTAATCTCTATAACTATTTGAGCAACTGAAGAGGCCTCGAAGTTCGTCTCATTTTTACCTCTTGGGGTCTATGCATGTTCCTCATCCTTTTTGTACTTCAACTTAGGTAGCTTGTTTTGTCTCAGCAGTGAATGACCAATATCTTAGATTGAAGCACTACTCAATAACACATGGTAGGACAATATGACATTTACTAGTCTTAACATCATTTGTGAAATGTGTGGATCCTTCTAGAGGGCCATAGAGTCACTCTAAATTTGGGGAAGCGACCCATGCGCTAGCCCGCTACTACATCCACTTGTTTGGTCCCTCACCCTTTTCTCATGATGAGTGTACAAAGCCAAAACCCTGTTCAGAAGACCCCTAATCATTTCCATAAGATGAACACACCTAATCATCTCAATGCATTACCCTAACCAACCTATGCAAAATTAATCATAAAAATAATTTAATTGTTGATGATTGTTGGGAGGGAGTCCCACCTGGGCTAATTTAAGAAATGATCATGAATTTATAAGTAAAGAATATATCTCCATTTGTACGAGGCATTTTAGGGAAACCCAAAACAAAGCCATGAGAGCTTAGAGGGTCGTGATTCCTAACATTAATGTGGACAAATTTATTGTTAGTATATTGGCTCTTCAACCAATATCCTTGGCTTCTTGGATTCTTCTCAATATTTATTTATTTATTATATTTTTTTTCTGGGAATATTTTTCAAAGAATTTCGTTGAAAAGAATAAGAGATTCTTGATGCATGTTGCCAAACTGAGAATCTTTTTTTGACAGTAACCAATAATGCGAAGTGGATTTATTTTTTATTATTATTATTATTATTATTATTATTATTATTATTATTATTATTATTATTATTATTATTATTATTATTATTATTATTATTATTATTATTATTATTATTATTATTATTATTATTATTATTATTATTCTTTCAGAAGTTCAGCCACACAAATAATTTGTTCCAAGTCTAGCAAGTAGAATTTTATCGGGATTTAGAGGTTGAATTTCACGAAGGGTTAGAGGTGGAAAAATGCTCGGAAAACCTCTGGGAATCTAGGAAAAATAAAACAATGCTGAAAAAAGTTTAGAAACTTTGTGTCAAAGTCAACCAAGGAGTAAAATGATAATTTTTTCCCTTTCACTATCCTAAGTCCGGGACAGTCAAATTCGGCAGGAAAAGAAAAGGGATTTGTTCAATTTTGGCACGAGAGTTTCACAAGAAGTGAATACTAAAACAAAGAGAAGAAGTTTGAGCGTTGAAACGTTCGTTTTCATTAAGAACTCAGAAAGAAAATTCGGCACGAGTATTCTTGAGAGTTAGAACTTGAAATTTAAACATGTTTTAGGAGAAGCTCTTCAGAGACGAAGTTTGGCACGGAATCTTGGTGGAAATTGGAGCTTCAAGAAGCCTTTTACTTTCGGTAAGATCACATAAACTCCAAAGTTTAAACAAGTTTATTAAGATATACGATCACAACAAAAAAAAAAAAAATGATAAGAAAATTATATATGAAAAGTTAGATGTGAGATCTACAACTCTAGTGAAGGAATTCAACCAACAAACAAGAGGTGGAATGCCGCTTGTGTAGAGAAGGGCACATGTCAAGCATGGAACAATGAAGCACATTCAGCCGAAAGTGATACTCATCCCGAGTTAGTCGGACCTAACATGAACCCAGTCCAAGATTTGCGTGCGACCCGAGAGTTTGATACCCAACCCAAATTTTCAGTCGACCCATAGTCCGATCCGTCAATCCAAAACTGGCTTGACTCAAATTAGCAAGCATAGTCGAATGACAGTAATGAAATTTATGGCTGAATTTAGGTCTCACCAGCCATGCAAGTCACAAACATATTGTTTGCGTTTGTGTTTTTCAACCCTAAAATCCCTTACGACATTTTTAAATACTCAATCTGTTTTAGGTATGTGTAAAGACACGGCAAGCGTCTGACTAACACTCGGGGACAATCATGACAAAATTTAGTTTTTGCATTTTAAATGTTTTAGTCCAGAAATATTTATATTTTAAATAAGTTTGAGTTGATGTTTTTTAAGGTTGAACTTTAGTTTGATACTCACGAATGCACACATGCTTCTAAGTAGCCTATCTAATTTCAATACTCACGAAGGCACACATCATCCATGTAAGTAGCCTATCTAATTTCTCTCAATTAACACTTGTAGGGATAATTAGAACATGCTAACATGCAAGCATATCTTATCTTGGGTGGTTAAAATATACATGTTTAGGGCCTCAAGAGGAAATTTTTGGATGAGAATGCAAGTATATTATAAAAAGTTATTGAAATACCCATAGGATGTACTAACATGCGAGCATATCTTACCTTAGGTGGTTAGAATATACATGTTTATGACCTCATAAGAGAATTTTTGGATGAGAATGCAAGTATTTATAAAAAAAATTACTGAAATACCCCTAGGATGAGAATTTATGGTGCATCTCAATTTTAATATTTTCTACTGTGTTAGAATGAAGGATGAGATATTGTGATCTGTGTCCTGAAGATTGATGGGTGTTATCTCCCCGTAGAGTTTGTACTATGCACAATATAATATGTTTAGCTTTAGATGATTGATTGTGTGTTCTCCCTATAAAGCGTGTTTATCTACATAGAGCTAGAACCAGGGCGCTAGAGTTACGACCACTAGATGATGACCTAGGTCAAGACGCCTCCAGTAGACTAAGCACATTTGGATTGTGAGTGGTGATCAGAGGGTTTAAACTCTAGTGCCTTTAGACTACGAAAGAATCGAGGAGTTGGAATAGTACCCTTGAGTCGGAAGTTCGTATTAAGTCGCCTAGTCACCCTAGGTAATGAATAAATTATGTTTCTCATGCTTTAGGTGATCGATATAAATATTCTCAAACAAAGTATGCATATGTGAACCAAGTTAAGATTAGGGTGCTACACTTTGAGTGGTTTACATATTGGCATAGATCACTACATTTCCAGTTGACTGTGCACCTTAGGATCGCGAACAACGATCAGAATTCTAGACTTGTGTACACCTAGAGATTGGATTAGTTTCAAGGGGTTAACCTCAAGCGTCTTGGAAACATGAGATCAGATTTAAACTGCCTAGATGCTCTTAAAAACCTAATAGACCTCAACGACATTCAGGAATGACTAAGGTAACTCACCTAGTAGTTAGCATTATGACAGTGTCATAAGAGTCTCTGCCTTCTACTCCTTTGGAATGCCTTTAGTGCTAGCAGCACCCTACTAAGTGATAGTAGTATTCGAGCCAGGCTTAGGCCAGATAGTGCAATGTGTCGAAGCGACTAGGTGCCCTTACCTAGGAGAAAAGAGCAATTGACTCCTGAATGGGGCTATTGTGCAGTAAAAACCTATCTTGAGAGGGAATGTGGATCATGCAATAAGACTCAATAGTTATCCAACACACGAGGGTCGTTTCCCCAAACTAGGGTGACTGTATGGTCTTGTGGGAGAGTTCGCCAGCTAACCTCTCACGGATGTGGTTCATGCTAGCTAGCAAACACCATACTATCCCACTAGATGATTATGATGTAGCGCTTCAACCCAAGATACTAGTCATTCACTACATAATCAAAGCAAGCTACCTAAGTCAAAGAATTGAAAGGTTAGAAAACCTATACATGTATAGAGGTAAGATTCAAAATAGAGATCTACTCAAAACTTTTAGACCTCTCATATGCTCAAATAGTAGTAGAGACTAGGTCCAAACTTCCTAAAGCTTTAAGTTAAATCTATGGATACCTACTAAGTTAAGGATGTGATGAGAGCTTACAAATAAGTTGCTTACTGATTACTTTCATACTCACCCCTTTCCTCTTCCTTTTCCAGGTGTTCGTAGGCCTCTGGCCAAGGTGGAGAACGTTCAAGAGCTCCACAGTCACAAAGAGAATCGTTCTGGAGCGTTAGTCCATCTTTACATTTTAATTAGTTTTGCATGAATTTGTTTGAAACGTTCATGCATAGTAATAATAATTTCTCAATTCATGTCCCAACATATTTCGATCTTTAAACAATATATAAACAAACAAAAATCAAAATACATTTGACTTCAATCAATTCAATAAATCCTATCAACTTCCCACACAAGTATTTCATAATCATAATGAATTACACATCTATTCCTCGATTCCTTTCCAACTAACACGACTATGTTATTCCAAAAAGATAAGAAAAAGAAACCCAAAAAGAAGCAAAAAAGGGAAAATACAATCCAATCCAAAAGAATTGGATTCTCCATTTACTTACCATTAAGTATTATACGAAGCTTCCTCCCATTAGCTTATATTCCTCTTCTATAAAAAGCCTTTGGCTCTTCCTTAGATTACTATCAACAAGGCTTCCAAGAACACAAAAGAAAAGCAAAGGGTTTGATCATCAGAGGGAGCTGAAGCTGGAGAGCTCATTAACCTTTCTTTCTTTCGTTTCATATGCATGGCTGGATATGGAGCTTTTATAGGCGTTCGGAGCCTCACCATCAGGCTGATCCAAACGACGTAAAAAAGGAGGAGGTTCGTATGGTACCCATAGTTTAAAAGTTCATGAACTAAATTTTACAGTTTTATACAAAATCTTAGAGAACGACTAAATTGGTTGATCTAAAATATTTGAATTATTAGTCAAATTCTAAAATCTAAAAGTTCAAAATATATCCAAGGGGACTAAATATTACGTGGGGCGACGACGAACGTTATTGGATGTTATCGAGTCCCGACATGTAAGCTCTAAGCTGCAACGTTTTATTTTTATGTTTTTTTTTATGAAGTCTAATCTATTATATTTAAAAACTGAAGTTTATTTTGTTAACTCTGATCGTTGTAGAAAAAACGAAAAAGAAAAAAAAAGTCCTCCTCGGTGAATCACTATTCGAGAATATTTGCTAAAACCATCACACCTAAATAATCGTAAAAGTTCTCTATTTATAATAATTTAGAGAATAAAATAAACTACAAACAATATGAAAGAGCAATAAATGGATTCAAGATAGGGTAGCAAAGATATAGTATCTAAGGTAAACCGTAATAGAAGGCTAAATATAGTCAATCATACCAGATATTTGTCTATAATATAGTTTCAAATATAATATATATGGTAACCCATAATTCAGTACTAAATATCTTTAACACGTCTCTCGTGTTTGGCTCTATTCTTTTGGGTTTTTTTTGTGTATATATATATATATATATATATATATATATTAGGTTACATAGCCTATTTTGTATATAGTGGCCATCTTTATTATTCGAATTTGGCCTACTTGTTAAGGCTTATAATATTGAAATTCCTTGCGAAGTTGAAAGGTAGATCCTTTCACTACTTATCGTTTGATCTAAAAGCTAAGTGATATTTATGATACTTTCTTGTGGATCTTTTCCTCTTCCTACACGTTTCCTTTCGGAAGAGCCTTCTAATTGATTTGCTCTTTTTAAGTTAATTGTTTCAGGTAAGAGTACATAAATGAATTGAGATGACCAGGTCATGAGAGTGATCTAAGAATAAGATTGTTGAACGGAGATTAAAACAATTCAAGTTATTACCTACACTAACAAGGTTCACTTTAATTTTTTGATAGCTCAATTATTGTAATGGCCCAAGCCCACAGCTAATTGATATTGTCCTATTTGGGCTTTTCCTTTCGAACTTTTCCTCAAGTTTTTAAAACGCGTCTGCTACGGAGAGGTTTTCACACTTATATAAAGGATGCTTCGTTCTACTCCCCAACCCATGTGGGATCTCACAATCCACCCTAAGGGTGCTTCGTTCTCCTCCCCAACCGATGTGGGATCTCACAATTATAGAAACTCTAAAGCTAAACGTGTTTTGCTTTGAGCAATTCTAAGTTGGATGACTTCCTAGGTATTTTCCTATGAATCATGTGAGTGAGGACAAGAACAAGTATTAATTTGTGGAGATAATAATGTTCATTCGAGAATCGACAAACAAGTAACGTGGTTATGTTTCAAAGAATACAGGTTCCATGTCCAAATTCCTTTGTTTCTTTCAATCGTGTTCATAATTTGTTGTCATTGTGATTTTGTAGGAAGGATGAAGACAGTTTTGCAGAACTAAAACAAGTAAATTGGCTAGAGGTAACTGGTTCAACATCGGCAAATCTTGAGCTTGGGAAATGGTTCAAAGTGAGTTTCAATGTGACACTAAGACCCAATGCTTTTGGATGGGATGAATGTAATGTTTACATAATGGCTAAGATTGGGAAAAGGGGGCATTTCAGTTTCAAGAAGCTGAATCTTAATGGTAAAAAAGTAGACGTAAGATTTAACGTTCCCGAGAATGAATTCAAAATTGAAGTTGTGAAGCCCGAAAACGGACCCTCTGATGATCTCAAGCTCTACTTTGGTATGTATGAAGTTTGGAGCAAGAGATGGAAAGGAGGGTTGAGGATCCATCATGCACTCGTTGAGGAGTGCGAGTCACCAAAAAAAATAATAAGAACATAACAATAATAGAACAATAATGTACTTATGTCCACTAGTGTTATGGTGATACTAAATTTGCAATGTATTTCATGGATTGTATTTGTTTTAGAACAATATGCACCAAAAATATGTATTGTATTTGTTGATATGTTGAGAAGTTTCCATATTGCGTATGTTTGGGATAGGAAGTGTTTTAACATCTTCAACTTTTGAGAAACATGACTCTCTTTTAACTTGCATGTTTTTTTGGGTAATTATTGGGATGGAAGTTGTGTTCAAGTAGAAGAACAAAAGTTTAGGTTGCTTGTATTTTATGTGGATTTTGTTATGAGTGAACTTGGATCATATATATAATAAACAAAAAAGACTAAAAAAATTATGGACAAACTAAGAAAAGAGAGAAGGAAAACATGGGTCGTAGCCCAAGTTCCTTGGTCGGCTTCATATCGAGCATGTGCAATGTGTCACAACCTCACTAAGAGAAAGTAGGTTGTATTGAATAAACATTAAATGTTATTTTCTTTAGTGGGTTTTAAATTTAAAAGCTAGTGGAAAAGTGAAAGGCAAAGAGTCTTGTAGATGAAAGACCAAGAATTATTACACGAGATAATGGTGTTTTTATGGCTATAATTAATTTTTATTATTTGAGTTTTAGAAGAGCATGTGAATGCTTATAAATAGATTGTTCTTTCTATTACGAAGATGTAGAGAAAAAGACTTAAAACAGAGAAGTAAAAGAAAAG
Organism: Cucurbita ficifolia; assembly: GCA_033971965.1. Lineage (NCBI taxonomy): Eukaryota > Viridiplantae > Streptophyta > Magnoliopsida > Cucurbitales > Cucurbitaceae > Cucurbita > Cucurbita ficifolia. The sequence goes on from CM066979.1 coordinate 3,694,340, forward strand.
TGTATTTTAAGAAAAAGTAGAGTGTTTTATCTCTCCACTCACAAAAGAAAAAATAGTGTGACTGAGATTTTTTTAGTTTTTTTCAATTTGGTATCAGAGTCAATGGCGAATGTGACGGGTCAAATGCCGCTACCGCGACTAACGAAGACAAACTACGAGAATTGGAGCATTCAAATGAAAGCTCTTCTCCGTTCTCAAGATGCATGGGAGGTGGTCGAAGAAGGTTTCGAAGAACTAAAAGATACCACGGGTTATACGACGGCACAAAACAAGGCTTTGAAAGAGGTGCGTTCAAAGGATAAGGCGGCACTATACATGTTGTTCCGAGCCGTTGACGAGTCGGGTTTTGAGAAGATTGCCAGTGCAACTACTTCAAAAGAAGCGTGGGACATTTTAGGAAAAGTGTTCAAAGGAGCCGACCGAGTCAAGCAAGTGCGTCTCCAAACTCTTCGTGGCGAGTTGGAGAGCATGAAGATGAAGGAGTCGGAAAGTGTATCTGACTACATCACGCGTGTACAGACTGTGGTAAACCAACTCAACCGAAACGGAAAAATGTTAACCGAGACGCGAGTTGTGGAGAAGATTTTGAGATCATTAACCAACAATTTTGAGAATGTTGTATGCGCAATAGAAGAGTCAAAGGACCTAGCGACGTTCACGGTCGATGAGCTTGTCGATTCTCTCAAGGCACATGAGCAACATAGAAGAAGAAAGAGGAAACACTCGATCAAACACTTCAAACCAAGGCGTCAATCAAAGATGAAAAGGTACTCTATTCTCAAAATTTCAAGGTAGAGGTCGTGACCGTGGAAGTCGTGAAAATGGTCGCGGTGGTCAAGGCAGCAGTCATGAAGGATACTATAAGCAGAAGGGACAGTCGAGCCAAGCAAATTGGCGTGGAAGAGGACGCGGTCGAGGAAGAGGCGGCCGATCAAATTATTCCAACATTGAGTGCTACAAATGTCACAAATTTGGTCACTATGCGAATGATTGTAACTCTGACAAATGTTATAATTGTGGTAAAGTGGAGCATTTTGCAAAAGATGGTCGAGCCGATAAAAAGGTGGAAGGAACAACCAACCTAGTCTTGGAAGACGTAACAAATGAAGGTCTTCTCTTGATGGCTCAAAATGAAGACAACATAAACAACGACACTCTATGGTACCTCAACTCAGGGGCAAGCAACCGTATGTGTGGTCACGAGTACCTATTTAAAGAGATGCAAAAGATTGAAGATGATCATGTGTCATTTGGAGATGCTTCAAAGGTGGAAGTCAAAGGCCGAGGTACAGTTCATTACTTGCAAAAGGATGGGTTAATATGGTCAAGCCAAGATGTTTATTACGTACCAAACCTCAAGACCAACATATTGAGTATGGGGCAACTCACAGAGAAAGGCTACTCGATATTCTTAAAAGATCGGTTGCTACACTTGAAGGACAAGCAAGGGCGTTTGGTTGCTCGAGTCGAGATAGGAAGAAATCCAGTGTACAAACTGAATTTAAGAAGCATATGAGAAAAATGTTTGTGAGTCGACGTAGAAGACAAGGCATCGCTGTGGCATCTCCGCTTTGGTCACCTACATCATGACAGCCTAAAAGAGTTAGCGAAGAAGAATATGGTGCACGGGCTACCCAACATGGACTACGAAGGAAAATTTTGTGAAGAATGCATGCTCAGCAAGCATGCGAGAACCTCGTTTCAAAAGAAGGTTGAAATTTTGGCTAAACAACCTCTCGAGTTGATTCATACAGACATATGTGGACCAATTACCCCCGAGTCTTTCAGTGGTAAAAGGTATTTCATTTCTTTTATCAATGATTACTCACGAAAAACTTGGGTTTATTTTCTGAAAGAAAAATCCGAGGCATTCAAGGTGTTTAAAAAGTTCAAAGTGATGGTGGAGAAGGCAACTAGTAGACAAATCAAAGTTGTACGATCCGATAGAGGTGGCGAGTATACTTCGACGACTTTCATGGAGTATTGCGAGGAGTAAGGCATAAGGCGATTTCTAGCCGCACCATACACTCCTCAACAAAATGGTGTGGCTGAGAGAAAAAACCAGACCATTCTCGACATGGTTCAGTCAATGCTCAAAAGCAAAAGGATGCCAAAAAATTATTTGGGCAGAAGCCGTGCAATGCGCCATCTAGTGCAAAATCGTTGTCCACATGCGAAGTTAGATGATCAAACACCACAAGAGGCATGGAGTGGACAAAAGCCTACAATTTCTCATCTCAAAGTGTTTGGTAGTGTGGCTTATGCTCACGTACCGGATCAACGAAGAACAAAGCTCGAAGACAAAAGCAAAATGTATATTTTTATTGGGTATGATGAGAAGATAAAAGGATACAAGCTACTTGATCCGATAAGCAAGAAGGTGATGGTGAATCGTGATGTGCGAGTAAATGAAGCAAGCGAATGGGACTGGAACAATTCGATGGAAGTTAATATCGAAGTTGGAGAATCATCAGTCGTTGCACCAACAAGTATACCAACAAACTCAAGAATTTTCGATGATGAAGATGAACCACGACAACCCAAAATGCGAAATTTGCAAGATTTGTATGATTCAATAAATGAGGTACACCTTGTATATTTTCTGGCAGATGCTGAAAATATCAGCTTTGAAGAGGTGGTGCGAGACAAGAAGTGGCAAACTGCCATGGATGAGTAGATTAAAGCGATTGATCGCAACAATACATGGGAGTTAACAGAATTACCGGAAGGAAGTCAGCCCATTGGTGTGAAGTGGGTGTTCAAGAAAAAGATGAATGCTCAAGGCAAGACAGAGCGGTACAAGGCATGACTTGTTGCGAAGGGATACAAGCAAAAGGCGGGAATCGACTATGACTAAGTGTTTACTCCCATTGCAAGAATGGAGACAATCTGATTGCTCATTTCCCAAGCGGCTCAATTCAAATGGTCGATTTTTCAAATGGATGTCAAGTCGGCATTCTTGAATGGTGTGCTTGAAGAAGAAGTGTACATCGAACAACCACCCGGGTACATGAAAATTGGAGAAGAGAAGAAGGTACTAAAATTGAATAAGACGCTTTACAGGTTGAAACAAGCACCGCGAGCATGGAATATTCATATCGATACATATTTCAAGGAGAACAGGTACAAGCAATGTCCCTACGAGCATGCACTTTACACAAAGAAGAGTGGAGGTAATGTAATATTTGTTGTTTTTTATGTCGATGATCTCATTTTTTTGGGTAACAATGATGAGATGATAGAAGAGTTTAAGGGCACAATGACACGAGAATTTGAGATGACAGATTTGGGCTTGTTGAAGTTTTTCCTTGGTTTGGAGGTTAAACAAGGAGACAGGTATTTTTATATCATAGTAGACATATGCAAAAGAGATTTTTAAGAAGTACAAGATGGCAAATTGCAACCCGGTATCAATACCAATGGAACCAGGTGCAAAACTCTCAAAGTACGATGAAGGAGAACGAGTAGATGCAAATAGGTACCGGAGTTTGGTAGGAAGCCTTCGCTATCTTACATGCACAAGGCCATATCTTTCATTAAGTGTTGGCATTATAAGTCGGTTCATGGAGGAGCCGATTTATTCACATTGGGAGGCGTTGAAGCGAGTCCTGTGGTACATCCAAGGAACGGTGTCACTTGGATTGTTCTACTCGAAAGCAGAAGATTATGGTTACTCTGATAGTGATTGGTGCGGAGACATAGACGATCGAAAAAGTACATCGGGTTATGTATTCTTTATGGGCAACATAGCATTTACTTGGCTTTTAAAGAAACAACCGATCGTGACTCTCTCGACGTGTGAAGCTGAATATGTTGCAGCATCTTGGTGTGTATGTCACGCGATATGGCTTAGAAATTTGTTGAGCAAGATGGAGCTAAAGCAACTAGGTGCAACTGTGATTCAAGTTGACAACAAATCAGCAATTGAGTTGGCAAAAAATCCAGTGAACCATGAAAGAAGCAAACACATTGACGTTCGTTTTCATTTTATCCGAGATCATGTGAAGGAAGGAAGTGTGGAATTGCTGCATGTGGCAAGTCAGAATCAAGTTGCAGATATTTTTACAAAACTGCTACCGAAGGTACTTTTCGACAAATACAAGAAGATGATTGGCATGACAAATGGTAGAAACATTTAAGTTTGTGGAGGAGTTTTGTTGAATAAACATTAAATGTTATTTTCTTTAGTGGGTTTTAAATTCAGAAGCTAGTGGAAAAGTGAAAGGCCAAAAGTCTGGTAGATGAAAGGCCAAGAGTTGTTATAGGAGATAGTGGCGTTTTTATGGTTATAATTAGTTTTTATTATTTCAGTTTTAGAAGAGGATGTGAATGTTTGTAAATAGAATGTTCTTACTATTGTGAAGATGCAGAGAAAAAGACATAAAACAAAGTAATAGAAAAGTGTATTTTCAGAAAAATAGAGTGTTTTGTCTCTCCACTCAGAAGAAAAATAGTGTGACTGAGATTTTTTTTGTTTTTTTCAAGTTGTGCTCCCACACGTAAGACAGATAAGGGGCGACCCTCAAGTGGCGCCCATCCTGCCACGTGAAGGTCAAGATTGAGAAGTGTCATGATGCGATCGATGAGGACGGTGCATCATCCAACACACCAAGAATGTGCACTCAAGCCAAGTCGAGGCATACACAAGGTTCGAGAGAACGAAGCAACACGAGGGTCGAAGACATGCTCGAAGAGGGCTGGGTAAGGCTCCGGCCAATAACCTTAGAAGTCATGGTTTCGACATGAGTTAAGTCTGTCTATATGAAAGATGAAAGCTCATCAAATTTGGTGTCAATTGGATACTCGACGAATGATGCATGGAGCCGTAGACCACTCACCAAAAGAACGCCTACTCGAGAAACATTCGAAATGCCTTAAAGTGTATTATAAGGGGAGGCATCGTATCAGCTCTCCACCACCCATGGGCCCTGTGGCTTAAGCAAGCTACCCTGTGGTACATACATGTGCTACAGCATGGGCAAGTGTAACGGGACGAGTGTCTCAGGCGTCTTCCTTTGAAAAGAGTCTTCCAAGGACAGTATCTGATGGCACAGGTGTGTCGGTATTGCGCCCTAACCCATGTGTCAAAGGTTGGATTATGCACCTGTTATCCAAAACTGATGTCGTAAATGGTTTAGCATAGACAAGGGAGAGTCCAATGACCGATGAGAACCCGAATGGATGGATGTTCGGGGTGTCCCAATGAGATAATCAACACATGGGTCAATAACCAACGGATGTATCCGAGTAAGCCAAGATGGACAAGGTGTCCTGAGACATGCGATGGCATCACGATGCATGGGTCGTGTTGTTGGAAACCGAGATGATGATGAGATACAACGTTGTTTATGAGAGACCTTATGAGTTAATAAGCTTGACTTGGCAAAAAGAAGTTATTAACCTACAACAATTTTAGGATAATTGTTTAGTAGTTATTAACTTAATAAGTTTAGAGAAATAGGTAGTCATTTGTTGAGTGGAATTGTTAGTAGTTGCTTACTTTAGGAGAAAGTTTAGAAAACTAGTTGGGTTTTCTCCCCTATAAATACTCATGAGATTATGCTATTTTCACAACAACAAACAGAATTGAAAAACACTAAGTGCTTAAGGTTAATTATTTCAAAAGCTCTCTCCCCTCAAGTTGTTCTTCCTACTTTAGTTGTTTGTTTCGACATATTTCGATCGTGGACAATTTCCAACATTTGGTACCAGAGCTAGGATGTCGTAACAAATGTTGTCACCATACAAAGTCACCAGAGCAGAAGTGACAACAATAAAGAGCGGAAGGAAGGGGAGTGTAATGCTTCAGTACCCGTTACTCAAGAAAAGTAACTACGCAACATGGTCGATAAAGATGTGTGTTAACTTACAGGTATAGGGCATGTGGAACATCATCGAGTATGGTGATGTTATGGAGGTAAGGACAAGATGGCTCTTGCTGCCATTTACCAAGCAGTCTCGGAAGACGTTCTTCTCATGTTGGCAAAGAAGGACTCGACAAAGACAGCATAGGAGACGCTGTAAACAATGCATATGGGTGTGGAATGTGTCAAGGAAGCAAAGGTGCAGACCTTGAAGAGTGAGTTCGAGGCTATCCACATGAAGGACGGTGAGTCAATAGACGACGATCATCAGCGGCATCCATTCATTAGGCGACATGATGGAGGAGATCTCCATCGTTAAGAAGTTCCTTCGAGCTGTTCCCTCAAGATTCATGCAGATTGTTACCTTCATCGAGCAATTCGATGACCTCAATAACATGTCGATTGAGGAGGTCGTTGATCGTCTTAAGATCCATGAGGAGAGACTTCGTGGCTACGAAGACAAAGAGGAGGAGAAATACCTCTTACTTACGCATGAGGAGTGGCTCGCACGGACGAAAAAGAAAGATGTAGATAACTCTTCTTTTTTAGGTACAAGCGGACATGACAGCCATAACAAAGAAAAAAGAGGTCGTGGACGTGGACGTGGTTGCAGACGTTTTGGCAGATAAGGCCGTGACAATACCTCACAAACCCATGAAAATGACAACCCTTGGAAGGACAAGAGTATAATCAAGTGTTACTCTTTTGGAAAATATGGGCATTATGCGGCAGAGTGCCGTAACAAGGAGCGCGATGAGGAGGCAAACCTAATGTTCTCGGATGATGAAGAACCCACATTAATGTTGACCGAGAATATGCCCAACCCATTGATACTCAATGAAAATAAGGTTATGGCAAACCCCTTTATAGATGGAGAAAACCAAGTGGAGACCAACATGTGGTACCTAGACAACGGAGCGAGCAACCACATGATTGGAGATCGAGTAAAGTTTAAGGAACTTGATGAGAAGTTCATTGGAAACGTGAAACTTTGCGACGGATCCATTGTACCGATCTAAGAAAAGGATTTATCTTGTTCCAGTGTAAGAACGGCGATCAACGTCTATTGACCAAGGTGTATTACATCCCGAGTTTGAAGAGCAATATTATTAGTCTTGGTCAAATGATAGAAGAAGGTAGCAGAGTGGAGATAGTCGGCCCGTTCCTCAAGATATACGACCGAAATGGAGCCCTGTTGATGAAGGTAAAACGGTTGCGAAACCGCCTGTATGAGATACTACTGAAAGACTATCAACATGTTCCAAAAATATCTATTGACATTGGCAGCAAGAAAGTGAAGAAGAAACCAACAGGTCATAAGAAAAAAAAAACAAAAAATAGATCCAATAAGCAACCAGAGGTTGCTTCAATCAGCAAAGTGAAACCTATAAGTCGATGTGTTTCATCAGAATTATCATCTCAACCAAGGAGGCCTAGAGGAAGACCACCAAAGCGTAAGAGAAATGAAACTTCAAAATGAAACTTCAAACTTGTCATCTCAATCAAAGAAACCTAGAGACAGACCTAAAAAGAGGTTGAAACATAGAGGAGTACGTTACAAGAATTTTCTACTGCATGTTGCAAAATTAAAATTTCTTCTGAATAAGATAGAGTTGATCGGGGACCAAACAAAGTTGAAACTAGAGAGCAACGTGCAGACATTCTCACCAAGAGCCTAGCAAGGTTTGAATTTGCAGACATGCGGGAGTTGCTCGAAGTGAAGAATCTCGAGCAAAGTAAAGCTTACAGAAAAGAATGTGAGTTAATAAGTTTGACTTAGAAAAAAGAAGTTATTATTGGTTATTAGTAGTTAGTCGGGAGGCGAATGGTTAGTAGTTGCTTTAACTTAATGTAAAAAGTTTAGGAAACTAGTTATGTTTTCTCCCTTATAAATACTCATGAGACATAGGTTATTTTCACGTCTATTTAATTTTTATTTTTATTTTCTTCTCCTTCTTCTTTCCTTTCCATTTTCCTTTTCTTTATTTCTTAATTTCAATTAAACTCCAAAAGAAAGCGACAAGGGAAAAATATCTTAGTAGAAACCTCATGAGATAAACATGGGCTTTCAAAATTAAACTAAAAATTGCCATGAATAATTAGGTTTAATTTTAAATCCTTTATCCAAAAATTCAAAATTTTAATTATCTTCCTTTATTCATCTTAAATTTAATTTAATCAATTTAAATTTTAAGCAATAATTCCATTAATCTCGATTAATTTCACGGTGTTACATATACTTCAACGAATGACTTATCTATCACAAATAATCTTCGTTCATTTATAAATCTATTAATAATAAACCTTAATCATTAATGATACGACTTAAAATTATGTAATATTACAAATATTTCTAAACTGTTCTAAGTTTACTATATATATATTTATTTTATTTTTATTTTTATTTTTTATCTCACTGTCCTTTCTTGACATAAAATTTAGGAAGCCAAATGGAATAAGATCTTTTTAGCTTTATTTAAAATATAATTATGTATGCAAATTAAAAAGAAAAATGGAACCTTCAGTCATTCACCCCATCAGATTAAATCATTTTCTAATCCTCGACAGGATAGCCGACACACTACGGAACATTACCTTAAAGGCGTATCTTTGCTTCGTGAATGTCTTTTCTGCTGTCTGAGTCAGCTATAGAAGATTCTTCCTCGCCCCCACGTTGCACAAATGAAAAAAAAATTATCCACGGCTAGCAGATATTATCTTCTTTGAGTTTTTTATTTTTTTCGGACTCATCCTTAAGGTTTTTAAAACGCGTCTGCTATGGAGAGGTTTCCATACCCTTATAAAAAATGGTCTTACAATCCACCTCCTTCAAAGTTCAACGTCCTCGCTGGTACATCGCTCGAGTGCTCAGCATCCTCGCTGGCACACTGCCCAGTGTCCACTCCCCTTTGAGGCTTAGCGTCCTCACTGACACACCGCCTTATATTTGGCTCTGATAACATTTGTAACAGCACAAGCTCACCGCTAGCAGATATTGTTCTCTTTGAACTTTTTCTTTCGGACTTCCCCTCAAGGTTTTAAAAACGTGTCTGCTAGGGAGAGATCTCCACACCCTTATAAAAAAATGTTTCGTTATTCTCTCCAGTAGATGTGGGATCTCACGTAACATAAGCTTATACATGCATGTATGGCCGTCTTCGTATCTTTCTCTTCGAATTATTCCGTGTGCGCACCGATTAACAAAATATATTACTTAATATAAGCTTATTGTTCTATTCCCACCAACTTTTTTCTTTGTTCTTAGACTCTTCATTATTGTCATTTTTCTTTTCTCCGTAGCTGCAAATTGCCGTCCATGTTCTCAAGGATAAGTGCTTTAAATCTTTGGTGTTGTAAATTAAATTTCATACCTATTTTACTTTTTATGAGTACCCTATCCCCTTTAGAGTAAGGAATTTCACTCATTTATTTGAGACTTTAGCCAACCATTCAATTTGAGAAAGAGAGATGAAAGTTGGAAACGTTTGTCGTTCTTTCGACTTTCCCTTTTGGACTTTTCCTCAAAAATTTTGAAACGCGTCTGCTAGAAGAGAGAAATTTCCACACGCTTATAATGAATGTTTTGTTCTCCTCCCGATCTCAAGAACTTGAAATATTTTTACCTTCGATGCCCTAAAACCAAACAAGAAGATAATGTATGAGGTGTGGATAGATAATCTAGGAGGAAGATAATCAATAAAAACTTTTTAAAACTATTTTTTTTATAAATGCTAAAGGTTTTAAAAAATGGATATTTTTTAAATATATACTATCATTAAAATATTCTTTTAGCTTTTTAAAAAGTATAAAGGTATTTTTAAAAAAAAATTAAAAGTTAGTATTTTTGAAGTATAGTTTAAAAAATTTAAAGTTTAATATTTTTTAGACAAAATAAAAAAGTTACGAGTTGTTTATTAATTTAGAAAAAAAAATTATTGTAATAGTAATAATTTATAGTATAATTTGAATCAGAAAAATTTTAATTCAAGAAATTGTTTAATAGATACGTTTTAACCTCTTTTATTTATTTTTTAATAAAAAATAGATTTCAATATTCACAAAAATAAATTCTAAACATAAAATAAAATGAGTTTATGAAGCATTATATAATATAATTATTTGCTTTATTATCTCTTTAGAACATTTTAATCGCATTTCTTTCTATTTTTTATGGCTAGCATTTAATTTTTTTTTTATTATTCCTATAAATTAAAATATACACTTTTTAATTTTATTTTAAATATAAGAAAATAAAACGAATACGGAGAGTAGGGTCAAAATTGGAAACCCATAAAAGTTGAATGATAAAAGGTAAATTAGAATAAATTAAAAGCAAAGTGACCAATAAAAAAATGGAGAAAATTTGAAAAGTCAATAATAAAGAAAGAAGAATAAACAAGTGAGAATCTAATTTTATTATTTATACTTTGAAAAATTATTGCAATTTCTTTCATAATGAAAAAATAAATAAATTGGGGATAATATGAAAAGAATCAATATGTTTTTTTTTTTTTTAATAATACTTTTCTTTTAAAAAATTAATGATTTTTATATATCTTTTAAATACTTTTTTAGATTATTCCAACAAAAAAAAAAATTGGGAGAAAGGGCGAATTTAGGAATATTTTTCATAAGGAAAAAGAGAAGTAAATAAAAGTTTGCTAAAGAAAAAATATTCCTATTGGTCGGCCCTCACTTACGGATATGATTAGAAAATTCGCTATAACTATAGTCAAATTGAAAAAAGTAAAATAAAGTTATTGAGTTAGCTTCCTCTACTCCGTTTGGATTCAATTGGTTCGGTTTGACTATTTCGGGCCGTGATGAAAGTATTTTGGTTTGAATAGTCGATGTTTAGTATTGCTTTTAGGATAATTAACCGTTTGTTGGTTCGTGGATAGACTTTAAGTTCGATTTTCTGAATCGATAAAATATCGTAGGTGAAATTGGATCACATGAAACTGAATCTTATAACATATGGTTAAAGCAATTTTACCAGCACCAAAGGTATCATTGGACTGTTACAAATGGTATTAGAGGCAGACACCGAGCGATGTGCCAGCGAGGAGGCTATTCTCCGAGTGGGGGTAGACACGAGGCAGTGTGCCAGTAAGGACGCTAGGCCCCAAAGGGGGGAGGGGATTTGGCGGGGGTTCCACACCGATTGGAAAAAGGAACGAGTGCTAGCGAGGACGCTGGGCCCTAAAGGGGGTGGATTGTGATATCTCACATTGGTTGGGGAGGAGAACAAAACACCCTTTATAAGGGTGTGGAAACCTCTCCCTAGAAGACGTGTTTTAAAGCCTTGAGGGGAAGCCCGAAGGGAAAGCCCAAAGAGGACAATATCTGCTAGCGGTGGATTTGGACCGTTACAAAATTTGAATGCCTACGAACTAGGTTCAATGAATTGATTGATGCATGAACAAACAGGTAACTTTTGAGTTATTTACTTGCTATTATTTATGGTATGATATTCTAATGAAGTTTTGTGATGCATATGCATCCTATTTATTGATTCATGTTTGTTAGGTTAATACGATCACGTTATGCCCTATGAATATCAAGATGCACCATGTATGATAAGCATGAATGAAAGATCATGAATATATAGATACAACTCATGAAATTTATGTCATGGTAAATAAAAAAGTATTATGTGTATCATCTCATTGAACCATGATTCTTTATGTAGAACCTCAGACATGTTGTATGTCACACAAGCATGGATTACGTCTCTAATATGTTATGTATATACGCATCCACCACGATATTATACACACTCCTTTCTTTCATTGGTTTTTTCTAGTGTGAGTTTGTGCTAGGCCATAGTCATATGTAGGGAGTATGTATACGAACCCACGTAATGAATTTATGCGCGCATACGTGAATTATGTTTGGAGAAGTATTATGCATCCAACTCCACCTAGAAAAGAAAGTAAAACCCAAGAAACAATCATTAAAAGTAGTTCCAACCCGTGATGAAACCTGCTACAAATGGTTGCATTTTCTAACTCCAACAGTTGGATCACTTACTAACTATTTTTAATTACTCGTCCTATGTTTATAATTTTTCTGGGTAAAGACAAGGGGCTCATATACGAATAATAGCACCAGCAAATGAAGCTACAAAATAAGGGTCACGTTGGATATTTTTCCACATTTACGTCATAACTCTCCTGTTAAAGTAGTTTAGTAGCATTTTCATCCTCGAACCTTTACATGGAATATTTTTCTTTTATTCCAATTATATTATATTGTTATAATTCTATCGTTATAGTTTTTTTTGCACGTAGCAGTCATGACATGCACTTAAACACTCTTATTTTAAAAAGAAAATACAATCGTTATAAATATTCATTAGCACGTCATCAAAAATAAAAGGCTTGGATGATTTTTTTTTATTGTATAAGCTTTTATAGTCAATAGTCTAAATATTCCAACTTTAAATATTCAATAGGGTAGCATCATTTTAGATTTATGAGGGTCGTTCTTTCTTGTATATTCTTCCATTAATTACTCCTCCATGGAGTCTAAAAGCTATATATATATATATATATATATATATGTATTCCTCCACAAAGCTATCTATAAAAAGCTTCATTACACGACCTTTTCTTTCCCTCACCATTATTTGTAGCAAAGATGGTTGGATTTTTCTATTCATCACCTCACCACAAAGGAGATCAAAAGGCTATAGACAAAATTAAGGTATGTCCAAACCTTTACTTCTACCATCTTTAATATCTAATCTTATTCATTTTCACAGAACAAAAAGACCATAATTTATCCAAGAGGCTTAGCCATCACATGGGGCAAGGACGACCGATACTGGCGCTTGCCTAGCCGATACCAAAACTTGTAAGCGACTATCCGTTTTCATTTAAGACTTGCATGTTGTTGTCGACATATATTGATATTTAACCTCTCAGGAAGGACCCGAGCGCAGCTGCGGAGCTGCTGCAAGTGTCGTGGCTCGAGGTGACGTGCTCAACCGACAACGTCGAGGCTGGAAAAAGCTATAGAGTTGGCTTCAACGTATCGATGGCACCAGCGGCTTTTGGATGGAAAGGGTGTGAAGTTTACGTTATGGCTAAGATTGGGAAGGCAGGGAAATTTGAATACAAAAAGATGTCGCTTGATAACAAATGTTCTGTTCCAAATAAGTTTAGTATGCCGGAGGAGGATCTTATTATCAGTGTGAAACCTCCACCGAGCTCACCAGGAGACAATTGTCTGTACTTCGGAATGTACGAGGTTTGGAGTGGGAGGTGGAAGGGTGGACTCAAGATCCACCATGCATTTGTTGAGGTGGTTAAGAACTAGTCTCCATCAATCCACGGGATGAACAAACTATACCGTGTTAAAGATATTTAGTCATGTATTATAGTTTATAATATTATCATATTTGATCTTTTATTATAGTCAAATATCTAGATATTTGTCTTCCATTACATTTGTCTTTCATTACGACTTATTATAGGTATCATATTTACCCTGTTATTTTAGTCAAATATCTTGTATCCATTTATTACTCTCTCTGTTACGAATAAGAATGTTTTTAGAAATGTATTCCAAAAATAGGTTAACCTTCAAATAATTTGGGTACATCTCCATCATTTCATCCTCTCGTTTTATATCGCCTCCTCTAACTGATAGTTTTGTCAAAACATTGACGAAGGTTATAACTATAGTGCGCAAGGTCCTTATTTTTTGGGCTAAAATTTGTTCGGGTATTTTCTTATAAATAAGACTCTCGTTTAATAGCAAAGACTCATAGCCTATCACATGGGTTTTGGTTGATCATATACTTACCGAGCATAGATACAGAGAATATGTGATGCCCGAAAGAAAGAGATGGTGGTATAGTCGATCAATACGCCATTGATTATTAAAGACTCATAGCCTATCACATGGGTTTGGTTGATCATATACTTACAAAGCATAGATACAAAGACGATGCTATGCACGAAAGAAAGGGATGGTGGTATAGTCAATCAATACGCCATTGATCAAGTTGATCCTCTTTTCATGTTGAACCACAATAAACTGTTGCATGCTCACTAATTATAATAAATAAAGTAATTAATGAGAAAATGGTGAGTATGGATGCAAAATTAAATACAAAAAAGGTTTGGTATAACTCTACTTCGAGAATTATCACACCTCCAAACTTAAGGGGATTGTTCATCTTTGAGTAATCATTCTCTCTAATCTCTCTTTTTCCTTCTCTTTTTTCATTAAAAAATATATTTTTCTCATGTGTATTTCTATTTGCAAAGTATTCATCAAAACATGATTTTGATCGCATTTCATATACTCCCCTTACTCGACTACAACTTCCTTCATAGATTATGAGTGCAATGCTCCCTAGATTAACATATTCAAATTTCAAAACCTAACTCCTAATTTTTCTCATAGATCTAAGAGAAATTCGAGGATAAGGATTCAAGAACTTGCCAATTTTTCTCGTTTCTTAACGACTTTGGATCCATAACACTTCACCTTTAGATTCTGTGTAGGTTTCGTGAAGGAGGCTCGACCGGAATCAGACTTCTTGTGACCGGAATCGGACTTACTTCCCTCTCTCTAGAACTTCCTTTTTCTTTTTCTTTTCTTTTCCTCTCTTTTCCTTTCTTTTCTTTCCTTTTTTGTTTCTTTTCTTTGCATTTAACTAACCTCCATTTTCATGTGGTTAACTAGAAAGGAGGGTAAAATGACCAAATTACCCCTCTCAGTGGTCTTGGATCATTTTTCTAATTTTTTCCCATTTTTTCCTTTATGTTTTTCTTAAGTTTATGAGTGTTCGGAGCATTTTTCGCTTCTACACAATCTTGAAATTCAACCCTTAAGACTCTCAATAAAATCTCAGGAGTTTGGTCTCGATAGAAAAAATTAGGTATTTAATACTTCGTCGAGACTCGGGTGTTACACCATGGTATGTGCTTGTTAAGAACCATATGTCATTTGATTTTGTTGTCCAAAATTTGGAGGGTAATTTGTCTTAGGTGGTATTTACTAATTGCATGAAGTTTGTCCCTTCCATGAGAAGTTTCGATGGTTTCTTAACCCTAGGTTGTAAGCGTTTGAGAAGAGGTTATTTTTCTTGTTTCCTTGACTAGTTTGACTTTACACGTAACATTGAAGCTGGATTACTTGGACATAGGTCAAGAGTGTGTTCCTCTCTACAATATACACAAGATTCAGTTGATGGTTGAGTAATTACAACAGCCGCTTGGACTGGCTTTAGTCATTGGGCCTTGTCCCAATGCTAGAGTCCGTAGAATATTAGTCATGAAGTTAATTGAGAGTTGATAGAGGTCAAAACATCAATTTCAAGTACTCCTCGATTCTTTTTTTTTTTTTTTCTTTGGATTGCTTCTCACATGAGCCACTAACAATTGTTAGATGCTATTCTTTCTAAGATCTCATGATTTACATTGTATGTCTTTGACAAGATAGCTCCATTGGCGGATGCATTCACCACTTGTTTAGTAGCAATGTTCAGTCCATTGTATAAAGTTTTCATTTAGATAAAATGGGGTAGCGAAGGTGAGGACATTTTCTAAGCATCTTTCTTGAATCTCTTCCAAGCATCACCTAATGTTTCATCTTCAAACTATTGAAAAGCAACAATTTCGTTTCTGAACTGTGCATTTCTAGTGGGTGAGAAATACTTGATCAAAAATTTCTCTACTAGACTATTCTAAGACTCAATTGCTCCCGGTGCTAAGGTGTTTAGCCATGATTTAGCACCATCACTCAAATAATAAGGGAATAAACTCAATCTAATCACGTCTTTATTCACTCACTAGATTCGGAATGAGCCACTAACTCCCAAAAATAACTTCAGATGTAGGTGGGGGTGGGTGGGAGTCTTCTAACGGTAGTCCATAAAATGGCGCAATGGTTTGTAGCATTTGAAACATCACAAGCTTTATCTTAAAGTAGTAGCTAGCTCCTCCATAGCTGGGTTTGCATATGTTATGACTCTCATTTCTCTTATGTTAAATGAATAATATTAGCAAGGATTCTCACCGGATTATTAATCACTGCTCGATTTTCAAACTCCTATTCTAGTTGGGATCGATAGTCTTCTTGTTGTATATTCTTTTATGTTATTCTCAACATTTGCATCAACCTTCGCCTAAAGGTTCTCTCTATTTCATGATCCAAAATAACTTTCAAACCCGTAGGTGGGTTCATACACTAAATTCTGCAACACAAAATTAAGAAACAAAAAACTTGATCGCTTATGAAGGTATATAGTAAAATAGTTTGAAATTCACCAAGTATACATTGTCATAAGCCGTAAGTAATAAGTAAATTATTAAATTATTGATTATGGAGAGAACCTAGTTTTTGGTTATTTTTGTTGTTGAAAATTAAATGAGTTTTAAGTCTCATTCAAATGTGCGTTGACGAGTGTAAAATATCTAAACAAAATATATGCGGAATGACAACTATTATAGAAAAATAGAGAGCAACAAGAAAATCAATAAATATGAGGAAGGTTCGGCGACATTAATAACAACTCTTTAATAAACTAAAATCGCACGTCAAAATGCTTTAACGACATAAAACTCACTTGCCTCTCCTATAAAGTTTATCTCTAAATACAAACTAATTTACACAGATGAATCAACATCTTAATCATACAAAATTAATAGAATAAGAAAGAGTGAGTGATTAGAGAGTTACCAAGCTTGTTGTTGTCTTTCAATGGAAGTTTCCGTCCTTTTAGCTCTTTTGTCCCTTTTGTTGCTTTAAGCTATCCTTCTAAATCAATTTTCCTTTTGTTGTCATCAGTTGTCGAATCAGGGTGCTTCTTTCTCATCCTTCCTTTTCGTTTCTGTCTTTTCGTTTTTCATCTTGATTGTTGCACTTCTTTTTTGGAAACCTTTCCATTTTGTATTGTTTCTTTCTTTTCGTTTAGAGACGAGAAGGGATTCATCCACCTAAGTAGTTTTTAATTGGATAGTCAACAATCCACGTGGCTTGTTGATTTGGATTAAAATTTTCGTGTCATCCCAGATAAATTTGTTGCTAGAATTGGTACATAATCAGGGTTAGCAATGTAACGCCCCTAATTTTCTTACCCTAAACTAGTGACGTCACTTCCCACGTGCTTTAAACACATACGTTGAATCTCATAATAAATACTTTTAAAATAAGGTCATGGACTTACATATTCAGTTCAAAACATAAATAAAGACAACATAGTTTTTTAACATAAAATAAATCGGAATAAAACACCTATCAACTAGTAATTCAATTCAATGCTACTCCCTATTATGATCTATCCTGACTTTCATGGCCTTTCCAGCATTCACCGTCATTCGTGCATGCTTTGCTTTTACCTGAAAAATATAAGTTAGCACGTGGCTTGAGTATTTTAAGAAATACTGGGGTTAGGGGTTAGTAATGTAATCACACACAATACATGGTTGGGACCTATCTTTTAAAATCATAACATGACTTTAGGCTCCTTCCAGTTCCGGGCAGGGTTGTATGCATGGTACCTCTCTACACACAATCCACATACGCGCACATGGATCCACCAAGTGTACGTACCTTCTGGGCCTGACTTGGTCGGGCACAACGCATTACTCGTCACTGGACGCCTTAAAAAAGTAAAGGCCCGCATGATATCATGCCGAACATAAATATCGAAGGTACGCATCTATACTAGCATAACGTAATGGAGAAGTATCCTGATGCGCATGACATACATACATGCATGAGGTCCCATGATTTTAATTCATAACGTAACATTGATTTCATTTCCTTTCTCCTCTCATCCATAACATATTTCATATATGCATCATTTATACATGACAAACATCACATAATCCATCACATAACTTTACATGGTAAGACATTATATTACATGCATGGCATTTCATTTCATTCATAATATAGTGTAATGGATATCATATGCATACATCGCATACATCACATGACAATACAAAAAGCATATAAGCATCACATAATTAATATGGTACATGCAGGAGCCACAGGACTTGCACCATCAAACATCAATCAATGAGCTAACTCCAACAGTAAGGTCACTTACTTGGTTAGTCTTGGTCGAAGTTACTAATTCAATCAAGCCATCAAGCTAAGTCAATCAAGCCATCGAGCCAGGTCAAGATTTACTACCGCATCATGGTTCAGCATAGATGTTCTGCCTTATTACTAAATAACTCAATTAAATGTATCATTAGACTCAATTTATATAAATTGATATCTTTTCATGTTCAACCATGAACTATTTCAATGTTTACTAACTAAAATAAATGGAGCAATTAATGAGAAGATGGTGAGTATGGTTGCAAAATTATTTATAAGGGGGCTTGGTATAACTCTACTTTTGGAGAGTTATCGGTCGTTCCTTATCGCCAGTTCGTCTTCAAGTTTGAAGTTTTCGTATTTTGTTTTGCAATTGTCTCACAAACCCATTTTTCACTTTGTAATAAATTTGAACGATACCTTCTTATTATAATTGGATTTTGTTTTATATTTAATTTTGGTGGTGTTGTCTCAATTTGGATTTAAATTTTATCGGGTTTTCATATTTATTTTATTTTATATTACTTTTTATTTGTTTTCACTTTCGTCTTTTTAGTCTCGAGTTTCGAATCCTCGAAATTCAAGTCATGAGACAGGAAACAAAAAAAGTATCGTGGTAGTGACCAGGATTGCTACCATGATTGCTTTAATGACACTCGTTTTGTTCTAAATAAAAACTCGAAGGGTCACCTAGAATGTCTAGGATTACAAAATACGTCTTGATTTCTCTATAGCAAGTTGGAGAACGTGTTAGGTAGAATATTGATCTGACTCACTTATTAATTGTTAGAAATGATCTAATCCAAATCATTCACAGAAACATGTGAGTGAGTTATCTTATACAATGAATTTGTATAAACACGAAATATTTAATCTTTTTTTATAAATTTATTAATTGAAAAGATTAATATTTTTTTAAGTTATGAGCTCCAATTGTAAGATGGAATTATTATAATTATGAATCACTCCGAAAAATTATCTTGCTTGTAATGATTATATCTATGAACACAAGTTATTCCACAAAATTCAACGGTAGATCTATAGCGGAGAAGAATGGATATCAAATGATTAAAAACTTTAATTAATTAAATTTACATTATTAGAGCTTAAAATCAATAAGTATATAGTTAAACTAAAAGAATCACTTTGAATGTTGACATAAATATTTAAAATATTTGAATCGATAAAATATTATTTCATATTTAAAAAGATTCTCTTAAAGTTCCAACAAATAGAACATCCCACACACCTCGGAAGAATTCTCCACACCTCTCGGAAGAATTCTCTAGAGATTTTTTCTATCTCAAAGCCAAGGAGACTCCCACATGTTTTGTCCTTGTATTTCATGAAAATTTTGTGAAAATTTTGTGAAGGACGTTTCATATCATTGAAAAGCATCTCAAAGACTTACAGACCACGATCTATATAAAGGTCGGTTCATGTCCAAAAATAAAATCAAACTAAGTTCTAATATTTCAGTTGTGCAAATGAAATAGTTCACTCCCTTCCATATGTTGGATGACCTAAAAATCACATAAAGTACGTGAATGAAGACAACATGTTGAAATGACCAATATTGAACGATAGGGAGCAATCTTTATGAAAATGAACATTTATATTTTGCACATAAAATGTCGAAAGAAACTTTCCATTGATAGGACCAATCCTCAATCGGTCGTTATCCACATTTTCGTACACTCCCTTTCCATAGATCTCTTTGATGACATTGACACCTCAACTGTCGAGGTTCTAAGTTTGCGACGGTAACGTTAATTTTCAAGATGTCAATGTCAAGAAAAGAGTTATTTACAAAGCAGGCTCCTCAAAATGCTCATACATTTGCAATGAATATAATTAAGCTAGCAAATTAACATTGTCATCATAATGGAACCAACAAAAAGCTTTGGCAGCTAAGAACAAAGATGTGGAAGCAACAAAAGTTATTTAAAGAGCATAGCTGCTCAAAGTGCTCACACATTTACATGTACCATACCATGATTTCAAATTCCAAGCAGGTTAATCTCAAACAACATATCTATAAGTCACATACCTTCCTGCAGTCTCACTTGGTCGGATGATCTTCAAGACTTGTCCACGCTTCAACCCGTAATATCGAGCAATTGGATCAGTGACCTGAATGCGAGGTAGCTGAGACAAACAAACACAACATTATGTTAGAACAAAATTGTAACGGTTCAGACCTACCACTTGCAGATATTGTCTTTTTTGGGCTTTTCCTTTCGAGTTTCTCCTCAAGGTTTTTAAAACGCGTCTACTAGGGAGAGGTTTTCACACCCTTATAAAGAATGTTTTGTTCTCCTCTCCAACCGATGTGGGATCTCACAATCCACCCTCCCTTCGGGGCCCAGTCATCGCTGGCATTCGTTCCCTTCTCCAATCGATGTGGGACCCCCCAATCCACCCCCCCTTCGGGACCCAGCGTCCTTGCTGGCATACCGCCTCGTGCCCACCCCCCCCTTCAGGACTCAACCTCCTCGCTGGCACATCGCACGGTGTCTAACTCTGATACCATGTGTAACAGTTCAAGCCCACCGCTAACAGATATTGTCTTTTTTGGGTTTTTCCCTTTTGGACTTCTCCTCAAGGTTTTTAAAAAGCATCTGTTAGGGAAATGTTTCCACACCCTTAATGCTTCATTCTCCTCCCCAACCGATGTGGGATCTCACAAAAACGATATACATTTCAAGAGATTTTTTCTTTAATGAGTTCACTCTGGTGTCTTTCGAGAGAAAAAATCGATACTCACCTGTGTTTCTTTCACCGTATACCTCTCCAACAACGTCTTCTTCTCTTCATTTGTCAGCAGCTGATGCTCAGGAATAAGAACATGATCTTTAACATTAACCATCAATTCAGCTTCCTTCAACAAGAAGTAGAAAAGGGCAATTATAAGCATAATGATATGGAAATCACAAAACTTTTGCAGCTTAATCTCAAACAATACCTGGAAAACCTCCAAATGGAATTTAGAAGATATTTCACTTATACAAGTACGAGCAAACGGGGTCAAATTCTGTTGAACAACCAATATTGCTCGAAAAACATTCTCCGATTTCATACGATTTGTATACGTTTTCATCGTCTTGACACCGACCTTCGGCTCTTCGGGAAAAAATATATATATCTGTAGAAACGAGCGATAAACAAGAGAGGAACAAATAAAAGGACCACTAACAATTCAGAGTATCATTGAATAACATGAAACTCTACCTGATCAGAGCTATTATTTCTCATGGATTTATTGATAACAAGATCTTCTCTCTTCATGTTCTCACCATACTTATTCCTAAATTGATTTCTTGACATGTCAATGTCCAAATCTCCAACATAGTAGCCTCGGTCTTTCAACATTTGCATCAAAGTTTTTCGGACTCTAAACAGTCTGGTGATTTCCTCCTCTGCTAACACCATCTCTTTCAGCTAATACATCGTCAAGCAATACAGTTCTTAGTCATTATTTTCAACGAGTAGTACGAAGAACAGGATAAATCTCAAACCCTAAACCAAAAACAGGGGAAATTAATCGTACAGCATATAAGAATTCCAGAGCCAAATAAAAGGAAATCGCTAAATCACAAACACTCGATTCGACGCATATATTGAAACGTTCAGATAAAATTTCGGACAGTTCTCAATCATTATTCTCAATAAGTTATTATTCTCAATAAGTAGTACGAAGAACCGTATAAATCACAAACACTAAACCAAAAACAGAGGGGAAATTAATCGTACAGTATATAGGAGTTCCAGAGCCAAATAAAAGAAAATCGCTAAATTACGAACATTTTATTCGACACATACATTGAAACGTTCTGATCAAATTTCGAACAGTTCTCAATCATTATTCTCAATAAGTAGTACGAAGAACCGTATAAATCACAAACCCTAAACCAAAAACAGAAGGGAAATTAATCATACAGCATATAGGAGTTCCAGAGCCAAATAAAAGGAAATCGCTAAATCACAAACACTTGATTCGAAACATACATTTAAACGTTCTGATCAAATTTCGAACAGTTCTCAATCATTATTCTCAATAAGTAGTACGAAGAACCGTACAAATCTCAAACCCTAAACCAAAAGCAGAGGGAAATTAATCGCACAGCATTTAGGAATTCCGGAGCCAAATAAATGGAAATCACTAAATGACAAACACTCGTTTCGACGACGCATACATTGAAACGCTCCGATCAAATTTCGGATCTGTGATTTGTTTCGTCGCATACATTGAAACAGATCAAATTTCAAAAAGAAGTATACATTCGTGATTTACATATGAATAATTTCAGAGAGTATCGATTTCCTCCTACTAGAAAGTAGAAAAAACGCCCCAAACCCTAATCCAGCGAACAACAAGAACAAAATCAAATCCATCAAAAAAAATATATATATCAACAAAATCACAGATCCGAAAACAAGAGTGCTACGAACTTCTAAGAAGAAAATGTATGGGGAAAACCTGATTAAGAAGGAAATTATCGTTCAATTGATTTCTCCAAATAAAAAGTGAAGAATGAATACCAAGTTTGTTTCAGTGCTTTCTCTCTCAACCCAAATACGTTGGTTAAGGTCTTCCTCCAACCCAAAAGGAAATTATAAATTTATTTATATCATTTTCAAATTATATTTTATGAAAAATATAAATTTATTTTATCGTTTTCAAATTATATTTTATAGAGCATTGAATAATTTCCCTTACAATTTAATTAACTTTTTAATAAAAATTTTATTTTATTAAAAATAATTATTTTATTTAAAATGTATTTAAGTTTTGAAAAGTTTTAAGCTTATTTTTATTTCTAATTCAAACAAATGATTGAACTATACTCATGTTTATTCAGCCAATTAAATTAATTAAAAGCTCCCGTAGAAGTTAATTTCATATAAATTCAACTGCGACATCTATTTTTATTCTTTAGTTTAATAATTGTAAGAATGGAAATTAAATTGTTAAATTTTAAGATGGTAATTAATGTCTGACATAAATATTAAACTAAAAAAATTAAATTAATAATGAAAGTCGGAGAGTTTTCTCCTCTCCTTACTTTTTTAGGGTCCTTCGTATTTAGGTTGTACCTTTAAAGAAAACAATCCTAACACGGGAAGTTGATGTTGTTGGGTGTCCTTGCGAGGTTCTTTCTCTGATCCGACCACTTTGAATTGAGAACGTCTCACTATGAATTCATAGACGGAACACAGATTCCACTACAGAAAATCTCTCGCTACACAAATCGCGTAACTGCATTTGTTCAATCGGAATCGCCAAAGAGTGACAAACACGAATGCTTGGAACTGGAGTCTCAGATTTTACAGTTCCATGGCAAAATATTCGGTCGAACACATGTGCCTGAGTTGCCTTATATAACACTCCAAAGAAGCTTCTTTTTTTTTATTTGGATCATTGTTTTTAGAACAGAGGAACAATCATTCAGTTGCGTTTCTTATTTTCTTTTTTCTTTTTTTTATATATATACATAAGAAATAAAAAATAAAAGAGTGATGTCTAAATTTTTAAATATACATTTTCATCACATAAATTAAGTACAAATGACTGTACAGATTGTTCATCAATTGCGCACGCTCGTGGGGCTGATTGCAGTCGAGTTTAGTTTGAAACAACATCGTTGCATGAGAAATAATTTCATGCATCGACCGATACGCTAAGAGCATTCAGCTCAACGTGCTGCTTACCCTCTTTCTGGGGATGAACGATAACGGTTGCGCAAGCCTCAGCTCTCGAAGATGAACAGTCCCCGACAACTCGAGATAGCGTTATGGAACTCACCAATGGCTTCCCATTACAAAACTCATCTGGTTTATTTTGGTCGTTGGAGATGATCTCCCATTCCTCTTTTAGAGCAGCTACTTGCAGACCCTTGTCCACGTGGCTTTCGACCTCGAAACCAGTTGGCAAGATCACATAGTCGTTCAGCGGGTCGTAGAAGGGGTCGGGATCGCCTGCTTTGAGCCAATGCTTGAGGCTTCGGAATAAGCGGTGGTCTCTAAGAACGCGCTGGTGCTCACCAGGGACCCCAATCCTCGCTACTGCATCAAGTCCATCGGCCTGAAAAGAAAAAAGCACCATGCCTTCTGAGCATTTTTCGCAATCACTTTCAACCAAAATGAACCAAAATTAGCAGCAACAGAGTGTGAGAAAGTTACATGTTCATGTTCGACTAAAATGAACCAAAATTAGCAGAACACAGAGTGTGAGAAAGCTACATGTTCGTGTTCGACCAAAATGAACCAAAATTAGCAGCAACAGAGTGAGAAAGCTACATGTTCGTGTTCGACCAAAATGAACCAAAATTAGCAGCAACACAGAGTGTGAGAAAGCTACATGTTCATGTTCGACCAAAATGAACCAAAATTAGCGGCAACACAAAGTGTGAGAAAGCTACATGTTCGTGTTCGACCAAAATGAACCAAAATCAGCAGCAACACAAAGTGTGAGAAAGCTACATGTTTGTGTTCGACCAAAATGACCAAAATTAGCAGCAACACAGAGTGAGAAAGCTACATGTTCGGAAAAGGATCACGTATTCACATGGTAGGAAATTATCAAAACTATTGGCTAAAGTACATCCGAAGCAAAACGACACAAGGACAGACCTCCAAGAGGCTCTTAGTAAAAAACATTATGGGACGTTTCGGGATTCTATCTAAAATTCTAGATCCGAGTTAAAAACTTCATAATTTATCTTAACAATGGAAAAAAATACATCAGATCATCATCTCAAAAGCGAAACAAAACAGAATAAACCTCCAAGGAACTCTTAGTAAAAAGGGTTTGGAGCATAAACATATTTCACGAAGCGGAATCTCAATGCGCTAATTGATTAGTTAGAAGAAGAGGGTGACATAACAAACCATTGCCGATTCCACGGGAACTGTCCCATCACCATCGACGTAAACATACTTCGGCTGAAATCAAGAAAATTCAAGTAAGCTTTCGAGATTGATTTTTATAACTTAAAAGATAGCTAAAAGAGAGAGAATCATAGGACAAAATTGAATTGCGTAGCAAAAAGTTAAATCATAATTGAAAAGATGCTATAGAATAGACAACAATGACCTCAATGTATCGCAGTTTATGCAAATCAGCAACAGGATTTTCTGCATCTCCATAGCTAAACCAAGAAAAATTCGACATATCAGAAAATAACACGATAAAGCAAACATCAAAATAATCAAAACGTCTCGTCTGAAATGAATTCACGTCAAATATCATTTAGCATAACGAAGACTTACCAAACGGTATGCGGCGTCTCGAGACCTGTTGCATATATATTGTAAAACTTGACCTGAGGAGGTAGTTTAGCATTCTTTAGAATTTCCCTCGTCTCATTCGCCCATTTCAAGATCTCCAAATTAAATGGCAGGGGAATATCCATTCCATCATGAAGAATCTGGTTCGGTTCAAGTATATAGAAAAAAATGTGTTATAACTTCGATCTCGTACGTGGTTTATTTATAGTCGCTCACACAACAAGCAATGGTACCAAAAACCACAAGCTTTCCAAACCTTACATCAAAATCATCTATTTCGAGAACTTTCTAAGCAGAACGATCGATGAGAATAACGTTCTTATCTGATAATGTTTCCTTTTGAAAAATGACAATAAGCAATTAGAACTCACCATGTTTTTCGAAAGAGATTCTGTCAGTATTTCGACACTTTCTTTAAGCGGGTAAGATTCCAACATCTTGTGAGCGTTTCCATCCGCGTCAAGTTTCTCTCTCCAGACTTCAAGTAGAGGAATGTGTTGCCAATCAAAGTCCGGAGAGCCCATTAGTTCATAAATGGATGGGCACTCAATAAGCTGAAGAGGGGAAAAACCCAGTATTAACTAAGCCAGAAGAGTATCCAAAAATTCAAATACAATTCAAAAACTAAAACACGATCTGCACAAGAACATCAAACTGAAAAAAACACAAACCTCTACAAATCCACAAGAAAAAAAAGAGAAGAGAACGATTTCTTTAGAAGACGAGCATCAGTCACATTTGAGAGGAAAGAAATCAAAATAAGTTCTTCATATTCTGTAACGCCCCATGCCCACCACTAGCAGATATTGTCCTCTTTGGGCTTTCCCTTTCGGACTTCCCCTCAAGATTTTTAAACGCGTTTGCTAGGGAGAGGTTTCCACACCCTTATGAAGGGTGTTTCGTTCTCCTCCCCAACCGATGTGAAATCTCACAATCCACGCCCTTCAGGGCCCAGCGTCCTTACTGGCATACCGCCTCGTGTCTACCTCCTTTGGGGAACAGCCTCCTCGCTGGCACATCGCCCGGTGTCTGGCTCTGATACCATTTGTAACGCTCCAAGTCCACCGCTAGCAGATATTGTCCTCTTTGGGCTTTCCCTTTCGAGCTTCCCCTCAAGGTTTTTAAAATGCGTCTGCTAGGGAGAGGTTTCCACACCCTTATGAAGGGTGTTTCGTTCTCCTCCACAACCGATGTGGGATCTCACATATTCAATCTACCATAAGTATTAAACCACTTAAAGGCTAAAATCTAACGACAACCCGAAAGAACCAAGCTCAACTGAAAAGTCAAAAGATAGTAACCAGAGAAAAGATGGCTCGACACTGCCACGTCAATCACAAGACCAAATTCCTCCATCTTAAAAAATAAATTAAATATGAGCGTGCAACATATAATGGACATTGTCCTTTTGATTCATACCAGTTGGTGCATGCTCCACTTTGATATGAAGAAGTTCTCTCTCCATCCATTAACGAATGACATTCCACTCACAAAGGTAGATGTAACATATCCAGGTGCACCTGTTAAACACATATTTCAATTATTCAGACTAGCAATTGCAAAAACAATGAACTCTCACAAATATGGTAAGAAATCTTTCATATCTTAAATACTTTTGAATCTCACCCTGGAATGGAGCAGCAATTGCAATCCAATTCTGCACATACTTCTCAAAAATCTGCAAACAAATGTAGGAAACTATTTGATTAAAAATCTTCATGTAGCAGAGAAGAAATACACGAAAATAGACATGAAACAGAAGAATCGAGCCTCCACCCTTCTCCGAAAGAAACACTAAAATGAAATAAACAAACAAAATAACTTGGAATGTTTTTATGTGAATCAACTAATCAGTGCAAATTGTAGAGAGAATGGATCACCCAAATTATACAATGCAAGATTTTTGCCCCTCCATTGAAAAAAATTGTTGGTTCCATAGGAGTTCGGATGAAAACGGTTATAGATGATTATAGATAAAGAATGTGGAGAACGAAAATCTTTACTTCGCTGCACAGGCTCATGAAGCATTTCACTAAAAGACCGCCCATTGAATGACTAATAAGATTAATCTTTTTCCCTCCTGAAGCATTATATACTGCCTCCAGTTTCGCAGCTAAGAGATCTAACGTTTCTGGCAACCTAGAAAAAAAACAGGTAAGAAAAAGTGTAACAAGAACCCGAACAACGAACCTAAGAATAATATAAACAATCGATATCGGAAAACTCAATAAGGATATTACAAGTCGTGCATAAAGCGCATAAAGTGCAAAGCAGGGACAGTATTAGATGACCTGATATGTAAGTTTGCAATAACTGAATGCGACACTTCGAAGTCTACTCAACTCAAAAAATTTATCTATGCAGGGCAAGATGGATGAAAGATGATAAAAGATAAACTTGAAAAAGCAAGAGGAGACCGTTCCTAGTTATAAAGAAAAAGATGTTTTGTTTCAGCAACTATATAAAATAAAAGCTAGATATGTGTTAAAATAACTTATAATGGCTATATTCTAGGCTAAAATACATTAACAAGATACGCAATTTCGATGTTCTCCGGAATCATCATCTCGTTCCAAGTATACTTATCATGGTTTTATTTCAGGATAAAGCGATACGGGTACTTCCTACTTGGTTAAGCATGATATTCCGAGCCCTAAGGTTATTGTCACTTCCATGGAAGTCTTGTCAATTATATCTATCAATTTAAAGTCAAGCAAACCTCGGTCAGTATTGCAAAATGAAGAACCCCCATAAGAATGGCATATTCCGACTTCTGAGGTGTCACTTTTCAGTATCGATAATAAGCCTTTTTTTACATCACGTGATAAAATAATCTGAAGTTTAGTTGATACCTGTTACTTTGTCGAAAATCATATCCGAACCCAAAAAGCGTTTTTCCTTCTTGAAAACCCCACTTGGTCATTTCAACGATCATGTCATGGAAATAGTAAACAGAATCGCATCCAATGATCTAGGATGCAAATAAAAAATCTTGTTCAGTCAATTAGATATGAGTTTCAACTACTTTAATTGGCTAATTGAAGAAAGACAATCAGAAAATATTTGTACACTGAATCGAATATTTTCAAGAATTCATATGGCTTGAAGTTTTGGGATAAAATATAAGAACTACACACAGTTTCGACAAGAATCATCGCTAAGCCCTATAAGATTTTCCACATACATTAACACAATACAACATACTCATGCAATTGAGAGTCGGAATGTGCTTGTATGCATAAAGCGTGCATGTATATACTGATACTTTATCTACAAATCACACATTTATCTATGGTTACACATAATTATATACAAACCGATCGTTAAAAATAAAACATACATGTCTTAGTGTGTGCAGATGCACGTGAAGGAAAGGATTAGATTTTTCGGTCAATAACGTCATCCCAAGTGCCAACGGATTTGGACTTCAGAATTTTTTAAAAGCAAAATTCAGTATATAACAAGACTAAAAGTATACCATGTCAGGGTCCAATGTATCGATTGCATACAATCCGTTTCTCTCATCAGGAACTTTGATTTTGATCTTCGGATCAAAACATACAGACTCACCTGTTTCACACGAAGATATTAGTGTACTAGAAAAAGAAAAAGAATGATGGCAAGCTTTTCTGTCTTTTTTCGTGTTCTTTTTCCCCGCTCGACAATTGAAAGCATTTTCTCATCACATATCACAAGCACCGGGGAAAACAGGAAAAAAAATTGTGTCAGAAGTTTTAGAGGGGAAAAGAGTCATCGACATAACTACGAAAAATGAAAAGTTAGCAGCTCGACCATTCAGGTCGCATTGCACCTCAATCACAATTAACCATGACTCAATTTTGCTAGCTTTGTATTAATGTGATACTCAATTGCTCCTTATTCCAATGACAACAGACTAGCCATGTCATGCAAAACGAAATCAGTTTCCAGCCAACTACTTGACAAGTCCACTAATCGACTCGTAACGTTGGATAAAATCAATACTGAGGCAGCATTGACTTAAGTACCCACCTATTCATTGTAAACTACCTCTAATTCATGGCAATCTTTGTAAGATCTCTTCAAGACAAATTAGTATGACCTTTAAGCAGAATCCGTTGCTCCTTAAAACCCAGGTTTGACTACATTTGTAACAGCCTAAGCCCGCCGCTAGCAGATATTGTCCGCTTTGAGCTTTCCCTTTCAGGCTTCCCCTCACGATTTAAAACGCGTCTCCACACCCTTATAAAGAATGTTTCGTTCTCCTCCCCATCCGATGTGGGATCTCACAATCCACCCCCTTCGGGGCCTAACGTCCTCGCTGGCACTCGTTCCCTTCTCCAATTGATGTGGGACCAATCAACCCATCCCCTTTGAGGCCCAGCGTCCTTACTGGCACATCGCCTCGGGGTACGGGACTCAACCTCCTCGCTGGTACATCGTCCTTTGTCTGGCTCTGATACCATTTGTAACAGCTCAAGCCCAAGCCCACCGCTAGCAGATATTGTCCGCTTTGGCTTTCCCTTTCGAGCTTTCCCCTCATAGTTTTAAAACGCGTCTACTATGGAGAGGTTTCCACACCCTTATAAAGAATGCTTCGTTCTCCTCCCCAACCGACATGGAATCTCACAACATTTGAGTCATTTATCAAAGAAGTTCTCACGACACAATTGAACAACTGATAATACGGGAATCATAACAAATTTCATAAATTAGAAGGCCATCTAAAAGATGCTAAAGCTGGAGAAGCTGAGCTAAGTTTCTACACCTTCATATTCAAATAACTACATTGATGACTACCATTTCCTTGCTTTCCCAAAAATTTTGAGCAACCAAATCATTTCGAAACATCATATTCCAAGGAAACCCAAACCCTAAAACAAGAACACAAATTGAAAGCTAAAAAAACGACCCCCAATCACCAAAGCTACCTGAAATTTACAAAGAAAAACTAGTGTCGAAACAAAATAGAAAGCCAATAACATTACCAGAAGAAGGATCGTAAAAAGACCAGAGGTCGGTTCGGAATTTAGCATCAGCCCCTAATATCCTGACCCAAACTCGCTCCTCTTTGCCCGTATCCTCATGAACCGCGTTCAAGATCGAACCAGCAACTCCCGGAACCAAAAGAACAGGATCGAGATTCGGATCGACGTACGGCTCGGGGTTCTTGATCAGCTTCAACCATAACTCCACCGACTTCACTATCTCCTCCAAGAGCACAGCCATACCAATCAAACCAAAGAAGGCCAATTCGCAGGCAGAAAGCTGGTCAACGAACCCCAAATCGGAGAAGAAAGAAGAAGAAGAAGACAGCGACGGCGACGGCGAGCAGGAGAAAGAGGATCGGATAAGGATTTGGAAATGTCTGAAGCGTGGCAACCAGAAATCTGAAGGAAAGGGGTTGAGGTTTGTCCGGACTTGCAAATGATTGAATCGAAGTCGTCGGTCGATGTCCTC
Source organism: Cucurbita ficifolia (assembly GCA_033971965.1). NCBI lineage: Eukaryota > Viridiplantae > Streptophyta > Magnoliopsida > Cucurbitales > Cucurbitaceae > Cucurbita > Cucurbita ficifolia. The sequence goes on from CM066979.1 coordinate 3,725,002, forward strand.
CACGGCTCCACCTCAACAGATAAATCCATAATTTATTTCTATTTAGAAAATTAAAAAATGTGGGAAAAATCCACACAAATAACAAGAGTTCCCAATGTTTTTCTTTTTTTTTTTTTTTTTTTTTTTAGAATTTATTTAAGACTTTTGTATTTTTACTGATCCTTAAATTTAGATCTTTCCATTTTTTTGCGTTTGATAAATATGTTCTATTATTTAATATTTGTACTAATATTATTTAATAAATATGTTCCATTTTTTTTACGGTTAGACTTGGTTAGATGACTTGATTGCTATATGAACGTGTGCCCTATGCCCCATGCCCTGTGCCTTCTATATGTGTCGTGTTTTATTATTTTTTGACGTGTACTATGTGTACGTTTATGCTATGATATGCATTGTGTCATGATTACAAGTTATGTTATGCATAAGTTACATTATGATGTGATTACGATATGTTTTGAAATTATGTTGTGATATCGATGTGGTATGATGCATGCCCCTCCATAAGTCACACAAAAACTATGTTAACATGTTCACCGTGTGCCTTTTAAGACATTAGAAAGTCATGCATGTAATTATGAAAGATATGACAAGTATTATGTACCTATGTCTCATAGAAATACTATGTCATGAAAAGATTGGAGTTATGTCCTGCATCGTGAGCTTATGTATGGCAACGTCATGCATTTTTATATGTCATCTACATCGAGATACTTCCCCATTATAATTAGTACGGACACATACATTACAATATCTATGTATGTCATAATATTATGCGGACTTCTTTCCTTTCATGGCTCTGGCAGCTCAAGTGTATGTTAGTTGAAGGGCAGGCCCAAGGGTATTTATACACCTGTTTGGTGGGTCCATATGTGCATGGGTCGTGATATAAAAAGTACTACACATCCAATTTTCGCCCAGGCTGATAATAGAGTAAAAAAAACTATGATGTTTTTATGAAAAGATAGGTCTCCCTCATAATTGCATGTTATGCATTTTCAATCTCAATAGTGGGGCTACTTACTGAGTATTTTTAAATATTCAAGTACGTGTTACTTATTTTTCAAATAAATTTAAGGCACTTCTGTACGAACGATAGTGTCACTGTGTAGACCATAGGAATGCAGCCAAAATAGTTGCATTTCTGTTTAATTGTAGCCCTTAGGTTAAATCAAGTCGTAATAATTATTACTTTGAACTTATTGTTATTTCGTTTTCACTATTCCTTTGATGTTTACTTTGATTTGAATGAATTTTTTGAAATAGTTTAAGCCCATAACCTCGTTTATGAAATGTTTTAAATGAATTTTTCCTTACTTAATAAATACGTCATGCATGTAATGACGACCTTATTTTTAATAGGAAAATAGAGTCATTACAGTTGATATTAGAGCTCTAGAAAAACATGTAGCGACAACCTTGTTTTTCATGGTCTTGCAGCAAACGCTTCATTATCGTCAAACATGTCTTATGCAAGATAATAAATTTTACTATGCTTGGAATGTAAGTACTACGTTTAGATTTAGAAGGATTTATATTATGATTGTGGAATTACAGCGTCATAAAAAGTAGTAAGCTACGGAACACTAATATACGCATGAAAATGATGTTCTTGAAGAAGGTTAGATATTTCAATCAAATGTCTCGAAACATAGAAAAACAATGTAGTATTATAACCAGAGAGGCGAAAAGGGATGTACCCACGTATATTAATAAATTACTGCAAATGAAAGTTACCAAGTTGGCCGGGTCGACCGTAAGATCCTATAGACTATTATGATTATCGAAAATGGTAGTGTCAAAAGAAAATCATGTCACTGCGGAGTACTTAACTATGAAATCGACTTATCAAATAGGAATTTTACAAAAAATTGAAATTAAAATGTTCATTATTTATTGAATATAAAACATATATCTAATTAAAAAATAATAATGAAGGTTTAAATAAACAGTGTTAAGAGTTATATGTATGCCCGTTAAATATTATTGTTTTATTTTTTAAAAAAAATTATATAAATAAAAATTAGATTTTTCGAATAACATTTTCTATTTTATAAAATAAAATTATATAAACCTTTTATATTATAAGAAAAATTCATGGGAGTTTAGATGAATGAATCTTAATTAATTATTTATTTATTTTGAAAAACGAATGAATTTTAAATTATTAATTATAAATTTATGTTCCAAAATAGCATCCAACTAAAATTAATTAACATTATAATTATGTTTTTATATTGTATTTTATTTTCTTCTATCATTTAAGATTCATTATTATTATTATTATTATTATTATTATTAATCTATATCATTTATTTGACATTATTGTATATATTTTTACTACCCACTAATAATCTCTAACCAACCATTTCAAAATTAGTGAATAAATTTGGTGAAATCTAAAGATAAAAAAGTAAAAATTGTAACCCTAATTTAATGAAATTTTAATGAAATTAAAAGTTTATATTGAAAATACAACTAACTAAACATAAAAGAAAACTAAATATTTAAATATATTAAATTACAAATTTTATAAAGTTAATTTACAATTTAATCCTAATTCATATACTACTTTAACACGTGGCAACACGTTTTTTTTTTCATATGCCAATAAAATTGATGTTGATATATTAAATATATATATTAATTAAATTATAATTTGAATGCCTAAGTAATTCAAATTTTCAATGCAAGAAATATACAGATAATTCAACCTGTTCACGTAACCTTTTTTGTTGACTTTCTTTGAGTAGACGTAGCTTCTAAGTCATTTGAAAAAAAATAAAAATTATTATTATTATTATTATCGCTATCATTGTGCACAAAATTAGCAATGATATTATTGTGCACAAAAAGGCAATAGTGTAATAGTCTAAGCTCACAGCTAGTAGATATTATCTACTTTGACCCGTTACGTATCGCCTTCAATCTCACAACTTTAAAACATGTCTATTAGGAGATATTTTCCCACCTTTATAAGAAATGTTTCATTCTCCTCTCCAACTGATGTGAAACCTCACAATCCACCCCTTTTGGGGCCCAACGTCTTCGCTGGCACACCGCCTGGTATTTGGCTCTGATACTATTTGTAACAGTCTAAACCCACCGCTAGCAGATATTATTCGTTTTGGCCCGTTGTGTATCGTCGTCAGTCTCACGATTTTAAACTGTGTTTACTAGGGAGAGGTTTCTATACTTTTATAAGAATTGTTTCATTCCTTCCTACAACCGATGTGAAACCTCATGAGAGAAAAGCTATATGTGCCTCGTTAAAATCTTAATGAAAAGAACCCAATAGAAAAATTCTGTTCATATATTTTAACAAATTGTCAAATAAAAAATCTTTTTAGAGAAATCTAGTAAAAATACAATAAAAATTTTCGGTTTTAAAATTACAAACTCAAATGATTTTGGATTCATTAACACATACGCACATTATATACTTACAATATTCAAAATGGATTTGTGATTAAATACATAAGGGAACAAACACACATAACATATGGACAAAACTAACACAAACCGGTGGAGGCTCTCAACCTTAGGTTTAGTTTTTTACGACACCGGCTCTAGATCTGCTCTCATCCTCCAACAACTTAGTCATTACTTGAAAAACATATAGAAACTAGAGTGAGTATAAAACTCAGTAAGTAGACTACTTATAGTCTCTCAATCATATCCATAGTGGATACCAGAGTACTACACTCTATGTAAGATCCTTCATCGGTTGGGGAGGAGAACGAAACATTCTTTATAGGGGTGTGGAAACATTCTTAAAAACCTTGAGGGGAAGCCCAAAACGGAAAACCGAAAGAGGACAATATCGGCTAGCAGTGGGCTTGAGCCGTTACAAATGGTATAAGAGTCAGACATTGGAAGATGTGCCAGTGAGGAGGCTGAGCCCTGAAGGGGGTAGACACGAGGCGGTGTGCCAGTAAGGACGCTGACCCCAAAGGGGGGTGGATTTGGTGGGGGTCCCACATCGATTGGAGAAAGGAACGAGTGCCAGCGAGTACGCTAGGTCCTAAAGGGGTGGATTGTAAGATCCCACCTCGATTGGGGAGGAGAACTAAGGACGCTAGGCCCTGAAGGGGGGTAGATTTGGTGGAGGTCTCACATCGATTGGAGAAAGGAACGAGTGTCAGCGAGGACGCTGGGCCATGAAGCGGGTGGATTGTAAGACCCCACATCGTTGGGGAGGAGAACAAAACACCCTTTATAAGGGTGTGGAAATCTCTCCCTAGCAGACGCGTTTTAAAAACCTTGAGGGTAAATCCGAAGGGGAAAGCCCAAAAAAGACGATATTTTCTAGCAGTGAGCTTGGGCCGTTACACTCTATTACCTGATCAAAGGTGTATCATAATTTCTGTTCTAAGTACCTTGGTCACTCCTCTGGAAGACCTGCTTGGTCGTGTGACTGGTAAATAACATGAACGGCTTGCTCATGGCCTCCTTTTTTGTAACGACCCAGATCCACCGCTAACAGATATTGTCCTCTTTGGGCTTTCTCTTTCGGGCTTCCCCTCAAGGCTTTAAAACGCGTCTGCTAGGGGAAGGTTTCCACACCCCTAGCAGACGCGTTTTAAAGCCTTGAGGGGAACCCTTTATAAGGGTGTGGAAACCTTCCCCTAGCAGAAGCCCAAAGAGGACAATATCTACTAGCGGTGGATCTGGGTCGTTACATTTTTGGCATCTAACAACCCTCACATGTCTCAACGCCATGGAAATGTTCATGTGGTTTCAAACCCATATCCCAAGTCCATGTCTATAACTCAAATCTAGCCCAATCTAGAGGCCCATCAACCCCACCAACCCCACGTTCTAATTTGTCCTATTTTTACCTAAATTTAAATCTTAAGATCATGATTTAATAAGGTATTTTCATACCAAATTTGTAGTATTTTGCTAAATTAAGGAGAATTGGAGTGGTTCTAACTTGGTTATAGCTTGAGTTCGAGGTAAAACCTGTGTTTTAAATGTTTTTGAACGGTTAGTAAGGAATTACTTCTCGAGTACTTTCAACACTTAGCATTCTCTAAAAACGCTTTCAGGTAAAAGTAAGAGCATGCACAAACCATGATGTGAGGGTGTGCTTGTAGCTACCGGAGACAACCGAAATGTTAATTACTCTAGATTTTTTACTCCTGCAAAATTGGACTATTTTCTATAAAATTATATGAGTTTACAACATGCATGTTTTTGTTTTCTCACTTTAAATAGCATATGTATATGGTAACGAGCATAGGTCGGTCTAAGATTTTAGAAAGTTAGATTTTTTCAAGAATGTATGCCTTTTGATGTGATATCTCACATCAGTTGAGGAGATGAACGAAACACCATTTATCAATATGGAAACCTCTCTCTACCATACACATTTTAAAAACTTTGAGGGGAAGCCCAAAACGGAAAACCCAAAGAGGACAATATCCGCTAGTAGTGGGCTTGAGCTATTATAAATGGTATCAGAGCCAGACATTGGACGATGTGCCAGCGAGGAGGCTGAGCCCCGAAGAGGGGTGGACACGAGGCAGTGTGCCAGTAAAGACGTTGGGCCCGAAGGAGGGGAGGGGTGGATTGAGGGGTCCCACATCGATTAGAAAAGAAAACGAGTGTCAGCAAGGACGCTAGGCCCTGAAGGGGGTGGATTGTGAGATCCCACATTGGTTGGGGAGGAGAACGAAACACTCTTTATAAAGGTGTGGAAACCTCTCCCTAGCAAGGGCGTTTTAAAAACCTTGAGGAAAATCCCAAAAAAAAAGTTCAAACAAGACAATATCTACTAGCACCGGACTTGAACCATCCGAAGAACTATTCAATAATAGAAAGGGATATGAATTTCCAAATTTTGGTATTGACTTTTTTTTTCATTTCTTGTACAATTTTGAATTATAAGATTTTAAATCAATGTGTCCCACTTCTTTCTTCCTCGTTACCTACTGAGAGAGAGTTGTATTAACAATCAATTCATCTTCTTGGCCGACAAAGCTATGACACCATTTTAGTGGCAATTGTTCATGTGCATCAAGGTGTTTCATGGCTCGTTAGTCCTCTCTTCCATGGTGTTACACTACCTTTATACATCTGAAGGAATGAGATTTTCGTCTCACCGGCGTTTATGTCCGACGGGGTAAAGCGTTTGTATTTCGTGTTTTTCTTTCTATATTTCACCTTGCCTTTTCTTGCAGGTGAGCTTATGACGAGTAGTTTGCGTGGGGAATGTTTGGACATTATTCGTGCTTCGTTGGGTGTCTTCTGGTGAGTTTCCTGAGAATTTCAGCGCCTCATTGGAATTCTCAAACTGCGGACGACTAAAAAAAATATATTTTTTATTATATATATATTTGAATCCTTACATGTACATTATGATATATCTATGTACGCCATGATGTTATGCAAGCTCTTTTTCCTCTGTTGGATATTAGCTTAAGGGCAGACGGAATGGATATGTGTACGAGCTCAACTAGTGGGTCCATGTGCTTGTGTGTGAGCTGTGTGTAGAGAAGTACTACACATACAAGCCCTAACTCAAAAGTAGAGTTGAAAGACCATAATCTTTTTATGAAAAGATAGGTCCCACCGTGATTAGATGTGATTGCATTTTTTTACTCCAACAACGACCTTAATTACTTAGTATTGTTTTAAATACTCAAGCCATGTGCTACATTTTTTGTCAGGTAAATGTAAGACACCCTTGTACGAATGACAACGTTGCTATGCGGTCATGAGAGTGAAGTCAGGATAGTTGCATTTTCTATTTAAATTGTAGCCCTCGACATTTTCATTATTTTAAAATTCTTGTTATTACGTTCTCGCTATTTCATTGATACTTACTTTGTTTGAAATGAATTTTGTGAACGTTGAAATCCATGACATCAATTAATGATGCCTAAACGGAAAGTACATTAATTAATGGAGTTTATGACTTTAGTGAACCAAATAATGTGATATGTTTCCTATGTTAATCATATTATTATAATTATAAGTATAGGCTTAATAATAATGATGCCTAAACATTTGATCATGGCAAACATAATAATAATCTCCTTTGATTAATCACAAACAACAAACAAGAAGAGGTTTATTGTCAATTTTGATTATATATTCCAATCAACAATTGACACATCATTTCAAAGTTTTAGATATTAAATATTTTTTTTATTATAAGTACATTTAAAAATACTAATAATTTAAAATGTGTTACTTCTTTTCTTAATTCTTAATAAATGAAAAGTATTTTTTAAAATAAAATATTTTACGCGGGATTTCTACTAGCTTAAAGTCGTTACCGTCATCTTAACCTAAGTTCTTATGCAGAATTTAACTCTTAAAAGATCATCGTAAAATCTAAACTTCATCTTAAAAACGTAACATCATCATTAAAACACGGTCATGGTCTTACGTGTTCAAAAATATAATTCAGAACAAAATTAAAACTATGAAATGCATAACAACCTATTCTTGTCCATATTCTTAAGAATTGCAAACATATTCAAGGTTCGGGTTTTTTGTTTAAATCAACATTTCGTGTTGATATTAATGTTGGAATAACTTATATATAATATTCCGCCTTAATTCAAACCTTACTTTTTTTTTTTCAAGGTAACTCGTTTTCTTCCTTTAACTAGTTCATGACTTGATGAGTCTTTATGTATTACTTTATCCTTCAAGTCACACCCTCCGAACCTTGCTAAAGTATCCAACATCTGAATATTTTCTGTAGTGCATAAACATCTTCAATAGGAGGGTTCTTTCCTCAAATTTCTTGGTAACATTAAGGAGGGACTTAACAAAAACTCTCCTTTAAGACTGATATTGCAAAAGTATAATAGATATTCTTGTATGTAGTAAAACTCAAGATACTTACAAATCAGTGTTTTTTCTTCCTGTACACATCTTGTCACTTGGTATTCATAATAAATCTTGGTTTCTTATAGAGGGTCTTTAAGGGTAGTTTCGTCCTTTTCCTTAGAGTTCATACCTCAAACGTGTTCTACCCCTCATGAGATCTAGCATACTTACCCTTGGAGTCATAAATGAGTCCCATAAAAAGTTTATTAACGCTTGGGGTCCTTTAGAATCTTAAAAACAGTTTAGAATTCTTATAGGGATATGTTGGTCATTTACCACCTCAATTCTTGGTTTAAATCTTCAACATATTCCAATGACTTTGTAACTTTGCATAATCCTTTTGAACCATGATATAAGACTTCTCATCAAATTACATGCCATTTAGAAGTCACCTTGGTCATAAGTAAGTGGTACATAATTATAGGAGTATTTTGGTCATTTTACACCTACCCTTGATTTAGCCCCTTTATCGTAATCTAATGGTCACCAAATTTCATACCTAACCTTATCATGTCATATTGAGTCTTCTCCTAAAATTTCATGAGCAAAAAAATTCATGTAGTAGGTTTGTGGCTCGGACGCTTCATTGAAATCAATATTCATGTAGACACTACGGTTGAAAAACCTTCGATACTTACCTCAACCTCAATTTCAACTTTCTCACTTACTTCAAGACTTGCTTCCTTCCACCAACGAGATCAATATTTAATCAATTTCTTGCATTACATTGTCCTCTTAGTAAATTTTTCTTTCATACCAGTACTTTAATTTCATATTTACATACTTCATAGTGATGAACTTTTCCTTTGAAACTACTACTCGTTAGTATACGTTGGCACATTCCTTTCCATCTTTATGGTCATAATATTGCGTATTTTAACTATGTTCGAGACGTCTAACTGAATCATCTGACCTTCCTTATCAAAATCATCCTCATGCATATACTAGCATTTAGTAGCTTACTAAACTATAGCTTCCCATTCACAGTACCAACCTTGTTAAATCTAAGCATCATCAATACATCAATTTACATTCACATTCCATGCAAGGTAAATCATAACATATTCTACATTATAATAAACCATAATGCAGGCAACAAAATATAGTTGATGATGTCATTTTCATTCATGGATTACATTTGATAATGGCCAAGTAGTAACAACATACGCAATCAATGACATCTCTTTTTATTATCTTATGCATGGCATACCTGATGGTGACGGGGCATTGACAGTGAGACCATAGAGCATGTCAAGCCTACCTCGTAGGCTAGTCTTCAGAATCTATAACCTAGAGCTCTAACACCAATTGTAACGATCCTAAATTTTCTACTTAACCTAAGGTCACTACCGTATACATATCATGAACATTTAATGCGGAAATACTTCATTGAAAATTTTATAATAAAATGTTACTTTGGTCTTGCATGTCTCATATAAGGCCTTTAAACAAGCTAATACAAATTGAAATAAGAAGAAAAATAACATAAAGTAAAATGTTTTATACTAACCTGTATGCTACTAAACGGAAATGCAACTAACCTATACTAACCTATACTAACATATATTCTATTAAATTTAAATTACAAAACTATCTTAAGCATGTGCCACGGTCTCCTAGTTGCGATGCCACCGTCAGCTGTACAAGTGAGTCTTTCCTTTACCTAAAAAATAAAGTAACACATGGCTTGAGTATTTTAAGAAATGCTCAGTAAGCGACCCCCTATCGGGGGTTAAATGCAAGCACATACAAATCATAGTAGGACTTATCATATCAGTCTATTTTCCTACGGGGGCTATCCTAAGCAGACAATTGGATGTGTACTTAATTTTCTACATACGGTCCACACGTGCGAGTATGGACCCACCAGTCAGTTTGCACACCTCTTGGGCCCCTTTCTAGTTAGGGGAGCATTCTCTGGTAGTTGTTGATGCCGAACATCCGTTAGGAATAGCGACCATCATGGCAGCATTATGGTAAACATAATGATCGTTTTCCTGCCTTGTAGCGTACGCGTTCGTACTATCGTAAAATAAGAAGGCGTATCCCCTGATGCATGAACACACAATAATGCATGAGGTCCCAACATTTTTTCTTTTTCATTATCATTTGTTATAACCCCGCTAACGTTTTCCTTCATATCATAATATTTTTATCATAGTTTCCATGCGTATATTGGGGTTGTACACTATGCCAATTTTTCATTTGCATGTCAATCATATCACATATCATTCTTGTTGTACATTTTTCATAACATAAACTTATCATGTCTTCGAACGTATCAATTCATGTCATGCCCATATCATATCATACCATATATCATAACAGTCACATAATATAAACCGAGCATGCCTACAAACATATCATATCATAAGCATATCAATTCATCGCATACAACATAATATTCACGTATCATATTATACATATATCATTTCATAACAATTTGCATATACGAGAATATGACATGTGCGAAACCACAGACACGTGTCATCATTCAGCATACAATTATAACTAAACCGATGGTAGGACCACTTACTTGGTTGGCCTAGGCCGAAGCTACTACTACCCATTGATCCTAGCTTAACACTGCTCTTTGAAATTCTATTATGGGAATTGACTCACCTAATTTTGCATAAAATAATTGAAACTTACCCCTAATAATTTAAACTAGCTAAGCCTAATTTTTCATAAAATAATTTAAACGTACTCGTAATGATTTAAACTAGCTAAGCCTAATTATGCATACATACTTTAAACTTGACTCCAAAAATTTAAACTAGCTAAAAGGTAGTCGTACTAACCTTAAACGCTTTCGAAGAATTGAGACTAGGAGAAAAGGGTCCGAGCATATAAGATCCAAGCATGATTAGCTAAAATGTCGGCCTTGAACCGTCAGAAAATGTATTCTCCGACTGGCTTCCCCCCCCCCCCCCCCCCCCCCCCCCCCCCCCCCCCCCCCCCCCCCCCCCCCCCCCCCCCCCCCCCCACTCGTGCCTGCTTTAAGCAATGTGAGACATTTCATTTCCTTTTTTTTTTCCCCCAAAATTTAGGTTGTTACATGACCCACACGTGCGAGCATGAGTCCACCTGGCAGGCTCGCACACCCACTAGACCTGTTGGTCGGCCTAGCTTCTCTAGGTTGTTGCCAAACATCCGGAGGGAATAGTGACCGTCGTAGCATCATGATAAACAATGATGATCATTTCAGTCTCATAGTGTATGCGTTTGTACTCATCATAAAGGAAAAATATCCTCATGCACGTGGACATACAATTTTGCATGAGGCCCCCATATTTTCCATTGTAATAAATCATGCAAGACTAACACCCATTCTTTCCTTACACAGTACACTCGCCAATATACTTACATAAACTCTTATAAAATCATTTCATTCCTAACATAACTTTCAAATCACGGCATAGAGGTTGTGCATCATAAATTTTCTTATTTCAAAACATATCATACATGTCATAGCATATCATCCCTAGCATAACATATCATAGTACATCACGACATCTCATAACATAACATAACTTATCGTAACATAACATGACATTTCATTTATACTATAATTTTATTTGGCATATCATATGATGACATATATCATAACATCACATATCAAACATATCACATATATGACACGTGCAGGGCCACTGGCCATGTGTCATCATACATAAAGAAATTCTTTCAACCAAACCGATAGTAGAGTCACTTAATTGGTTGGCCTAAGCCAAAGCTACTACGACCCCTTGATGCTAAGGTGCTCTCTAAAATTTAATTCTACCTAAGGAGTCTCACAATCATAAATTAGAATTCTACTGTGCGAATTGACTCACCTAATTTTGCATAAAATAATTTAAACTTTGACTCCAAATAATTTAAACTAGTTAAAAGGTAGTCATACGGTACGATTGAAACATAAAATAAAATAAATAAATAACCGAGATCATCGGCGAAGTCGCAAAAATTCTGGCAACCGCCGAAATTTTTGGATTCCACACGACCACGACTTTCGTGGGTCACCAATCCTTCAGCCACGCTCCACACAAATGAGAAACACCTACAAGGAAGAAAACGAAGACAGAAAGGAAAGAAAAATCTAAAGAGAGGGAGAATACCGAGGATTAACACGAACACGCAGAGGATTAACACGACCATTATTCTGGAAGAGAGGACTAACGAGCCAAGGAACACCTTAATGTACACGAGTGATTACTACCAAACGGTGTCATAGCTTTGTCGGGCAAGAGGATGAACTGATTTATCAATACAACTCTTTGTGCGCAAGTTTTCCATATTGAACATGCTATATGATGATGATTGTCATACTGCATCATGTCGTTAGATTGACCTGGAACACAACCCTAAGAGCATGAAAATGATATTAATATAAATATCCACGAGCATGTGTTACCTAGAGTAACAAAGAGAAGAGACGTTATAATGGGATTTAGAGGGACCTCATGCATGTTGTATGCTCATAAGCATAAGGATACTTCCCCTAGATATGATGAGTGTGGACATGCACAGTATGATGATGACTGTGAATGCGCATAGTATGACGAGTAGGGTGTTCATGAGGTGCATGACACTATGAGATTCTGCTGACCTCCGGACGTCGCAATAGATTAGCTTGACCAGAGGGTCCAGGAGGTGTGCGAGCGCTCAGGGGATTCACACTCGCACGTGTGGGTCGTGTGTAGGGAAGTACTACACATCCAATTTGTCCGAGCCTAGAGGCCACCCCCTAGATGAGCTAAAGATAGGTCCCAAGAGCATGATTGCATGTGTTTGCATTTACATGACCCCTATAGTGGGGCCACTTACCGAGTATTCTTCGAAATAATCAGGTCGTGTGCCACATCATTTTTCAGGTAAAGACAAGGGTCGTGTGCCACATCATTTTCCAGGTAAAGGCAAGGGTCATGTGCCACATCATTTTTCAGGTAAAGGCAAGGCACACATAATTTAGGGTCGTTACACATACTAACTTTTTAAACGCTTCCGAAGAGTTGAAACTAGTAGAGAAAAGTCCGAGCATATCAGACCCAAGCCGGATCAGCTAAAATGCCGACTTGGAACCGTGAAAAAATGTATTCTCCGATTGGTTTCGAACCGCTTAAGTGGGATGAAAAGAAGACCAAGGGACCTCCCTCGGACAACTTTCATTTTGTTTGTATTTTTATTTGAGATTATTACATATTATGAGATTGAAATTGATTGTACTTTTCAAATAAAATTTGTATTGTTAGTTTTCTTTGATTGAAACCTAACCTAAATGGTAGAGATTAATTAGAACACAAAGTAAAATGAAACGAACAAAATAAAAAATTATAATTAGTCCATAAACAATTATAGGACACACCAATAAAGAAAAGAAAGAAATAAGACAATGGATTAGTTAAAAACATTGAGAACCACACATGGAGCTTTCCCTTAATCGAATCAACATCATACAAAAACTCTGAAGAGATAAAGTTAAAAAAAAAAGAAGCAAAACCATGTGACAATGCAATCAAATTTAATGAAATATTAAATTCTCTTTTTCCAAATAAAATTAATTGCATTGTGGTCCTTCCACACCTTTGTGTTTGCCAACCAAATTAAGGGCAGTGCCCTAAAAAGATAGAGCAACCTCCAACGCTAAGGACAAAGTTTAGAGGCACCTGCCCTATGCACATGCACATGCCAATCCCAATTCTAATTATTATTATTTTTGTATAATATAATCTTTTAATTTTTAATTACATCATGATATATAGTTTTTTATTTAGGGATTGATGCCCCCACCATAAATTAATTGATTGAGATCATATTAAATCTTTATAATAAACCCTCCCACCAAAAATGGATACAATTATGTCAAAATTATGTAGAGAGTTAATGAAATAAATTAATGTTTTTTTTTTTTTTAATTATTCTAAATATTTGTTCATAAATATATTGAAATGGTAAGGTCGTTGAGGAGGATTTATAAGGTGTATTTTTTGAGTAATAACTAAGAAAACATTAATTGTGGATCAATGGCCCAAAGTGGCTTCTAAATTCTTTATTTTTTCATGCTTTATGTATATATATATAAATAAAATGGGTTTTTTTAGGGTGTTCATATGACCCGATAGCTCAATTAACCCGGTTTACTCAACGTGAACCATAAAGATTGGGTTGGGTTGGGTTAGATTTGGTTCGTTTTATTGATTTTTGAAAAGTCGAAAATTGAGGACCCTTAGCTGGTCTAGTCAATTTGACTAACTTAAAAAATAGGATTACAATCCTACCCTACTTTTATGGAGATTAAGTTACTAATGTTATTGATGTTTTGTGACCTGTGAAGGTTTGATATCTGGGTTTTATAAAATTTTAGTTATTAATGGGTTTTTTTAGGGTGTTCATATGACCCGATAGCTCAATTAACCCGGTTTACTCAACGTGAACCATAAAGATTGGGTTGGGTTGGGTTGGGTTAGATTTGGTTCGTTTTATTGATTTTTGAAAAGTCGAAAATTGAGGACCCTTAGCTGGTCTAGTCAATTTGACTAACTTAAAAAATAGGATTACAATCCTACCCTACTTTTATGGAGATTAAGTTACTAATGTTATTGATGTTTTGTGACCTGTGAAGGTTTGATATCTGGGTTTTATAAAATTTTAGTTATTAATGTGTAAGTATGATATTTTTAAATAATTAAAACGATTAAAAAAACCGGACAACCCAACCTAACTGCAATTGAAAATAGAAAGTTGGGTTGTAAACTCTATTTAGGTTGGTTGGATGACCAACTCAACCCACTCGAAATTTTGAGTTGGTCCAAAAGATTTTTCCGACCCAATTCGTGTAGGTTTTTTCTTCTTTTGTTTTTAATTTCAACCTCCGGACACGATTAATAATGCATAGAAAATGAAAACATAAGAACGAAGATTCAAACTTTCGATACCCGAGAAAAAAAAGGTATTAAAAAGTATGAATAGATGTAAAAGGAGCAAAACACAGACCATTCATTTCTCTGTCTCTCTCAAAATCCTTAAAAGGGTTGGCCTTTTGGATCTCAAACTCCACTGTTTTCCAAACAAATCTCTCCCTCTCTCTCTGTCTGTCTGTCTGTCTTGATGTTTGAGATTTCGGGGATTACTATGTTGGTTTGAGAGGCTGAAGCTGCCAGCATGATCTGAAGGAAATGGATTCTTAAGGGTTTGTGTTTGAAAATCAGATCATCTTGCAGCTTCAATCACTCATTCACCAACAAATTCATCAACTTAGGGTTTTCATTTCTTCATTTCAGGTACACATCATCTTCTATCCATTCCCATTTATAAACCTAATTCTATGCATTCATCCTTTGTTTATACTTTATACGAGAACCCACGTTGATTGGAGAGGAAAACGAAGCATAGGTGTGGAAACCTCTCTCTAACAGACGCAAAGTCCGAAAAGAAAAGTCCAAAGAAGACAATATCGATTAACAATGAATTTGGGTTGTTACAATTTATTCTATGTGGCTCGTGTTTATTGGTTGATTCACGTGTATATTTGAGAAGGTTCTTTAAGCTTTTTGTTTCAATGGATGGTTTCTACCAAATCACATGGGAGTGTCATTAATTAAGTTTTGAAAGAAACTTCTGAGAGGTGGAAATTCAAATCACATGGGCTTTCCCTCTCGGGCTTCCCCTCAAGGCTTTAAAACGCGTCTACTAGGGGAAGGTTTCCACACACTTATAATCTTATAAAGGGTGTTTTGTTCTCCTCCCCAACCAATGTGGGACATCACGGTTGGAGAGGGAAACGAAGCATTCCTTATAAAAGTCTGTAAAGTTTTTACTTGTAGACGCGTTTTAAAAACCTTAAGGAAAATCCCAAAGAAAATAATATCGACTAGTAGTGGGTTTGGACTGTTATACAATATAGTCCTCCTTACCTCTCCCGAGATTATTTGATATTAAATTAATGTTTAAGATGTCTAAACTTGAACCCGTGCTTACCCTTGAATAGCTTTTACATCTCTCGAGAAAAGACGAGATATATGAAATGGAAGTCAATGCGGTCTTTTCTCTCTATTGAAGTTGTTCTCGCACATTTACACCATGCATGTATGGTCTGAATGGTTAAAGTAGTTCGTAAATTCTAAACCTTTAATCTTATTACGTCCGTCTAAATTATGTTTAAATACGACTTTGACCCATTCAACATTTTACCGAAATCACGGATATCTTATAAATAAAATTAAATTGTGTCTTAAAGTCTTAATCTTCTTTTTCGTTTTGTCTAGATTCATCGATTAAAACTCATGACCTATCATCTAGACTCGTTTTATATTTTAAAAAAAAAATGAAAAAAGAAACCATATTAATTAATTAAGGTATAATCCCTCCCTCTCTAATCTCTTTGTACTTTGTGTTCTTTGCATTTGGACCATTTTTTTTAATTGTCTTTCACATGCCAAATAATTTTACGTTAATGTCAAATAAAGTTGAAGAATTTAAAATGTCGAGGTGAAATGTCGATGTCGGAGTTGATGCCGACATCGATATCGATATTGATGAATGACTATATTTTTAAATTTAAATGTGTTATTCTATACCTGTTTTAATTTCAAAATTCAAATTAAAAAATTCTCCTACTCAAGCGAAATTAAAAAAAATATAGCGATGAGTTCAAACTTCTGGCCACTCAATCCAAATTATTGAAACTTTGCCCGCACTATATCGATAAATAATAAATATAACAAACCGTCCTTTATGTTTTAGTTCATTTTCAATTTGATTAATAATTTTTCAAAATTTTCATAGTCGAGTCATATATGCTTGACCGGCCGAGAATTATTGGGAAATGAGTCACACATTAGCTAATTAGTACGGGATATTTTGGAGAAACCAAAAGTAAAGTCATCACAACTTATGTTTGAATGATATCATACTATTATGGAGGTTCGTGATTCCTAACATTACATATGGTTATAATTTTAAATTTTGGCCGAACTACCGAAAATTGGGCAAAAAAAAAAGGGGGGTAATTTAGTAAAGTTGTGGACATATTTTCTTTTACCTGAAAAGGAGGGGTCATTTTATACCCTAACTAATTTTGCAGAAACCTTTTTCTGGTGTGGGACCCTATAGCCATAAGGGAAAGAGAGATGTTACCAACCGGCGAAGCTCCGATCGGCGGTGACGGCGGCTGCGAGCGGCTGGAGCAGGCACTCCGGGATTGCCACAAGCGACTACCAGAAGGTCCGGCGCGGCGGTCGGGCTGCTGGCACCTGAACCGATCTTTTGCGGAGTGCTTAGTGGCGACGGTGTGCCCTAACGAGGCGGAGGCGGTGCGAACTCTCTGCTCCAGCGGCGGAACCGCTCTGAAGAGATCGCAATGCGAGCAAGCTAAGTTTTCGTTCTCTTTATGTCTCTCTTCTCTCCAATTATGAAATCATCCTAGATCCCTGAATTGAACGCCGTGGGAGATTGAATGGGAATCGGCGAAGCTTTTTGAATTGAGATTTTGTAGATTGTAATAATGTTCTTTTGATGTTCAGAATAATGTAATTGACATAATTATAGATGTAAATCGATCAGAAGTTGAGTTGTTGCTGCAATTCGACGCTAACTTACAAATTTGGTTACATGATTTTCAGAAAATTGAAATTTGTTCTTGATTTCTGGGTTAGAATTAGTCCCATAGGTTTTGTGTCAATCCATATATGATTATTATGAAATTTATTGACAAGGAAATAAATTTATTATGGATCATATTTGCTTCAAAATACAATTCTTTTTTTCTTTTGATTTGGCTGATCTGTTTGAAAGATTCGATTCAGAATAAAAATTATTTGAAAACATGTCTTTTAAGTATATTCTTGTTTAGTTCTTTTTTCTTTTTTTATTTTCTTTTTAATTTTAAAAAAATATTTTTAAAATTGTTAAATTGAAATAATTATACCAAACTACATTATCATTAACTTGAAAAAAATATTAATAAGAATTAACATATATTGTGACCCTTGAGTAGAAAAACAATATATAAAAATGAATCGAAGAACACATTCGAATGAAAGCGATTCTGAGAATATAGAATATGAATGAATCGAAAACCACATCCGAATGAAAGCGATCTCGAAAATAAAATAAGTAAGAATGATTTAAAAGAATTGAAAGTTAATATCTTTGTACAAAGTGTATCTTCCTTTTTTCAGTGGTTCAATCACATAAATAGAAAGAGATTGTCAAGGCTATTAGGTGTGGTGCCGAATCTAAAGTACGAATGCCGAACATGGGATGCTACACCTAAGACTTGAGCATTCACTATTTTTTTTTAATGTCATTCAAATTAATATATAAAAATTGAAAACTTCATGATTCAAAAATTAGAAAATTAATATATAGAATAGGGGTTTTAAAATATATTTTCAAAACAAAATCTATTTCTATTTTCAAAATTATTACGCATATTAAATTCACTAATTGAGCCATTGAAAAAAAGAAAAGAAAAAGAAACAAATAATTGAAGGACAACTATTAAAAGGTATTTTTATTGAATTTCAAATAAGTTCAACTTAGACAGAAACCAGGTTACAAAGTAAAAAACACAAGCACACCAAACCTCTTCATAAGAGTTGACACAACAAAACTCGTAGTGGCTAAACCATTTCTACTTCTTCTACGAGATTGTAAGCTCAAACCTTTCGTCTTACGTGTGATGTCGTATTATCAAACGACGCAGAACTCGAAACGAACCTATCTTTTATGTTTAATCACTATCATAAAACACAAGCACACAAATTCTTTGTAACAGATAGCATTTACAATGCAAAACTATGAGGAAAATCTATGCCTATCATGAGGAGAAGTATAATCAATATTGGGGCCAAGCGGAATGATGCCAAATGGATTGATTTGAGGATGGCTTCCATAATAATGCTTCTTTATGTGTTCCATATGGACAGAGCTGCTTACCCCTTTGGTTTGGTATATATCCTTGGTGTAATTGAACAGATTTCGATACTCTCGTAGCAGTTTCTTATTGCATTTGAAGTGAACTGCATAAACCTGAACTTGGAAAAACAAAACAAAAAAGAAGGAAATACTGATCAGTGAAGTCGAAAAAGCTAAACTCATTCTTAACACATTCGATTGATATCAGTACCTCGTCGAATCTTACGATGGTGACAAACAGCCGAACGTCTGCTTCGGACAGGGTGTTCCCACAGAGGTAACGTTGCTTGGAAAGTATGTCCTCACATCTGTCCAGAGCTTCATACAACTCTTTCACAGCCTGTAGAAGGATGTTTCATCAGTATTTATAGAATAAGTTTGTGGATTTTAGTAACAGTGTTCATCGTCCGGGTTGGATTCAATTAGGGAACATTTTCAATTCAAAATAAGTATTTGACTTGTAAATTCAACCAACTTAAATGGTTCCGAGTAGCTGCTCGATCTAACTCATTATAACTAAAATAAGACTTGAATCAACAAATCGTTGGAAATGTTTCGGAGTACAAAAGTATTTAAAAGAAATGCACAAGTAATTATTACAAGAAAAATTGATATATTTGAGTAGTTGGATCAATTCAATCACAACTTATTTAAACCAGAACAATCTCACTGTAACACCGAACAATCTTACCGTAATAGCCCAAGCCCACTGCTAGCAGATATTGTCCTCTTTGGGTTTCCCCTCTTGGGCTTTCCCTCAAGGTTTTTAAAACGCGTCTGCTAGGGAGAGGTTTCCACACCCTTATAAAGAATGCTTCGTTCTCCTCTCCAACCGATGTGAGATCTCACAATCCACCCCCCTACGGGGGCTCAGCCTCCTCGGGCACTCGTTCCCTTCTCCAATCGATGGGGGACCCTCCAAATCCACCCCCCTTCGGGGCCCAACGTCCTTGCTAGCACACCGCTTCGTGTCCACCCCCCTTCGGGACTCAGTTTCCTCACTAGCACATCACCTGGTGTCTGGCTCTGATACCATTTGTAACAGTTCAAACCCACCGCTAGCAGATATTGTCCTCTTTGGGCTTTTCCTTTCAGGCTACCCCTCAAGGTTTTTAAAACGCATCTGCTAGGAAGAGGTTTCCACACTCTTATAAAGAATGCTTCGCTCTCCTCTCCAACTGATGTGAGATCTCACAATCCACCCCCCTTCAGGACCAGCCTTATAAAGAATGTTTCGTTCTCCTCTCCAACCGATGTAGGATCTCACAATTCACTTCCCTTCAAGGCCAGCCTTATAAAGAATGTTTCGTTTTCCTCTCCAACCGATGTGGGATCTCACACTTACAATGGCCTAACTCAAACAGTTTGGATTAGATTGATTGAGTTTATAGACAATCAGATTTTATTTTTACACTCTAAATTGTCAGCTTCTATACTGAATTGCTTACCTGGTCATAAGGCTGTTGCATCCTTGCAAAACCACACTTATAGACACCATTGTTAATGGCGTTGTATATCCATCCATTAGTTTCGTCAATTTGGGCTTGCAAGTGAGGAGGATACAGATCTAGAGCTGGATTCTCTGCTATATCATTGAATTCAGTATTAAGCATGCGAATTATCTCTGAGCTCTCATTGTTAACAATGGTTTTCAGTTTCTTGTCCCATAGAACCTGTCACGAAGAACACACTAAGAGGACTGCCTAACATTAAAACATCTACTTATAAGCTCAAATTACAATCATAGCCATGGCTGAAACTTACAGGAACTGTGTACTTTCCAGTGTAATTTGAACTAGCAAGTTCATACAGATCTCTTACACTTTTAGCTCCATTCAAATGGTCAGGTTCTGCCCCAGGCTCCTCTGTATCAGAACCAGGAAAAACCCATCCCCTATGATCATCAGTGTCCTTGGTTCTTTCCCAAATTGGTTTGACTGACTGAGCAAGAAACAGTTTGAGGCAAAGAAGAGCAATATTGTTTTTCAGTAAAAACATCATGGATTCATTTAGCTATGGAAATAAAAAATCTACCGAGAAACTGATCGCCTTTTCGAGTCCTTTGATCTTCAAATATGCAAGGCATCTGGAAGCCCAAGGACAAGCATATGAAATGTAAAGATGATATCTCCCTGATTCTGCTGGAAATTGAGAGGATTGATCTCGTGAAATCAAATTGCGAAATGTCGAAGCTGTTCTTACAAAAGCGCCAGTTGTAGACATTTCATCTAGGGCCGATCGTGCCATTTTGCAGAAAAACCTGAAGGAAATCTCCCCAATTATATTTGTAAACTAAGAGAACGGAAGTCGAAGTGCATAAAACCTAGGGACAAAATCACTCATCACTTGATCTCAGCTCAACTGTTCAAGAGCAAATCAATTCTCCATTATCAGTCAAAAATTTCAAACTCATGTCCATTTTTGTTCTGTTATTGTCGATCTCATTCCGGATCCAACACAAGAAAATTAGAAATGATCAAATTAAAAAGTCGAAATCAACGTAAAATGGACCAAAGCGATCAACCAAGAGATAGAAATCAATGCCCTAATCCAACAAAACAAATACGTGATATTAATCTTTAAATCGGCGATCATACTTTAGAAGATAACAATCGAATCACGCAAACAAGAGACAGCCGCGGGGTGAATGATTGAAAAGGTCAAATTCAGAGAATTCACTTCAAAACGAAGATCTTAGAAACATGAGGAATTGAAAAGATAAGAATAATCAGAGAGTTAAGGATCACCTTAGAGATGTAAAACTGTGATTTGAAAGACGAAGAGGACGAAGTGTTCTTTGAGGCGATGGGAGTGCAGAAAGCATTCAGAAAGCTAGGAGTCGATCACCTTTATTTTCGTTTTTCTCTTCCTTTTGTCTATTTCTTGGCTTTCTTTTTTACTTTTTTATTTATTATTATTTAAACTAAATTAATAATATATATATTTAAAAAATCTAACAGCTAGTTTTTTTATTTATAAAAATGGTTAATATTTACTTTAAAAATATATTTAAATAGTTATTTCAAAAATACCTTTAAATATTAAAAACTTAAAAATTTTTAAAAAAATACTCTCAGAATTACCTTTAACCTTTATAAAAAAAAATTTCAAGAAAATTTTTACACGAAAATTATTTATATTTTAATAATTTTTTATTAGGGGAAAAGAGTATGACGTGTTTGTTCCACCAACTCCATTGTTTAAGTTAGCATAAAAGATTGAGGGTAAAAAGGGTTTAAAGCGCGAGGAATCACTTGGCATGTATGGTACACGTCTCTTACGAGGACGTAGTTTAAGTTATAAATAGGAAAATCATTTAGTATAGAAAAACATCAAATGTCTAAAATTTCTTTATACTCTCTTATCTTCTCTACGTTATTTTTCTGAGCTTATCCCACCATGGCTCGAGACCCATTTTCAATATCCTCCTCGTTTTTTTTTTAAATCTAAAATCAACTACAACACTTTTCTAGTTTAGAAGATCGAATAAGATACCTTCAAGTATACAGATCTCGAAAAACTTACACGAAATCTAAAAAAGAATCATTCAGTTTAATCAATCAAATCAAGAACAAAGTTTAAATCAGTAATTTTACTTTTAGATGCATTAAAAATATGAATTTATGTCGAAGGAGATATGATAAAAGAAATCAAATCAAGAGATTCAAGTCCAACAAAATCATCTATCATTCAAGTGTTCAGAAGTTGGTTAGCCAATACCTTTTGATATTCTCTCCGTTAAGTCAGAGACAAGAGCATATTTGTTGCTCTCACAACAAGCAGTCATGAATGCAGCCAAACTCACTCGATCGACATTAACTTCCTTATCCAGTAACTTATGAAAGAAGAGAGCTGCCATGCCGACCTTCTTCTCGCTACAAAGCTTCCGTATTAGCGTATGGACCGTGCGTATCCAAAGCTTCTTGTCGAGCCGTTCCAAGATAACCATGGCTGAAGCGAACTCTTCTGTTTTGCAATACTCATAAGCCAAGGTCACCCGAGTAACCTCGCACGGAGTCAGCCCATTGTCTATCATGGCATCATATAGTCGTCGAGCCTCGTCCAACCTCGACTCCTTGCAAAGACCACTGATTAAAGCACCATAACTAATGCTATCTGGTGCACAACCATGGTCACTCATCCGCTGGAAAAACTTGACTGCTAAGCCAATTTTTCTTTCCCTACAATAGCCACATATCATGGATGTGTAAGTTTCCTTTGTCGGAACGAACCCAAGCTTAACAACTTCGTCGAACAACTTTTCGCTGTCGTTCATCATTTTCTGCCTGCAGAACGCAGAGATCAAAGTGGTATACAAATGGACATCAAGCTGGAAACCAACTTTAAGCATCTTAGTTAAAAACATAAGGGCTCGATTCAAATCGGCATGTTTACACTGTTCAGATATCAGAATGTTGTACGTGACAGCGTCGGCTTCAATTCGGTTCTGAAACCCTTTATTTAGCAATTTGAAACCCTCTTCGACTCTCCCTTTTTTACAGAGACCATCAACAATTGCATTGTATGTACATATATTAGGGAAGAAACCTTCATTACACATAAACTCCATCAATTCATAGGCCCTACTGAAATTCCCAGCCTTACAGTGGCCATCAATGAGAGTAGTGTAAGTGTTGGTGTTTGGAACCATTCCTTGTTCCTTCATTCTTTCAAACAACATTTCAGCTCTATTCAACTTCTCCTCTTTGCAATACCCACTTATCATGGCTGTGTAAGTGTACACATTTGGCTTGTAAATATCACTTCTAACAAGCTTAAGAAACAGTCTAAAAGCTCTATCAGTCCACCCCTTCTTGCAAAGCCCATCGATTAATGATGTGTGGGTATACACATTGGGTTTCCAGCCATTTCTAACCATTTCTTCCAATAATTCAAATGCTTGCTTAACACTACCCCTCTTGCATAACCCACTAATCATAGATGAATAGTTTATCAAATTTGGTGATAAACCCATCTTTTTAACCTTATGAAACAACCAAAATGCTCTGCTTACAAAGCCCTTTTTACAAAAAGCATTAATAATCAAAGTCAATGTGGCATTATCAACAACAAAACCTCTCTCCATCATCTCATTTATCCACCTATCTACGTCCAAAACATTGCCATATCTACAGTAACCAACAATTATAGACTTATAAGTGCAAGAATTAGGAGCCATACCTCTTGCAGACATTTCGTCGAACATGTTGCCTGCATATTCAAGCAGCCCCATTTCAGCAGCCACCATGATTATACGATTCATTACTCTGGTGGTCAACACAAGCCCCTGATTTCTCATGTCAATGATCATATCCACAGCCTCCTTCAACTTCCCAATTTCTGCAAAAACCCCTATCATACACTCCACCACTTCATCGGCTCGCTCCTGTTTACATTTCCCAACCAATAACATCGTACAAACTATGTAAAGCCGCATGAAATGGCGGAATTTGGGGAATCCAATTGCCCAGTAAAAGAAACTCAACGCCATCATTGAGCCCTCCTCGCTAGCAAGTGAAGCAACGACTGAAATGGCTTGCTCGTGAGTCAAAAAATCAGCATCCATATCAAGATTCAGCTTAAAAGAAGAGAATCTTAGATGGGGTTGGCGAAAATAAGACTCGATGACCAATGAACAAATCGTTTGCACAGGAGATTGCAACGAAGAAGAAGATAAAGAATCACGGTGCGGCGAAGAGATGGAATCGAAGTGAGATGAGGAGAAAAATCCCGCTGAGGCAGAAACTGAAAATCGTTGTGGAAAGGAAAATTTGAGGAGAAATCCATGGAGCCTTAGAATTCGGAGAGACGCCAAGAATTGCATCGAAGGCATAAAGGTCGCAGGAGCTCTGCCCCCATGCGATTCGAACTGTCTTGGACTAGTTGCGTTCATCCAGTTACATGTCTAAATAATTAATTAGACACTAAAATCAATAGTAAATTAATTATGTTTTTGAGCTTAATAAGCACCTTCTAAGATAATAATTGATATTTTATTTATTGACATATATTTAAAAGCATTCGGATTGAACTTCTACTTGAATCGAGAAAATTGATGATTGCGTTATTATGATGATAGAATAGTATAATTGTTATTAGCCTGGTTTTGTATTCAAATCAATGTAATACCCTAATGATGATTTTACATGGAAATAAAATTTTAGAACGGTTAAAGATCTTTCCTTTTTACTTAGTTAAGTAATAAATGTTAAGATCGCATGACAACGCAAACATGATGAACACAAAGAACATGGGAGAGAAAATCAATTAGGATGAACACAAAGAACAGGAGAGAGAAAATGCAATAACAACTATTGGCTACAGGTTTTATTGATTACTTCTCAAATACGTACACCAAAAAGTACATTTGGAAAGCACGGTTATATATATGATTTTAGTTTACTAAATATAATTTTACTCAATTTTTACGAAATATCTACTATATACATATCTACTATATTTTTACGAAATATCTACCATATATTTATACCAGATCTTTATGAAATATCTACGGTATATATCTATATCTTTACTATAAATAAGCATCGGGCCGAATAAGAGATGTTATGCTACAAAGTTTTAATTGCAACAATTAGATGAAGTAAATTGTTGTAATGAATCTTTAATTACTAAATTTTCATTTAAAAAAAACTTGGAAAAATCTCACTTGTAATAATTATGAAGGGCAAAGTTTAAGGAAGTATTGGAAGACTAGCCCTAAAAGGGTATTTTTGGAAAAATAATCCTAAAAGGGTAAAATTGGAAATTTAACCCGCATCAAATCAGTTTGTGAAGCAACGTTCGTTATAAGCCAAATTTGTAAAAGTAACCTTAAAAATGGTATTTTTAGATAAATAGCCCTAAAGAAGTAAATTTGGAAATTTGGCCTCTTACTTTGATGGTTTTCCAAATAGTTGGGGCCAAATTAAAAAAGGTTAGCTAATTGAATTATCAAATAAAAATGATTTAATGGCTAAAAATGATGAAATAATGGATGAAAATCAATTTTTTGGTGCATCATCACTGGGAAAAACTCGAGTTTCAAAGGATGCAAACCAACTTCACGTGCATCATCAACGTTATAAGGTTGAAGAAGATGTTGACGTGGTGGTTTGAGTGAACAGGTCACGTCACCTATTCTGACCCCTACTCACTGTTTTGACTGGTTCACCTACTTTTTGACCCCATATATCTGTGTTCTCATCGGGGCATAAACTCTCCTATGTCTATGTCATGTCATTTACGGTCTCTATTATGGATAGCGAGTGCATAATCCAACCTTCGACACATGGATTGGGGCACAATGTCGACATACCTGTGTTGTCCGACACTGTTCTTGAAAGATCCATTTCAATTTCAGAGGAAGACGCTCGAGATACTCATCTCACAACGCTTGTCCATGTTGTGAAACATGTATGTGCCACAAGATAGCTCGCGTAGGCAATAGGGCCGAAGGGTGGTAGAGAGCTAATACCATGCCTCCCCCAGTAGTACATTTTGAGGCATTTCTAATCTTTCTGGAGTATATGTCCTTTTGGTGAGCGATCATACGACCCTGTGGAGCGTCTGTCGAGTATCCAATTGACACCAAATTTGGTGAGTTTTCATCTTTCATATAGGCAAACTTAACTCCAGAGCCGCATGTCGAAACTCTTATCAAAACTATAACTTCTGAGGTTATGGCCTGGGCCCTACCTGACCCTCTCCAAGCTTATCTTCGACACTCAGTCTCCTCATTCTCTCCAACCTTACTTATGTCTCATCTTGGCTTTAATACACACTCTTGGTGTGTTGGATGATGTACCGTCCTCCTCGGTTGCATCACGACACTAGTCTGTCTCAACTCTCATGTGGTTTGATGAGCGCCACTTAAAGGTCGCCACCTTGTCTATTCGTGTGTGGGGGTTACAACCTTTTATCTTCATAGTGAGGTTGGACACCTGACATCACCATGGAGAACCTTCCATTTAGTCCAGTAGGCAGACATTGGAGTACGGTTACCGTATTAAAAGCGAAGAGCTCCTCCATACTTATGAGATTTACCCTAGGGTCTTTCTCTTTTGACACAACGACTCAAGGCTTAATTAGCAAAAGGTTGATCATGGACCTAGGTAAATGTAAAGATAGAGCTAAGAGTACCCAAAAACCTTTGATTCATAGACTCTGAGGGGGTTAGAGCACTCCCTAACAGAAGAATGTATAAGGTTTTGGTATGTATGAACCTGAAAAAGTTAGCACATACCATAAGTCACAGTTTTCGCTAACTCTTGAGGTCATATGAGCACATAACTTCATATTTTGTGTATTGAAGAAGTTTAACGATAACTTACAAGTAAGTTGCTTACTGAGAATTTTTAATACTCACTCTTGCTACACTTTTCTTTTTCAGGTGGCAAGTGGAGTACTAATCGTGGTGGGAGCGTGTCAGGTTATGCAACTGTGTAGGAGATGCATACATGTATATTTCACTTATTTTTGTTGAATGTATTTACTTTCTCTTCCATGTCGTTGCGAGATTTATTTACTTTCTCTTCCATGTCGTTGCAATACTTGATCTACTTGCAACAAAAACGTGAGATTTTTCGACGTTATCGTTTTTCTTAAAACCCATCCTTGTCGGTGCTGTTATTACATATTCTGGAACCATACTAAACCTGTTGAGCTTGCCCTCATCGGTCGTGTCAATTAACAGATTTATAGAGAGAGTTGAGATTTTAAACACTTATATAACACTGGTTTGGTTTTTTAACTCAATTTTTCTACGTGATAATTAACTACACTATGAGTTTACACTATAGTGAATCCCTGACTTTTTGATTAACTAACCAAAGTAGGAGTTGAACCCTGACCTTCTGATCCAAAGTCAAACGCACTAATCCACTGCACTATGCGGTCATTTTTGAAAGTTTAAGCATATACTTTGCTATTACCTCCGGGCGTACAACAACAGTCCGTTAGTGAGTGCTAGTCCAACCAAATAATGGGGTCACATACGAAGTATTTCTTAAAATACCCAAGTCGTGTGCTACTTTTATTTCAGTTAAAAGCAAAGTACCCTTGTACCGTTGACGAGGGCATCACAAGTACAAACCGTGGCACATGCATAGAATAGTGGTATTTCATTTCTTAAACTTTAAGTTAGTATATGATGTTTTTAATTTTAATATTTTATTTTATTTATTTATTTTCGTTATGTTGCTTTGAAGATGTTTTCAAACATGTAAGTTCATGACAGTGTTTTATGATAAATTTTAAATAGTTATTTTCGCATAAGAGAGTATATTATGATGATGATAGTGACTTTAGATTAATAGAAATCTAGAGTCATTACACTTTAGGTATAAATCCCAAAAGTAAATTCTTATGAATAATAAAATCACGTCCAATTGATTAGAAAGCTTTTGACGGGTGCATTTGCACAAGAGCTATTTTGATTTCTCAACTCCATATTTTTATAGAAATTGGATATTTGACGTTTATAAAAGAGATACTAAAATACTAAACATAACTCTTTATTAGAGAGGATAATCGAGAGTTAATAGTGAGATAATTGAAAGAGAGTTCTTTATTAGAGAGGATAATCGAGAGTTAATAGCATATTCATGAAGTACTTTTGGTTATGTGTTCCCACTCAATGAATGAGTGGTGTATTGTGATATTAGTTCTAGCATCAAGCTATCCAAGAATCAAATCATGGAAAACAATGGAAAACAATTTTCCAAATGAAGACCTAATATTTTTATGTTTGACCACATTGGGAGTCAAACCCACGACCTTCTGATCCGAAGTCAGACGCGCTAATCCACTGCGCTATGCAGTCATTTTTTAAAATTTAAGCATATATTTTAATACTTTTACTTTTAAATTCCGACTTATCATACCGTGAAGGAAAGTATGGGAACCTGATGCATAACTGTGTGTTGACCTCCAGACGTCCAATTACGGACAACTAGCCCGACTATGATGGGTCCAGGGGGCGTGTGAACCGCCTGGAGACTCACGCTCGCAAGTGTGGGTCGTGTGTAGGAAAGTACTACACATCTAATTTTATTCGGATTGGAGGTCACCCCTATGATGGTATTAACGATAGGTTCCTAAGCATGAGTTGCATGTGCTTTCAATCCCTGATCCTAATACTGGGGTCA
Organism: Cucurbita ficifolia; assembly: GCA_033971965.1. Taxonomy (NCBI): domain Eukaryota; kingdom Viridiplantae; phylum Streptophyta; class Magnoliopsida; order Cucurbitales; family Cucurbitaceae; genus Cucurbita; species Cucurbita ficifolia. Next base: position 3,753,912 of record CM066979.1, read on the forward strand.
CTTGCTGAGTATTTCTTAAAATACTCAAGCCGTGTGCTACTTCTATTTCTGATAAAGGTAAGACACCACGTATGGTTGATGACGACATCACAAGTAAAGACCATGGAACATACATAAGATAGTGGTATTTCATTTCTTAGACTTTAAGTTAGTATAAGGCGTTTTTACTTTTAATGTTTATTTATTTTATTTAGTACTTGGTTATATTGTTAAAGATGTTTTTGAACATATAAGTTTATGACAGTGTTTTATGATGAAGTTTTAAATGTTTATTTTTGCATAAGAGAGTATCTTATGATGACAGTAGCGACTTTAAGTTTGTAGAAATCTACAATCGTTATAGTTGGTATCAAAACTCTAGGTTATAGATTCTTTAGACTAGCCTACGAGATAGGTTTGACATGTTTCATGGTCCCAGCGTTGATATCCCGTAAGCGTCAGATATGTCATGCGTAAGATAAGAAAATGAAATATCGTTGATTGCGTATATTGTTACTGCTTGGTCATTATCAAATATAACTCATAATCAAATTTTGACACCATTAACTGTATTATAGCGGACTGCATTATTGTTGACATAGTTCTATATTTATTATAATATAGGGTATGATATGATTTACCTTGCATGGATATGAATGTTAATTGATGTATTGATATAGTTTAGATTTAGTAAGGTTTGTACCATGAATGGTAAATGACCAAAATATTCCTATAAGAATTTTAAGATGTTTTTAAGAACTTAAAAGACTAAAAATTCTATGAAAATTTATGAGACTCATTTACAATATTAAGTGTAAGTAGGAAAGATTTTAAAGAGATTTAGAAGTCGGATAAATAAATATATTTTTCACTTTTATGTTTAATATAGTTAATATATTAAATATTAATGTGAACAGATGAATTTTATTTATTTATTTATATTTTATATATATAAATTGGTCTGAGTACACCTCCAGCTACCTCACTACATCACTTACATTGCTTTGAGGTTTTTGAAAAATGGACAAAGAATCGAAAGTAAGCAAAGGTATGGCTATGTCATTTTCCCGAAAATTCATCCTATATAGACCATCCTAAGATTGATTTTGGTCTCTTTAGATTTAGGGGAAGGAGGTCTACGATCTTTGTTAAGAGAACAAACGTTGAGAACGCGTGGATGTATCCTGTTGATTTCTGAGCATTAGGGGCTGAAATGTGTTCCGTTTGATCCATGGTATATAGATTACAAAGTCGGTGAAGAAATCAGAAAGAGATCACTACTGCATCACTTGGAAAAACTCGAGTTTCAAAGGATGCAAACCAACTTCACGTGCACCATCAACGTTATAAGGTTGAAGAAGATGTAGACGTGGCAGTTTGAGTGAACAGGTCACGTCACCTATTCTGACCCCTGCTCACTGTTTTGACCGGTTCTTTTGGGGTATATCCATCCGTTTGTGTTCTCATCGGGGCATAAACTCTCATGTGTCTATGTCATGTCATTTGTGGACTCTATTATGGATAGCGGGTGCATAATCCAACCTCCGACACATGGGTTGGGGCACAGTGTCGGCACACCTGTGTTGTCTGACACTGCCCTTTAAAGATCAATTTCAAAGGAAGACGCTCGAGATACTCGTCTCACAACGCTCGTCCATGTTGTGACACATGTATGTGCCACAAGATAGCTCGCTTAGGCAATAGGGTCCAAGGGTGGTGGAGAGTTGAGACCATGTCTCCCCCAATAGTACATTTTGAGGCATTTCTAATCTTTCTGGAGTATACAACTTTTTGGCGAGCGATCATATAACCCTGTGGAGCATCCGTCGAGTATCCAATTGACACCAAATTTGGTGAACTTTCATCTTTCTTATAGAGAAACTTAACTCCAGAGTCTTATGTCGAAACTCTTATGAAACTACAACTTCTGAGGTTATGGCCTTGGGCCCTACCCGAACCTCTCCGAGCTTGTCTTTGACACTCAGGCTCCTCATTCTCTCCAAACTTGCTTATGCCTCATCTTGCCTTTAATGTACACTCTTGGTGTGTTGGATGATGTACCGTCCTCCTCGGTTGCATCATGACACTTGTCTGTCTTAGCTCTCACGTGGTCTGATGGACGCCACTTAAAGGTCGATCACGGACCTAGGTAAACGTAAAGATAGAGCTAAGAGAACTCGGAAACCTTTGATTCATGGACTTTGAGGGGGTTAGACACTCCCTAACGGAAGAATGTATAAGGTTTAGGTACGTATGAACTTGAAAAAGTTAGCACAAACCATAAGTCACAGTTTTGGCTAACTCTTGAGGCCATATGAACACATAACTTCAAATTTTGTTATTGAAATAAGTTTGACGATAGCGTACAAGTAAGTTGCTTACCGAGTATTTTTAATACTCACTCTTGCTACACTTTTCTTTCTCAGGTGGCAAGTGGGGTACTGATTGTGGTGGGAACGTGTCAGGTTGTGCAACTGTGTAGGAGACCCTCGACCCGAATCTTGTATTTATTTGTTCATGACTTTTTTAAACACCGTGTTTTGTATTTAAAATTATATATGCACACATGTATATTTCACTTATTTTTGTTTAATGTATTTACTTTTAATGTTTATTTATCCTTTAGTTTAAAAGTGAAAAATATTACCATATTTTTATGAACTTGAACGGAGAGAGTTGTATTGACAATCAGTTCATCCTTTTGGTCGGCGGAGGACGACACCGTTTTGGTGGTGATCGCTCGTGTGGATCAAGGAGTTCCTTAGGTCGTTAGTCCTCTCTTCCATGTCGTTGCAATACCTTATCTACTTGCAACAAAAACGTGAGATTTTTCGACGTTATCGTTTTTCTTAAACCCGTCCTTGTCGGCGTTGTTATTACACATTCTGGAACCATACTAAACCTGTTGAGCTCGCCCTCATCTTTCCCGAACAATAGTCGTGTTAATCCTTTGCGTGTTTGCTCATCTTTCATTTGCTAGACCGAAGGTCTCTGTTACGTTGATGTTTATGTCCGACGAGAGAAAATCATTCATCATCTATCATTTTCTCTCGGCATTTCGTGTTTTCTTTTCTTACAGGCGAGATCTAAGTATTTTCTGAAGTGTAGGACTTCAGGTATGATCGTGGGTTCGTTGGAGGCACGAGTTCTCCGGTGCTCACGCGTTTCTCAGAACCACACAAGTTATTATTAATATTTTTATTTTTATTTTATTAATTTTTAACCTAAGGAGACCTTACCTAAACACTTCAAATTTTTCTTTCAACTAAATTGAATTTAGTGTTGTTATGAGCTAATTTGGGGACCTTATTGACCTACACATTATAAGCTCGAATGATGTAAAAGTAATTAATTGAACTATTTAATTAATCAATTTTCATTCATTAAAGATCCTTCCACTATAAACCTGTGGTTGAACTTTTATGTATTGTAGGACAAGTTGTATTTGTTGATATAATCTACATCTTTCATCTCAAGTACCACTATTCTCTAATGAATAGCTTGTTTATGATCCAGTCATAAATCAAGTTCCTCTCCGACAATTAAGAGGGTGGGCCCCATTGATCAAGTCTTCAAATTAGTATTTAAGAGAACAACTCATCTGTTTTTCCTTATATGGAAAGAAATGAACTTCATCTCGTGATATCGTGTTCCCTACCTCCAATTTGGTCAAGTTCCTAATGTGGTAGTCATATTGAATCGACTACAAAAGTCATTCTCACCCATGCAAATCCAAAGATAAGCCGTCACAGACATAGGTTATAACTCATTCAAATTAAGATTGAATCGCATATGATTATCATGTGAAATATTAATCTTCTCAATTTTAACAGATTTATAGAGAGAACTTAAATACTTCGAGTCCAATCTTATGCAAATTCATTGTATAGGATACCCGTACACACATGTTCCACATGAACGATTTGGATCAAATAATTTATAACGATTACAAAATGGGTCGTATCAACAGTGTTTCTAAGACAAGACACCCAACTTTATGCATATATTATAGACCCTTTAGGTTATTACTTGAACATGATAGATGTCAACCACGTATTATTCAAGATTACATAAATAACTTTGAATTTTCATACCATGGATAATATGAAATTACAAATAAAATAATAAAAATTATTATTAAAAATTAAATAATTAGTTACGAAGCTTTAGGGTATAAATCCCAAAAATTTTGTCGTCTAACCTCCTCATTTAAGTTTCTCACTTATTTTTCTTTCTTTTTTGGGCGGATTACTTAGACAAAAAATTACCTATAACATTAACCTCACTCATAAGTGTTTGGATTTATTTAAATTTTAATAATATATTTTTATTATTTTGGTATTAATTTAATATTATCCATTTTATTAACATGCAAGGTTATTAATGTAATATTGAAAAATATGTAGTTGACATATGTGAGTATCATTGTAACACTAGAGTATCAACGAGGTATTTAACACTCGTTTTTTCTTTTTAAAGTTGAACTTTCGGGATTTTATTGTGAGCCCTAGAGGTCTAATTTTAAGATAACGTAGAAGAAAAAATGCTTAGAAATTTCAGAAACTCAAGAAAAATAAGAAATAAAATATTGAAAAATTAGAAAAAATCCGTCAAAGTCAACCTCAAGGGGGTAAATTGGTCATTTATACCCACCTTGTCTAGTTGGGGGTCGGTTAGAACCCTAACGAGGGAGTTAATGGAGAGGAAAAAGAAAGAAGGAAGAAAAAGTGGAAATCTTATTCAAACAGCGGTCTGGAATTTTTAAATCACTCAATTTCGTCAAGAATCGAAGAAGAACGGAAGGTATGTATTTTTGGTTTTTGAACTCAGTTTTTCTGGAAATTCGAGAATTTTCTTGGACTTGATTTTTAAGTATGTTGTTCTTAGATGAATTTCACACAAGATTCATGAAGAAAGCTGAAGTTGATTCAGATTGAAAAACGATGTTCCGACCACCATCAAGTATTTCTTACCGTGATTGACTAAAAATTATGAGAAAAATATCTTAATAAAGATGGATTAAAGGTTTACCACTCTCATGAAAAAAAAAAAAACTAAGTTAATTCGAGATACTTTTTAAAAACATCTTCATCTCTGGAAAGCACCGCCAAATAATTATGTATATGCACGTGCCATGGTCTCTGCTTGCGATGCGAATGACCGCCAAATAATTATGTATATGCACGTGCCATGGTCTCTGCTTGCGATGCGAATGATGTGGTACACAGTTGAGTAGAAATGACCCCATATAGGGACCATGCTAAATGCAATCACGAGTCCTATCTCTATCTTATACTAGGGGTGGATCGAACTGGGACCTTTAATTTGTAAGACTAACGTGATAACCACTACACCACAACACGAGATGATTTACTAGCTTTTTTTTTTTCTTTATTATGATATAATGTTATAAAAACAGTAGGAGGAGTAAAAAAAAAAGATAAAATTAGAATTTCATATCCCTATTTTTATTTTATTCTAGGATTGATGGAATAGTATTTACATATTTGAAGGCTTTCATTATTATTTTCCGCGTCAAACTGTTTGGAAAATATTGACCTACACTAGTTAAAATTACAGTGGGTCAAACCCACAACCTTCTGATCCGAAGTCAAACGCGCTAATTCACTGCGCTATGTGGTCATTTTTGAAAGTTTAAGCATATACTTTAATATAAATATATGTATTTTTATCATTTTACATTTGAATTCCCACTTATCATACTGTGATGGAAAGTATGGGGACCTGATATATAACTGTGTGTTCAAGTGCATCGAGATACTTTCCCATTATGATGAGTACAGACACGCGCACCATGAGACTGATTGTGACCATCATGTTTGCCATAATGCTACGACGGCCGCTATTCCCTCTGGGTGTGCAACAACAGTCCGTTAGCGTGGGGTCACATACGAAGTATTTTTTAAAATACTCAAGTCGTGTGCTACTTTTATTTCAGTTAAAAGCAAAGCACCCTTGTACCGTTGACGAGGGCATCGCAAGTACAAACCGTGGGACATGCATAGAATAATGGTATTTCATTTCTTAAACTTTAGGTTAGTATATGGTGTTTTTATTATTATTTTTATTTAGTTTCATTATGTTGCTGTGAAGATGTTTTCAAACATGTAAGTTCATGACGGTATTTTATGATAAAGTTTTAAATGTTTATTTTCGCATAAGAGAGTATGTTATGATGATGATAGAGACTTTAAATTAGTAGAAATCAAGAGTTGTCAACCAATGTTATATAAATGCACATCTCAAGTTAAAATGATTTTATATTAGGCATTAATTGACCAATAAAAAATATAATACACAATAGGAGTGTTTAAAAGAATCGATGACTAGAAAAATCTAATTAATCCGTACAATTTGAGTTGGATTGAATTCAAATAACTGTGTCTAAAAATTTAACTTAGGACGAAACCATACGTATGACTTATACTTCCAATAGAAGCAAATTAAATTAGATAATGGTTTAAGTTTTAATTGACCCAATAGTGGGAGTAGATATACTTCCAATAGAAGCAAATTAAATTAGATAATGGTTTAAGTTTTAATTGACCCAATAGTGGGAGTAGATGGGAAATGAAGCCTTAAAGTTTTTATGTTGACCACAATGGGAGTCGAACCCATGACCTTCTGATCCGAAGTCAGACGCGCTAATCCACTGCGCTATGCGGTCATTTTTGGAAGTTTAAGTATATACTTTAATACTTTTACTTTTGAATTCCGACTTATCATACCGTGAAGGAAAGTATGGGAACTTGATGCATAACTGTGTGTTGACCTCCAGACGTCCAACTATGGACAACTAGCCCGACTTTGATGGGTCCAGGGGGCGTGTGAACCGCCTGGAGACTCACGCTCGCAAGTGTGGGTCGTGTGTAGGAAAGTACTACACATCTAATTTTATTCGGATTGGAGGTCACCCCTATGATGGTATTAACGATAGGTCCCTAAGCATGAGTTGCATATGCTTTCAATCCCTGATCCTAATACTGGGGTCACTTGCTGAGTATTTCTTAAAATATTCAAGCCGTGTGCTACTTCTATTTCTGATAAAGGTAAGACACCACGTATGGTTGATGACGACATCACAAGTAAAGACCATGGAACATACATAAGATAGTGGTATTTCATTTCTTAGACTTTAAGTTAGTATAAGGCGTTTTTACTTTTAATGTTTATTTATTTTATTTAGTACTTGGTTATATTGTTAAAAGATGTTTTTATACATGTAAGTTTATGGCAGCGTTTTATGATGAAGTTTTAAATTTTTATTTCTACATAAGAGAGTATGTTATGATGACGGTAGCGACTTTAAGTTTGTAGAAATCTACGATCGTTACAGTTGGTATCAAAGCTCTAGGTTATAGATTCTTTAGACTAGCCTACGGGATAGGCTTGACATGTTTCATGGTCCCACCGTTGATGCCCCGTCAGCATCAGGTATGTCATACGTAAGTTAAGAAAAGGAAATATCGTTGATTGAGTACGTTGTTACTACTTAGTCATTATCAAATATAACTCAAAATTGAATTTTGACACCATTGACGGTATTATAGTTGACTGCATTATTGATGACATAGTTCTATATTTATTACAATATCGGGTATGACATGATTCACCTTGCATGGATATGAATGTTAATTGATGTATTGATAGTGTTTAAATCAAGCAAGGTTTGTAGCATGAATGGGGAGCTATAGTTTATTAAGCTACAAAACAATAGTATATGCATGTAAATGATTTTGCTAAGGATGGTTAGATGTTTTAGTTAAACGTCTCGAACATAATTAAAATATGCAGTGTTATGACCATAGAGATGGGAAAGAATGTATCAACGTATATTGACGGTTAAGTAGATTCAAATGAAAATGACCAAGAAAACTTGATAAACTGTATCTTATAGTATGCTATAGATATTAAAAGTGGTAGTGTCGAAAAGAAATTTCGTCACTATGAAGTATGTAAATATGAAATTTAAGTATCAGTATGAACAAAGAAAAAATTATGAGCCAACACCATAAAAGTTGAAACATTGTATACTTAAATTGATCTATGAATGACATAAGTGACTATAATGGGAGCTAAGCATTGGAAGTAGTGAGATCTAGAAAACCTCACTGCCTTAACACTAATTGAAAAGTTTTAAAGCTAGGATGGCAAGTATGAAAGTTATGAGGTAGTTTAAAAGTATGGAGCCACAATGTGGATGAGATATTACGATCATGCTCAAAGTTTTATAAGTATTTATGGACATGGATTGGAGTTTGAAAATTTCAAGATATCTTAAATTTAGGAATGATTTAAGATTAATTTGGAGGAGTCACAATATTAAAATAAAAAAAAGCCCCTTTGGTTGTGTTTCCTTTTCATAGGATGAGAAGAAAATTGTTAAAATGGGACTTTGAGGACGTATGGACAAAAAAGTGCATTATTAGACCTTTAGCTAGGCTTAAAAAAAATTGAATAGGAGGACAATGTAATGAAAGAAACTGATTCAACTATTGATCTCGTTGATGGAAGAAAGCCAGACATCTCGAAGAAAGTGAGAAAATTGAAATTAAGGTTGAGTTAAGTATTTAAGGTTTTCTAACATTAGGGTCCACATGAATGTTCATTGGTTTCAATGAAGCGCCTGAGTCGCGAACATACTAAATGGATTCTATTGCTCATAAAATTTTAGGAGAAGGCTCAATATGACATGATATGGTTTTGTATGAAATTTGATGATCATTAGATTATGATAAGGGGCTAAACCAAGGGTAGGTGTAAAATGACTAAAATGCCCTATAATCATGTATCGTTGGCTTATGACGAAATTGACCCCTAAATGACATTTAATTTAATGAGGAGCCTTATGTCATGGTTAAAGGGATTTTACTCGTTAAGAATTTTTGACTAGTTATACTTCAAGGCTTAACAAAAAAGTCTTGAACGAGAACCTGAGATATCCTAAAGACCACCCGATCAACAGTATAACATGGTCTTACGAAAATGACTACGTCATAGGGAACGCATGAAGTCCTGGGTGTAGGTACTCAAACTATGTCGCAAGAAACCCGTAAAGCCTTGGACATACGTAGGGAAGTACTACACATCCAATTTTTTCTGGACTAGAGGCCACCTCTATGATGGTTTTAATGATAGATCCCTAATCATGAGTTGCATATGTTTGCATTCTCATACCCCAATAATGGGTCACTTACGGAGTATTTCTTAAAATATCTGTGCTACTTGTATTTCAAGTAAAGACAAGAAGGCACCCCTGTACGGTTGACAAGGGCATTGCAAGTAAAAACCATGACACATGCATAAAATAGTGGTATTACATATCTTAGACTTTAGGTTAGCATAGGGTGTTTTAAATTTTAATGTTTTAATTAGTTTCGTTATAGTTGCTTTAAAGATGTTTTCAAACATGTAAGGCCATGACAGTGTTTTATAATGAAATTTTAAATGTTTACTTTCACATAAGAGAATACGTTATAATGATGGATGAAACCTTTAATACTTAATTTAAAAATACCATAGAATTTTCAAAAGTTTAATTAATACTAATTTTTTTTAAATAAAAAAACTTCAAAAATACTATTAAATATTTTTTAAAATAATTAAAAATAATTACCTTTATCACTTTTCTCTTCAATTTTCTTTTGAACTCTCTTATTGAAGATTTCCCAACGTGAATATAATAAAATTCAACACTCTAATAGACAATATTTTTACAAAAATTAGATATTTGAGAATATTAATGTTTCGGAGTATTTTTAAAATGATATTAACAATTCTCTCTATATACTTAAGGATACTTTTAAATTATTTTTTTTAATAATTAAGCGTATTAATGAAATTTGGAAAGTTTAGAAGGATATTTTTTTAATTTTTAAAATTTTTGAGGTATTTTTATCCATTTAACCAATATTACATTTACACGAATTTATTATTTAATGACATAGAAAAAATTTATCTTTGCAAAAAGGAATTATTTTATGGAGAAAACAAAAATTTCCTATAAATGTTTAACATCTTTGACTTAATGAAAACATGGTGGCCACCAAGGTAATTCGTGGTCATGTCTTCTTTCAAGAGCCACCTTTTGTCGAGTCGTACCATGGTTGGACTCATCTGCTCCATTTCAAGTCAACAAAGATATCATAGAAACACATGTAGCGACCCAATGTAACTCGTGGTCATGTCTTCTTTGAAGAGTCACCTTCTGTCGAGTTCCTACCATGGTCGAACTTATCTACTCCATTTCGAGTCAACAAAGATATCATAGGCTTTGCAGTGTACCCAAAATCAAATGGCGAGACCAAGTTGTTAAACTATCATTATTAACTTCGAAGAATAGGCTTACAAATTATAATATGTTGAATCTATGGTTAAAATATAAGTTTAGTCTCATATCCTTTATTTAAAATATAATGCCTAAAATCTGTCATGAGAAAGCACAATATTACTAAACCTTCCATATACTTTTAATGGGCTAGACTGACATGATAACCAACTACACTGCTAAAAAGATGACTACTTACTAATGACAACTATACAACTCATGAAAATAACGTTTGGACCTTTTCGATAGAAACAAATTAGACTTTTTGCTTGTCAAGGGCCGTGGATAATGAAAGTATGGGAAAAACTTAGTCATTTTCAAAAAAATGGTACCGCTGTGTTATGTGATAATTGTTCTAGCATCAAGCTATCCGGGAATCAAATCATGTATGGACACATAAACACATTATTGGATTTATTTGTTAATTATCACCATCATGTTATTTGCAAATATAATGATACCTTTGGGAGTATGACTCAGGTAGGGTCTTGCAGCGGTTTTTGAATCATCTTCTACTAAAGGTGTTCACCTAAATATTGACTCATCAAAATAACTTTTATAGAGAGACATATCAAAAGCTACTACAAGACCTAAATGAATCATATTTACAAAGAATTCATTAAAGTTGTTATTGATATCTTTAACCAAATTCATGATAACAAAATATTATAAGAATATGAGTCATTCTATGAACTATGATAACACTCGTTTTAAATTACAAAAGTCATAGCAAAAAAAACTAATTTTTGTTGGATTTCATAATAATGCACACATGAGAGTGAGGATATAATATGTTCTCCAAATGAAGGCCTAAGTTTTATGTTGACCACAGCGGGAGTCGAACCCACGACTTTCTGATTCGAAGTCAAACGCGCTATGCAGCCATTTTTAAAAGTGTTTCGACACAAGTTATATCGAATTCGTTCTCACTTGTGTTGAACAGATCAAAAATATAATAATAAGTCATTTATGTCGAGCGGTAGGTATCAGGTTGGACCGCGGGTCGTCGGATTGCTTCTCGGGCATGCGGGAAAGATGTGGTTCGGGTTGTCAGTTTGGGTTAGTCGCAGCGCTGCGTGTCAGCGCTCAGAGTAAGGCACGCTTTTCCATTGCCTACGTAACACATGTCCTTCCAGTTGCTAGACGCGTTTCTCCTTTTTCTAGCCGTCGTGTGTTTGTTGTCGATTGCCTGAAACCCATTTTTTTCGATTCCGGTCAAAATCGCATATCAAACTTTTTTTTTTCTATCTTCCAATTCGTAACTTTAATTAACTCGATTCCTTCAAGGAAATTCAAGATCTCAAGTCTACCTATCCAAATATATTTTTCTTGCATTTTTGAGGTACTCACAATACCTAATAAATGAGTTCAAAATTCAGAAAAACTAGGTTTCTTACCAAAGTTTGACAATTCTTGGTTTCGATTTCCGACATGATTTTTGGCTGAGTTTCCTCCCAAAACATGCAAGAATCCCCACCTAAAGTACTCTAGTTGAGTATTATTTTCTAAACTATTAAAAAACTCATGGATCTAGGGCAAAATCTCGAAGCAAAAGAGGTCACGAACTTACCTCGCGTTCTTGCCCATTTCTTGACGGAAACAAACAATCCAAAAAAAAAAAAAAAAAAGTTAACTCTTAGATCAACAATACTTCGATGTTCGGATTTGAGCGTTGTACCCTCCTTCGTCTTCTTCTTTTTCTTTAAAACATTAACGCTTCGTCTTTTCTCTTTTTCTCCCTCTTTTATTTCTTTTCTTTTCTCTTCCTTGGAGGTCTGTCCACACAAAGGGCTTCCCTTTTTGGTCAATGAGTCATCGCTACCAATATTTTCGAGAAGTCTTGGACAAACCTCCTGTAGCAGCCAGTTAAACCTAAAAAAATCCTTACCTCCGTCACTGTTGTCGACTTAGGCCATCTCATGATAGCTTCAATCTTAGCTGGGTCTACAATAATTCCCCCTCTTGAAACCACATGACCCAATAATGCTACTTCCCATAGCCAGAACTCACACTTAGAAAACTTGGCTTACAACTAGTGAGTTCTCAAACCAGTCATAACCATTCACAAGTGATCTTCATGCTCTGCTTCAGTTATGGAATACAATAATATATCATCGACGAACACGATCACAAAGTTACGAAGTAATCCTTGAACACCCTATTCATAAGCTCCATAGAAACCGCGGGGGCATTAATGAGGCCGAAGGACATAACTGTGAACTCGTAATGTCCCTAGCAACTTCTGAAGGCTATCTTAGGGATGTCCTCTTCTCTAATTCTTAATTAATGGTACCCCAATCTCAGATCTATCTTGTTGAACACAAACGCCCCTTGCAGCTGATCGAACAAGTCATCTATTTTCGGAAGGGGAAATGAGTGCCAGCGAGGATGCTGGTCCCCGAAGGGGAGTGGATTGTGAGATCTCACATCTATTGGGAGGAGAATGAAGCATTCATTTACCCCAATAATGGAGCCACTTATTGAGTATTTCTTAAAATACTCAATGTATTGTACTTCTATTTCAAGTAAAGGCAAGACACCCTTGTATAGTTGATAAGGGCATCGTAAGTAAAGACCATGACACGTGCATAAAATAGTGGTATTTCATTTCTTAGACTTTAGATTATTATAGGGTGTTTTAAATTTTAATGTTTTATTTAGTTTCATTGTGTTGCTTTAAAAATGTTTTTAAACATGTAAGTCCCATGACACGTGCATAAAATAGTGGTATTTCATTTTGTAGACTTTAGGTTAGTATAGAGTGTTTTAAATTTTAATGTTTTATTTAGTTTCGTTGTGTTGCTTTCAAGATGTTTTCAAACATGCAAGTCCATTACATTGTTTTATGATGAAGTTTTAAATGTTTATTTTCACAAAAAATGTTGCTACCCAAGATCAAATTGGAGACCTTTAGTGTGTAAGACTAACGTGATAACCACTACACCATAGCAACCAAAATTTTATAAACATAAAATAGTTAATAATTATAAATTTTAATGTTATATATGTATATTAAAATTTCAAATAAATAATAATGAAGGAGCTGTTAATGTGATATTAGTTCTAGCATCAAGCTATCCAATCAAATTTATTCATTCAATAAACACTTGACGAACACTATGACATATGACAACACCCGTTTTATAAATGACAATAGAGTGAGGAACAAATATATGTTCTCCAAATGAAGATTTAAAGATTTATATGATGACCACAGTGGAAGTCAAATTCATGACCTTTTGATCCGAAGTCAGACGTGCTAATCTACTGTACTATGTAGTCATTTTTGAAAGTTTAAATATATACTTTGATATAAATATATATTTTTATACTTTTACGTTTGAATACTCACTTATCATATTGTGATGGAAAGTATGGGGACTTGATGCATAACTGTGTGTTCACGTGCATCAAGATACTTCCACATTATGATGAGTACAGACGCGTACACCATGAGACTGATTGTTACCATCATGTTTGCCATAATGCTACGATGGCCGCTATTCCTTTCGGGTGTGCAGCAGCAGTCCGTTAGCGAGTGCTAGCCCGACCGACCAGGCCCAGGGGGCGTGCGGGCCCACCTAGTGGGTCCACAATCGCACGTCACCTAGAGGACACTGAAGAGGGCACGTCACCTAGAGGACACTGAAGAGGGCGTAGGGGAAGAAGAGGACCCCCTGTTAGAGGATGGGGTCAAGGTGGAGGGAGTCCACCTCGTGAAGGATCTGTAGCTCAAACTGACGGAGCAGCACCACCCAAGCAGAATTGGCTGCTGGAATGGACTCCTTTGACGACCCTGATGTGGGAATCATTCTAGGTTGTGATGCAAACGGTGGTGACCACCCAGCAGACCAACAGTACGCAGTCCATGCGAGAAGCAAGGTATATGTGGGAGTTCAAGCGGTAGAACCTCATACTTTTAATGGAGAATCAGGAGACCCAACTGAGGCACAATTGTGCTATCGTTGATTGAGATAATCTTCTTATTAATGATCTGTCCAGTTGATCAAAAGGTGACATGTGCATCGTTGATGTTGAAAATGATGCGGAGTTATGGTCGGAGGATAACCAAGAGATTCTCAGCCAAGATGGAAGTTTGATACCATAAATATATTTTTCCCTTTTATGTTTAATATAGTTAATATATTAAATATTATTGTGAGCGCTTAAAGATTAAATTTTTTTTTTTTTTTTTGTCTATTTATATTTAATATATTTATATTTGTCTCGTTTGAAAGAGGACACCTCGAGCTACATCACTGCTTTGACCTTTTTCAAAAATGGACAAAGAATCGAAGGTATGCCTATGCCATTTTCCCCAAAATTCGTCCTACATAGACCATCCTAAGATTGATTTTGGTCTCTTTAGGGGAAGGAACACTATGATCTTTGTTAAGAGAACAAAGGCTGAGAACGCGTGGAACACGAGTTGCCATTCGAGTAACCTTAGTAATAAACTTAAATTTGAGTGTTTTTTATTCAGCCAAAAGTAGGACTTCTAATTTATCCCAAAAGAATTTAAAGCTAAAGTTCATGAAAAGTTGGAAGAGAAATAACTAAAAGAAAGCCCTTAATAACTAGTTGGTTGATTCGTGTTATGGGTATCATACCATTAGCTTCTAAACAAGCAAATGAACAAGTTTGCTGAAGAAGTTGCTAAGAGATAAGCCCCATATTGTCTTAGATTGAGAGCAACATCAACAACAAATTTCTAGGTAAGTTCATTGTCGGATACCCCACCTTATGGGATGTATCTTGTTGGTTTGTGAGTATTAGGAGCTGAAATTTGTTCCATTTTGATCCCTGGTACATAGATTACAAAGTCAGGTGAAGAAATCAATAAGAGATTACTACAGCATCACTGAGAAAAACTCGAGTTTCAAAGGATGCAAACCAACTTCACGAGCATCATCAACGTTATAAGGATGAAGAAGATGTTGATGTGGTAGTTCGAGTGAACAAGTCATGTCACCTATTCTGACCCCTGCTCACTGTTTTGACTTGTTCTTTTGGGACATATCTATCCATCTGTGTTTTCATTGAGGCATAAAATCTCACGTGTCTATGTCATGTCATTTATGGACTCTATTTTGGATAGCGGGTGCATAATCCAACCTCTGACACATGGGTTGGGGCACAATGTTGGCACATCTGTTGGCTCAAGATTCTCATCTCACAACGCTCGTCCATGTTGTGACACATGTATGTGCCACAAGATAGCTCGCTTCGGCAATAGGGCCCAAGGGTGGTGGGGAGCTGACACTGTGCCTCCCCCAATAGTACATTTTGAGTCATTTCTAATCTTTCTGTTGTATACGTTCTTTTAGCGAGCAATCATATGACCCTGTGGAGCGTCCATCAAGTATCCAATTAACACCAAATTTGGTGAGATTTCATCTTTCATATAGACAAACTTAACTCCAGAGCCGCATGTCGAAACTCTTATCGAAACTATAACTTCTAAGGTTATGGTATGGGGCCCTACCCGACCCTCTCCGAGCATGTGTTTGACACTCAGTCTCCTCATTCTCTACAACCTTACTTATGCCTCATCTTGGCTTTAATACACACTCTTGGTGTATTGGATGATGTACGGTCCTTCTCGGTTGCATCACGTCACTAGTCAGTCTCAACTCTCACGTGGTCTGATGGACGCCACTTAAAGATCGCCACCTTGTTTGTTCGTATGTGGGGGTCACAACCTACTGTCTTCATAGTGAGATTGGGAACCCAACATCACCAGGGAGAACTTTCCATTTAGTCCAGTAGGCAGACATGTGGAGTACGGTTACCGTTTTAAGAGCGAAGGGCTCCTCCATACTTATGAGATTTACCCTACAGCCTTTCTCATTTGACACAATGACTCACGGTTTAATTAGCAAAAGGTTGATCATGGACCTAGGTAAATGTAAAGATAGAGCTAAGAGTACCCGAAAACCTTTGATTCATGGACTCTGAGGGGGTTAGAGCACTCCCTAACAGAAGAATGTATAAGGTTTTGGTACGTATGAACGTGAAACAGTTGGCAAATACCATAAATCACAGTTTTGGCTAACTCTTGGGGCCATATGTGCACGTAACTTCAGCTTTTGTGTATTGAAATAAGTTTGACGATATCTTACAAGTAAGTTGCTTAGTGAGTATTTTTAATACTCACTCTTGCTACACTTTTCTTTTTCAGGTGGCAAGTAGAGTACTGATCATGGTGGGAACGTGTCAGGTTGTGCAATTGTGTAGGAGACCCTCGACCGGAATCTTGTAGTTATTTGTTCATAACTTTTTTAAACACTGTATTTTGTATTTAAAATTATACATGCCCACATGTATATTTCACTTATTTTTGTTTAAAGTAAATTTAATGTTTATTTATCCTTTAGTTTAAAAGTGAAAAATATTACCATATTTTTATCCTTGTTGGCAATGTAACGGTCCATGATTTGAGTTATCACAGGCCGTTACACTTGACCTTCATGTGACATTAAGATACATTTTTTATTTTAGAAGGTTGCAAAAGAGAAGAAGACTATATCGATGTGGTGTTGCCATAAAGTCTTCGATGCTCAAATTAGATAAGAGTTACGAAGTGTAACATGAATTTAGAGTAGAACGTTAACTTCATATTGAATGACCTAGGGTTTTCTAGTTCCTTCTCCGATTCAAACTCTAAAAAGGATAATTGAGCTTAGCCAAGGATACTATAGAACGAACACATGCAAGACACATGTCCCTTTGACCTTGCATTGATATTGGACCTTTCTTTTCTCCCCAAGCCTCCACGAGGGTTTGGGTTATTTTCAAGTCCTAATCTACGCGTTAATTAAATAGTTCAATTAATTAATTTTATATCGAGCTTATAATATGTAAGTCAATAAAGTTTCGCAACTAGTTCATATAAATACTAAAAAGTTCAATTTAGTTGAAAGAAAAATTTGAAGTGTTCAAATTAATATTTAATATAGAGGAGAAAATAGATTTAATTTGAACGGTTTAAATTAATATTAAATATATTAGATATACTAAACGTGAATGGAGAAAAAAAAATATTTAATATTAAGGATTCAAATTAATATTTAATATATTAAATATATTAAAAAAATATTTTTTTTTGTATTTGATACTTGAAATATTAAAACAATTAATATATATTAGATACATCAAATAAAAATATATATTTGAACCCAAACCAATCACATCTCTTACACTTTCTCTTATAGAGAATTTTATTAAAACTCTCCTTTAATCTCTCGAGATTTTCTTTCAAAAGATTTCTAAAAGCTTTGGCCTTGTGTTATAGTAAGGAACATTTTGTGAAATGTGGAAAAACTTCGACGTTGTTGAACTACGTCAAAGAAACTATTTAATTCCCATGTTAATTTCCATGTTGTTGAACATTTGGTGGAATGTGGAACAACTTCTATCTGGTGGAACTGCCTTATTAACCTATCGATTATGAGCTCTAATGATATATCAATTTTCATTCATTAAAAATCATTCTATTATAAACCAATAGTTGAACTTTTATGCACTGCATGACAAGTTGTATCAGTTGATATAATCCTTACAAGCAAGTCGATTCTTCACTAGTTGTTCGTAATTACAGCTGAATCAAAAGTTCGTTTCACCCTTGTAATTACATCTTTCATCTCAAGTACCACTATTCTTTAATGAACAATTTGTTTAGGATCCAATCATAAAACAAGTCTCTCTCGCAATTGAGAGGGTGGGCCCATTGTTCAAGTCTTGAAATCACTTAAGAGAGCAACTCATCTGCTTTCCTTATATGGAAAGAAGTGAATTTCATCTCGTGATATCATGTTCCCAACTCCTCATTTGGTCAAGTTTCTAACATGGCAGGCATATTGAATCGACTACAAAAGTCATTCTCACCCATGAAATCTAAAGATAAGTCCTCACAGACATAAGTTTATTACTCATTCAGATTAAGATCAAATCACATATGATTATCATGTGAAGTATTAATCTTCTCAATTAACGGATTTATAGAGAGAGCTTAAATACTTCAAAGTCCAGTCTTATGCAAATTCATTGATAGGTTACCCGTAATCACATGTCCTCACATGAATAATTTAGATCAAATCATTTATAACTATTACAAAATGGGTCGTATCAATGGTGTTTCCAACACAAGACACTCAACCTTATGTATATACTAAGATCTTTTAGATTATTACTTGAACATGATCCTCTTATAATGTCAACCACATACTATTAAGATTACATTAATAACTTTGTATTTTTATAAAACGGAAAATATAAAATTATAAATAAAATAATAAGAATTATTATTAAAAATTAAATAATCAATTATGAGACTTTATGATATAAATCTCAAAAAGTTTGTCTAACCTCCTCCTTCAAGTTTCTCCCTTATTTTTCTCTTTTATGGGCTTGTTACTTAGACCAAAAGTTACCTATAACATTAACCTCACTCACAATGGTTGGGAGGTTGGGATTTAGTTTATTATTATCCATCATATGTAACTAGCATAGTTATTAATGTAATATTAAAAAATATGTGGTTTACATATGAGAGGGCCTAATTTTAAGATAACGTATAAGTAAAAATGCATGCGCTAATCCACTAGGCTATGTGGTCATTTATTAAAGTTTATGCATATACTTTAATATAAATATATATTTTTATACTTTTACGTTTGAATTTCCACTTATCATACCGTGATGGAAAGTATGGGGACCTGATGCATAAATGTGTGTTCACGTGCATCGAGATGCTTCCTCATTATGCTGAGTACGGACGCGTACACCATGAGACCGATTGTGACCATCATGTTCGCCACAATGCTACGACGACTTTTATTCCCTCTAGGTGTCCAACAACAGCCCGTCTGCAAGTGCTAGCCCGACAAGCAGGCCTAGGGGGCGTGCGAGCCCGCCTGGTGGGCTCACGTTCGCACGTCAACTAGAGGACGTTGAAAAGGGTGTAGAGGAAGAAGACGACCCCCTGTTAGAGGGGTAAAGATAGAGGGATTCTACCTCGTGAAGGATCAATAACTCATTAATGATGATGAATGTACGAAGACCAACGCACGCATATTACTTAGAGTAATATGTGAACGTAACTTAGGGTTGTGTCATAAATTTTTTTTAAAGATGAGAAACTATAGGGTCCTCATGCATTCTGTGTGTACTTATACATGGGGCTACTTCTCCTTTTATAATGATAAGTACGAACGCGTACATTACGATGATGATGATCATCATGCTTCACATGACACTCAGGGGTCTGCTGACCTCTAGACTCATTATGGACAGCTAGCTCGACTATAATGGGTTTAGGGCTGGGCAACCCGCATGAGGATCCACGTTCGCACATGTGGGTTGTGTGTAGGGAAGTACTACACATCCAATGTTGTACGGACTGAAGGTCACCCCTATTTTGGTTCTAATGATAAGTCTCTAGATCATGAGTTGCATGTGTTTGCATTCTCTGACCTTAATAGTGAGGCCACTTACTGAATATTGCTTAAAATAATCAAGTCGTGTGCTACTTTTATTTGAGGTAAAGACAAGGCACCCCTGTACGGTTGACGACGACATCGCAATCAGAGACCATGACATGTGCATAGGATAGTAGTATTTTTTTTTTGTTAGACTTAGGCTAGTATAGAGTGTTTTTCATTAAATGTTTTACTTGCTTTATTTATTATTGTTCTTATCTTGTTTTAAATACGTTTTCGAACACGTAAGTTCATGACAGTATTTGAAGTTGAAGTTATGTTTTAAGATAAAGTTATGGTTTAAGGTAAAGTTATGTTTTAAAAATACTCCTATATCACATTTCTCTTCGATTTTCTCTCTCAATAAAACAAATCATCTCACATTTATGAGCATTTCTCGACATGAATATAATTAATTTCAATACCCAAATAGATAATTTGGTATCAAGTTTACTGTTTCGTGACTCATGATACCTTTAAAAAAAATTGGCTATTTGAGTGTTAAATTTTATTATGTTTATGTTTGAAAATGCTAAAAAATGGGAACGTTTTTTATTCAAAGTCATGATATTAAAAAAAAGAGGGAAACAAGGATAGAAATGAGGAAAAATTTAAACATTGAAGTTCTTCAAAAAGAAAATTAAGAGAATATTCAAGACGAGAGAAAAGAGTATGAAAAATGAAAAAGGAAATCGAACATAGAGACGATTTATAGAGTGTAGATAAACGATTTCTATTATTTACTGAGGAGCCTTATGTCATTTAATTTAAGGAGGAGCCTTATGTCATAATAGGGATTATACAAAGTTACAAGGCCATTGGAATATGTTGAGGATTTAAACCAAAGTTTAGGATGGTAAATGACAAAAATATCCCTATAAGAATTATACAAAGTTACAAGCCCATTGGAATATATTGAAGATTTAAACCAAAATTTAGGATGGTAAATGACAAATATATCCCTATAAGAATTATAAGATGTTTTCAAGATCATAGAAGACTCAAAATACTACGAAAAGTTATGAGGCTCATTTACAATATTAGGGGTAAGTATGAAAATTTTTAAGGAGATTAGAACAACTTAGGGATATGAGCCAAGATAAAAAAAAGTACGTAACTACCTCTCAAGACACTTGGTAAGAAATCAAGGTTCTTGTGAATATCAAGTGACAAGATGCTTATGAAAGATTTATGAATGCATTGAAATGTTTATGACTTATATGAATTAGGGTGTACTTGTTAAGAATTTTTTCTTAGTTGTACTTCAAGACTTAACAAAATACTTTTGAACGAGAACCCGATATATCCCACGATGAACAGTGCAACATGGTCATATGGCAATGACTACATTGCAAGGAACACATGAAGCCCTGGGTGTAGGTACTCAAACTATGTCGCAAGGAATCCGTAAAGCCTTGGACATAGCTACGCAGATTGTATCGCACGAAACATATGAAGCCTTGAATGCAGGTATTAAGACTATGTCGCAGTGATTGTATAAAGCCTCGGGCATAGGTCAAGATTGAGTTGTTCACTGAGCATAAGACCCCACAAGTCTCTCAGGGAAGTGTCTAAGAGATAATAACTCAAAACTCTAAACCAAGGTCCTCACTACAAAACTAGGTACCAAAAGGGGTTAACCTTATACAAAAATGTTAAAAGAACAAAGTAAGTCATTTTAACGAAAGTGGGAAAGTTGAGAATTAAGGCTGAATTAAGTATTCGAAGTTTTCTTAGCATTTTCTATTGGTCGTATTAGTTTTGATAAGAGGATGTTATCCGTTCATTCAGTTATTTACTGAATATAAGGAACAAATCATGGAAACAAAGGACGAGGTACAATTAAAGAAACAAAAGTAATCCCTCTACGGCAGTCCCTCTTTGAAGTATATAGCATATGTAATCCCCCTACCGCGGTCCCTCTTTGAAGTATATAGCATATGTAATCCCCCTACCGCGGTCCCCTCTTTGGAGTATATTAGCATATGTAATCTCCCTACCGCGGTCCCCTCTTTGGAGTATATAGCATATGTAATCCCCCTACCGCGGTCCCCTCTTTGGAGTATATAGCATATGTAATCCCCCTACCGCGGTCCCCTCTTTGGAGTATATTAGCATATGTAATCCCCCTACCGCGGTCCCCTCTTTGGAGTATATTAGCATATGTAATCCCCCTACCGCGGTCCCCTCTTTGGAGTATATTAGCATATGTAATCCCCCTACCGCGGTCCCCTCTTTGGAGTATATTAGCATATGTAATCCCCCTACCGCGGTCCCCTCTTTGGAGTATATAGCATAAGTAATCCCCCTACCGCGGTCCCCTCTTTGGAGTATATAGCATATGTAATCCCCCTACCGCGGTCCCCTCTTTGGAGTATAGGGGCATATGTAATCCCCCTACCGCGGTCCCCTCTTTGGAGTATATAGCATATGTAATCCCCCTACCGCGGTCCCCTCTTTGGAGTATATAGCATATGTAATCCCCCTACCGCGGTCCCCTCTTTGGAGTATAGGGGCATATATGTAATCCCCCTACTGCAACGCGGTCCCTATAGGGGCATATATGTAATCCCCCTACCGCAGCGCGGTCCCTATAGAGGCATATGTAAGCCCTACCGCGGTTCCCTCTTTAGTATAGGGGCATATGTAATCCCCCTACCGCGGTCCCCTCTTTGGAGTATAGGGGCATATGTAATCCCCCTACCGCAGTCCCCTCTTTGGAGTATAGGGGCATATGTAATCCCCCTACCGCAGTCCCCTCTTTGGAGTATAGGGGCATATGTAATCCCCCTACCGCAACGCGGTCCCTATAGGGGCATATATGTAATCCCCCTACCGCAGCGCGGTCCCTATAGGGGCATATATGTAATCCCCCTACCGCAGCGCGGTCCCTATAGGGGCATATATGTAATCCCCCTACCGCAGCGCGGTCCCTATAGGGGCATATATGTAATCCCCCTACCGCAGCGCGGTCCCTATAGGGGCATATATGTAATCCCCCTACCGCAGCGCGGTCCCCTCTTTGGAGTGTAGGGGCATATGTAATCCCCCTACCGCAGCCCCCTCTTTGGAGTGTAGGGGCATATGTAATCCCCCTACCGCAGTCCCCTCTTTGGAGTGTAGGGGCATATGTAATCCCCCTACCGCAGTCCCCTCTTTGGAGTATAGGGGCATATGTAATCCCCCTACCGCAGTCCCCTCTTTGGAGTATATTAGCATATGTAATCCCCCTACCGCGGTCCCCTCTTTGGAGTATATAGCATATGTAATCCCCCTACCGCGGTCCCCTCTTTGGAGTATAGGGGCATATGTAATCCCCCTACCGCGGTCCCCTCTTTGGAGTATAGGGGCATATGTAATCCCCCTACCGCGGTCCCCTCTTTGGAGTATATAGCATATGTAATCCCCCTACCGCGGTCCCCTCTTTGGAGTATATAGCATATGTAATCCCCCTACCGCGGTCCCCTCTTTGGAGTATATAGCATATGTAATCCCCCTACCGCGGTCCCCTCTTTGGAGTATAGGGGCATATATGTAATCCCCCTACTGCAACGCGGTCCCTATGGGGGCATATATGTAATCCCCCTACCGCAGCGCGGTCCCTATAGAGGCATATGTAATCCCCCTACCGCGGTCCCCTCTTTGGAGTATAGGGGCATATGTAATCCCCCTACAGCAGTCCCCTCTTTGGAGTATAGGGGCATATGTAATCCCCCTACAGCAGTCCCCTCTTTGGAGTATAGGGGCATATATGTAATCCCCCTACCGCAACGCGGTCCCTATAGGGGCATATATGTAATCCCCCTACCGCAGCGCGGTCCCTATAGGGGCATATATGTAATCCCCCTACCGCATATATGTAATCCCCCTAGGGGCATATATGTAATCCCCCGCAGCGCGGTCCCCTATAGGGGCATATATGTAATCCCCCCTACCGCAGCGCGGTCCCTATAGGGGCATATATGTAATCCCCCTACCGCAGCGCGGTCCCTATAGGGGCATATATGTAATCCCCCTACCGCAGCGCGGTCCCTATAGGGGCATATATGTGTAATCCCCCTACCGCAGCGCGGTCCCTATAGGGGCATATATGTGTAATCCCCCTACCGCAGCGCGGTCCCCTCTTTGGAGTGTAGGGGCATATGTAATCCCCCTACCGCAGCGCGGTCCCCTCTTTGGAGTGTAGGGGCATATGTAATCCCCCTACCGCAGCGCGGTCCCCTCTTTGGAGTGTAGGGGCATATGTAATCCCCCTACCGCAGCGCGGTCCCCTCTTTGGAGTGTAGGGGCATATGTAATCCCCCTACCGCAGCGCGGTCCCCTCTTTGGAGTGTAGGGGCATATGTAATCCCCCTACAGCAGCGCGGTCCCCTCTTTGGAGTGTAGGGGCATATGTAATCCCCCTACCGCAGCGCGGTCCCCTCTTTGGAGTGTAGGGGCATATGTAATCCCCCTACCGCAGCGCGGTCCCTATAGGGGCATATATGTAATCCCCCTACCGCAGCGCGGTCCCCTATAGGGGCATAGGGGCATATATGTAATCCCCCTACCGCAGCGCGGTCCCTATAGGGGCATATATGTAATCCCCCTACCGCAGCGCGGTCCCTATAGGGGCATATATGTAATCCCCCTACCGCAGCGCGGTCCCTATAGGGGCATATATGTAATCCCCCTACCGCAGCGCGCGGTCCCTATAGGGGCATATATGTAATCCCCCTACCGCAGCGCGGTCCCTATAGGGGCATATATGTAATCCCCCTACCGCAGCGCGGTCCCTATAGGGGCATATATGTAATCCCCCTACCGCAGCGCGGTCCCTATAGGGGCATATATGTAATCCCCCTACCGCAGCGCGGTCCCTATAGGGGCATATATGTAATCCCCCTACCGCAGCGCGGTCCCTATAGGGGCATATATGTAATCCCCCTACCGCAGCGCGGTCCCTATAGGGGCATATATGTAATCCCCCCTACCGCAGCGCGGTCCCTATAGGGGCATATATGTAATCCCCCCTACCGCAGCGCGGTCCCTATAGGGGCATATATGTAATCCCCCTACCGCAGCGCGGTCCCTATAGGGGCATATATGTAATCCCCCTACCGCAGCGCGGTCCCTATAGGGGCATATATGTAATCCCCCTACCGCAGCGCGGTCCCTATAGGGGCATATATGTGTAATCCCCCTACCGCAGCGCGGTCCCCTCTTTGGAGTGTAGGGGCATATGTAATCCCCCTACCGCAGCGCGGTCCCCTCTTTGGAGTGTAGGGGCATATGTAATCCCCCTACCGCAGCGCGGTCCCCTCTTTGGAGTGTAGGGGCATATGTAATCCCCCTACCGCAGCGCGGTCCCCTCTTTGGAGTGTAGGGGCATATGTAATCCCCCTACCGCAGCGCGGTCCCCTCTTTGGAGTGTAGGGGCATATGTAATCCCCCCTACCGCAGCGCGGTCCCCTCTTTTGGAGTGTAGGGGCATATGTAATCCCCCTACCGCAGCGCGGTCCCCCTCTTTGGAGTGTAGGGGCATATGTAATCCCCCTACCGCAGCGCGGTCCCCTCTTTGGAGTGTAGGGGCATATGTAATCCCCCTACCGCAGCGCGGGTCCCCTCTTTGGAGTGTAGGGGCATATGTAATCCCCCTACCGCAGCGCGGTCCCCCCTTTGGAGTGTAGGGGCATATGTAATCCCCCTACCGCAGCGCGGGGTCCCCTCTTTGGAGTGTAGGGGCATATATGTAATCCCCCTACCGCAGCGCGGTCCCTATTTGGGGCAGGGGCATATGTAATCCCCCTACCGCAGCGCGGTCCCTATAGGGCATATATGTAATATGTCCCTATAGGGGCATATATGTAATCCCCCTACCGCAGCAGCGCGGTCCCTATAGGGGCATATAATCCCCCTACCGCAGCGCGGTCCCTATAGGGGCATATATGTAATCCCCCCTATAGGGGTCCCATATATATGTAATCCCCCTACCGCAGCGCGGTCCCTATAGGGGCATATATGTAATCCCCCTACCGCAGCAGCGCGGTCCCTATAGGGGCATATATGTAATCCCCCTACCGCAGCGCGGTCCCTATAGGGGCATATATGTAATCCCCCCTACCGCAGCGCGGCCTATAGGGGCATATATGTAATCCCCCTACCGCAGCGCGGTCCCTATAGGGGCATATATGTAATCCCCCTACCGCAGCGCGGTCCCTATAGGGGCATATATGTAATCCCCCTACCGCAGCGCGGTCCCTATAGGGGCATATATGTAATACCCCTACCGCAGCGCGGCATATATGTAATCCCCCTACCGCAAGCGCGGTCCCTATAGGGGCATATATATGTAATCCCCCCTACCGCAGCGCGGTCCCTATAGGGGCATATATGTAATCCCCCTACCGCAGCGCGGTCCCTATAGGGGCATATATGTAATCCCCCTACCCAGCAGCGCGGTCCCTATAGGGGCATATATGTAATCCCCCTACCGCAGCGCGGTCCCTATAGGGGCATATATGTAATCCCCCTACCGCAGCGCATATATGTCCCTATAGGGGCATATATGTAATCCCCCTACCGCAGCGCGGTCCCTATAGGGGCATATATGTAATCCCTCTACCGCAGCCCCCTCTTTGGAGTGTAGGGGCATATGTAATCCCCCTACCGCAGCCCCCTCTTTGGAGTGTAGGGCCATATGTAATCCCCCTACCGCAGCCCCCTCTTTGGAGTGTAGGGCCATATGTAATCCCCCTACCGCAGCCCCCTCTTTGGAGTGTAGGGCCATATGTAATCCCCCTACCGCAGCCCCCTCTTTGGAGTGTAGGGCCATATGTAATCCCCCTACAGACGTTCAGTTACGGACAACTAGTCCGACTATGATGGGTCCATGGGGGTGCGGACCACCTAGGGACGCATAAGAGAGTTTCAAAATATATATGCATACAAAGATGTTGCTACCTAGGATCGAACTGGGGACCTTTAGTGTGTAAAACTAACGTGATAACCACTACACCATAGCAACTATATTTTTAAGAATATAAATTAATTAATAATTATAAATTTTAATGTTTTAAAAAATATCTTTAGCCGGTTTCATCAATATTCTTAAAAATAAAAAAAAATAAAAAAATAAAAAAAAACTTTAAATATATCTTTAAAATTTCAAAAAAAAAAGATACTTATAAGTTGGATAATACTTAGTTTAAAAAATATTTGGCTTAATTTTGATAAAAAACTTAAAAAAATATTCTTAAATGCTTAAAAAAATTAAAAATAAATACCTTTAGAGCACTTTCAAAACTCAAATAATTATTTTCAATTTTATTCTTTCCCAACTCAATACTTTTACAGAAATTGGATATTTGAGTTTTAAAGTTTATATGTTTATATTTAGAAATGTAAAAAAATAAAAAAATAAAAAAAAATTGAAGAAAATTTTGGGAATGAAATAAAAGAGATACTTAACAAAACCAGAGAGTTTTGTTGAAGGACCTATGACAACCATCGTTTTAAATCAAATTAGGGGTGAGGTTATATATGTTCTCCGAAGGTAGACAGACGCGCAAATCCACTGCGCTATGCGGTCATTTTTTAAAAGTTTAAGTATATACTTTAATATAAATATATATTTTTATAATTTTATGTTTGAATTCCCACTTATCATACCGTGATGGAAAGTATGGGGATCTGATGCATAACTGTGTGTTCACATGCATCGAGATACTTCCCCATTATGATGAGTATAGACGCGTACACCATAAGACTGATTGTGACCATCATGTTTGCCATAATGCTACGACGGCCACTATTACCTCTGGGTGTACAACAACAGTCCGTTAGCGAGTGCTAGCCCAACCAAATAGTGGAGTCACATACGAAGTATTTCTTAAAATACCCAAGTCATGTGCTACTTTTATTTCAGTTAAAAGCAAGCATCCTTGTACCGTTGACAATGGCATCACAAGTACAAACGGTGACACATGCATAAAATAGTGGTATTTCATTTCTTAAACTTTAGGTTAGTATATATTTCAGTTAAAAGCAAAGCACCCTTGTACCGTTGACGAGGACATCACAAATACAAACGGTGGCACATGCATAAAATAGTGGTATTTCATTTCTTAAACTTTAGGTTAGTATATGGTGTTTTTAATTTTAATGTTTTATTTAGTTTCGTTGTGTTGCTTTGAAGATGTTTTCAAACATGTAAGTTCATGACAGTGTTTTATGATGAAGTTTTAAATGATTATTTTCGCATAAGAAAGTATATTATGATGATAGTGACTTTAGATTAGTAGAAATCTAGAGTCGTTACACTTTAGGTATAAATCCCAACCGTAAATTCTTATGAATACTAAAACCAGGTGCATTTGCACAAGATACAGTTATACACACAAAAACATAGTAATTTTTCAAGAATCGAACTGGGACCTTTAGTATGTAAAACTAATGTGATAACCACTACACCATAGCAACCAGATTTTTAAAAATATAAAATAATTAATAATTATAAATTTTAATGTTTTAAAAAATATCTTTGACCACATCCTAACGTTTCATCAATAATTTTTTTTTCTAAAAAAAAAACTTTAAATATATCTTTAAAATTTCAAAAAAAAAAATATTTATAAGTTGGATCAAACCATTAATACTTAGTTTAAAAAATACTTTAGCTTAATTTTTATAAAAAAACTTAAAAAATATTCTTAAATGTTTAAAAAAATTAAAAATAAATACCTTTGGATCACTTTCAACACAAAGACAAAATTAGAATTTTAAATTCCTATTTTATTTTATTCTAGATTGATGGAATAGTATTTACATATTTAAAGGCTTTCATTATTATCTTCAATAATATGTCAAGCTCTTTAATCTTAATATTGGCCGCTAAAAAAAGTTGAAAATCATGTACGAAAACAATTATTGCTATCCAAGAATAAAATCATGTATTCAAGTTTTTATGTTGACCACAATGGGAGTTGAACCCACAACTTTCTAATCAAAAGTCAGGCGCGCTAATCCACTGTGCTATGCAGTCATTTTTGAATGTTTAAGCATATACTTTAATACTTTTACTTTTGAATTTCGACTTATCATACCGTGAAGGAAAGTATGGGAACCTGTTGCATAACTGTGTGTTGACCTGCAGACGTCCAACTACGGACAACTAGCCCGACTATGATGGGTCCAGGAGGCGTGTGAACCGCCTGGAGACTCACGCTCGCAAGTGTGGGTCGTGTGTAGGAAAATACTACCCATCCAATTTTATTCAGATTGGAGGTCACACCTATCATGGTATTAACGATAGGTCCCTAAGCATGAGTTGCATGTGCTTTCAATCCTTGACCCTAATATTGAGGTCACTAGTCTCAAGCCGTGTGCTACTTCTATTTCTGGTAAAGGTAAGACACCACGTATGGCTGACGACGACATCACAAGTAAAGACCATTGAACATACATAAGATAGTGGTATTTCATTTCTTAGACTTTAAGTTAGTATAAGGCGTTTTTACTTTTAATGTTTATTTATTTTATTTAGTATTTGGTTATATTGTTAAAGATGTTTTTGAACATGTAAGTTTATGGCAGTGTTTTATGATGAAGTTTAAAATTTTTATTTCTACATAAGAGAGTATGTTATGATGACAGTAGCAACTTTAAGTTTGTAGAAATCTAGGATCGTTACAGTTGGTATCAAAGCTCTAGGTTATAGATTCTTTAACTAGCTTACAAGATAGGCTTGACATGTTTCATGGTCCCACCGTTGATGCCCTGTCAGCGTTAGGTATGTCATGCGTAAGATAAGAAAATGAAATATCATTGATTGCGTTTGTTGTTACTGCTTGGTCATTATCAAATAGAACTCATCATCGAATTTTGACACCATTGACTGTATTATAGTTGACTACATTATTGTTGACATAGTTCTATATTTATTATAATATAGAGTATGATATGATTTACCTTGCATGGATATGAATGTTAATTGATGTATTGATAGTGTTTAGATTTAGTAAGGTTTGTACTATGAATGGGGAGCTATAGTTTATTAAGCTACTAAACAATAGTATATGCATGTAAATGATTTTGCTAAGGATGGTTAGATGTTTCAGCCAAATGTCTCGAGCATAGTTAAAATACGCAGTGTTATGACCATAGAGATGGAAAAGATGTATCAACGTATATTGACGATTAAGTAGATTGAAATGAAAATGACCAATAAAACTTGATAGACGATATCTTATAGTCTACTATAGATATTAAATGTGGTAGTGTCGAAAGAAAATTTCGTCACCATGAAGTATGTAAATATGAAATTTAAGTATGGGTGTAAACAAAGAATAAATTATTAGCCAACACCATAAAAGTTGAAACATTGTATACTTAAAATGATTTGTGAATGACACAAGTGACTTTAATGGAAGCTAAGCTTGGGAAGTAGTGAGATGTAGAAAACCTCCCTACCTTAACACTAATTGAAAAGATTTAAAGTTACAATCTTAAGTATGAAAGTTTTAAGGTAGTTTAAAAGTATCAAGCCACAGTGTGGATGAGATATTACAATCATGGTCAAAGGTTTTTAAGTATTTATGCACACGGATTGGAGTTTGAGATTTTCAAGATATCTTAAATGTAGGAATGATTTAATATTAATTTGGGGGAGGAGTCACAATATTAAAATAAATAAATAAAAACCCCTTTGGTTGTGTTGCCTTTTCATACGATGACATGAAAATTATTAAAATGAGACCTTGAGGACGTATGGACAAAAAAGTGCATTATTGGACCTTTAGCAAGGCTTAAAAAAATTTGACTAGGACCATGTAATGAAAGAAACTGATTAAACTATTGATCTTGTTGACCGAAGAAAGCAAGTCATCTTGAAGAAAGTGAGAAAATGGAAATTATGGATGAGTTAAGTATCTAAGGTTTTCCAACATTAGTGTCCACGTGAATGTTCATTGATTTCAATGAAGCACCTAAGCCACGAACATTCTAAATGGATTCTATTGCTCATAAAATTTTAGGAGAAGACCCAATATGACATGATAAGGTTTTGTATGAAATTTGATGATCATTAGATTATGATAAGGGATTAAATAAGGGTAGATGAAAAATGACTAAAATGCCCTATAATTACGTATCGTTGGCTTATGACCAAAGTGACCCCTAAATGACATTTAATTTAATGACGAGCCTTATGTCATGGTTAAAGGGATTATACAAAGTTACCCGGCCATTGGAATATGTTGAGGATTTAAACCAAGATTTGGGGTGGTAAATGACAAAAGTATTCCTATAAGAATTCTAAGATGTTTTCAAGACCTTAAAAGATACAAAATACTACGAAAATTTATGAGACTCATTTACAATATTGACCGTAAGTATGAAAAATTTTAAGGAGATTAGAACAACTTAGGGATATGAGTCAAGAGAAAAAGTACGTAACTACCCTCAAGAAACTTGGTAAGAAATTAAGGTTTTTATGATTATCCAGTGACAAGATGCTTATAAAATATTTATGCATGGAGAGAAATGTTTATGACTCATATGAATTAGAGTGTACTTGTTAAGACTTTTTTCTTGATTGTACTTCAAGACTTAACAAAGAACTATTAAATGAGAACCCGAGATATCCTAAAGACCTCCAGATGAACAGTGCAACATGGTCATATAACAATGACTACATCGCAGGGAACGCATAAAGCCCTAGGTGTAGGTACTCAAACTATGTCGCAAGGACCCCGTAAAGCCTTGGACATAGGTACGCAGATTGTATCGCACAGAACACATAAAGCCTTGGATGCAAGTATTAAGACTATGTCGCAGGAAACGCATGAAGCCTCGTGCATAGGTCAAGATTGAGTTGCTCACTGAGCATAAGACCCCATAGGTCTCCTAGGATAGTGTCGATAATAACTCAAAACTCCGGACCAAGGCCCTCACTACAAAACTAGATACAAGGGAAGTAAGTCATTTTGAGGAAAGTGGAAAAGTTTGGAATTAAGGCTTTATTAAGTATTCGAGATTTTCTTAGCGTTTTCTATTGGCCGTATTAGTTTTGATAAAAGGATGTCATCCCGCCATGCGGTTATTTAGTGAATATAAGGAACTGATCATGGTAACAAAGAACCAGAGGTACAATTCAAGAAACAAAAGTTCTATTAAAGTATAGGAGTCAAGAAAGATAATGTTTCAAAGATTTCTTTTAAGTTTCAATGTGGTAGTTATTATGACTGTGGTAGTTATTTTCTTCGTTCAAAGGAATATTGGTCTTTGGTGGAGACCGGTATCTCTGCCGCAGCACAAGGAGTAGAGATTACCGAAGCACAATAAAAAACAATTGCAGACCAGAAGCTGAAAGACTTGAAGGTCAAGAATTATTTGTTCCAAGCCATTGATCGAACTATTATGGAAACGATCCTTAATAGAGATACTGCAAAACAAATTTGAAACTCTATGAAGCATAAGTACCAAGGTTCCACAAGAGTCAAAAGAGCTCCAACTCCAAGCTCTTAGGAAAGAGTTTGAAGTCCTACAGATGAAAGAAGGTGAGAATGTTGATGCATATTTTGCTCGAACTCTCACCATTGCAAACAAGATAAAAATTCATGGCGAACACATGAAGCAAGTGGTGATTATTGAAAAAATCTTGAGATCAATGACCTCAGGATTTGACTATGTTATATGTTCGATGGAAGAGTCTAATAACTTAGACACTTTAACAATCAATGAATTGCAAAGCAGCTTGCTGGTATATGAGCAAAGACTGTATGGACGTGTAAGTGATGAACAAGCACTAAAGATGGCATACGATAAAAGATTCGGTGGAAGAGGAGTTGATCGAGCTCATGAAGTTTTTCGAGGAAGAGGTAGAGGAAGAGGAAGAGGTAGACATCCATTCAACAAAACTATAGTTGAGTGTTATAAGTGTCATCAGTTAGGACACTTTAGATATGAGTGTCCTCAATGGGAAAAGGAAGCAAATTATGCTGAGTTTGAGGATAAAGAAGAAATCTTGTTGATGTCATATGTGGAGCTTAATCAATCAAGGAGGGAAGATGTTTGGTTCCTTGATTCGGGGTGTAGCAGTCATATGTGTGCAAACAAGGAATGGTTCTCAGATTTTGACGAGAAATTCCGACAATCTGTGAAGCTTGGAAATAATTTCAAGATGACGGTGTTGGGAAAATGTAGCATTAGATTGCAAGTTGCTGGAGTCACTCAAGTAATCACTGATGTTTTCTATATACCTGAGTTGAAAAACAATCTCCTAAGTCTTGGACAATTGCAAGAAAAATGTGTATCTATTCTGATACAACATGGAGAATGCAAAATCTATCATTCCAAGAAGGGGCTTATTATGCAAACAACAATGTCTGCAAATAGGATGTTCATATTACTTGCAAGAATCATGCCAAACAATTATAGAAGACAACACTCATCTTTGGCACCGCAGATATGGGCACCTAGGCTTCAAACGTTTGAAAACACTGCAGCATAAGCAAATGGTGAGAGGGTTACCCCAATTGAAAGCATCGTCTGAAATATGCACTGATTGCATGGTGGGAAAGCAACATAGGGATGCATTTCCAAAGAGAAGTTTATGGAGAGCAACACAAAGGCTGCAACTGGTACATGCAGATATCTGTGGACCCATCAAACCTCTTTCCAACAGTAAGAAGAGGTATTTTATAAGTTTTATTGATGATTACAGCCGCAAGGTGTGGATATATTTTCTTGCTGAAAAGTCTGAAGCCTTTACTATCTTCAAGAATTTCAAAAATCTTGTTGAGAAAGAGACTGGAGATTTTATTCGTTGTCTACGCACAGACAGGGGTGGAGAGTTCACCTCTCACGAGTTCAACAATTTTTGCAAAACTAATGGTATCAGTAGACAACTTACTGCAGCCTACACTCCCCAACAAAATGGTGTAGCTGAGCGCAAGAACAGAACAATTATGAACATGGTTAGAAGTATATTATCAGAGAACCAAGTTCCAAAGATTTTCTGGCCAGAAGCAGTAAACTGGACAATGCACGTGCTCAACAGAAGTCTTGCAGTGGTAGTGAAAGATACGATTCCTGAGGAGGCTTGGAGTGGCGTAAAACCTAATGTTGATTATTTTCGAGCTTTTGGATGCATTAGGCATGTTCATGTATCAGACAGTAAGAGAAAGAAGTTAGATGATACAAGTTTTCAGTGTGTGCTGCTAGGGATGAGTGAAGAGTCTAAAGCATATAGACTCTATGATCCAGTGTCCAAGAAGATAGTTGTAAGCAGAGATGTGATTTTTGAAGAAAACAAATGCTGGAATAGGGAGAAACTAATGAAGAAGCTAGACTTGATACCCTCGAATGGAAAGATAATAATATAGAAGGAAGTGAACATGACCAAAGTGAGGAAGAATCTGAAGAGGAGACGATAGCAGAAGAAGAAGGGAAAGTTAGTATATCTTCCAGTGAGTCATCTGAATCAAATTCCTCAACATCTGAAGAAAGCACTCCCGAAGTTAGGAACAAAAGAGCACCATTATGGATGGAAGATTATGTGAGCGGGGGAGAATTTTCTGAAGAAGCTGAGCACAACAATTTAGTTATATTAACCTCAACTACAGATCCGACTACCTTTGAAGAAGCTGTTCAAAGTTCAAAATGGAGAGCTGCACTGGACTTGGAGATAGAAGCCATCGAACGAAGTTAGACTTGGGAGTTGACAAATTTGCCTAAAGGAATGAAGAAGATTGGAGTAAAGTGGGTTTTCAAAACCAAACTCAACGAAAATGGCGAAGTTGACAAGTATAAGGCTAGGTTGGTAGCAAAAAGTTATGCACAACAACATGGTATAGACTATACCGAGGTGTTTGCACCTGTGGCTAGGTGGGATACTATTCGAATGATAATTGCTTAGCCGCTCGGAATAGTTGGAACGTGTATAGATTGACGTGAAAAGTGCTTTCTTATATGGAGAATTAAAAGAAGCCGTCTTTGTTGAGCAACCACAAGGTTATAAGAAAAAAGGTCAAGAATACAAGGTATACAAATTGAAGAAGGCATTATATGACCTTAAACAAGCCCCACGTGCATGGTACAGTCGAATTGAAGCACATTTTGTCAAAGAAGGATTTGAAAGGTGCAACTGTGACCATACTTTATTCATACAAATAGGAGATAGAGGTAAGATTTTGATTGTTGGTCTATATGTTGACGATCTAATTTTTACTGGTAATGATGAGAGCATGTTTGTTAAGTTCAAGAATTCTATGAAACATGAATTTGAAATGACTGATTTGGGAAAAATGAAATATTTTCTCGGTGTAGAGATTTTACAAAATCGGTATTTATATTAGTCAGAGAAAGTATGCAAAAGAAGTTTTGGAGAAGTTTAGGATGGCAAAAAGTAATAGTGTGAAAAACTCTATTGTTCCTGGGGTGAGACTAACAAAGGATGAAGAAGGAGCCAAGATCAATGCTACCATGTATAAACAATTGATTAGAAGCCTTATGTATCTAAGTGCAACAAGGCCGGATTTAATATATGTAGTATCTCTAATGAGTAGACTTATGGCAAGTCCAATAGAGTTGCATTTGCAAGCTGCAAAAAGAGTGTTGAGATACTTAAAAGTACTGTAGATTTGGGAATCCTTTATCTGAAAAGGGATAATGGAGAGTTGATAGCATATACTGACAGTGATTATGCAGGAGATATAGATGATAGGAAAAGCACTTCTGGCTATGTGTTCTTACTCAGTGATGGAGCGGTGTCTTGGTCCTCTAAAAAAACAACCTGTAGTTACGTTGTCCACTACTGAAGCAGAATTTGTGGCAGCCGCGTCTTGTGCTTGTCAAGGGGTGTGGATGAGGAGAGTTTTGAAAAAACTTGGTCATTTTCAAGACAAGTGTATCACTATGTTATGTGATAACAGTTCCACTTTAAGCTATCTAAGAATCCAATCATGCATGGACGTAGCAAACACATTGATGTGAGGTTTCATTTTTTGCGTGATTTGACCAGAGATGGAGTTATTGAGAAGAAGCATTGTGTCACAAAAGAACAAGTTGCAGATATTATGACAAAACCACTGAAGCTGGATGCATTCATAAAACTTCGTGAGTCATTGGGCATGTGTGTAGTACCACGAGTAAACTGAAAGCATCCCTACAATCAATTTAGGGGAGAAATTATTAAAGATGGTCATACTAGACCTCTTCTCTAGGGTTGAAATGACTACCATTTTTGTAGGATGTCCATGACTACCATTTTTGTAGGATGTCCACTTCTCTAGGAATGGTATAACCATTAAAATTAAATTAATTAGTGGGTGGTTGTTTTTCTTTTTGTTTAGAGTTGGATAATTTTATGCTTTCTAAAATTTTTTAGTTTGTAAGGCTATAAAAGCCAACCAAGTTGATTTGTTTGATAACGCAATTGATTTCAAAGCTTTAGTTTGTGTGTTTACAACACGTTACACAAAGCTCTTAGAGAATGTGATCTAGTGAACCATTTTAACGAGGAATAGTTTGTCCAAGCCACTAATGAGGTCATGCAAAAGACTAGGATGTGGATGCGTAGAGGCCTAGAGTTGGAAGTAGGTAACAAGGTATGCTTGAAGGTAGCCTCGATGAACGACACACTAAGGTTCGGGTGAAACACAAGCTAAGTCCATACTTTAGCAGACCTTTCAACATGTTAGATCAAATCAGACCAGTGACATACAAATCCCCCCTACCACAGTCCCTCTTTGAAGTATATAACATATGTCACCTATCCATGCTTCATAAATACTTTGAGTGACTTAATGCAAATTCTAGACCACAAACCTCTCCGGATAGACAAGGACAAAAATTATTCCAAGATATGATGTAACAACAATAAAAAAAATTTTTAAAATAATAATAATAATAATCATAATAAGATTCAGAAATAAAAAAGAGAAAAAATGGTAACCAATTTTCCACTCTTCCATCAACCTCTCACCATTTTTTCTCTAAAATACCTCTCATATAAGTAATAAAAAAATAAAAAACATGGAAGGAGAGATGTCATTTAAAGAGGTTAATAGTCCTATTTACCTCTTCTTTTTATTTTATTGAAAATAAAAATATATTAATTTTGTTGAATTATTTAAATTTTTGTTAGAAATTAAATACAAATAACCATTCACGTGGGATAGGAAATTATCATTATCGGCAACTATTTTTAGGAAAAAAAAATCATTAAAATTAGGAAAGAGTACTATTAATAGAATAAAAAAAAGAAATACAAAGAGAAAAAAAACAAAAAAAAAAAACTTAGAAAAGCTTAAAGGGTTTTAAATTGTTGCATGAAAATAATATTATAACAAATAATATTTAGATTGTATGATCTAAGCCGCACAAAATAATATTGACATATTTTTTTAATTTAAATTTTATTACCAAATACAATTTAGAAGCAATAAAAAGATGAAATTTGATTTTTAGTGAGGCAATTAAGTGAATATTCAAAAGAGCTGAAGCCTCGACATAGTGAGAACGAATTCGAAGGACGAAAGCAAGCAAATTTGGAGCTAGATAGAACATTGGCTAAGGCCAACAAAGTAAGTGGTCTTACCATCAGCTCCGTTGGAAGACTTCTTTTATGTATGACGACACATGCGTAGTGGCCCTTGCACGTATCATTTATGCTTTATGCTATGTGATGTTATAATGATGTTGTATGATGATGTGACGATGTTATATGATGATATGATGATATTATATGATAGTGGAATGTTGTTATATGATGATATGATGATGTATATGATGACATGATGCATGATAACATGGTGATGAGATGACTTAATATGATGATATTTTAATATGATATGCATGTATTAAATGCCATGATGCATTATGACGATGAGTTTTCTAAGATACAACTCTAATTGATGTTAATGATGATAAATGTATGAAAACCAATGCATGCATGTTACCTAGGGTAAAGTGTGAATGATGTATAGGGTTGTGTCATAAGAATGATTTAAAGATGAAAACCATAGGAACTTCATGCATATTGTGTGTTCATATACATCGAGTTACTTCTCCATTTCTAATGATGAGTACGGACGCATACGCTATGATGATGATGATGACGATCATGCCTCGCATGATATTCGGGGGTTTGTTAATCTCCAGACGTTTGGCTATGGACAACTAGCCCCACTATGATGGGTCTAAGGGGTTTGAACCGCCTAGGGATTCACGCTCGCATGTGTGGGTAGTGTGTAGGGAAGTACTACACATTCAATTTTGTTCAGATTCGAGGGCACCTCTATGATGGTTTTAACGATAGGTCCCTAATCATGAGTTGCATATATTTGCATTCCCTGATCCCAATAGTGAGATCACATACAGAGTATTTCTTAAATTACTCAAGTCGTGTGCTACTTCTATTTCAGGTAAATGCAAAACACCCTCGAACGGTTGACGGGGCATCACAAGTAATGACCGTGACACATGCATAGAATGATGGTATTTCATTTCATAAACTTTAGGTTAGTATAGGGTGTTTTTAATTTTAATGTTTTATTTGTTTTATTTAGTTTCGTTATGTTGCTTTAAAGATGTTTTCAAACATGTAAGTCCATGACAGTGTTTTATAATGAAGTTTTAAATGTTTATTTTCGCATAAGAGAGTATGCTATAATGATGACAAGGACTTTATATTAGTAGAAATCTAGAGTCGTTACACTTTAGATGGGTTCTTATGAAAGAATAAAACCACGTCCAATTGATTAGAAAGCTTTTGACGGGTAGATTTGCATAAGAGCTATTTTGATTTCCAAGCGTTGAAAGGTTGATATATTTCTTAACTTACCAACTAATATTATATAAATGTACCTCTCAAGTTAAAATGATTTTTATTAGGCATAAATTGACCAATAAAAAATATAATACACAATAGGTGTTTAAAAAAATTGATGACTAGAAAAGTCTAATCAACCCAATCCGTACCATTTTAGTTGGATTGTGTTCAAATAAAAGAAAACTTTATGAATAAGGTTGGCTTATAATTAGGTTGACTAAACTTTAGGATCGAACTAGGGACTTTTAATGTGTAGCACTAACATGATAACCACGGCACCATAGCAACCAGATTTTAATGATTACAAAATAGTTAATAATTATAAAATTCAAAATAAATCAAAACTTTCAAAGTATATTCTTGAAGGTTAAAAAAAAATTTAAAATAAATATCCTTAGATGACTTTCAACACTCAAATAAAGAGGGGAGGACTTTCGACACTCAAATAAAGAGGGAGAGATACTAAAAAGAACACAAGACCTTTAGTACATTAGACGGGTGTGATAACCAACTACACCATAATACTAAATGATTTACAATATAGTGAAGATATATGTTCTCCGAAAAAAGAACTATAGTTTTATATGGTGACCACCGTAATTCAAAGTTAGACGCGCTAATCCACTGCACGAAGCGATCATTATTGAAAGTTTAAGCATATACTTTAATATAAATATATATTTTTATACTTTTACGTTTGAATTTCCACTTATCATATCGTGATGGAAAGTATGGGGATTTGATGCATAACTGTGTGTTCACGTCCATCGAGATACTTCCCCATTATCATGAGTACAAACACGTACACCATGAGATTGATTGTGAACATTATGTATGCCATAATGCTGCGACAGCCGCTATTCCCTTCGGGTGTGCAGCAATAGTCCGTCAACGAGTGCTAGCTCGACCACCAGGTCTAGGGGGCGTGTGAGCCCGTCTAGTGGGCCCACGATTGAACGTCACCTAGAGGACGTGGAAGAGGGCGTATGGGACGACAATGACCCCCTGTTAGAGAACGGGGTCAAGGTAGAGGGAGTCCACCTCATGAAGGATTAGTATCTCAAATCGACGGAGCAACGCCACCCCCAGCAACACTGGCTGCTGGAATGGACCCCTTGACGATCCTGATGTGGGATTCATTCTAGGTTGTGATGCAAACGGTGGTGACCACCCAGTAGACCAACAATATGCAGTCCATGCGAGAAATAGGGTATATGTGGGATTTCAAGCGGTAGATCCTCTTACCTTTAATGATGCATCAGGAGACCCAACTGAGGCACAATTATGGCTATCGTTGATTGAGATAATCTCCTTATTAATGAACTATCCGGATGATCAAAAGGTGACATGTACATCGTTTATGCTGAAAATGATGTGGAGTTATGGTTGGAGGATAACCAGGAGATTCTTAGCCAAGATGGAAGTTTGATACAATAAATATATTTTTCACTTTCGGGTGGTATTTTTTGACGAACCCAAACCGACGAGGGATATCGATCAGACGCAACGTTATAACGGATAACCCATGTTGCAAGGACGACTATCGACGACCCAGTACTCTCCACGGTATGCTAAACGACACTCTTAAATGGTGTTTACCGTGAGATTAACATCGATGAGAGAGAGGGCACGATTCCAGATCAACAGTAATGTTATGGTTGTTATTTTCAGGTCTTGTTAACAAATCAACACGTTCTATGTAAAGGGGGGTATCCAGAGGTGCAAAATGACTCAGATCTGGTAGAAAACAACGACGAAAAAGCTGTCAGAACATTGTCTGTAACGGATCGAAAAAAAAATTTAGAATTTTTCATGGTCTCTAGCGAGACCCGAAAACTCTGGAGAACTCTATAGTTTTCGTTCCAACACGCCGAGGGCTCCTCCCCACTTCTCACGGATCGCCAGAGCCTCCCCTCCAATCCTCGACCTTCAGCACGCCTCAGAATGGCCTGCAATCTTTTGAACTTTCAACTGTTCGTCAATACTCTTCAATGTTTAAAAAAATTCAAAAGTACTCTAAAAAAAAGTTTAAAAATAGATACCCTTAGATCTGATATCTTTTGACTGAGCAGGTCGTCACTGGTGAGAGAAAATCGTTGGATGGAGTAATAACAACGGAAGAAAATTGTTGGAAGAAGAAAAAGAAAGCGCAAGAAAATAACAAAAATAAGAAGAGAACAAAAGCTTCTAGATTTGATGTTGCTGAAAAACACGGTACAAATGTTTCTCATTTGATTGGACTATTTAAAACAACCTATAATCTAAAAATGACCAAAGTGACCATCAAATCTTGCGGCTAAAGATGGCCCAAATGATGAGCTAAAAATATGCTATTCATTATTCTACGTGTGTGCGTCAATTCAGATTACCTAAAAACAAGATTCAACTAACTAATATTAAGGAAAACGTGAATGACCTAAATAAAGAAAACCATAGCATTGGTGGATCGCCTTCTCTTTCGATGAGTTCTTCCACCAGTCGCGCAAGCCAAACCCCCTGTTTGGCCGCCGTCGAAGCGGCGATGTATTCTGCTTCACAAGAAGACAAAGCAACTATCTTTTGTTTAGTTGATTGCTAGCAGATCGCGCCACTTGAGAGGAAGTAAATCATCCCGCTGGTGCTCTTACGATCATCAATGTCACAGGCCATGTCACTATCACTGTAGCCGACCAGCTGAAGCTTCTCCTTTCCTCTCCTTGCACAGTATCTCACACCCCAACCTCTAGTTCCGGCCACATAGCGCAGGATGCGCTTGATAGCCACAAGATGCTCCCCCTAGGTGCTTCCATAAACCTACTCACGTATCCAACGAAATAAGCGAGGTCAGGGCATGTGTTTACCAGATAGTGCAGACTCCCGACAATGCTGCGGAAGTTGGTGGCGTCGACTACCGTCATGGTGTCGGCCTTCCTTAGCTGGAGTCGGGCCTCCATTGGCGTCTTTGTAGGGTTACTGTCTGCTAGCCCAACTATGTCCTGCAGCTTCTTCGCGTACGCCCCTTGACAGATGGTGATGCCGGCAGTACTGTGTTGCACTTTGATGCCGAGGTAGTAGCTGAGCACGCCAAGATCGCTTATCTTGAAGTTATTTGACATCTCCCTCTTGAATCTTCCAAGAATTTCCATGTCGCCTCCAGTGATTATGAGGTCGTCGACGTACACTCCCACGATCAGCCGCTGCTCGTCATGGTCGTGCATGTACTTGCCATGCTCAGAGGCACAGCGCTTAAACTTCAACGACAGCAGGGTACTGTCGAGCTTCGCGTTCCAAGCTCGTGGTGCTTGCCGAAGCCCATAGAGTGCCTTGTGCAGGCGCAGTACCTTGTCGGAGTTGTCGTTGTCCAGGAAGTCAGGTGGTTGTCGGACATAGACGGTCTCCTTCAGCTCTCCGTTGAGGAAAGCGGACTTCACGTCCATGTGGTGGACCTCCCATGAATGATGCGCCGCGATCGCCAGCAACAGGCGGACAGATTCCAACCTTGCCACCAGCGCGAACACCTCTTCGAAGTCCACCCCTTGCTTCTGGACATAGCCCTTCGCCACTAGACGGGCCTTGTGCTTCACAACTTCTTTCTCTTCATTACGCTTTAGTTTGAAATCCCATTTGAGCCCCTATGGCTCGGTGTCCTAGCGGCATGTCCTTCAGACTCCACGTCTTGTTCTCTGTGATGGACGACATCTCTTCCTGTATTGCCTTCAGCCAGCACGAGTTCTTCTCTAATACGGTGAAAGAGTTTGGTTCATCCGCGCTGATGGCTTGCAGTTCGGCCACCTCTTCTTTGAGCTCGCGCGCCACAAGTCCCGGTGGTTCACCTCCTCCCAGTAGATCTTCAATCCTCCGGTACCTAGCCGCCAAACTATCATCGTGATTGACATCTAGTGTCAAATCCACAGTACGTGGTGTTGTGAACTCCACTGGTTTAGGGGGCGTAGCAGGAGTTATGGTCGGTGTTGGCGTAGACGTGCCCGGTACAGCTGCTGGCGGCGGTGACAGTGTCCAGTGCTGTGCTCCTCCTTCTCTTGGCTCGGTGACGAGATACTCCACCGTGAATTATTCTAGGGTCTGGACCACCTCAGCCACGTCGTTCCACTGCCATAGGTGCTCTTGTCGAAGATAATGTCGCGTACACGTGAGCTCGTTCCCCCGCAGGATCATAGAGCATGTATGTCTTGCTCCCGGGTTCGTAGCTGATGAAGACGACCTTCAGCCCCCTGGGATCGAGTTTGGCGAGGTGAGGATGCGTGTGCTTCATTAATGCGACGCAGCCAAAGACTCGGAGATGATGTACTGCTGGCTTCTTGTTTTACTAGGCCTCGTGTGGCATCTTCTTGTTGAGGCTTCGCATTGGCGACCGGTTGAGGAGGTAGATGGCCGTCATGACCGCCTCTCTCTAGAACCTCCCGGGCATCCCGACCGTTATTAGTAGTGATCTTGCCGTCCCGATGATGGTCTAATTTTGGCACTCCACCACTCCGTTCTGTTGGGAGGAGTAGGGCGCCGTTAGGTACCGCTGCATACCGAGCTCGTCACAGTACTTGTCGAAGCTCGTCGAGGTGAATTCTCCACCTCGGTCCGTGCGTAGCACTCGCATCTTCTTCCCGCATCCGACCTCCGCGCGCACTTGAATGCGCTTAATCGCCTCTACCGCCTGGGGTCGCTAGCTTTATGGGCCCGCAGATATCACCATGCACGAGCTCCAACGGCTCACCAGTACGGTAGGATGCCTGAGACAGAAAGGGGGTGCGCTTCTGCTTGTCGATAAGACACCCGTCGCATAGCCTGTTCACGCCTTCGATTGCCGATAAACCATACACCATCCTCTCCTTGTGTAGTTTTTGTAGAGCAAGAAAGCTCAAGTGCTCGTTCCTTGCATGCCACCTCCAAGGTACTTCTTTGGTCCTGGCCGAGAGGCTGACCGGCTGCTTTATCTCCAACTCAAGGATGTAGAGGCGGTTTGTCGCCCAC
The DNA here is from genome assembly GCA_033971965.1 of Cucurbita ficifolia. Taxonomy (NCBI): domain Eukaryota; kingdom Viridiplantae; phylum Streptophyta; class Magnoliopsida; order Cucurbitales; family Cucurbitaceae; genus Cucurbita; species Cucurbita ficifolia. Next base: position 3,797,494 of record CM066979.1, read on the forward strand.
GCTCGATGGAAATGTAGCAACCGGGCTCATCGAGTTGACCCAGGCTCTTCCTCCTCGGATTAGGCCACATGGGCCTTTTTCTTGTTCCAACAATTCTTACTCAAGTGGCCACTCCTTCTTTTGCTCCCCTTCTTTCCCACGCGTGCGCCCGCGAGATTTCCACTACTTCTTACCGCCTTCCAGAAGTTTGAGCACTGGATTGATTGTGACCATCATGTTTGCCATAATGCTACGACGGCCGCTATTCCCTCTAGGTGTGCAGCAATAGTCCGTCAACGAGTGCTAGCTCGACCACTAGGCCTAGGGGGCGTGCGAGCCCATCTAGTGGGTCCACGATCGCACATCGCCTAGAGAACGGGGTCAAGGTAGAGAGATTCCACCTCATGAAGGATCAGTAACTCAAATCCACGGAGCAACGCCACACCAGCAGCACTGGCTGCTAGAATGGACCCCTTGACGACCCTAATGTGGGAATCATTCTAGGTTGTGATGCAGACGGAGGTGTCCACCCAACAGACCAACAGTGTGCGGTCCATGCGAGAAGCAAGCTGTATGTGGGATTTCAAGCGGTAGATCCTCATACCTTTAATGGTGCATCAGGAGACCCAACTGAGGCACAATTGTGGCTATCGTTGACTGAGATAATCTTCTTATTAATGATGTGTCCGGATGATCAAAATGTGACATGTACATCGTTTTGCTAAAAATGATGTGGAGTTATGGTTGGAGGATAACCAGGAGATTCTTAGCCAAGATGGAAGTTTGATACAATAAATATATTTTTCACTTTCAGGTGGTATTTTTTGACAAACCCAAACCGACAAGGGATATCGATCAGACCCAACATTATAACGGACAACCCATGTTGCAAGGACGACTACCGACGACCCAGTACTCTCCACGGTAAGCCAAACGACACTCTTAAATGGTGTTTCTCGTGAGATTAACGTCGATGAGAGAGAGGGCACGATTCTGGATGAATAGTAATGTTATGGTTGTTATTCTCCGGTCGTGTTAACAAATCAACACGTTCTATGTAAAGGGGGGTATCCAGAGGTGCGAAATGACTCAGATTCGGTAGAAAACAATGACGAAAAAGCTGTCAAAACATAGTCTGCAATGGATAAAAAAAAAGAATTTGGAATTTTTTGTGGTCTCCAGCAAAACCCGAAAACTCTAGAGAACGCTGGAGTTTTTGTTTCAATATGCCGAGGGCTCTTCCCCACATCCCACAGATCACCAAAGCCTCCCCTCCAATCCTCGGCCTTAAGCATGATTCAGAATAACCTGCAATCTTTTGAACTTTCAACTATTTTTTTTAATACTCTTCAATCTTTAAAAAACTTCAAAAGTACTCTAAAAATAGTTTAAAAATAGATATCCTTAAATTACTTTCCTCTTCAATTTTCTCTCCAACTCTTTCATTGATGAACATTTTTCAACGAATATAATAAATTTTGAACACTTAAATAAACCATTTATTTTTTCCATACTTTTAAAGAAGTTGGATATTTGGAAATGAGAAAAGTTTTAGAGATCCATGAATGTCGAAGAACTAAGGATATTTTTTAATTTTTATTTAAAATAATTAAGGATATTAATGAAATTTGGAAAGTTTAAGGATATTTTTGAAATTCTGAGAAAAAAAAAGATGTTTTTGAAATTCTATTGAAAAAAAAATGGTGTTTCTGAAACTTTTAAAAGTTTAAAGGTATTTTTCTCAATCTACAGAATATAATACGACAAAGTTTAGGTATACGAGGTTATTATTTAATGACAGACAAAAAAAAAAAACTCTCCATTTAATTACGACAAATTTCATCTGTCTTAAATTCTTTGCAGAATTCCAAAAATAAGTATTTTAAAATTATTATTTTAGGAATGATTTAAGATTATTTGGGGAGGACTCACAATATGTACAAAATAGTGCATTATTGGACATTTAGCCACGGTTAAAAAAAATTGACTAGGAGGACAATGTAACGAAAGAAACGGATTAAAGTATTGATCTCGTTGACGGAAGAAAGCAAGTCATCTTGAAGAAAGTGGGAAAATTGAAATTAAAGTTGAGTTAAGTATTTAAGGTTTTCCAACATTAGTGCCCACATGAATGCTTCATTGAGCCAGGAACATACTAAATGGATTCTATTGCTCATAAAATTTTAGGAGAAGACTCAATATGACATGATAAGGTTTTGTATGGAATTTGATGATCATTAGATTATGATAAGGGGTTAAATTAAGGGTAGGTGTAAAATGACTAAAATGCCCTATAATTATGTATCGTTGGCTTATGACCAAAGTGCCCCTAAATGATATTTAATTTAATGAGGAGCCTTATGTCATAATTAAAGGGATTAAAGAAAGTTACCAGTTCATTGGAATATGTCGAGGATTTAAACCAAGATTTTGGGTAGTAAATGACCAAAATATTCCTATAAGAATTTTAAGATGTTTTCAAGACCTTAAAAGACTAAAAATACTATGAAAATTTATGAGACCCGACTACAATATTAAAGGTAAGTATGAAAGATTTTAAGGAGAATAGAACAACTTAAGTATATGAGCCAAGAGAAAAAGTATGTAACTACCCTCAAGACACTTATAAGAAATTAAGATTTTTATGAATACCAAATGACAAGATGCTTATGAAAGATTTATGCATGAATTAGAGTGTACTTGTTCAGAATTTTTTATTAGTTATACTTCAAGACTTAACAAAAAATTCTTGAATGAGAACCCGAGATATCCTAAAGACCACCCGATCACAGGAAACGTATGAAGCCCTGGGTGTAGGTACTCAAACTATGTCGCAAGAAACCCGTAAAGCCTTGGACATATGTAGGGAAGTACTACACATCCAATTTTGTCTGGACTAGAGGCGACCTCTATGATGGTTTTAACGATAGATCCCTCATCATGAGTTGCATATGTTTTCCCTTACCCTAATAGTGGGGTCACTTACTGAGTATTTCTTAAAATACTAAGTTGTGTGCTACTTCTATTTAGCAAGACACCCTATATAGTTGACAAGGGCATAGCAAGTAATGAGCATGACAAATGTCTTAGAATTTAGGTTAGTTGTAATAGAAAAAAAAAAATAATAAACAAATAAAAATAATTATAAAAAAAAAAAAGAATATATGTCAAAATAATAATAATCAATCAATAAATAATTAAAAAGGATTACTTAAAAAATAAAAAATAAAAAATAAAATAAAACTTACCCTCTCTCCACTAACCTCTCATCCCAACCCATCATCTCCTCAACCTATGGCACAATCCAAAAATAAACCGAAAAATGTCAGATATGAGTAAAAGCCTCCTCAACCCATGGCACAATAAAAAAATAAACATAAAAAAGATAAAATATGAGAAAATGGCTTTTCAACCGACGCAATATGATGCAGATTTAGTTTGGAGAGAGATTTTGGTTTGTTATTACGATAAATCCTATCTCAGATTTCCTTGTCCTTCATATTTATCTTATCAAAATTTAAGATAATTCCTTTATCAATATTTTACGAGATAATAGATCTCATTCTCTCATATCCAATTAATTAGATTTTTGTTAGCAAGAGAAAATAAGGTTAGAATTAATAAAATTTTAGTTGGTAATTCTATAAAGGGTAAGATAGTAGCCAAACAATTGATTAAAAACAATATAAAATAGAAAAAGAAATACAGTGAGATTGGAAAATAAGAAAATAAGGAAATACAGATTGAAAGAAAGAAAAAAGGGAAATTTGGGAAGTAAGAACCTGGCCAATAATATATGTTTACAGAATCAAAATAATTGGCCAATAATATATGTTTACATAATGAAAATAAATACGAGAGTAATATATGTTAGAGAATGAAAATAATTATAGAGATGAGGAGGGGAGATTAATGAAAGATTTGATGGACAGAATTTAAAAATAAAACTGTAAATATACAAGAAATTCCATTAAATTTTTTGTGAACCATACACTCTCATAAGAATAGAAAATAAGATAGGTAGTGAAAATAGCATTATATATATATATATACAACATTCCAAGACTCTCCTCGTAAAGTCTCTAATACTCACATGAAGTCCAACACATGGATCATTGCAAAATTTAGAAAATTGAAATTGAAATTGATGTCATGGTTCATATAGGTTGACTTGGATACAAAGGACAAAATCGAACTTTCTTAAGGATAAATTGGTGACACTAGCTTAAGCTAATCAGGTAAGTGACCTCACTATCGGCATGGTTATATTTGATGTTGACACGTGCCCCGTGGTTATGTACGTGTCATATATATTGATATGTGTGAATTGTTTGTGGATCGATATGTTTATGATATGTTATGTATATGTTATAATATGTGAATTGTATGATAATAATTACGGTACGATGTGTGAAATGATATGTTTGAGTTAGGATACGAGAAGGATGCACAAAACGAAATGTAACGATAGGAGTAAGATACGTTCATGAGACGTTAAAGTTAGGTTACATACTGAAGTGCTATGGATATGAGAGATTGATAAAAGAATACGGTTAGGTTATGGGTAGAAAGGGATAGGTTTGTGATAGATTGATAGAACGATAGCGTTAGGATACGTTCCTGTGATAATATGACTAAGGTACGTTCATGTAACGATATGACAATGATAGGTATAAGAACGTTAAGGCTACACTACAACAAATAGTAGATACGATAGCATATGAAAAACGTTATCATTGACTTTTTATAGCATTTTTCGTACGTCGTGACAGTCCATATTATTAAAAGTCTAAAATTTTTTATAGCGATTTTTTATAGCTATAATATATGCTATAATATAGTATAAAACTATAGCTTTTATACATTGTTATAAAAACATTTCATAACATTTTATTAAAGGTATAGTATGTTGAATATAGCTAAAATATTATGCTATCTTTAATTTATTATAACATTTTTTAACGCTATAATATAGTATTCATAACTCTAATCTTATGCTATAACCATGTTATTTGATAATTTATTATTTAATTATCATTTCATTAATTATATTTTGATAAATTAAATATTCATTTTTAACTAAATCCGAATTGCTTCATTGAACATTAAATACTATAATTTTCATTCACAATTGAAACTTATCTATTTATCTTACAAAATGAGTATTCAGTAATTTCATAAAATAAAAAAGTTGTTCAAATAATACAAAATAAAGTATTCTCCATTATTTGTATTGATATTCCGTTATTTGGGACCGCTACCATGTCATGTCTTTCTAATGTAAGTCTTCTATCACCTTCTATTTCCTAAAATAACAAACCATCTTTAATTTTATATTGCATTTGCTTTGTTTAATGGAGAGAATAAAGAGAGTATAGCATGTGTACCTCTATATGTGTAGGTCATGGACTCTTTAAAGAAAGAAAAAGCTATAAGAATTGTCAATATCAAGTTTTAACTATAAGAATTTTCCATATCCAAGTTTTAACGACAAAAATATTGAGAATAGTTAATAAGCAAGCCAAAAAAATATAATTACATTTCCAAAAAAAAATAATATATTGTAATTTCTACTCAGTTTAGTGGATATCTCCATTCAAACTAAAAGTCAATTAATCAAAGTAAAATTAAATAAGTTTAAGACAAAAGATACATAATCTTGTTAGAAAGATGAGCAAGATATGAAACAACATTTCTATGCTACACTAAGACTTAGCCCCCACTGATCCAGTCTTTAAAAATTTGCTCACTATAAGAGCCAAACCATAGAAAAATATGAGAAGTTTGACAATAATATCAAACTCTCAAATCTACATCTACAGAACAGCAGCAAGCTATACCAAACTCTCACGCTAAAGGAAAATTTTGAGTTAAAAATAGCACAAAAAAAAAACTTTGCATGCCTATTTTTTTTTTTGTCGGTAAGTCTTTCACTAGTATTACATTGCAAATCCATTCTCCCCTGCCCCACAAAACAAAAAAAGAATCCCCACATATTTGTGTTCTTAACAAACTAATAAAATATCATGTGAAAGAAAAAATAACAGAAGCAAAACTCAAAAGTATCTATGTCAGCACGATACCTGACGTAGGAGCCTTTACATTATTCGTGCTACTGCTACCTTCTAGTACTGAGAACTTTTTCCATGTCTGTTTACAAAAAGGTTCCAATTACTCTATTTCATAACTTTGAGAGAATGTTAAGCAGCATAGGGCTGTAAACAAACTCCCAAAAAGCATAGGGCGGTAAACAAACTCTCGAAACCATCATCTATGATGTGAAGTCTGTCACCTGTGATATGAAGACAAACCAGTAGAACAAAAATAATCTTTAGGTGTATTCTAAAAAATATGACTAACACATAAAAACACTAGGGAATAAAAAGGTTTTTGTTGCTCATAATAAATTCAACAAGCAAGCTTCAATTGTGGATGGGGTTGGAAAATGAAAAAAAAATCAAGCCAACGGAATAAGAAAACATATGGTTTTGGTGGTCTTGTGTCTTGGCGGAATGTTGGAAGGACAATCACTTTAAAAAAATAGAAATAATATCACAACAAGACAACTAATAAAACAAGCTCAACCATGCAATCTAGTCACAATATTACAACACTTCAATGAAAGTAGTACACTTACACTTTTGCACTACGGTTATAGGTTGCATCGATAAGCAAGATTCTTACTTCAACAAATAACTTGGAAGGAAAGGTTTACAAAAAGGTTGGAATGAAAGATAATTATAATTAACTTTGCCTATGATATGGGAACCGATTAGAAACAATGTGTTGATAAGAAAAAATAGTTAGTGAAGCAATATGAGATTGTGAGGATGGAAACTTACTAATTCTTTAGTATATACTTTGCTAACTCCCTTGAAATTGCATAAAGTTGCCCCGTGGCATGACGAAAGTACTTGTTTCCTTCTCCACCAAATATCCAATGCCATTTCAAGGGAGTTAGCAAAGTATATACAGATTCCGACAATTAGCATTAGCTACAAACATAGAAGTAATTCTCACTTCTGTGAAAGGAAGTGTCCAGACTTCATGCAACTAATATAAACCATAGGCTTTGTTCAATGTGAGCTAAAGTTGATTCGAAAGTAGGTGCAATAAATCATAAAGCAAGAACAGTATGAACGCGTAATCAAAGCTCCTAAAATAACAACATTTTGTTCCGTAAGAACCTCAACAAAAAATGATAATAACTGGTTCAAACGCTCATCTTCTATCTGGATCAACCGCTTGAAACCAAACATCTAATCGATTTTTATAGAGAAAAAATAATCTCAACGTTTACCTAAGTTGACATGGACATCGCCATTGACTTTAATATAAAACTCATCATCCAATAGAGCAACAACAGTGGCAAAATAAGTTTTTGTCTTGATTGACAGTTACAGATAGCCTCCGATAAGTTTTTGTCTTGATTGACAGTTACAGATAGCCTCCAACTAATTCTGTTTTGATTATTGGAAAAAATGTGAAACATAAGTTGTATTGGTGCACTAATTCATATTTAGTTGGACACAAATAAATAACAACACTACTAGTCTCAGGAAATCTCTATTGGTAAGCTTCAAAAGAAGTCAAAGTCATAGTGCCTAAAATCATACCTCATCAACCTGAATGGAAGAAATAAAAAAATAAAAAAATAAAAAAAATAATAAAAAACTTAAAAAATATAATTACAAAAATTCTCTAATTCTACTATTCCTATGTTCATAATAAAAAAAATAATAACACAAACTGCTATAACATCAAGGGGAGAAATGGGGAAAAAGAAAATGTACCTTGAGGTTGAGAGAAGATTGTTGTGATATGAAGATAAAATGGGAGAGGGACAATTGGAGGCGGGGAGGAAATGGGGAAAGAAATTGCGGCTCCTAGGAAATGGGGAAAAGAAATCCGTGGGCGGAGGAGGAAGAAGAAATGGGGAAGGAAAAATAGGGTTTTTTAAAAAAACAAAACCGTTACGACTTCTTTTCCCTCTTTCAAACCAAATCCTTCCCCTTTTTCTCTCACTTCCAAATGAAACTTCCTCTTCTTTTTTCTTTCTTTCAAACCAAACAATTTTAGCTTCCGTCTTTTTTTTAATTATATTTTAATTATATCTTTCATAGCATATTTTCTAAATTGCTATGGTGAAAAGCTATTATAGGGTAAGTTTGTTGTAGTGCTATGATAAGTTAGGAACGATATGACCCCGCCCGAAGTGTTTACGACATGATATGATTATGGTACGACATGTGAATGACGGATATATATATGTTTTCATATGATATGAAAATGATATGAAATATGTTATGGTACGAGATATGTGATAAATTGACATGTTTATGATATGATACATTGTGATGCAATATGTTATGGTATGATATGTATATGATGAAATGTTATGTTAAAAGAATAGAACGTTATGTTATGTCTCTTAAATTGTGTGTATACAGCATGACATAAATGACATGAAATCACGATAAATGGCATGAAATATAACCCCGTTAGAATTATGTATGATATGAGAACTGAAGAATGAGAAACGATATGATATGAATGATGAACGATATCTGAAACGATATGATATGTACAGAATGCTAACAGGGTTGTAATAAATGATAATAAAAACGGAAAAATGTTGGGACTTCATGCATTATGTGTGCTCATGCATTGGGGGATACCCCTATTCCATCACGAGGATACGGACGCGTACATCCATTAGGCAGGCGAAGTATCGTTATGTTTTACATAATGTTGCCGTGACGGTTACTAATTCTAATGGGTGTCCGGCAAAAGTTGAGCTACCAGAGAAGGTTCACCCGACAAGAAAAGGGGCCCAGCGGTGTGCGAACTGACTGGTGAGCCCATACTCGCATGTATGGGCTGTGTGTAGAGTATATGGTACACATCCAAGCTGCCTAATTAGAATAGTGCCGTAGGAAAAATAAACTGATATGATAGGTCTCGTCATTGCATTCGCATGTTCTTGCATTTAACCCCAATAGTCGCCACTTACTGAAAATTTCTTAAAATACTCAAACCACGTGCTACCTCTATTTCAGGTTAAGGCAAGGCATTCCTGTACGGCTGACGATGACATCGCAACTCGAGACCATGACACATGCATAGGGTAGTCGCATTTATTTTCTTAATCTTAGGCTAGAATAGGATGTTTTTAATTTAAATGTTTATTTATTTTATTTAGGCTTTTGTTGTGTCGTTTTAAAGGTGTTTTCAAAACACGTAAGTCCATGGCTGTGTTTTAGGCTGAATGTTATGTTTTATGAAAATTTAAATAAAGTATTTCCGCATTCATGTTTATGATATGTATACAGTAGCGATCTAGCGACCTTAAATTAAGTAGAAAATTTTGGGTCGTTACATTAGTATAGGGTGTTTTATATTTTAATATTTTATTTAGTTTCGTTATGTTGCTTTAAAGATGTTTTCAAACATGTAAGTCCATGACAGTGTTTTATGATGAAATTTTAAATGTTTACTTTCGCATGAGAGAATATATTATGATGATGGTAGCACATTTAGGTTAGTAGAAATCTAAGCTCGTTACATTTTAGGCATAAATCTCAACAGTCGATTCCTACTAAAGAATAAAACCACGTCCAATTAATTCAAATAAATGAAATTTTGATTAAGAGCCATTTTAATTTCCTCCGTGTTGAAAGGTTGGTTATTTCCTAACTTACCAACCAATGTTATATAAATATAATCTCAAGTTAAAATGATTTTTATTAGGCATTAATTGACCAATAAAAAATATAATACATAATAGGAGTGTTTAAAAGAACACATGACCAGAAAAATCCAATCAACCCAATCAACCCAACTCATATCGTTTGAGTTGGATAAGGTTGGTTCATAATTGAGTTGACTGAAGTATAATCAACCCAATCAACCTAACCCGTACCGTTTGAGTTGGATAAGATTGGTTCATAATTGAGTTCGACTGAACTATGTGTTTGTTTACCATAAAGTTATATACACCTAAATTTATTTTATATTCTCCAAAACTCTTTAAAATAATTTGTAATATTAAGAATTATTTTAGTTGAAAAGTTTTATACCCAAACAATTGGGTTCGATCTAAAATTTTTCTCATTCTTTAAAACGATAAATAGTAGCAGGAATACGAATACGCTATTTTCTATATAAAATCGTTCCAAAAAAATGTTGTTGCCCAGGATCGAACTGGGGACCTTTAGTGTGTAAAACTAACATGATAACCACTACACCACAACAACCCGACCTTCTTAATAAAAAAATAGTTAATAATTATAAATTTTTTAAATAATATTTTAAAAAATATCCCACAAAAAAACAAATCTTTAAATAAATCTTTAAATTTTTAAATAGAAAAATAAAAAAAAAAAGTTTTTTTTTTGTTAGTGGGATGAAATTTCATTAATACTCTTAGTTTTTTTTTTTTTTTAAAAAAACTTTAAAAATACTATTAAATATTTTTTAAAATAATTAAAAATAAATACCATTCGATCACTCTCCCCTTCAATTTTCTCTCGAACTAATGTTTGAAGATTTCCCAACATAAATATAATATAATTAAACACTCGAATAGACAATATATTTTCAATCTTACTCTTTTCCAAGTCAATATTTATATAAAAATTAGATATTTGAGAATATTAATGTTTCCGAGTATTTTTAAAATGATATTAACATTTCCCTCTATATACTTAAAGGATACTTTCAAACTTTTGTTAAAAATATTAAGGGTATTAATAAAATTGGGAAAGTTTAGATGGATATTTTTTAATTTTTTTAAATTTTAAAGGTATTTTTATCCATTTAACCATTTATAGGAATTTATCATTTAATGACATTGAGAAAATTTGTCTTTGTAAAAGGGAATAATTTTATGGAAAAAAACAAAAAGTTCCTATAAATGTTTAGCATCATTGGCTCAATGAAAACATGGTAGCGACCCAATGTAACTTGTGGTCATGTCTTCTTTCAAGAGCTACCTTCTCTCGAGTTCCTACTATGGTCGGACTCGTCTAATCTATTTCGAATCAACAAAGATATCATAAGAACACATGGTGGCGATCCAATGTAACTCGTGGTCATGTCTTCTTTGAAGAGCCACAAAACCAGATTTTATAAGTTTTGTTTTATATTATGATAAATGTTATAAAAATCTTATCACAGTCAAAAGAAGGCATAAGTTTTAATGTTAATGAAGGCCTAAGTTTTAATGTTGACTATAGTGGGAGTTGAAGTCACGACCTTCTGATCCGAAGTCAAATGCACTAATCTACTATGCTATGCAGTCATTTTTTGAAGTTTTCCGACATAAGTTATTTAGAATTCATTTTCACTTGTGTTGAACATGTCAAAATATAATACTAAGTCATTTATGTCGAGCGGTAGGGATCAGGTTGGACCACGGGTCGTCAGATTGCTTCTCGGGCATGCAGATCAGATGTGGTCCGGGTCGTCGGTTTGGGTTAGTTGCGGCACCGCGTGTCAGTGCTCAGAGTAAGACACGCTTTTCCACCACCTGCCTAACACATGTCCCTCCAGTTGCTAGACACGTTTCTCCTCTTTCTAGTCGCCGTGTGTTCGTCGCCGATTGCCTAAAACCCTTTTTTTTTTTAGATTCTGGTCAAAATCACATATCAACTTTTTTTTCTCTCTATCTTCCAATTCATAACTTGAATTAACTCGATTCCTTCAAGGAAATTCAAGACCTCAAGTCCACCTAACCAGATATATTTTTCTTGCATTTTTTCGGTACTCAGAATACCTAATAAATGAGTTCAAAAATCAGAAAAACTAAGTTTCTTACCAAAGTTTAACGATTCTTTTTTTCAATTTTTGACACGATTTTTGGCTGAGTTTCCTCCAAAAACATGCAAGAATCCTCACCTAAAGTACGGTAGTTGAGTATTATTTCCTAAACTATTAAAATACTCATGGATCAAGGGCAAAATCTTAAAGCAAAAGAGGTCACGAACTTACCTCGCGTTCTTGCCCATTTCTTGACGAAAACGAACGATCCAAAAAAAAAAAACATTAACTCTTAGATCAACAATACTTCAATGTTCGGATTTAAGCGTGTACCCTCCTTCCTCTTCTTCTTTTTCTATAAAAATTTAACTCTTCGTCTTTTTCTCTTTTTCTCTCCCTTTTTTTTCTTTTCTTTTCATTTTCTTGTCGGTCTGCCCAGGTCCCCTCGAGGTGGTGTGTGGGGCAAAATTACCTTTTTATCCCCCATTAACTTTGATCCGATTTTTCTATTAAATCCCCTTTTTTTTTAAAAATTTTCCTAAGCTCCTTAATGTGTCTCGATCATTTTTACTTCTACACCGATTTGAAAGTCACTCTCTAAGCCTTCCAATAAAATCTAGGAACCCATAAAAAGTTAGGAGGAAGCTTGTCATAAAGAAGGGTGAGTTTGTACCTGTTGGGATCGAGGTGTTACAAATTTTCCCTCCTTAGGAACTTTCGTCAACAAAAGTTGGCTATTCCTGAAAACGTTTGGGGTAAGACTTCCTAACCTCATCCTCACGTTCCCAAGTTGCTTCACTATCCAGATGGTTACCCCACAAGACTTTGACAAGGGGAATCTCCTTGTTTCGCAATTGCTTGACATCTCGAGCTAAAATTTGGATTAGGGCCTCTTTGTATGATAGATCCTCTTGAAGCGGGAGCATTTCGTACTCAACGATGTGGGTGAGGTCCGGTGTGTATTTTCTTAACATGAATACATGATAAACGTTGTGAACGACAGCGAAAGTGGGTTGCAACACTAACTTGTATGCCGCAACACCAATCCTCTCCAGGATCTCAAAGGACCTATGAACTTGGAGCTAAGTTTACCCATTTTTCCAAACCTCAACACCCCTCTCATGGGTACTACTTTCAGAAAAACATGTTCGCCCACCGCAAACTCGAGATCCTTTCTTCAAGTGTTTGCATAACTCTTTTGTCGGCTCTGTGCCGTAAGTATCCTTGATTTGATTTTCTGGACTGCTGCGTTGGTGACCTGAACCAATTTCGGTCCATAAGTTGTTGAGTTCCAACCTCTTTCCAGAACACTAGTGTCCAACACCTCCTCCCATACAAGGCCTCAAATAGAGCCATCTGAATCGTTGCCTGATAACTGTTGTTATAAGCAAACTCCATGAGGGGTAGGTGTTCATCCAAACAACTAGCGAAAAAAATCACACACGCCCTGAGCATGTCCTCTAATACTTGATTCAACCTCTTTGTCTGTCCATTTGTCTGAGGATGGAAGGTTGTACTGAAACAAAGTTGGGTACCAAAGGCTTTCTGCAAACCCTTCTAAAAATGAGAGGTAAATCTAGCATCGTGATCAAACACAATGGATATAGGCACCACCATGCAACTGGACTATTTCTCGTACATTCAACTGAACCCATCGATCTACTCAAAATGTGCTCTTACTCGGGATTCAGTGAGCTATTTTTGTGAGTCTATCGACAATGACCCAGATCAAATCAAAACCTCGTAGTGTATTAGGTCATCCTTATATGAAATCCATGCTCACTTCCTCCCACTTCCACTGAGGTATGTTTAAGTGTTGTAGCAACCCTACAGGGCGTTGTCATGGGGATTTCACCTACTGATATGTTAGATAACGTCCCACAAAATTTGTGACGTCTTTTTTTATTCCCAGCCACCAGTAACTTCTCTTTAGGTCCTGATACATTTTCGTACTACCAGGTTGGAATGTGTAGGACGTGTTGTGTGCTTCAGACATAATCTCCTTAAAAATTTCCTCATCCTTGGGTTCACACAGACGTCCCTGCCACAAGAGCCCGCCCTCAAATGAAATTGAGAATCCATCAGCTCTCTCAGTCTCTTGGGTATTACAAACTTTGCGAAGCTGCGCATTTGTAGACTATATAACAATGATGCGTTTACGGAGTGTGGACTGTATTGTCAACTGAGCTAGTTGTGCGGTAATGTTCTTGACCACTATATCGATCCCAGCTCTTTTGATCTCGTCTTGAAGCTTGCTCTATTGGGTAACCAATGCAGAGGTGTGGGCTATCTTCTTGCTCAAAGCATCAGCTACCACATTATCCTTGACAGGATGATAAAGGATCTCAACAACGTAATCTTTCACTAGCTCGAGCAACCTCCTTTGTCTCGTATTCAACTTCTTCTGTGTGAACAAATATTTTGTGGCCTTTGTACACTTGGATTCTCTCTCCATAAATATAATGTCGCCATGCCTTTAGTGTGAACACCATGGCAGCTAACTTCAAGTCATATGTAGGATAATTCTACTCGTAGTCCTTCAACTGTCTAGAGACGTACGCAATTACTTTCTCATTCTTCATAAGCACACAACTCAAACCCTTCGTTGAGGTGTCACTATACACAAAAAGGTTGCATGTTCCATCGGGCACTGTGAGGACTGGTGCAGTCGCCAACCTCCTTTTTAATGCTTGAAAGCTCTCCTCACAAGCTGGAGTCTACACAAATGGCTTACCTTTTTTGGTCAACTGAGTCATCGCTGCCAATATTTTCGAGAAGTCTTGGACAAACCTCCTGTGGCAGCCAGTCAAACCCAAAAAACTTCTTACCTCCATCACTGTTGTCGACTTAGGTCATCTCATGATAGCTTCAATCTTAGCTTGGTCCACAGTAATTCCCCCTCATGAGACCACATGACCCAATCATGCTACTTCTCATAGCCATAACTCACACTTAGAAAACTTGGCATACAACTAGTGAGTTCTCAACACAGTCAAAACCATTCACAAGTGATCTTCATGCTCTACTTTAGTTCTGGAATACACCAATATATCATCGATGAACACGATCACAAAGTTATGAAGTAATCCTTGAACACCCTATTCATAAGCTCCATAGAAACCGCGGGGACATTGGTGAGGCCGAAAGATATAACTGTGAACTCGTAAGGGGAAATGAGTGCAGTTGATCGAACAAGTCAGATCTATCTTGTTGAACACAAACACCCCTTGTAGCTGATCGAACAAGTCATCTATTCTCGGAAGGAGAAATGAGTGCCAGCGAGGACTCTGGTCCCCGAAGGGGAGTGGATTGTGAGATCCCACATCGAGTGGGGAGGAGAACGAAGCATTCTTTAGTGTGGAAACCTCTCTCTAGCAAACACGTTTTTAAACCCTTTAGTTAAGCCTGAAAGGGAAAGTCCAAAGAGGACAATATCTGCTAATGGTAGGCTTGGGTCGTTACAAATGTTATTAGAGCCAGACATCTGTAGATGTGCCAGCAAAGAGGCTGAGCCTCGAAGGAGGTAGACACGAGGCGGTGTGCAAGCGAGGAGGTTGAACCACGAAGTGGGTGGACAAGCGTTGGTGTGCCAGCAAAGATGTTGGGTCCGAAATGAGGGTGGATTGGAGGTTCTACATTGATTGGAGAAGGAAAAGAGTACCAGTGAAGATGCTGGGCCCCGAAGAGAGGTGAATTGTAAGTTCCCACATTGGTTGAGGAGGAGAACGAAACATTTTTTATAAGAGTGTGGAAACCTCTCCTACATAAGTTGGGTTGGAGAACGAAACATTTTTTACAAGGGTTGAACCACTTGAAAAAATAAAACCATAATCAAACCAAATAGATTAAGAACAACTTTTGTATCCATTGATAATGTACAAGACAGGAAGGCATGAAAATAATTAAGAACTAGCATGAAAATAATTAAGAACTATGTGTTTGAATCTCATAACTAAGGTTCCTAATTGATCAAAATTGTTGATCCAAGAATGAATTTCTTTTGTGGTTTTCCTGCTTGTTTTTGATCCGTCATTAACAACACATGATGCTATAGATTAGATTGGGTTGGTTCGAACTCTTCATCTAAACATAATATACTTTAACTTCCATATAACAATTTCTAGGTATGGTGTAAAAACTTTCTATATATAACACCTTATTAGTTATTACATATAACACCTTATTAGTTATTACACATGTAATGTATATATTTAAATAAATAAAGTTAGAAAATGGAGAAGATTTAGATGGTACAACTTGTGAATCTTTATTTTATACCAACTAGATTTAGCTATATATATATATATGAAACAAAAAAAAAATAATTTGTATAAAAGAAAGTCACCAAATTAAACTCCAAAAAAAAAAATGAACCCTCAAAACATATTTTGTTTCGTCGTATTGCTTGCTTTTGAATCAAACATGATAATGAACTCATGTTTTGCGCAAGTTAATTCTAAATACCAGCGTCCTTTGTCTCCATGGGAAGTGGCTATTTTGAATCACATGAAGGATTCCACTCTATTAGCTCATTGCAAGTCGAAAAACGATGATTTAGGTGAGCATGTGATCAGACCTGGAGGAAAATACTATTGGATGTTTAGTGAAAATTTTTGGCAATCGACACTATTTTGGTGCAATTTTAGTAGCAAACATGGGCAGACTTCCGGTGAAGTGTTTTGGCCAGAAAAGGGAAGTTGGCTTCAGGATCGATGTGAAAGTAATACCTGCATATGGGCTGCAAGAGACGATGGCATTTCCTTACGTCTTGGTTCGCTCAATTCATATCAATTAATATACCCTTGGAAATGATCTTACCCAACTTTCATTGAGCTCATTTGAACTCAAACACAACTGTCTATCTAAACATAATGCTTTATGAATGAAAACTCTTATTAGTTCTTTAAATGTCAACCCAAGCATATTGATTATAAAAAAATAAAACTTAACTAAGTTGTATTTTGCTTTTTCTTTTTTAATTAAATTACAAGTTAAGTTCATGTTGGTCAAATAACTTTGACTCTTTTTTTATTAAATTATAAATTTATATTCTTTTGTTATTTATAGATCACTGAACATAAAATTGAAACTTTAGGGTTCACCCGCCATAAAATTTAAATTGGTCTAAAAAATTAATTAAATTTTTAATATTTCAAATTTATCAAGTAAGTGTTAGATAAAAAATTAATAATTTAGGACCTTTGTAAAGATTGGAAAAAAAACTACACGTGCTTGGAAGACATAGGATGTCGCCTCTTGTGGGCACTCATCGTTTAATATTTTCCTTGGTGTTAATTTAATTTGCTTTGAATATTTCATTTGTGTGTTTTAAAACGCTTTAGTAAATGTATAAGTTCATGGCATCGTTTTATGAATTCGTTTTGAATGAATGTTTCCACATAAAAAAGTTATGTCATGTATATGATAGTGACTCTATCTTAATAGAAAATTATGCCGTTACACTTTCTCATTTTGGTCTCTTATTATACTGATTAGAGATTGTACTAAGACTAAAATGAGGTAAAACAAAACCTGTAACCATGCATACAAGATCTTACAATCCAAAATCGAGGATGAAAGTCCTATTCCAAACATTTGAAGCAAGGGATAAAACAAAACCTGTAGTCATATACAAGATCTTACAATCCAAAACCGAGGACGAAAGTCCTATTCTGAATATTTGAAGCAATAGATAAAACAAAACTTGTAGCCATGTATACAAGATCTTACCATCCAAACCCAAAGACAAAAGTCCTATTTCGAACATTTGAAGCAATAGATAGAAAAATTAAGTCATGGTCAATATTTTTTTTTTTTTTTGCCAACCTTACTAAGAATTTAAAAAAATAATAAACAAAGAAATAAATAAAAATAATAATTATAAAAGAAAAGGTTACATTAAAACTAATAATAATAATAAATAAATAAATAAAAGGATTACGTAAAAAAAACAGTACCTACTTCTCTTCTCTTCTGTCCACTAACCTCTCATCCTAATCTCCCATTATCTTTCTTCAACCAACCAACTAGAATCTGTTCTAGAAAAACAAAGTCAGATCTAAGAGAACGATGGCCCACCAGATCTGAGATTTATTGGAGAAATTTTTTGAGGTAAATCCTATCTTAGTTTTTTTTTCTTTTTATAGTTAGGAAATCAGTTAGAATCGGATCTCCTTTCCTCTCTATTTATTCCTTGAGAATTAGATCTCATTTTTGTTATCCAATTATTTAGATTATAGTTAACATTTACTTATTATAAGAAATATTGAGTTACAGTAAATAGTAGGCAAAGAATCGACTAAATTGACCAAGAATATTTGTCAACCGAATAGTAAGTCTTGGCTTACTTTGTTTCCTATCACACCGTTCACCATCATCCGTGAGTATTTCACAATTAATTTACCAATAATTCAATAAATGCGAAATACGGCTCTAAAACGGCCTCGGATACCTTAATTAGGGTCGAAAACAGGTCCGGGAGGGTTGAAATAGTGGAAGCCAGGCTGAAAACAGGTGAGCCGAGCCGAACAGCCGCTGAGAGCCGCCGGAGGAAGCCCGAGCCATTTGCGCCGAGCCGAGTCGAGGGACGCCTGCGCCTCTGTGTGACACGTGGCAGAAGCAGAGCAAGCCACGTCGTGCGATAGCGTCGGATGGAAGCGCGGGTCGCGGTTTGGGTCGCGGGCTGCAGAAGGCTATTGGGTCAAGACTAATCGTTGGGCCTCGGCTTACTGGGCTGGGCCGAAAGTGTTTGGGTTGCAGGCCAGTTCGATTGGACAGTGGGTCTGGTCTCTGATTGGTTGAACTGAACCGTAGCTTCTGGGCTGGTTTGAGTTTTTGGGCCATCGTAGTTGGGCTGGACCGAAGGCAGAGGCGGAGGGAATGGATCGGGCTAGCACACTCGGGTCTTGGGTTTGGGTTGACCCGGATCTGTGGATCTCGTCTTCCTTACCCGACTTCGGCCGATTTTCTGGCACATTTTCTCTCTCCTTTCTGCGGCGTTTCCGTTGCCGATTTCAGTCCTCTTTCTTCCTTTTCCTCTTTGTTTGCCATCCTTCTTTCCTTCCTCGAAGTTTTACGACCTAAGAGTTCATAAAACCACAGATCTACGAACGTTTAGGAAACCTAAATTTTCCGACCTCGGTTACCAATGACGACGCTTACGAAAAGGCACAAAACGTACCTTGAGTTATTGTGCTTTCGTTAGGGATTCTTCTCGTGGTGGTGACTGATCGTTTGGTGTTGGTTTTCGGGTGGTTTGGGAATCGTCGGAGAAATTGGAAGCTCGCCGACGTTAATCCGAAATCTCTCTCTCTCTCTCTCTCGTATTTTCTTTCTCTTTCTCTGTTTGTAGGTACTCTAATGGGTTCTGGGAGTAGTGGGCTGAAGGCTGAGCGAGGTGTGGCTGCCGTTTCGTGTGGGATCCGCGAAACTCGGCAGTCGCTGGAAAACTCTCTTGCGACTGACTTTTTTTTTCTTTTTTTTCTTTTTCTTTTTCTTTTTCTTTTTCTTTTTCTCGGGTCGTTACATTATCTACCCCTAAGAAGAACTTTCATCTTTGAAAGTCTCGAACTCTTGTACTAACTCAGGGTATTTTTCTCTCATTTCGTCCTCACGCTCCCACGTAGCTTCCTCGCTGTGGTGATTCCGCCACAGTACCTTAACAAACGCAATGCTCCTGTTGCGTAAGCTTTTTACTTCTCTATCTAAAATATTTACTGGTTTTTCCTCGTAGCTCAGATCTTCATTGAGTTGGAGTGGTTCGTAGTTTATTACGTGGATAGGGTCCGTAATGTATTTCCTCAGCATCGACACGTGAAATACATCGTGTACTCCTGAGAGGGCAGGAGGTAGGGTTAACTTATACGCTACTGGACCAACGCGCTCTAGGATCTCGAATAGTCCAATGAATTTAGGACTTAACTTACCCTTACGTCCGAACCTCAAGACACCTTTCATAGGCGCCACCTTGAGGAATACTGGATCCCCTATCTCAAACTTCAGGCTTTTACGCCTTACATCGGCGTAGCTTTTCTGTCTACTTTGAGCGGTAGGCATCCTCGCTCGAATTTTCTGGATAGCCTCATTGGTGAGTCGAACCAGCTCGGGTCCTACTAACTCTCTCTCTCCCACTTCGTCCCAACATAGTGGGGACCTACACCATTTTCCGTATAGGGTCTCAAACGGTGTCATTCCAATAGTTGCTTGGAAGCTGTTATTATACGAGAATTCCATCAGGTGGAGTTTGGAATCCCAACTTTCCTTAAAATCTAGTACGCAAGCACGTAACATGTTCTCTAGAATTTGGTTTAATCGCTCCGTTTGTCCATCTGTTTGGGGGTGAAAGGCGGTACTAAATTCGAGGCGGGTACCCAGTACTTTTTGAAGTCCGCGCCAAAATGCTGACGTAAAGCGTGGATCCTGATCCGACACTGTAGACACTGGGACTCCATGTAGTCTTACTATTTCTTTCACATACAATTGTGCCCAATTGTCAACTGTATATGTAGCTTTCCCAGTTAGAAAGTGTGCCGACTTGGTCAACCTATCGACAACTACCCAGATCACTATATAGCCTTTGGGTGTTTTGGGTAATCCTTCTATGAAGTCCATCGCTGTGTTTTCAAGTTTCCACTCTGGTATGCTTAGGGGCTGCAACAACCCCGCCGCCTTTTGTCTAGGAGCTTTCACTTGTTGACAAACTAAGCACTTGCTCACAAACTCGGCCACATCCTTCTTCATGCTCTTCCACCAAAAGTGTTGTTTTAAATCTTGGTACATCTTAGTACCTCCTGGATGCATGGCAAATGGCGAGTTGTGGGCTTCCGTCAGTATCTCTTTCCTTAGATCCTCTATTGCCGGAACACATAGGCGTCCCTGCCACAATAGTCCTTCATCTGAGGACCTCGAGAATCCATCTATTGGACTTTCGTCTAGCTGTCCTAGGACTTTCTGTAGGCTAGGATCATCTCGTTGGGAGGTAATAATTCTCTGCCTAAGCGTAGGTTGTACTGTGAGTCGGGCCAGCTGTGCTATGACTCCCTCGGTCGCTACAGCTATGTTGGCTCGCTCGAATTCTCTTTGTACCCCTTCCCTCGTAATGAGGGCCGACGAGTGGACCGTCTTTCTACTCAAAGCATCCGCGACCACGTTTTCTTTTCCAGGGTGGTACTGGATATCTACATCATAATCCTTCACTAACTCTAACCACCTTCTCTGCTTCATGTTTAACTCTTTCGGGGTGAAGAAGTATTTTAAACTTTTGTGGTCGGTAAAAATTTGAGTTTTCTCTCCATACAGGTAATGTCGCCAGATATTCAACGCGAACACTACCGCGGCCAACTCTAGGTCGTGGGTAGGGTAGTTCTTTTCGTATTCTTTAAGTTGACGAGACGCGTATGGAACAACCTTGCTGTGTTGCATTAATACACATCCCAGTACCGGGGCAGTTACCAACCTCTCTTTTAGGTTCTGGAAGCTAGCCTCACAAGCATCATTCCATCTAAATAGTACCCTTTTTTGTTAACTTGGTTAAAGGCGAGGCTAATCTAGCGAAGTCCTGCACGAACCTTCGATAGTATCCTGCAAATCCTAGGAAACTACTTACTTCCGTTACCGTAGTTGGGCGTTCCCACTTTGTGACAGCTTCGACCTTGGTGGGATCTACAGATATTCTGTCCTTTGACACCACGTGTCCTAGGAAAGCGACTTGTCGTAACCAAAATTCACATTTGGAGAACTTGGCATACAACTTGTGTTCTCTTAGGGTGGTTAGGACTTTTCGGAGGTGTTCCTCGTGTTCTAGGTCTGTTCTCGAGTATATTAAGATGTCGTCAATGAACACGATCACGAACATGTCTAGACATTCCTTGAATACCCGGTTCATTGACTCCATAAACACAGCTGGGGCATTGGTGAGACCAAATGACATCACTACGAACTCGTAGTGACCATTCCTTGTCCTAAACGCTATTTTTGGTACATCTTTTTCGTTGATCCTAATTTGGTGGTAACCGGACCGAAGGTCTATCTTGGAGAACACGGTTGCCTCCCTAAGTTGATCAAACAAGTCTTCTATTCTAGGTAGAGGATAATTGTTCTTTATGGTTATCTTATTTAGCTCTCTATAATCGATGTACAGACGCATCGATCTATCTTTCTTCTTAACAAACAACACTTGCTCACCCCAAGGGGACACACTAGGTCGAATGAACCCTTTATCCAGTAAGTCTTGCAATTGCGCCTTGAGTTCCTTCAACTCTGCTGGCGCCATGCGTTAGGGTGCTTTAGAAATAGGCCCAGTTCCCGGCTCGAGTTCGATGACGAAGTCGACCGCTTGAGAAGGGGGTATTCTAGGTAAGTCGTCCGGAAATACATCCGGGAACTCGTTTGCTATTGGCACGTTTTCTCGGGTCTTTTCCTTTCCTCTTACGTCTACGGCACATGCTAAGATAGCTCATCCGCCTTGTTGGACTAACCTCTTTGCTTTCATCATCGAGACTACTTTGGGGGTAATCCCGGTACTTGTGCCTTTAAATTTAAAGGTAGGTCCTGTCAGTGGTGAAAATTTTACTTCCTTTTTACGACAGTCTATACTAGCTCGGTTTTTGGCTAGCCAATCCATGCCTAGTATGACGTCGAAATCTGTCATGTTTACTACCATCAGGTCAACGCTCAAAGTTTGGTTCCCTATGATTACTTGGTCATCCTTTACTCTATCCCCAGATACTAAGTCTACCCCTACAGGGGTGCTTACAGACATTTCATGCAATAAGGGTTCTAATTTGAACCCTGCTTGTACAACAAAAGACATAGAAATAAAGGAATGTGTGGAACCGGAATCAAACAAGGTAAAAGCGAAATGACCTAAAATGGATAGTGTACCTGTCACCACGGCGTCGGACCTCCCAGTGTCCTTGCTCGCGGTGGTGCTGGTTGTTCCGTTTACTCTACTACTCTGGGAGGGTTTACTTGTGCATCAGCGTTTTCGACCGTGTAGTTCACGGCGATGTGCCCCTCTTGACCACATCTGTAACACGCTCGGCTGCCAGCCATGCATCTCCCCCCGTGTAGTCTTCCACAGATAGTGCACCGTTCCTCTCTCCTCCCTCTAGTCCCATCTTGGTTCCTAAGGTTCCTGTCGGTACGTCGAGGAGGGTATCGCTCATTCCATCTAGGAGCGGGTCTGTTATTGGAACGGTGCCTACGTGCTGGTGGCGGACGGTCAGAGCCTCCTGATTCATGTTGACACTTCTGCCCAATTACTACCGGCTCCTCCCGTCATTTCTGATCCTTTGGTTTCTCTAAAGCCTTAGCAGTTCTCAAGGCTTCCTCATAGGTCTTTGGGTTGAACGCCTCCAGCATGCGGCGGATTCTAGGTTCCAGACCCAATACAAACTTCTCTGTCATCTTTTCCTCAGTGTCCACCATGGACGGGGCAAACCTCTTGAGTCTCTTAAACTCTCGGTTGTACTTCTCCACTGTGAGTCCGCCCTGTACCAGTTGGGCGAACTCCTGTTGTCTTTTAAGTCACTCTAACTTAGGATAATATTCTTTAAGGAAGGCCTCCTTAAACCGTTCCCGGTTCATAGGTCCCCCTTCTGGGTTAAGAAGGGTCTTGTTATCTCTCTACCATATCTCTGCATCCTTTTGTAGGACGAATGTTGCACAGGCGACCTTTTGGTTCTCTAGGCACTCCATAGTCTCAAAGGTGGTTTCTATCGCTGCAATCCACATTTGGGCTTCTATGGGGTCTACTAAGGAACCAGTGAATGGTCGAGGGTCATATCTCTTGAAATCCCTTATCCAGTTTGAACATCTAATAGGTTGTGGAGGGTTTACTGGGGCGTTGGCCCGAGCATCGGCCTGTGCCTGTGCCAATGCTAGTGCCTGAGCTTGGGCCTGTGCTTGTGCCTGTTCCTGGGCCTGTTGTAGATTGGCTTGCTGAGTGGTTACCAAGTTTTGAATTAAGGCTTGGATGGAGTCACACATTAACCTAGTATTAGCATCTACTCCAGCCACTAGGGGTGCAGCCTCAGGTGCGGCATGGGGTGGTAGAGCAGGCTGGGGTGGAGGTTCAGCTTGTGGTGGAGGCTCAGCTTGTAGTGGAGGCGCTAGAGGTGGTAGTTCAACTGGTGGTAAGACTGGGGGCGGCGTAACTGTTACCGACCCAGTTTCTGATCTTTCTCGAGGTGGGCCCTCTACTGCCACACCTCGTCCTATTTCACTACGACGGGGTCGCCCCCATCCTCGTCTTCCTCTTCCCCTTCCTCTTCTTCGTCCTCTAGGCCTGGTTTCATAAACCAATATAAGGTTGCTTAAGTCTAAGGCTTTAATACTATGCATATATAAATAACAACATACACACTATACAATACATCGTAACGCCACAGAAGTAAACATTCATCATGCTATACATAATATCATACTCCCAACAAAATTGCTCAGCACGCAACACGTCACATCATACTCTTAAATAAATACGTGAAATATCACAACAATTTCAGTAATATTAACATAAAAATGCATGCGAGTTTTAAAACGTTTCTCTTTTCTTATCTTATGCAAGACGTACCTGACGGTGACGGGGCATCGATGTTGGGACCATGGAGCGTGCCAAGCCTACATCGTAGGCTAGTCTACAGAATCTAAAACCTAGAACTCTGATACCAACTGTAACGACCCTAAATTTCCACATATCTAGAGTCGCCACTAACGTCTCATGCTCATCTCTAATGCAAAATATAACTCTAAAAATGCTCATCTTTATTAGTGGAAAAATTTAAAACTTTAGAATACGTTAAAACACTAGAAACATTGTCGGACTTACGTGTTTCAAACATCATACTAGAGTTCAAAATAAGATAAAAACAATTACAAATTAAATAATTTAAATAAATGAAATGCAAGCACCCTATCCTGACCAAGACTAGGAATTTCAAATATGCAACTATCCTATGCACGCGCCACAGTCTCTAATCATGATGCCGCCGTCAACTGTACATGAGCGCCTTGCCTTTACCTGAAAAATAATATGGCACACGGCCTGAGTATTTCGAAGAAATACTCAGTAAGTGACCCCACTATAGGGGCCATGCTAATGCAAACACATGCAATCATGAATTAAGGACCCTTTAATAGCCACTCTATTTCAGTAGAAAAATTGGGTCGTTACAGTTGGTATCAGAGCCTTAGGTTACATATTTTGTAGACTAGCCTACGAGGTAGGTTTAGTACGTTTCTTGGTCCCACCACTGATGCTTCGTCACCGTTAGGTATGTCATACGTAAGATAATAAAAAAAGATATTGAATGTGATTGATGAGTGTGCTATTGTTGACTGAATCATGTTTCTATCGGTAACTGTTTTCTGTGGTAGAGGTAGAGGGAGTCTGCCTCTTGAAGGATCAGTAACTCGAACCGACATAGCAGCGCTACCCCTAGTTACACCGACTGTTGGAATGGATCCCATGACGACCCTGATGTGAAAATCATTCTAGGTTGTGATGCAAGCGGTCGTGACCACCTAGCAGACCAACAGTTGCTTGGAATTATGTTGTTTGGAAGTTCTACCTCTACTTGAGAATGCTTCATAAGTATGGCATTACACTTGTGTGTGAAACTGGAGTTCTACTCTTTGTAATTTAGATAACCTAGACAAGGGTTGGTTCTTAATAACGCCCATGTGGACTTTCTCCCTCCAAACGGCAAAGGTATGGCCATAGCTTGACTTCTTTTTCCTACTGTTCTCGACTGTGAGGTTCACTGGACTGCCTTGACAGTTCCACGTCTATCACTTTGTGAGCATACATGCCCTGACCAAAGGATAGGTTAGAACATGGTTTTATGGTCTTGATAACCACATGCTGCTTTTGGACTTGGTCCTCTCCACCAAGGTCCAAAGCGACTTGTCATTCGTTGGGTGCTCCTTCAGTAGGAATATTCTATACCCTATAACTCATTAGTGGCATAAAAGCGCAAATCTCACTTTTGGAAGTTCATAAATTTGAACTTAGCTCGTGAAGACTCCAACCAAACCTCATGGTTAGTAAATCTTATCACTCGACTTCAAATCTTAACCAAACTCGCTTGTAATAATGGTTTGCTTGAGGGGTGCTTAATTTCTTTAGTGGTCTCCCTTATCCGTAAGAACAACATTGTCTGGGTCTACTGTGTGGTTTGCACTAAGGCAGCTCTATACCATCCATCTAGGCCTACTACATGGTCCCTACAAAGGCATGCTTGACATCTTGAAGTATGGTCATGGGAGACTTGGCCTCAGAAAGTCTCATGTACATCTTTGGACGTCCTGCTACATCACCTCTTTGTCTTCCTAAACCCAATAAGCTATAACATGACCCCTCTCGCCTCCTCACAACAACTCGAATCTAGCATTGACAAATAGATTGAATATTCACTTTTAAACACCCTAAGACATAATCATAGCTACCACTTAACTCAAAACATATATCAAATTCTTACGGGCTTTACATCATATCATAACCTACAAAACAAGGATAGATTGCATACCTGGTCGCGGCGAGGCGTGTCGTGGAGCTAAGTCACAGAGGTGTACGACTCTCTATCCTAGGAAAAAGTCTACAAAATCAAAAAATCTAAAACAAGAAAAAGAAGTCAACGACATCAAAAAATTAAATCAGAATATCAAACGATGCAGCTCTCGAACACTAAGAATAGTAAAGGCAAGGGAATAGAGGCAAAGGTTCCGGTTTCACTATCTCTTTGATTTCGTCTCCCTTCTTTGTTCCGGTTCAGTAGTTCAGGGAATAGAGGTTGAGTCTTGACTTCCTTAAATCCTACTATCCTCTTGAGTTTCGTCTTTACAGGAGAGTAAATGAATTAGCTGCTTTACCGACTCGAAGAGGAGAGGTTCCGGTTTCACTATCTCTTTTCTTTACTCTTTCTTCTTTCCTTCCTGTTCTGTCTCATTCTGGGTTCTTACAGGCAGGAGAGAGATAGTTTACGAGTTCAATCCGGTCAGTCAGGAGAATTCTTGTGAAGGAGACCCTCTGATCCTCCAGTTTACCTTCCTTGTGAAATCAGTAGGAGCTTGAGTCTTGACTCTCCTATTCCGGAGCATGACCTGATTCTCATCCATCCAGCCTATTTACCTCCTGAAAGAAGGGAAAGAAGGGAAAACAGCCCTAAAAATAGGGAGAGGCAATGCAATTGTCCGAGAGGCTCATGAGCTTGACCTGAAAGAATAGGTTCCGTAGCTCTCCTGTCAAGCAGCTAATGTTGAGTCTTTCCTGTCCCTGAATTGATTCCTTCCTGTTCCGGTTCAGTCGCTTGCTTCTTTTCTTACTGTGAAATCTGGTTCGTTCAGTAGTTATTGAGTTTACCGAGTGAAAGAAGGTGAATGAGTTTACAATGAATAAATAGGGAGAGGTGGACAAGAACTGACGGGAATAGAGGTTCAGGTTCAGACAGGAGAAAGAATCCATAGGTTCAATCTGGTTCCGGTGAAGTAGCTCAGCCAGCCACTTTACCGTGAAAGAATAAAGAGGAGCGAGCGAAGCAAGCAGTTCAAGAAGGTGAAGGCGGTAAGAGAAGAAGAGTTGGATAGGTGAATGAGTAAGTAGGGAGAGAAGCCGAGTGTTTGAAGGAATAAATAGGAAGAGGTTAATGAGTTTACAGTGAAAGAATAGAGAAGAGACCGTAAGGGATAGCTTGACCTTGTTTACTGTGAAAGAATCAATAGGGGAAGGATTAAGAGAAGGAGCCAGAATTGTGAAAGAGTGAAATCTGTCTCATTCTTCTTTCGTCTTGACTTCCTGTTCACAATCACTTCCTGAGAATAAGGAACAATCACTGACGGGAATAGAGTCAATTACCGAGTGAATGAGCGTGTCAACCACTGACCTTGTTCAAGAAGAAATAGGTTCAGTCGCGAAGCAGAGTTCAATCAGGTTCCGGGGAAGGAGTTCAAGCAAGAAGGTGAAGGCAATGAAATTGCTTTACCGAGTTGTAGAGGTGAAGGCAATGAAATTGCTTTACCGATAGGGAGAGGTTCAGGAGTTTACCTTGTTCAAGAGTGAAAGCAAGAAGGGACAAATACATTCTGACTGACTCTCATCTTCTTTTACAGTTCAAGGATCAAGCAAGAGAAGTTCCTGAATAAATAGGGGAAGGCAATGGAATTGTTCAAACGATAGGTGAATGGGAAGGAAGGGAATAGAGAAAGATACCCGGAAGTTCACTCTCATTCATGTTGAATGTTTCTTCCTCAATCAATTAATTCTCTTCTTCTTATTCTTCTTTCATTCTCATTCTGTAAAGGTTCCGGTTTGAGGTTGAGTCAATCAATTCTCTTTTCTTTACTCGACAGTAAAGGTTCAGGAGTGAACAGACCCACAGAAAGAAGGGAATAGAGGTTCAGTAGTTCACTCTCATTCATTTCATATGGTTTACCTTGCGAAAGAATAGTGAAGGAGCGAAGCTACTCGACCGATAGGGAGAGGAGCGAAGCAATGAGATGAGACCATAAAGTGATTGAGCGAAGCAACTCGACCGCAAGGGAGAGGAGCGAAGCCGAGGTTCAGGAGAAGTAGCTCAGGTTCTGTCTCATTCATCGGGAGTATTTCTCTTTTATAGTGAATGAATAAATAGGGACAAGAAGGGAGAGGAGAAAGAGCTGGTCAAGAATAAATAGGAGCCGGAGTGAAGGAGCGAAGCCACTTTACCGAGTTGGTTGGAGAGGTTCAGGAGCTGGAGTTCCATTCATTTAGTAGTTCAGGAGGTAAGCGAAGCCGAGGGGCAGGCAATTCAATTGCTTTACCGAGTTGGAGAGGTGAAGGCAATGAAATTTCTTTACCGAGTTGGAGAGGTGAAGGGTGGTTTCGGTTTCTTCTTCTTTTCTTCCCTGAGAGATGAAAGAGCCATAGAGGTTTAGTCCTTTATCAGCTTCTCTCGTAGGAGTTATAGTCCCATTCATACGATCCTGAAGTTGGCCACTTTCACTTAGTCTCGCTTTTTTGAGACGTCCTGCTATTAGGAATCCTAGTTATCTATCTTTGCTACATATTAGGTACTAAACTAAATCCTCATATCCGAAACATCTTAGGTAAAACGGATGAGCCTTTATTTAGTTGGTGAATGAATCTTCCACCCTAAGCTATAAGATCAGAGGCTATTGTGTCTATCCCGCTAGGTTTTATGTTTTATAAGGATAAGGAAGATGAATCTATTGAGGAAAGCTTTTCTATTTTCTAAAGGATAGAATAGTGGACCCGAGCTAGAACTTTAAAGAAACCTAAAAAAGAATGAGGTACTATTTGAATTTGACAGCTAGCAAAGGCTTAGGATTCTCTGAGACTTTCTTTTGTATTGTAATGTCTCATGCAAGACTAATTTCTCCGTAGGCTTTCCTAGTTTTGTAGGACTTTTTAAAGGTCTTTCTATTTATAGTCAACTGTCAGTCTCAAACTAGACGCATCTATAGCTTTACGTAAGAGATAGTCGAGATCACCTTCATATTGCGTATGTCCTATAGGAGACGGCTTTTCTGTAAGGTTGTATGCGTTTACGCTAGCACCATTTCGGATATAGAAATCTATGAGATACTTGCTTGACTCAAATTAGAAAATTCTTTGATTAAGAATAAGGGCAAGGCAAAGGACTCCAAACCTCTTTTTCCACAACGGGAGCTGTATCAGAGAGTGAGATAGCGGTCTCTATTTCATGAATTCATCCTTTGACAAGGGAAGGGAAAGCAATTCAATGGCAACTTGAAGCAGGAAGCTGAATGGTCTCGCGGAAGTCCCATGGGGGGATTGAGGCTTGGTTGTCTTTCTTTGAAAAGTCTCTCCTTACTAGTTTGACTAGCTTGTTGGAGTGAACCAGGAACTCTCCGGTGGTTATAAAGCCGTGTCTGTCCTTCTTCCTTTTCAAGGAAAGAACTTCTACCAAGAACGGCATTTCACTTAACTTGTCGTTCTCTTTCCTCTTACTCTTTCTAGTGCCATTGATCTAATGTAGAACTCTATAGGTTGCCCGTTAACCCTAAATGAGAAGTAGGTCTTCCTTCAATTCTCAATTCCAAGATCCTCACTCTCATTCTATCCGTATACCGTATACGAGAAAAAGTCCAGGTGTGGCTAACTCACTGGACTTGCTTTCTGAGTTAAATAACCCGTTTCAATAGGCAGAATAGAGTTCTCCCTCTGTATTTCTTATGGCGAGGACCCAGTGTTGCCACTCTCAACTATATCTATATATCTAAAGACTAAAGATATCTTATATTATTTTTGGGATATTTTTGATAAGCGGCTCATCTCAAAATGGAAGAAATCCACTTCTAAGGATTCCACCCTCTCTGCGGGAGCACGCTATCATAATGATATTCCTACTGACTAAATAGAAAGTTTGCCACTAGGTGGCCTGATTATTCATTATTCAAAGTATGATCCTAATAAAATGAAAAGAATGTTCGAGTGTGTAGGATTTACAATCGAATATTGAAGTTCTGACCATATCTTTATCTTGAATCTTTAACTGATGTTAACACCACATATAAATGCGCTCCTCGCCCCTGAATTTTGAAAGAGAAAGTCTCAGCAGTATATTCTACAAAAAAAGATCTCTGTCTGAGAGAGATTACATTCGTATGTTAGGGACATGTACATTAGAAGCAGTGATGTTACATGTTTTGTGGGGTAGTGTCTTCAATTGTTTGACTGATTATCCCGTGGTCAAAATGTCAACTTAGGTAGACCAGCTTGAATCCTCTGTTCGATTCCAGTTTTAGTGGTTGGTGCCGGGGGGGAGCCCGGACTCCCGTCTTTGATAATAAGCACCATTTCGGAATTTAGCATCATTTTTTCTTTTTAATGGTTAATGGAAAGGGATCTTCTCTCTATATATAAATATAACCCTGATGCCGAAGATGGAAAAAAGGGGCGAATCAAAAATTCTCTTTTACGAGATTAAGAAGTTGATTAGGACAAAGGATGGGAATCGTGTTTCACGCACTAACATGTATGTGGCCTGTAACTTTGAAATGAGTCTTCTTCCCATTAAAATGAATCTACCAATGTGGTATGTAAGCCTAAGGATTGTAGGGCTGATGGTGATATACGTCCTTCTTCTTCTTTCTTATTCTTAATATCTCGCCTGCCTCGACCCCTCCTCCCTCTCGGCCCCATTGAATGAATTAGAATTATACTACAATGAGGATTTAGTCAATAGAAAACCATTCGATATGATGTCTAGAGTTATTCAAGCGCATGGCATGCAGCGCGCTCGTCATGATGACTGAATATTCAAACTAGCAGCCGCTTATGAGGGGTATACAATTGACTTCCCTGCCTTTATGGACTTCCGTGGGAGAATTGACCGCTCTGGATTCTGACATTTTCATTCACGGGATTAAGCGCGAAGTCTAATACTCTTTTCACCAAATGATGTACAAAGTAATTTAAACATTTCAACCAATGATAAGTCGTGGTTGGCATTTGCTGCGGCGGCCTTTAATTAGATTATAGGAAGTTCGAGGATTATCCTGAGGCCGTTAACAGGTATCCTTTTCAGCGGATGAATGTCTTTCATTCAGATCCTGAAAGGTTAATCTCGTTTGCTGCTGCCGGGAAGGATCCTTTTCAGTTCCTGAGTCAAGTTCTGTGTTTAGAAAATATGGTAACTGATCCCGGAAAAGTCCCTATAACTCAAAATACCTCTCTCTGCTAGTGCTTATCAGCTCGTGAGTTACCTCTTGTTGGATTCAGAACTAGCTAGACAGACTAATCTCATCCCTTCCAATGTCTTCAAGATCAAGGATGTATACA
The DNA here is from genome assembly GCA_033971965.1 of Cucurbita ficifolia. NCBI lineage: Eukaryota > Viridiplantae > Streptophyta > Magnoliopsida > Cucurbitales > Cucurbitaceae > Cucurbita > Cucurbita ficifolia. The sequence continues at coordinate 3,829,031 of CM066979.1, forward strand.
CCTTCTTTCTAAACGAGCTTCTGGTCTATTTGCCTTCAAAATTAGAACATAAATCGTTTGTGATGGTCTCAATCACAAACTAATGAAGTCCCTTTACATGACGTTGATATATGGTAATCCCACATTCGCTATGTCATGTGATATAGTTCTTCAACTATACTATAGGTAGATAGGATTGCTATAATTTATGGTTGGAAAGATTCCCTAATATAAGCAATCTTATGAACTTAAATCAGCCGCTTGGGTTACTTCAGCATCAGATCAGATCGACCCGTTTGCTATTGTATACCACTATTTCGAAGTGTACAAGATTATATGAAGTTCAAGTAGGAAAAAGGTTTATGACAAATCAAAAAAAAAGGCTGAAGGTAACACTAACACTACGAGTGCCTACTCAAAAACGGGATACGAGGAAGACTTGCGTGGCTACCTTTGCAAACTTCTTCCATCAGAAGGATGCCTACTTAGGCATGCATATGGTAAATGTGGGGGCCCCATATAGCTGGGGAAGGATATGCTGTGCCCATCTATACAGTGAATGAGAATTTCATTTCGACTATGAATTTCGAATTTCGTTAATCGTATCTCGTTAACATATCCCTTTATCTATCAAAAGACTCCGCTTAATCCACTCATTCTAATAAACCGGTTTATTCTACATAATCTTTATCCTATGCGAGGTGATATGGATTTCGATCTTCCGTGGGAAGTTCAATTTTCAAGGAAATCAAATAGATATTAGAAAAGCTATGCCCAGCCAAAACCCGTAAAAGATATGGATCCTTGGAAACGTAGAACGGAAGGTATAGTATAAGCTTATATAAACTATGTTTATTGGGCTTATAGATGATCTATCTATGATATATTCTGATGATAGGTGAAAGTAATTCAAAAAAGAAATTTCTTAATGACTTCCTCATCCTATACATATATTTGACACTTGTGTGATGATAACAAGATTTTCATAGTCAAAAAGCTCTCAAAAGAGTCATTTGATATTCTTTGGGGTGCCCTAGTTAATACGATTTATCAAGAACATTACAAGGATCCGGATTGAGAATAGCTAGAAATGATTTAAAGACCCCATTCAGAAGATGTATTGACTGTGAGATGTTATCTTTTATGCGGCTCTTAATGAAATAAGCTTACACCCGATTAAGGGAAGTTGACTCTTAAACTGATGTTATGAGGAAAAACCTTTACACTCTGTAGTGCTATCCAGGACGGGAATGATATTCCATTAAAGACTTTGATTAGTCATATTGATGAACATTTGGTAAAGCAGAGGATTACGACGATGCAGAGATCTCTATCCTCTTTGTTCGAATTCGAATCTATCTTTCCTGGAAGGATGGAGAGCGCCCCTCCTATCTCCGATGACGAGTTTGCTATCAAGCTCTGGGAATGCCTCTACAGCAAAGTGGATGGGGCTCCTCCTAAAGTGAAAGTAAGAGGCCGATTGGAGATGATAAAAAGAAAAAATCGATATCCTGAGCATCTCACATCACTCGCCCCTAATAAAGTCCAATAAAAAAGAAAAAGGAGCCCATTCATTGTAGCTGATACTGAGTGAGACAGTTATACTAAATAATGTTCATGTACATTTACATTACACTGTAGCTTTCTTAGGAGTCAATCCTGGTGATGATTTTTTCTTCAAAGCCTGAGCGAGACCTATTTCAGTGAAGATTACTCAATTATCAATTATGATTGAATCCTTTTAAGAGAGGAGTGAAAAGATGTTGTTTGACTTTATCCTTTATAGAGCGTTTAGTGGGATTCAATCCATTGATTAAAACGGTCTACTTTCACAACACAACTTTTCACGATTGGTATTATCCTAATGAAACATTTAGCAACTTCTCATGGCGATAAGTACACGACCAAGCCCCTTTTGAGGAACCATAAGCTATATGAGTTATCAGTCTATCTTTGGTAATAAGCTGTTATTCCGTCTAAGAGACTCCTTGACACCCGGGCTATCAAAAAATCTCTGTCCTCAATTAGGAAATAAAGGCTTTATCCCACATGAGAAAGTGCAAATGTCGAATCTGAGCCTACTCAGAGATGAATTGATATCTTACATGAAACAGGCGTTTGTTAGGCGGTGTGATGCGCTCAATCTATTTATTTTGAAAGTGGATATCGTGACAAAATTGACCTTATCCTCGCTAGCTATCACTATCTTTCGCATGAACTATTATGATATACCAAGTAGGAACGAATTCAGTCGTCGTGCTTATACTAAGAATATAGAGGCCATGCGGATGCTTATAAAGCCCTTCGGTGAGAATTTAGACTATTACGACGTGAACTCATTATTATTATATATATATCCCTATATCATGATGTCCTTTCCAATGCCTGGGGTTAAACCAGTTTGGCATGGTAACTTACAAGGTCAGGATTTAGACAACTTGTTTGGCTTTATTGAGGCCTAGATTGTCTGTCCTCGTACGATATACCTATCGCGGGATGCTCGGACTTAAACCAACTCGCCTTTTTCCCAACCGGTCATTTCATGGAAGTGTATTATAGCGAAGAGTTAAAGTATGCGCACAACATAGGCTACCAAATCGTTCCTTTATGCGTGTTTGATAAGTAAGAAGATAGTAGTCCTTTCGGGAACTTTCCTCCATATTCGAAAGAAGACAAGAAGCTAAGAGATCAGGTAATGACGAAATGTACTATGTTTACTGTTTACAAGATTCTGATGAACTCACTATACGGTAGATTTGGTATTAACATTAACCCTATAATATAAGCACAATAACAGAGATCCGTAGTCTTGATCGATATAACCATTTGACAATGAAAAGTAGTGATTTTTTCTTTGGGGACAAGCTCAGCGATTGATTATTGAAGGAGGTAAACAGGAGGGAGGATGATTCTTTCACTCTTTCACTAAAGCTATTTTCATTCTCCTTCACCGATATTACCATCTGTTATTGCATTAAGGAAGGAAAGACTCAAGATTCATGAGACAGATTTCACTCTTGAACAAGGTAAAGCAAGCACTAAGAAAGAAAAAGTTAGTTCTTTCACGAGGTAATGCAGAAGTCAAGACGAAAGAGAAAACCTTCCCCTGAGCCTCTATTCCCTGAACTACTGAACCGAAACAAAGAAGGGAGACGAAAGATTAATTATCCTTTACAGTTCATCAAGAAAGAGTAAATGAATGAATTAGCTACTGAACCTTGACAGGTGAATGGAGACTCTCGATTCATGATCCTTTACAGTGAAAGAATAGAGATAATCAAACTTAACTGCTCCGGAACCTCTATGACCTTCCCTTCACTTTACAGTCGAGTAAAGAAAAGAAAGAAAGAAGTCAGAAGACGAAGACAAGATTCTTTCTCCTTCACCAGATTGAACAGGGTTTCACTATTCGATCACTCTTCTCCTGAACTCCGCTGAACCTTTGACTCTATGACCTTTTGAAGGAGGTAAAGCTATTTGAAGAAGAAGATATTCCTTTACAGTCGGTCGAGTAAAGAAAAGAAGAAGAAACACTCATGAGACTTCCCTGAGCTACTGAACCTTTGACTCTATTCCCTATTTTGGACGTCCTGCTACATCACCTCTTTGTCTTCCTAAACCCAATAAGCTATAACATGACCCCTCTCGCCTCCTCACAATAACTCGAATCTAGCATTGACAAATAGATTGAATATTCACTTTTAAACACCCTAAGACATAATCATAGCTACCACTTAACTCAAAACATATATCAAATTCTTACGGGCTTTACATCATATCATAACCTACAAAACAGGGATAGATTGCATACCTGGTCGCGGCGAGGCGTGTCGTGGAGCTAAGTCACAGAGGTGTACGACTCTCTATCCTAGGAAAAAGTCTACAAAATCAAAAAATCTAAAACAAGAAAAAGAAGTCAACGACATCAAAAAATTAAATCAGAATATCAAACGATGCAGCTCTCGAACACCTCCCACCAACTCGACTGGTACTTTATCTTAGTAGGGTTCCTAGGGTATGCTTGCGGAATGAGGCGCGACCTATTAGGGACACCTTAAATGAGTAATATTTCATATATAAGGAAGGATTAAAGTTGTTGATATATGTTAAGTTCTCCAAATGAAGACATTAGAGTGAGGATATATATGTTATGTTCTCCAAATGAAAACTTGAGTTTTAGGTTGACTAAAGTGGGATTTGAACTCACGAGCTTCTAATCAGAAGTCAAACACACTAATCCACTACGCTATGCAGTCATTTTTTAAAGTGTTCCGACATAAGTTATTTTTTATGACATAAGTTATTTTGAATTCGTTTTCACTTGTGTCGAACGGGTTAAAAATATAATAATAAGTCATTTATGTCGAGCGGTAGGTATCAGGTTGGACCGCGGGTCGTCGGATTGCTTCTCGGGCATACGGGTCAGATGTGGTTCGGGTCGTTAGTTTGGGTTAGTCGCAGCACCGCGTGTCAGCGCTCAAAGTAAAGAACGCTTTTCCACCGCCAGCCTAACACATGTCCCTCCAATTGCTAGACGCGTTTCTCCTCTTTCTAGCCGCCGTGTGTTCGTCGTCGATTGCTTGAAACTCATTTTTTTTAGATTCTGGTCAAAATAGCATATCAACCTTTTTTTTTCTATCTTCCAATTCGTAACATGAATTAAATCGATTCCTTCAAGAAAATTACAGACGTCAAGTCCACCTATCAAGATATATTTTTCTTGCATTTTTTCGGTACTCACAATACCTAATAAATGAGTTAAAAAATCAGAAAAACTAAATTTCTTATCGAAGTTTGACGATTCTTGGTTTCAATTTTTGAATGAGTTTCCTCCCAAAACATGCAAGAATCATCGCCTAAAGTACTGTAGTTGAGTATTATTTCCAAAAATATTAAAAAACTCATGGATCTACGGCAAAATCTCGAAGCAAAAGAGGTTACGAACTTACCTCGTGTTCTTGTTCATTTCTTGACGAAAACGAACGATCCAAAAAAAAAAACATTAACTCTAAGATCAACAATACTTCGATGTTCGGATTTGAGAGTTTTACACTCCTTTCTCTTCTTCTTTTTCTTTAAAACTTTAACTCTTCATCTTTTCTCTTTTTCTCTCCCTTTTTTTCCTTTTCTTTTCATTTCCTTGCAAGTCTGTCCAGATCCCCTTTGGGGTGTGTGTGGGGCAAAATTACTTTTTTATCCCCAATTGACTTTGATCAGAATTTTCCATTAAATCACCAATTTTTTAAATTTTCCTAATCTCCTTGAGGTGTCTCGAGAATTTTTACTTCTAAACCGGTTTGAAAATCACCTCTAAGCCTTCCAATAAAATTTAGAAACCCGTAAATTGTATCTGTTGGGATCGAGGTGTTAAAAATTTTTCCTCCTTAGGAACTTACGCCAATAAAAGTTGGCTATTCCTGAAAGCGTTCGGGGTAAGACTTCCTAACGTCATCCTCACGTTCCCAAGTAGCTTCGCTATCCAGATGGTTACCCCAAAAGACTTTGACAAGGGGAATCTCCTTGTTTCGCAATCGCTTGACATCTCGAGCTAAAATTTGGATTAGGGCCTCTTCGTATGATACATCCTCTTGAAGCGGGAGAGTTTCGTACTCAATGATGTGGGTGGGGTCCAGTGTGTATTTCCTTAACATGGATACATGGAAACGTTGTGAACAGCAACGAGAGTGGGTGGCAACGCTAACCTGTATGCCACAACACTAAGCCTCTCACGGATCTCGAAGAGACCTATGAACTTGGAGCTAAGCTTACCCATTTTCCCAAACCTCAACACTCCTCTCATGGGTGCTACTTTTAGAAAAACATGTTCGCCCACTGCAAACTCGAGATCCTTTCTTCGAGTGTTTGCGTAACTCTTTTGTCGTCTTTGTGCAGTAAGTATTCTTGATTTGATTTTCTAGACTGTTGCGTTGGTGACCTAAACCAATTACAATCCCATAAGTTGTTGAGTTCCGACCTCTTCCCACAATGGTGTCTGACACCTCCTCCCATATAGGGCCTCAAACAGAGCCATCTGAATCGTTGCCTGATAACTGTTGTTATAAGAAAACTCCACGAGGGGTAGGTGTTCATCCAAACAACTAGGGAAAAACATCACTCACGCCCAGAGAATGTCCTCTATACTTGATTCAACCTCTCTGTCTGTCCATCTGTCTGAGGATGGAAGGTTATACTAAAACGAAGTTGGGTACCCAAGGCTTTCTGCAAACCCTTCTAAAAGTGAGAGGTAAATCTAGCCTCGCGATCAAACACAATCGATATAGGCGCCCCCATGCAACTGAACTATTTCTCCGACATACAACTGAGCCCATCGATCTACTCAAAATGTGCTCTTACTTGGGATGAAGTGAGCTATTTTTGTGATTCTATCGACAATGACAAAGATCAAATCAAAACCTCGTAGTGTCTTAGGTAATCCTAATATGAAATCCATGCTCACTTCCTCTCACTTCCACTGAGGTATGTTTAAGTGTTGTAGCAACCCTGCAGGGCGTTGTCTCGAGGCTTTCACCTACTGACATGTTAGACAACGTTCCACAAAATTTGCGACGCCTTTTTTTTATTCCTGACCACCAGTAACTTCTCTTCAGGTCCTAATATATTTTCGTACTACCAGGGTGGAATGTGTAGGACGTGTTGTGTGCTTCAGACATAATCTCCTTAAGAATTTCCTCATCCTTGGGTTCACACAAACGTCCCTGCCACAAGACCTTGCCCTCAAATGAAATTGAGAATCCATCAACTTTCTCAGTCTCTTGGATGTCACAAACTTTGAGGAGTTGCACATCTGTAGACTGTATAACAATGATGCGTTTACAGAGTGTGGACTGTACTGTCAACTGAGCTAGTTGTGCGGTAATCTTCTTGACCACTATATCGATCCCAGCTCTTTTGATCTGGTCTTGAAACTTGCTCTGTTGGGTGACCAATGCAGAGGTGTGGGCTATCTTCTTGCTCAAAGCATCAGCTACCACATTATCCTTGCTAGGATGATAAAGGATCTCAACATCGTAATCTTTCACTAGCTCGAGCCACCTCCTTTGTCTCGTATTCAACTCCTTCTGGGTGAAAATATATTAAAGGCTCTTGTGGTCTTTGTACACTTGGATTCTCTCTCCATAAAGACAATGTCGCCATGCCTTCCGTGCGAACACCACGGCAGCTAACTTCATAACTCTAAACTCGTAATGTCCCTAGCAACTAGGGATGTCCTCTATTATAATTCTCAATTAATGATACCCCGACCTCATATCTATCTTATTGAACACAAACACCCCTTGCAACTGATCGAACAAATCATCTATTCTCGGAAGGGAAAATGGTCCCAACGAGAACGTTGGTCCCCGAAAGGGAGTGGATTGTGAGATCCCACATCGATTGGGGAGGAGAACGAAGCATGGGTGTGAATACCTCTCCCTAGCAGACACATTTTTAAAACCTTTAGGGGTAGCCTGAAATGGAAAGCCCAAAGAGGACAAGATCTGCTAACTGTGGGTTTGGGCCGTTACAAATGTTACCAGAGCCAAACATATGTAGATGTGCCAGCAAGGAGGCTGAGCCTCGAAGGAGGTAGACACGAAGCAGTGTGCAAGCGAGGGGGCTTAACCACGAAGTGAGTGGACAAGCGGTGGTGTGCCAGCAAGGATGTTGGACCCCAAAGGAGGGTGGATTGGAGGTTCCACATCGATTGGAGAAGGAAAAGAGTGTCAGTGAGGACGCTGGGCCCAAAGAGAGGTGAATTGTGAGTTTCCACATTGGTTGAGGAGGAACGAAACATTATTTATAAGGGTGTGGAAACCTCTCCCACATAGGTTGAGTTGGAGAACAAAACAGTTTTTTACGAGGGTTGAACCATTTGAAAAAATAAAACCATAATCAACCCAATAGACTTAAGAACAACTTTTATATCTATTTGATAATGTACAAGACAGGAAGCTTTCTTTTTGTTTGAATCTCATATACTAAGGTTTCTAACTGATCAAAATCGTTGATCCAAGAATGAATTTCTTTTGTGGGTTTGCTGCTTGTTTTTACATCCGTCGTTAACAACAACATGATGCTATAGATTAAATTGGTTCCTTTGAACTCTCATCTAAACATAATATACTTTAACTTCCATGTAAAAATTTGTATATATACGTGTAAAAACTTTCTATGTATAACACCTTATTAATTATTACACACAGTAATGTATATATTTAAATAAATAAAGTTAAAAAACTTAAGAAGATTTAGATGGTACAACCTGTGAATCTTTATTTTCTACCAATTGGATTTCGCTATTTATATATATATATATATATAACAAACAAAAAATTAATTTGTATAAAAGAAAGTCACAAAATTAAACTCCGAAAAAATGAAACCTCAAAACATATTTTGTTTCATCGTGCTGCTTGCTTTTGAATCAAACATGATAATTAACTCATGTTTTGCACAATCTAATTCTAAATACCAGTGTCCATTGTCTCTATGGGAAGTGGCTATTTTGAATTACATGAAGGATTCCACTCTATTAGCTCATTGCAAGTCGAAAAACGATGATTTAGGTGAGCATGTGATCAGACCTGGAGGAAAATACTACTAGATGTTTAGTGAAATTTTTTGGCAATCGACACTATTTTGGTGCAATTTTAGTAGCAAACATGGGCAGACTTCCTGTGAGGTGCTTTGGCCCGAAAAAGTAAGTTGGCTTCAGAATCGATGTGAAAGTAACACCTGCATATGGGCTCCAAGAGACGATGGTATTTCCTTACGTCTTGGTTCGCTCAATTCATATCAATTAATATACCCTTGGAAATAATCTTACTCAACCTTCATTGAGCTCATTTGAACTCAAACACAACTGTCTATCTAAACATAATGCTTTATGAACGAAAACTCTTATTAGTTCTTTAAACGTCAATCCAAGCAGATTGATTATAAGAAAATAAAACTTAACCGAGTTGTATTTTGCTTTTTCATTGATCTTAATTTGGTGGTAACCGGACCGCAAATCTATCTTAGAAAATACCGTTGCCTCTCTGAGTTGATCGAATAAGTCTTCTATTCTAGGCAGAGGTATTCGTTCTTTATGGTTCTCTTATTTAGCTCTTTGTAATCGATGCACAGACACATTGATCCATCTTTCTTCTTAACAAACAACACTGGCGCACTCCAAGGGGATACGCTAGGTCGAATGAACCCTTTATCCAGTAAGTCTTGTAATTGCTTCTTGAGTTCCTTCAACTCTGTTGGTGCCATGCGATAGGGTGTTTGGAAATAGGTCCAGTTTCCAGCTCAGGTTCGATGACGAAATCGACCGCTCGGGAAGGGGTATTCCAGGTAGGTAGTCTGGAAACACATTTGGGAACTCGTTTACGATGGGCATGTTTTCTAGGGTCCTTTCTTTTCCTCTTACGTCTATGGCACATGCTAATATAGTCCAACTGCCTTGTTGGACTAATCTCTTTGCTTTCATCATCGAGACTACCTTTGGGGTAGTCCCGGTACTTGTTCCTTTAAATTTAAAGCTAGGTCTCACCGGTGGTGAGAATATCACTTCTTTTTTTTTTCTTTTTTTTTGCGACAGTCTATACTAGCACGGTTTGTAGCTAGTCAATCCATGTCTAGTATTACATCGAAGTCAGTCATCTTTACTACTATTAGGTCTACGCTTAGAGTTTGGTCAGCTACTATTGCTTGACCATTCTTTACTCTATCCTTAGTTACTAGGTCTACCCTCGTAGGGGTACTTGTCGACCATACATGCAATAAGGGTTTAATTCAAACTCTGTCTTTGATCCTTCTCGAGGTGGGCTCTCTTCAGCCTCACCTCGTCCTCTACCTCTAATAGGAGGTCGTCCTTTTCCTCGTTTTACTCTTTTGCGTTGTCTAGGCAGCATGGTTCTAGAAACCCAGATAGCATCTTAAGTCTAAGGCTCATCACTTATGAAATTATGCTATACATCACATATACTAAGTTCACATCATATTGCAAACAAAATCACTCAGCATGCAACACATCACATTATACTCTTAAATAAATACGTGAAATATCACAACAATTTTAGTAATATTAACATAAAAATCCATGCGAGTTTGAAAACGTTTCTCTTTTCTTATCTTATGCAAGGCGTACCTAACGGTGACGAGGCATCGACGTTGGGACCATGGAACATGTCAAGCCTACATCGTAGGTTAGTCTACAGAATCTAAAATCTAGAGCTCTAATACCAACTGTAACAACCCTAAATTTTCACATACTCAGAGTTGCTACTAACGTCTCATGCTCATCTATAATGCGGAAATATAACTCTTACAAGAACATCATTTATAACGTAAACTTCGAAAAACGCTTAAAACAACTTCTTCTCTCGAAAACACAGTCATGGTCTTACGTGTTTAAATACGAAATACTGAAATTTAGAGAACTTAAAAGCAATACAAAATAATTTAAAACGATGAAATGAATAACAACCTATTCTAACCTAAAACTAGAAATTTAAATACGAATCTACCCTATGCACGTGCCATAGTCTCTACTCACGATATCGTCGTCCTCCGTACAAGTGCGTCTTGCCTTTACCTGAAAAATAATATGGCACACGGCTTGAGTGTTTCGAAGAAATACTCAGTAAGTGACCCCACTATAGGGGCCATGCTAATGCAAACACATGCAATCATGAATTAGGGACCTATCTCTAATCATCATAAGGGTGGCCTCCAGTCTCAGACAAATTGGATGTGTAGTACTTCCCTGCACACGACTCACACGTGCGAGTGTGAATCTCCAGGGCGCTCGCACACCCTCTGGACCCTCTGGTCAAGCTAATCTGTAGCGACATCCGGAGGTCAGCGGAAGCCCATAGTGTCATGCGCCTCATGAACACCCTCATATGTGTGCATTCGCACTCGTCATCATACGATGCGCGTCTGCACTCATCATCATACGGTGCGCGTCTGTACTCATCATCTCTAGGGGAAGTAGCCCTATGCTTATGAACACACAATATGCATGAGGTCCCTCTAAATCCAATTATACGTCTCTTCTGACACAACCCTCTAGTCTCATCTCTTTGTTACACTGTGTAACACGTACTCGTGGATATTTACATTAATATCATTGTCATACTCTTAGGGTTGTGTCCTATGTCGATCAATGTCGTGATGCAATATGGCATACAACATCATAAGGTATGTTCAAAATGGAAAACATCATCATGTTAATAACATCGTCATGCAACATCATACTCATCATAGAAGCCATTAGGTGCATCAAATATAACACGTACGTCATGCATCAAAATATAAATAACGTACATTTAACATACATCACAGCACAAAGTCATACTCATACATCATCATAATTCATACAATCTTTAGTTTATCCTATAGTAAGGACACTTACTTGGTTGGCTTTGGCCGAAGTACTCCCTAATTAGCTAAACGTAAACTCTCGTTCCGTGAGAGCTACTTCCTACGTTGCCGGGGTTTGTTTCCTATCACTGTTCGCCACCTTCCGTTAGCATTTCACAATTAATTTACCAATAACTCAATAAATGTGAAATACGACCCTAAAACGGCCTCGAATACCTTAATCGAAGCCTAAAACAGGTCCGAAAGGGTCGAAACAGTGGGAACCACGCCGAAAATAGGTGAGTCGAGCCGAACAGCCGCTAAGAGCCGCTGGAGGAGCCGCCAAAGCGTCACCGAAGGGAGGCCGAGCTGTTTGAACCGAGCCAAGCCGAGGGACCGCCTGCGCCGCTGTGTGCCATGTGGTAGAAGCATAACGCACCACGTCGTGCGGTGGCGTTGGGTCGAGGCGCAGGTCACACTCCGGTTCGGGTCATCGGCTGTAGAAGGCTACTAGGTTTGGCTGGTTGTTGCGCCTCGGTTTACTGGACTGGGCCGCAAGTGTTTGGGTTGCAGGCCGGTTCGGTTAGACCGTGGATCTAGTCTCGGGTTGGTTCAGCTGAACCGTGGCTTCTGCGCTGGATTGAGGTTTGGGTCGCTGTAGTTGGGCTAGGCCGAAGGCAGAGCCCAAGGGGAAAGAAGTCGGGCTAGCTCTCGGGTTTTGGGTTCAGGTTGACCCGGATCTGGTGGATCTCGTCTTCCTTACCCGACTTCGGCCGATTTTCTGGCGCGGTTCCTCTCTCCTTCTCGTAGCGTTTCCGTTGCCGATTTCGGTCTCTTTTCTTCCTTTTTCTCTATTTTGTCGTTCCGCTTTCCTTCCTCGATGTTTTGTGGCCTAACAATTTCTAACACCACATATCTAAGAACGTGTAGGAAAATCCAATTTTCTGACCTCAGTTACCGACGACAATGCGTACGAAAAGGCATAAAAAGTACCTTGAGTTATTGTGCTGTCGTTAGGGATCCTTCTCGTGACTATAACAGAGCGTTTGACATTGATTTTTTGGTTGATTTGGGACTTGTCGGGAAAATTGGAAAATCGACAACGTTATTCGAAATCTTTCTCTCTCTCTCGTATTTTCTTTCTTTTCTCTCTTTGGAGGAATTCTGAGGTGTTTTGGGAGTCGTGGGCTGAGGTGTTTTGGGTCCACAGTAATTCCTCCTCTTGAGACCACATGACTCAATAATGGTACATCTCATGGCTAGAACTCATACTTAGAAAACTTGACATACAACTAATGAGTTCTCAACACAGTCAAAACCATTCGCAAGTGATCTTCATGCTCTGCTTCAGTTCTGGAATACACCAAAATATCATCGATGAACACGATCACAAAGTTACGAAGTAATCCTTGAACACCCTATTCATAAGCTCCATAGAAACCGCAGGGGCTGGTGAGGCCCAAGGACATAACTCTAAACTCATAATGTCCCTAGCAACTTCTGAAGGCTGTCTTAGGGATGTCCTCTTCTATAATTCTCAATTAATGATACCCCGACCTCATATCTATCTTATTGAACACAAACACCCCGTGCAACTGATCGAACAAATCATCTATTCTCGGAAGGGGAAATGGTGCCAGGGAGGACGTTGGTCCCCGAAGGGGAGTGGATTGTGAGATCTCACATTGATTGGGGAGGAGAATGAAGCATTCTTTATAAGGGTATAGAAACCTCTCCCTAGCAGACACGTTTTTAAAACCTATAGGGGAAGCCTGAAAGGAAAAGCCTGAAAGAAAAAGCCCAAAGATGACAATATCTGCTAACGGTGGGCTTGAGCCATTAAAATGTTATTAGACCAGACATTATTGTTTTGAGAGGAGGAAAACGTTGATGAGGAAAAAGCTGAGGAAATTGATTGAAGAAGAAAGCAACGGAAAAACAAAGAGAGAGAGAAAGTAATTTTATTCTGCTAAAGACTCGATGGATTTCATTTGTCATTCAGTTGGTATATTTAAATAACAAATTATCCTAAAAATAGGAAAGAAAATGGCAACTCAATGAATGCCCTTCCACTGGACGTGTCCTTCCCACTCTCTTCAATTGTGTGGGTTTAACAAAAGAATAGTTACTAAAAAATAGTTAAATGGGATTACATTCCCTCAAACGAAGGATTTATCTAACAATCTTCTCCTAAAGCCCTATCGTATATCTACCTTATTGTTTGAACTCCGATTCGAGTCTTATGGCTCGGTGTCTCAGCGGCATGTCCTCCAGACTCCACGTTCGAGCTCGTGCGCCGCCAGTCCAGGTGGTTCACCTCCTCCTAGTAGGTCTTCCATCCTCCGGTACCTGGCCACCAGATCATCATCGTGATCGGCATCCAGCGTCGAATCCGCAGTACGTGGTGTTGCAAACTCCACTGGTTCAGGGGGTACAGCCGGAGTTGTGGTTGGGATTGGCATAGGCGTGCCCGGTGCAGCTAATGGTGGCAGTGACGGTTCCTGATGCTGCGCTCCTTCTTGTCCCGAATCGGTGACGAGGTACTCCACCGTGAATTAATTTGGGTTTCGGTCTGCCTCGGTCACGTTGTTCCACTGCCAGAAGGTGCTCTCGTCAAAGATGACGTCACGCGACACGTGAGATCGCCCCTCCGCACGATCATAGAGTCTGTACGCCTTGCTCCCGGGTTCGTAGCCAATGAAGACGACCTTCAGCCCTCTGGGATCGAGCTTGGCGAGGTGGGACGCGCGTCCTCTTTGTATGCGACACAGGCGAACACTCGAAGATGACGTATCGCTAGCTTCTTATTGTAGTAGACCTCGTGTGGTGTCTTCCCGTCGAGGCTTCGCGTTGGCGACTGATTGAAGAGGTAGACGGCCGTCATTACCGCCTCTCCCCAGAAACTCCCAGGCATCCCGACCGTCATCAGCAATGACCTTGCTGTCCCGATGATGGATTGATTTTGGCATTCCACCACCCCGTTCTGCTAGGGAGAGTAAGGCGCCGTTAGTTGTCGTTGTATGTCTTGCCGCCTGGGGTCACCAATTTGATGGGCCCGTAGATATCGCTGTGTACGAGCTCTAATGGCTCACCAGCGCGATAGGATGCCTGAGACGAAAAGGGGGTACGCCTCTATTTGCAATGAGGCACCCGTTGCACAGCTTGTTCACACCTTTGATTGCTGGCAAACCGTGCACCATCTCCTCCTTGTGTAATTTTTGTAGAGCAGGAAAGTTTAGGTGCACGTACCTTGCGTGTCACCTCCGAGATACCTCTTCGGTCCTAGCCGAGAGGCTGACCAGTTGCTTTATCTCCAACTCTAGGATGTAAAGGAAGTTTTTCGTACACCGAACTTGCGTGAGCCTTCAAGCTCGGAGAACGCAGACTTGGCCCCGATCATATGGTTTGTTGCCCCCGTGTCGAGGACCCATCGCTGGTGCTTGTGCTGCTCTCCCCTCTCGTCGATTACCTCTGTGGATTTGGAATTGGAATTGGGGACGTTAGGTAGGACTGATGCACTCACCATGAAAAGAATCGGCTCGTCCTCCTCGGATTGAGCCACATGGGCCTTCTCAGCCTTCTCCTTGTTCCTGAGCTTGCTCCAACAATTCTTGCTCAGGTGACCTCTCTTCACACTGTTCGAGTACTGGATCGGCCCGCCATCAATGTACTCCTTTTTTTTATTGCCTTCTTTCCCGCGCGTGCGCCCACGAGATTTTCATGGCTTCTTACCGCGCTTGGTGGAGAGAGACGCTAGCATCTTTGGAGGCACAGGACTAGTATGTGGCAGCAAATGCCAACCAATACCAATCTTCCCAGTACTTGATCGTTTCTCCTACCCCGGCTCTACGGCGTGCCACAACCCTAACGCTTGTAGGTTGACGCGCATCAACAAGGCCCACTCGTTGTAGTTGGACCTCGTCAGCATTAGGTATTGCTCAGCGGCGGTCGCCTCCTTGATCACTCGCTCGATGACAACTCGACGTCCATCCTCGCAGCGTCGGCCTCTTTGTGGCGGTGATGGAGATGCCAGCACTCGACGGCGGCGTGGAGGAGTTAGTGAGCCTGCCCGAAATGGACCCCACGATGTGTGTATTTTTGCGCTTTGCATTTTCTTCTACTTGAACCTGAGACCTGTGTGTTGTTAGTGTTGGATCAGTATGGCAACTCTAGAGGGGTGAATACGGTTTTAACGATAAAAATATTTAAGCGTGATTAATTTTTCTAAATATGAAACTTTTTAAAGATAAGTAGAAAATAATAAGTAATACAACAAAATAGTTCAAGTTAAAACAATAAACACTTACAACATGCAATAAATCACAATAATAATTTTGAAATGAAATAGGAAAGAGTTAGAAAATATGACACCGTAGTTTTATAGTGGTTCGGTCAAACTCGACCTACTCCACTCCCCAAGCGCCTCTTAAGAATTTGAATAAAAAACTTTCTCGACTCTTTCCACAGATTAGAGCCAAACCGCTATACCGCTCTTTTTACGAGTTCAAGAGCAAACTCAATCCTTTCCACGGCGCAGGATCAAACCGGTACAAGTATTTGAATTTGGTAGTAACACACCACAACTCTCTCAAAGAGTAGATTTACAATTTGAAGCACTCACAACTATTTTCTCACAATACAATACAAAAAAATCTCTCTTAAGAATAAGATGAATAAAAATAAAATTGGAAGCTTGGGGAGAGCAACAAACAATGGAGGCTTTGAACAATTGAGGATTGAAGAATTATAGAAGTTGTGTTTTAAAATGTGGGGAAGTTGATGAGTTTATATAGAGAAGAAAAGTGGCAAAAAGTAGGAATTAATATTGACCCTTGGATTGTGTTAGGAGTGATGGAAGGTGGAGATTAAGAGTAAATAAATAATAAAAAATTCCAAATTCATTTATTTAATTTTTTGAATATAATAATAATATAATATAAAAATAATAAAAACCGATGTGAGTAACGGTCAAATGACATATTCAAATTTATTATAAATATAATAATATAATAATAATAAAAAATTATGTGAGTAACAGTTAAATTAAAATTTCAAAATTTATTATAAATATAATAATATAATAATAATAAAAAGGATGTGGTAACCACCAAAATTTTAAAATATAATAATATAATAATGTAATATAGTAATAATAAAAATCGATGTGTGTAACGGTTATATTCAATTTTATATTATGTAAAAATAGTTTTATTTAGAAATATAATAATAAGAAAAACTCCACTCTTTGTTACTCTTCCAAAATGATAAGTGTCATACTTTTATTTGTATCATTTTGATTTAGCTGCCACATCATCACGTCGGGTATGTCATCATCACGTCGGGTATGTTATCTCGACGGTAATATCTTCGTTTTAGCTATAATTTGAGTGATTGAAAAGTCGTTGAAATCGTTATTTCCAACCTTATATTGTGGACCGTTCAAAATACTGAAAATTGTTAATAATTAAAAGTAGATTTGTTATCTCCAAAACATCAATCAATTAATTGATTAAAATTAATTAAAATGAGATTAAGGGCCAAAAAGCCAACAGTTAGCTCGGTGTTCTAACCAATTGAGCTATTCAACTTGGCTTTTGACCAACTTGGCTTCTCCACAATGATATGTCACGAACTTGACTCTGATACCACTTGTTGTTTTGAGAGGAGGAAAACGAGGGAAAAGTCGAGGAAATTGATTGAAGAAGAAAGCAAGAAAAACACAAGAGAGAGAGAAAGTAATTTTATTGTGCCGAAGACTCAATCGATTTCATTTGTCATTCATTTCACATATTTAAATAACAAATTATCCTAAAAATAGAAAAGAAAATGGCAACTCAATGAATGCCCTCACAACGTGTCCTTTCCACTCACTTCAATTGTGTGGATTTAACATAAAAAGAATGCCCTCACAACGTGTCCTTCCCACTCACTTCAATTGTGTGGGTTTAACATAAAAATAGTTAACTGCCATCTAACTGGGATCACATTCCCTCAAACGTAGGGATTTATCGTGTAGATGTGCCAGCAAGGAGGCTGAGCCTCGAAGGGAGTAGACACGAGGCGGTGTGCAAGCGATGGGGCTGAACCACGAAGTAGGTGGACAAGCGGTGGTGTACCAGCAAGAATGTTGGACCCCAAAGGAGAGTGGATTGGAGGTTCCACATCGATTGGAGAAGGAAAAAAGTGTCAATGAGAACGTTGGATTCCAATGAGAGATGAATTGTGAGTTCCCACATTGGTTGGGGAGGAGAACGAAACATTCTTTATAAGGGTGTGAAAACCTCTCCCACACAGGTTGAGTTGGAGAACGAAACATTTTTTTACATGGGTTGAACTATTTGAAAAAATAAAACCATAATCAACCCGATAGGATTAAGAACAACTTTTGTATCTATTGATAATGTACGGGACAGGAAAGCGTGAAAATAATTAAGAACTCTGTGAAGCTTTCTTTTTGTTTGAATCCCATATACTAACGGTTCCTAATTGATCAAAATTGTTGATCCAAGAATGAATTTCTTTTATGGTTTTGTTGCTTGTTTTTGGATCGGTCATTAGCAACAACACGATACTATAGATTAGATTGGTTCCTCATAACTCTCATCTAAACATAATATATTTTAACTTCGTTGTAATAATTTCTATAATTATGGATGTAAAAACTTTCTATATATAACACCTTATTAGTTATTACACACGTAATGTATATATTTAAATAAATAATGTTAGAAAATTAAGAAGATTTAGATGGTACAACCTGTCAATTTGATTTGGTTATATATATATATATATGAAACAAAACAAAATGAATTTGTATACAAAAAAAAAAAAAGTCACCCGAAAAAATGAAGCCTCAAAACATCTTTTGCGTCATCATATTGCTTGTTTTTGAATCAAACATGATAATTAACTCATGTTTTGCACAATCTAATTCTAAATACCAGCGTCCATTGTCTCCATGGGAAGTAGCTATTTTGAATCACATGAAGGATTCCACTCTATTAGCTCATTGCAAGTCGAAAAACGATGATTTAGGTGAGCATGTGATCAGACCAGGAGGAAAATACTATTGGATGTTTAGTGAAAATTTTTGGCAATCAACACTATTTTGGTGCAATTTTAGTAGCAAACATGGGCAGACTTCCGGTGAAGTGTTTTGGCCAGAAAAAGGAAGTTGGCTTCAGGATCGATGTGAAAGTAATACCTGCATATGGGCTGCAAGAGACGATGGCATTTCTTTACGTCTTGGTTCGCTCGATTCATATCAATTAATATACCCTTGGAAATGATCTTACTCAACCTTCATTAAGCTCATTTCAACTCGAAAACAACGATCGATCCAAACATAATACTTTATGAAAGAAAACTCTTATTAGTTCTTTAAATGTCAATCCAAGCATATCGACTATAAAAAAAAAAAAAAAACTTAACAGAATTGTATTTTGCTTTTTCTTTTTAATTAAATTACAAGTTAAGTTCATAATGTAGACTATCAAATAAGAAACATAACTTGTATTTTGTATCATATATGTTTAGATAAATAAGGTTAAAAAATTGAGGAGATTTTAATGGTACAAATATGAATCTTCATTGTATACCAATTTGAAAACAAAGTGACTAAATTAAACTCTTGAAATAAAAAAATGAAGCCTCAAAAACATCTTTTGTTTCAGTGTATTACTTGCTTTTTAATTAAACATGATTATTAATTCAAAGATATAGTGTCCATTCTCCTCATGGGAACGGATAATTTGGAATCATATGAAGGATTCAACTCTCGTGGCTCACTGCAAATCTAAAGACAACGATTTAGGCGAACATGAGATCGGCCTGAGAAAGAAGTACACCTAGACCTTTAAAGTAAATTTTTAGCAATCTAACACGGTATTGGTGCAATCTTAGCGGCAAACATGAATATGCTTTTGGTGAAGTATTTTGGCTAAAAATGGAAAATAGATTGGGCAGCAGAAGACAATGACATTTCCTTACGTCTTGGTTCTAAAGAATCATATCTATTAGAGTACCCTTGGAAATGATGTAACCGAGCTTCATTGAGTTGATTTTAGCTTGAACATAACTCTTGATCTAGACACAAGAAAACCCTTATTACTTTTTTTTTCGTGAGGTTTGAGGTCAATCCTTCTCTACTTGTTGAGCTAAAATGCATATAGATGATAATAAAAATAAAGCATGATATAGTTATACATGTTCTTTTTTCTTTTGGAAAAATTATAAGTGTAGTTCATGAAGTTTAAATGTGCGATCTCACCCCATTGAAGAGAGAAACAAAATATTATTTATAAGTAGACGCATTTCCAAGTAGATGTATTTTAAAACTGTGCGATTGACGGCGATACATAATGTGTCAAAGCGGACAATATCTACTAGCGATAGGCTTAGGCGGTCACAAATGGTATTAGAGCTAGTTGCTAGGCGCTATGCCAGCGAGGACGCTGAGTCCCCAAGGGGGTGAATTGTGAGATCCCATCACATTGGTTGGAAAGGGGAATGAAGCATTATTTATAAATCACATTGGTTGGAAAGGGGAATGAAGCATTTTTTATAAGGGTGTGGAAACCTCTCCGTACTAGATGCGTTTTAAAATCGTGAGGCGACGACGATACGTAACAGGCTAAAACGGACGATATCTACTAGCAGTGGGCTTGAGTGGTCACATTAAGAAAGTCAATTAAGTCTCAAAACTTTGACTCTAAGTGTAATAACTCAAAATTAGAAAAAATGAAAGTTGTCCCACATTGGTGATGTAGAGAAAGTGGGGAGTTGGTCTCTACTATAAAATGGAGGTCCCTTACTTCCTTTCATCCCACTTGATCGGTTCAACGTCAGTCGAAGAGTACACTTTCTGATAGCTCTAAGTCAGCATTTTAGCTTATCCAGCTTGGGTCTTATATGATCGAACCCTTTCCTACTAGTTTTAAGGCTTCATAAGTGTTCAAAATTAGTATGACTACCTTTTAACTAATTTAAATTATTTGGAGTCTAGCTTAGATAATTTTATGCAAAATCTGGTTTAATATTTTATTTAAAAGAGTCAATTCCCATGGTAGAATTCTAATTGGAGTCTAGCTTAGATAATTTTATGCAAAATCTGGTTTAATATTTTATTTAAAAGAGTCAATTCCCATGGTAGAATTCTAATTTATAATTGGGACTCCTTGGCAATTTCAGAAAACAACGTTAAGCTAACATCAAGAGCTCGTAGTAGCTTCGGCCTAGGCCCACCAAGTAAGTGGCTCTACTATTGGAAGAATTTTTTTATGTATGATGACACATGCCCAATGCCTTTGGGCACGTGTCATGTGTGTGATATGCCTTGTGATGTGATGTTATGAATGTGTCGTTATATGATTTGTCAAATGATGTGATGGTATGAATGAAATGTTATGATATGTCACACTCAGCTATGTAATGTATGAGATGTCATGATGCACTATGATGTGTTATGTTAAAATGTATGAATTTGCACTATGATGTGTTATGCTAAAATGTATGAATTTGCAACATACATGTTTTCGTTTTCCACTTTAAATGACGTAAACATGCATAGGGTAAAAAGCCTAGATCAAATTGAGTCGTTACACCAACAATGAGGTCACTAATTTTTAATACTCAATATTCTCGGTTACTTTTTTTTTTTTTTTTTTTACTTGACAAGAACATCCTTAACGATCTATGAAAACCATTAGAGTCATAACAGAGTTTATTTCCACAATAGTTCTTCCATTCTTTTTATGAGTATTGTGTTTTGTTTGAACTAAGAACGCAATTTTATCATTTATGCCTTAAAGTTTTCCTTTGGAATCTCAAACAAAAGCATATTTTCAAAGACTTTCATAACATGCATGCGGTGTAACCCACACTGAACTAACAAAAAAAATGTTGGAAGGCATTCAATTTTGTAAAAAGAAGGACAAAGTTCCATGTAGTTTTCCTTCTGATATTTCAAATTGAGAAATTTTAATTAGAAAATTCAAAAAAAAAAATGTAAAAAAATGAGGGGAAAATTTAACTGCCTTAAATGAAAAAAAGGACGAGGAAGTCTAGGGACAATAAATTTGCTTGCTGGTAACTTGAATGTCTCCTGTTGGAAGGTATTCCTTCTCACGTTTTGGAACAAAATGGCGCATCAGAATCATGTTCATCTAATAAACCATCAAGAATGTCCCATAATTAATCTGTAAGCTATCAGTAAACACGACGTCGCTAAAAGTTCGTAAAGTAGCTGAAAACCTGCGATTCAACCTCACCAGACAAAGAAGAGTACAACTACATGCAAGTGACAAGGAACATGACAGCAGTTCAGAGGATTTTGGAAAGAACCTCTCATAGCCTGCTAATGACTGCCTCCACCTCTGCAGGGGTGTATAGATGGTATGTCGGAGCCACCTTCGCAATATCAACATTGTTCGGAGTCACCTGTGATCGGAGGGGCACAGATTTGATGGCGAAAGATAATGTTAGAAGTATATTGCACAAACAGGATTACAAAAGCACTATTTATTATTTACCTTCTCTTCCATAACTTGCTTCAGAATGGAAAGTGCTATGGTTTCAGCTTCTAGAAGAGTTAGGTCCTGCAATCAATGGAGGTGATATTGGTGTTTGTAGCAATTGAACAAATACCCTATAAATCCATTATACATATGTGGCAAAAACATTGGTGTATGCCTTGAAGAAATATGGCGTTTAACTTTGAGATTTAAAGTTGCTTAAACATGTGTGTAAAAGTTTTAGACGTTTGGTCCGATACTCGTAGGTTTCGTTGTTGGAACCCTTTGGTTATAGGGAAATGGTCAGATTTATCCAAAAATAATAACAATAATAATAATAAGGAATGCAAGGAATGTTCGTTGTTTAATATTCGAACTACGAGAGAATTAGACATATCTCATTTTGCTTGTAAATATTTTCTATACATATATTTACATGCATGTGTCTCACAGTACAACCCCTTGACCCTATTATATTTTATTGCAAAAATAACTAATAGGATATTAAAACTCAGGTATGGTCACCATAGCTTGAATCCATTCCTCTAAGCCCTTTTAGGTCATCCCATGGTGGTTTGTAATATCAAAAATATATATCAAGTTTTCACATTTTAACTTCGACAAAGAAGTCAAAATGTAGATAAAACGTCACCATAGCTCTCCTCGTATTGCTTGTAAATAAAACGCCATTCTTAGTCTTAGTGACCACATATCTATATAAAATTTTGACCGAGTTGAGCTAACCAAAATTGTATGATTGGACAAAAAAAAATATGGGTTTGGGATGTTCATCCGTCTAGGTTTTTGAAAATAGATGAAAAACGAATGGTTGGTCTACTACATGCTACAAGCCACCATAGAATTCAGTAATAATATCTGACACTTAAAGTAGAAAACATACCTTGTTGTATTGCTCTTGCAGAGAGCTATCTGCACCTTCAGAACCTGAACCGATAGCTTTAGCATTGCATTGCCAGAAAGTGCCAGATGGATCAGTGTAGAATCTGCATACCACAGATTCTCAGGTTAAGAACCGAGGGGGAAAACATCATATTTTGCCAATTCCGGAGGAAATTTTAGTTTATCTATAATGCATATTCCTGATGAAGCACGAAGTCCTGGTATGAATTTTAAAATAATATACCATGCTATCACAGATATTCTAAATGAACACTACATTGAATATTGCATTGATGATGCAATAAAGTAGTAAATAAATTTTTTTTAAAATGCTATTAGACATTAAAAAGTAAATGAATGCTGTGGCTACAGAAGCACTTAAAATTAGAAGTATGAGTGCCAAATGGAATCTCAGTTCATAAAGCTAGAAGATGCATTCATGAGATAGAAACCAGTAAAAAATAGAATATAACGCTTAAGAATTGGTAAAACAACAATAATCATGCAAAGAGGATAATCATGAAAAGAAATAAATCCAGAAGCAACACCAAACGAGAATCATTGAAGTGGGTGTTCTCATTGAAAACCTTAATTTTCTTTTTATATTGTTATAAGAAACACCTCAATGTCTTCTTTCTAGTTGTAACCACCAGAATGTCCCAAAAACATTCACCTAAACCAACTATAAACTGACACATCCCTAATGACAGTACAACCCTTTTTTAATGCTCAGAGTGTCCTAAGCCAACTTGCACGCACCTATACTAATCTCATAAGACAAGTTTGACTCTACTATATTTGGTTGCCAAAGAAATAGTAGGACATTATATCTTAAGAAGGGAACCACTATGGAATGAACTCATTCTCTCTAAGTCCCTTACTATTCAGTGCAGCCTTACAGCTTTGTCCCATGTGGGTGGGTACACAAACAATGCTTCATCTACCATATAAATTATTTTTGCTCCAACTGCCATTTGGTTCTTGTTTTGAAGGAAAAATGTAACAGCCCACTAGCAGATATTGTCCTCTATGGGTTTTCCCTTCTGGGCTTCCCCTCAAAGTTTGAAAACACGTCTGAAAGGGAGAGATTTCCACACCCTTATAAGGAATGCTTCGTTCCCCTCTACAACCGAGGTGGGATCTCACAAATGGTATGAGTCTATCTTGGTTATTTTGACTGTGATTTGAAGAGAAAAATGAGGATCTTTAGAACAAAAATAATAAAGTGAGTATTATGCGGTCCCTTTAAATTTACGTTACCAAAGTGTAGCATTGAGATGTTATCTTTTTCTTGATTTTTCTCTCATTAGAATCTTTTCAATTTGTAATCACCTGTGTCATTAGGGTTGGGGATGACCATTTAGTTCTTTGACTTACCGTTTGTCTACACTACAAGTCCCTCATCTAAAAGATATTTGAATGGAGCTAATCAAGCAGTATCGCATAAATTTCAACAGTTGCGATTTTAACTTTTTTTTTCCTGGGTGCACAACTAGAAGTATGAATTATCTCAATGATAAAAGTACCCAACAATGGAGGTTTTTATTCTTAAATAAAATGTTATAACCTCTTTTCCATGCCAAGCCAATGGAATGATGCAAAAAAAAAGTGAAAAATACAGAATGCAGAGAACAACTAATCACATAAATCAGTTTACTCTTTTTCAGTGGTAAACTTACAAGCTGGGCCCCTTCTCATCATGGCCGGCAATAAGAAGAGCTACACCAAATGGTCGAGACTGTATAGAGAAAAAATGTGTTAGCAAGTGAAAATTTGAAATAGTAACACCATATATTCTTTTAAACACGAAAAATAGAAGGCATCAAATTCTTTTGAAAAACGGAGGATGATTATCCAGAATATAGCCCTCCTACTTTTTACTAGGACTGATATCGACTTCATTTCAAAGTAATAACAGGAAAAATATAGTAATATCTAAAATATATTCATATGGATAACATCAGAATGTCAGTAATTCACAAACTCATTAACTTTGACATATGTAAAGAGAGCATGAAATAATTCCCTAATCAAATATTACATATGAAGGTTATATTTTAAAGGGATGCTAAGTAACTAAATAAATGGTGTTAATTCATTGCCATTATAAAGCCAGTTTACTGGAACAAATATTAACATGAAGTGGAGCATAGATAGGGGAAATGAATAGAAAAAGTAGATGGGTAATAACCATGGACTCCTCATCGCCTTCGCCAAATCTTAGGGCTAGATCACAAAGAGCTTGTGTTGTAGACTCCACAGTCATTGGCTCACCATATGAGAACCGATGGTTCTACAGAGCATGAAGTTCAAAAATCAATAATTTGTCTTCAAAAAGATACCAACAATAGATGCAAGGCAAGTCAACAACAGCACCTGGGTCTCAACTCGAGCATGCTCAACAAGTGTGTGAGCATCAGCAATCAATCCACTCATCGCACATCCTAAATGCTCATCAATTTCCATGATTTTTTCCACGCTACTTGGTTCCTAAATAAAAGTTTCAACAAAAATAGTGCTAAGCTCACTATTAGAATTCAAGATCAAAAAAGGAAAGGCTCTCAAAATACAAACAGATAATGGGTCAATCACTAAATTTCAGTTAAATCAGATAACAACGTTCTATTTCAATATCGACTGCCCGGCATTTGACTTGAGCTAAACATTAAAATATATGAAATTAACCACAAATAACAACTCCTTGGGATATATACAAACTTAGACATTCTTAAGGAAAAGGGGCAGACCAGTAGTGGAGATGTAATACGTTTTTCAACAGCAAGCACAACGCCTTCCTTCGTTTTCAAACCAATTGCCGTCGAACCAAGCTGGAAAAATTAAAGGGGAAAGCAGTTGATTCAATAAAATAGACAAAAAAAAAAAAAAAAAAACATGGAGCAAATTATGCTGGTGTCCTGTCACTCAACTTACCAATCTTCTCCTAATCTCACAAACATTTTATAAATTTAATCAAAATAACTAAGAACTATGATAACGAAGAGGAATAAAAAGATAGACTACCTTAATAGCCTCAATCGCGTACTCAACCTGGAACAATCGACCTTCAGGAGAGAAAGTATTCACACCTCTATCATATTCAGTCCTGAAAAATCCACATAAAAGGAGAGACCGAAAAATCAAACAATAGAAACAACACAACAAGAGGAAAGAAAAAAGAAAAAAACCGTACTAGATTACCTGGTCAGAAACATTTTGCGATTCAATGGAAGAAACCCGTCTAGATTCTGCGGAAAAACAGAGAAATTAGAACATTTCAAAAGCAGGAGCAAGATAAATTCAGCGCCAAAATCTAATTTTCAGCGATGAAAACTAAAGAAAATGGAGATCTACTTGCCTACAAAGGAAGAAGAAGAAGAAGAAGAAGAAGAAGAAGAAGAAGCAACTTCAGTCTTTTGTGTTGAGGTTTAATCAGACCCTTTCTTGCTAGGCAAGACGAGGGGGTGGGTTTTATGGGTTTCCGGTTCAGCGATTTCTGACCCGGTTCGTAAGATCATGACTCGGCCCAAAAATTAAACGGACCATATGACATGGGCTTGTATGGTCCAAGCCCAATATAATGTATAGCTTTTGTTAATATACATAATGTATAGCTTTTGTTGATATTGATTATAAATCTAACTTTAAAAAATAATATTCTCCAATTTCATAATTTATATTAATTTTACATAGGGATGGAGCGGGATCAGAGATGCAAGTCCGAGGAAAACACTATAACAAAGACACGAAGAATAACATCAAATCTCGAGATCCACGGTTAGAAACTAGTTTTAATTGAAGTGAAGCAAGCAGTGGAGGTCAAACCCTTCCCACCAAGATGGGAATCGAAAATTTTAAAGTTGTTATGAAATTGATAACTTTATATGTCTAAGAAGGCTTCTCAGACATAACAACTTTAAATCATAGAAATCAAACCATGTCATTCTCTTCTTCGTTGGTATCTTGATAATACTAATATTGAACCACTCAAATTCATTTCATCCGTTGTGTCCATACTCATAGAATTAGAAGTGAGTCTTGGTTCAGATTAGTGATGATCTTGAGCATTATCATGAAACTTGTAGTCATATATATTCAAAAAGAAAAATGATATGTAATCCAATTTGTAATGAAGATCGAGTACTATTACTATGAATATCACTTTGTTAATTCTTTTAACTGAACCTCAATACTTATCATACTTCATTTTCATATTTGAACTCATATTACTTGAAATAGAGTTCACATTTGTACTCCATCATGGAAAGAAGTATTAGATGTCACATATAACGAACCACTTATCTGACATCACAGAAGACCTTCAAAAACTTTACAAACACGGTAACATTTTTCCAATCATCATTGGTCGGTGGCCCTATTCTTTTATTTTCATGATCCCCTTCTTTAGTACTCAACATAATCTAATTCTTCTTCCTCTAATACTTTGAGGGCTTTTTCGAATTTCATCCGGTTGCCACATCCAAACAAACAAGTGGTTTACCTTGGATTTTTTCTTGTTCAACACAATCTTTAAATTTTGTCAATCTCTTGGAGATGATCTAGCATACCTCGCCGCATTGTGAACGCTAGAAATGGAGTCATGCATTTCTTTAAGTCCTTCATTCACAATCAAGTTAATTATGTGAGCACAATACCTCGCGTGTAATATTTCTACATCTAACACGGGTGAATTCCAACTCCTAAGCCTTCTCTTGATATAAGAAATAACTATATCATTGGAACTTACATTATCAACTGTGATAGAGAAAATCTGATCGATCCCATTCCAATAAATAACTCTCAATAATCTTGTCAATAGTCACTCCCTTGTGGTTAGCAACTTGGCAAAAGTTGAGAATTCTTTGATGCAAATTTCATTCATAATCATAAAGTGTGTAGTGATTACCATATAGTTAATGTTTTGCAACGAAGTCTAGGTATCAGTGGTAAGACAAACCATCTTAGAATGATTGACTAAAAAATCTTTTAACTTTTTTTTTCTTCCAAATAAAGTTGAAATATATCTCTAGTAATTGTTACTCTTGATGGACGTTCGAACTTAGGACATGCGGTATGACAAAACAATCGAAAACCCTCATCCTTAGCGAATTTAAACGACAACTCGTCTATTATTATCATTTTGGCACATGCTTCTACATGTTATTTGACTAAATAATGAAGTGACAATATTACTCCCACCCTTTCCATCTATTGAATATTGAAAATTGAAAACTTAGAGTGGTTTGTCCTTTGTCTTCGTGGCTACTTTCTACACTGATTTTTGAAGTGCTCCCATAAAGTGCTAGTTCCACAAAAATTAGTATCACAAGCATACCCCTTATAACAATGGTTGCCCTTGCACCTCTTATTATTGTTCTCTTAATCTTGTAAAATGATCCACATAGTTGATTTACTAGGCTTCTTCTTCTTAAATTCAAATTGTGTAGGCAGTGGTGGCCTCGATGCATTATAATTATAGAGCTAGAACTAGAGCCAAAATCAGAATAAGGAGTTTCACATCCACTTGCCTATTGATTTCCATAAGTAAAATAAATTTAATATTATTCAAACATTCAACCTAAAAAAATAAAGATAAAATAAATTTTTTTTTAGACAATCACTTCGCCTCTCGTATATTATTTGGTATACATAAAACTCCACCTTTATAAAGAACTCTCAATAAAAAGAATACAGCTAAGCCACAAATAATGGAGATGCTATGAAGTCAAGCCACACGTAGGGATGCAAAGACATGCAGATATGCATATACAGCCAAGCCACAAATGCAGAAATGCTTACCACTTCAGTTACCCACTCAAAGTTGAATCCGAGATATCGAGAGACCACCTGTTGAGTGCCAAAAACGAGGAGAGATCGAGACTGAGAGACAGAGAGGAGAGTTGAGACTACAGTGTCGCGAGGAGGAGAGTCGAGATTGAAGTCTGAGAGTGAGAGACTAAGACTGTGAGAGGCTGAGAGTTAGAGACTGAGAGAGATTGTGGAAGTGAAAGACTGAGAAAGAGACAAAGAGTAAAAGGTTAGAGAAGCTGAGTCCGAGAGACAAAGTCTCGAACTCACGGTCAAATGGCGGACGCCAGATGCTGTTAGAGAGAGATAGCACGACTGCGGACGGTACGGCGTCACAGGACACAGCGACAAATGGTACGATGTGGGCTTCGGCCCGTTCAATCGTTTGGTTGGGGCCGTTGGGCTATTTTTTTATTTTTTATGTTTTCGGGTTGGGTCGGGTTGACCCAACCAATTTCTTTTGGAACCCGAACCCAACCCGAACGGGATTGAGTTAAAAAATTTGAACCCAACCCAAACCCGACATCCAATTCAACCCAACCCAACCCAACCCTTATAATTCGGGTTGGGTCGGGTTGGGTGTAAAGTATAGAAGCAAATTTAAAACTTAAAAATTAAAGTAAGTTTTTCTAAGCGGCCCAGAGTAAAACCAAGGCCCGTAGTATGGTCGTACCCAGAGAAGCCTTCTTCGGCAACAAGAAATCCCAGCTTTTTAGAACCAGGGCTTTTCTCCGGCATTCTCCAAGAATTCCCATTTCAGAAGCTCTTCTCCATTCCCCACTTCCTCTTTCCAAGACGACATGGGAGATAGCCAGTATTCCTTTTCTCTCACCACTTTCAGGTCTGTCACTCAACTCGCCATTTCTCCCTC
Source organism: Cucurbita ficifolia (assembly GCA_033971965.1). Taxonomy (NCBI): domain Eukaryota; kingdom Viridiplantae; phylum Streptophyta; class Magnoliopsida; order Cucurbitales; family Cucurbitaceae; genus Cucurbita; species Cucurbita ficifolia. The sequence continues at coordinate 3,858,452 of CM066979.1, forward strand.
TCTCTTTGCCGATTCTGCCTTCTTCTAATGGTGTGTTTTTGTGCTGTTGCTCAGTCCTTCGGGAAAGCTTGTGCAGATCGAGCACGCCTTGACAGCAGTTGGATCTGGTCAGACTTCTCTTGGTATCAAAGGTATCTTCACGCCGAATGATATTTAGTTTAATTGATAATTGCCGCTCCATAGGACCTTAGTTCTCGACGCGGAATGATGTATAGTTTAATTGATCTCTTGAGTTTGCATTTGAGTTTATTTATCTTGTTTATCCGAATTTATCATAAAATTGTTTTCCTATTGCATTCATACTAACAGGACGATTCGAACTTTTCAGGTTTAGATTAAAAAAAGTTTTTCTTTCTTCATTTATGATCTTAGCACTAAGGTCTTAGGTTAATTATAGAATCATTTGTCTTGGTTTTTGGTGCTTGTTTTAGAATGATTTGGTAATTTTTGGTATCGCTTGTTAATGTTTATTTGATCACATCTTTGCGCCTTAGCTACTCATGAATCTGTCTGTTCATGCTTAATTACACTCGGAGAGTTGCATTTTTGGTTCGTGGTAAGGGTTTCAATCAATGCATTTTCTTCCTTGCAGCTGCCAATGGTGTTGTCATCGCAACTGAAAAGAAACTTCCTTCTATCTTGGTTGATGAAACGTCTGTACGTAACTCAATTGAATAATTATAACTTCTGACTTCTTTGAACCCTTTCTCATAGTTAGCATTATAATTGTTGACTCTTTCTTTGTCTCAGGTTCAAAAGATACAGTCTCTGACACCAAATATTGGAGTTGTTTACAGGTTTGATTTTCTCCACCTCTTGGCTGCAGGGGACATTACTTCTGCCGTTTTTCTCTCTCACTGCTAAATTTATTTTGGAGTGGCCTCATACTTTTGCTATTATGCGTATAAATGTGTTTCCACATCCCACTTCAAACTTTTGAATTCCTCGGGGGACTCCTCTATTCTATTTCAATATCTTTGTGTTTTACTCTGCTTTTTTTTTGATAACTTGTAAGTTGAGTTCTAAACATTGTGTCTGATTCCCTAAGTAAACTTTCCTATTGGCTAACATTATGGACAAGACTATAGAGTAGCCTTTGGGGAGATCTTCTTTCATTTAATTGAAGGAGCTAATTTACCTTGTACATAAGAATTAGGGTTTTACCTTTTTATTTGGTGCTGTTAATAAATCATGTATTCTTTGAGCTGTCTTGTTTTGCTTTCAAATATGCATTTCTATGGTCTTTAGTGTTAGCAGTTGGATAGGGCATGCATGTGAGCCATTCTATTGTAGCATTCATTCTTCCCCATGTGACCTTCAAATTCTATTATGATATTTTTTCCTACAGTGGCATGGGTCCTGATTTTAGAGTTCTGGTCAGAAAAAGTAGGAAGCAGGCAGAGCAATACCATAGACTGTACAAGGTACAATGAGGTTTCAACTCTTATGTCTATTTTCTTTATAACTATAACTCTCTTTAGTTTGTATAATCAGTTTACTATAAGACAATTTGGTTCACTAGGTACCATGAGGCTTTCAATCTTATATAATTTTCTTTGTAACTGAAGTACTCTTTAGTTTGTGCAATCAGTTCAGCTTACACTTTGGTACACTTTTTGCGCATTCAGCTTGAATATGGAAAGAAGCTATTGACTGATTGTCGAATGACGTACTTCTTATTTGTGCCCTTTCTTGTCTGTCTTTTCATACTATAAATTCATTAACTTCTAAAAAGAATATGAATAATCTTAGTTTCATGTTAGGTTTCTTCAATATAGCTGAGCTTTCCAAATTCTTGCAATCAATTGAAATGTTAACTAATTTTCCTTTTTGGAAGTGTGCCTGTAATTTTCATTTATGATAGAGTATGTTAATAAAAAAAAATAAAATAAAAGATGTATATACATATATATATATGTATGTGTATATATATATATGTGTGTGTATATATATATATGTATGTGTATATATATATGTGTGTGTGTGTGTGTGTGTATATATATATGTGTGTGCGTCTATATATACATATATAATTGAGTATGTGATTCCGGTGCTGATTGTTCAGCATTGTGCCTATGGTTTTATTCTCATGATTGTAACCTGTGTAAAATGTTTCATAGGAACCAATTCCAGTCACTCAACTTGTGAGGGAAACAGCAGCTGTAATGCAGGAGTTCACCCAATCTGGGTAAACACAATTCTTGCCCTGAAAGTTGTTTAAACTCTAGAATTTTAAATGGAAGATTGATATTTGACACCAACTGGTGTAGCCTAACGTGCAGAAAACTTGTTTTAAAGTCTCTGAATGGACATAATGTGGATGTTATATTTTTTTTTACTTCTATTCTCTTTTTCCAACCCCATATCCCTATTTTTGCATATTCATCTTTTGTTTCAATGAAAATTGTTGCAGTGCTATGTAGCCCTTTCCAGTATATTTATTTTCACATTGCAACTTGGGTGCTGTTGGCCTGAATATATGTGTTTATGTGTACGTGTTTTATAAGGTGTGGATATTTTTTTTTCACTTTCATCTATGAATTCTTACTTTTGGTTTTTTTCTTGTCTGTAGAGGTGTAAGGCCCTTTGGAGTATCTCTTTTGGTTGCAGGGTTTGATGACAATGGTCCTCAATTATACCAGGTAGAGTATTTCTCATGTCTCGTTAAATTAGTAATACAATGAATGCTGGTTTAAGTGGCTTTTAGCGTTATAATTCACAGCATTTTACATCCGTATCCAAATTATAGTTTCATGTAAGTTTGGAAATGAAAATTTCAGGAATCCACTTTTTGAATATTGTATAAGGTTTTTGAGACACTTGAATCTGTTTATATGCTCAGTGAATGCCTAAGAGCAGACTTAGCTTGGGGCTGCTTTCCTCCTCCCTTTTGTATATTTCATCGCACCCAATAAAATAAGGAAAAACAGGAATGCCAATGAACATTGTGTACACGTGTTTGATTAGAGTAGCTAAAAAATTCTGAGTGTACATACTGTTTTTCCGATCTAGTGTCTGAGCTACAAGATGGCTCCATTATATATATATATAGAAATTATTAACTTTTGTCAACATCATTGAAAAGTTATTTCTCAATTCACTTTTCTTTTTGTATGGAATACTTTTCTCTAGGTGGACCCATCCGGTTCATATTTCTCTTGGAAGGCCTCTGCAATGGGGAAGAATGTTTCTAACGCCAAAACCTTTCTAGAAAAAAGGTATCCATTCTAGTTTTCTGTTGCCTGAGTTCTTTAGTCAAAGTATGTAGTTTCTGCATCAAGATATTCTGTTAAGTTTTTCCTATTAAATAGAACCCAAAGCTAGCTTTGTGAACTCAAATTTGAGGAATCGAAATCTATCCATAGAATCTGATTTAAATGCTGCCAAGTATCATACCACAGATATTTTTGCTGGTTGCTTTGCTTCCTGGGGCCATTCATCCATTTTTCTTGACAATTTTGGTGGTCTTACTTTTCAATGTAGGTATACTGATGATATGGAGCTTGATGATGCAGTGCACACTGCTATCTTAACCTTGAAAGAGGGGTATGTATATTTTAACTTATCTTGTTTAATGTATGAACTTGGCTTCTAAGTATGTCTCTCTCTCTACCTTAAAGAATTCAATTGAGGATTAGTTTATGTGAAGGAGATGCTACGAAGCAACAGCATGTTGGGATGGAGATAAAAATAATACAGGAACAGAAGAGTTTCTGACGTCCTTTTATTCTCTATTATCCACACAAATCTAAACATTTAATGAGGGCTTAGTCAACTTGGGGATCAATTTCCTTAGGCAGCTTGGAAGTTCCCAAGAAATTGGAACTAATCTATTTACTGATCTTCTAGAATGAGCTATATTGATAAGAAACCATTTCATTGATGTCTAAAATTTAGGGAAAAAAAAAAAAGAAAAAAAAAGAAATAGGACCTCAATCCAATGGAGTTACAAAAATCTTGTCCTCTCAAAAGACCAAAAGTGACCTAAAAGCTTCTTAGGTAGGTTAGGTCTGAGTCACAAGATGATATTGTGCATAGGCCTTAGTTTACATAGAAGACCATGTATATTAAAAATATGTCAACTTTAAAACCATTTTGTGTTCCACAGGGGGGCCGCTTGGTGATTGGCGTAATGCTGATTATTATTCATTTTCTCTCACAAGTTCAATCGATCTAAAATTAAAATCCACATTTTGTAAACCATTTATATGCACTGCCGCATACTTCAGTACAATCTGTGTCCCAATATTGTTGTTTCTAATATTATGGCTAATCATCGGTAATGTTTTGTGTACTTTTGTAGATTTGAAGGACAGATCTCTGGCAAAAACATTGAAATTGGAATAATTGGCACAGATAAGAAATTCAGGTTGGTCACTCCTATTATGTTTTCTTGGATTTTTTTATTTTTTGATAAGAAACAATTTTGTGGAGTTTTGTATTGAAACTTAGAAAGTTGCTTTTGAATGCTAAACACTCGAAACTGGGAAATTTTGATCTTACGCATATTAGCAAGTTTTTTTTGGTGGTTCAACAATGTTATGTATATACGAAGAGTTGTTTGTTAACGAAGCTTGTGTGGGCAGTATTAGCATAATGTTTAGGACATGCAGGCACAAATTTTGTTAGATAGAGAAGTAAAATGCACATTTTGTATCTCTCTGTCGTCCACTCGAAGTGAATTGTGTTTCTTCATTGTCATCAGTTGGATCCTTTGTTCATACCTTTGCTATAGTTTCAAAAGTTCGAGTTTTTCAATTTCTATGAAAAACCCTTGTGAGTCATACTTACTTCCGATTCATTTGCAGAGTACTAACCCCTGCTGAGATTGATGATTATTTGGCTGAAGTAGAGTAAGCAATATGATGCTTGTGTGCAAAGTGAAGTTATTTTTAAAGACAAATGTGAGTGTTTAATTTTGAAGTGAAGTGGCAGCCTGTAAAACTTGATTGATGATAATGCCTGGAACTGCCATTCCATTCCCAAAATTATGAACAAAAACTGTTGGCTCCTTCTATGAACATTTTAGGCTGCCCATTTCCCACACCATTATATGTTGGTTCAGGAATTATGTATTATTGGATATTTTAGATGCTGTGGGGTTTTAAGTCAATTGTTGGAATTTCTGCAGTGATTTGTGTTTCTCCCAACTTCGTTTGGTTTCTTAGGACTGATCCTCTCACGTTCTACTGCCTTCTCCTTTTGCCCTGCTTGGATATATCTATATCTAAATCTATATATATATATATGTTTTCGATTAAGGTTTTGTAACACATCAAATGTTACGTCAATTTATGTAAATGTCAATTTATGTAAATGTCAATTTATGTAAATGTCAATTTATGTAAATGTCAATTTATGTAAATGTCAATTTATGTAAATGTCAATTTATGTAAATGTCAATTTATGTAAATGATGTTATATATGCATTTTAGTTTTTATACATAAGTTGCATTAATTTCCATCACATTTGAATGAAAAAACTCTTTCAAGCATATTTATGAAACAAATGTTAAAGTTCAAAGATAAAAGATGAAGCTTTTAGAAGTTCGGAGTAATTGAAGCTTAGTCTCTCGTGCTCGGATTAGCCTCTATTTATCTACTTTTCCTTCTTCTCCCTTATGTTTAACTCAAGGTGTTTTCTCAATTCTTTATTTCTAAGTTTATACAATTTTTATTCAGAGTTCAATACTATGCTCTCGAATAATTGGTCTATTGTGTCCATTTCAAGATCATACTCTTTATTGTTAAGACTGTTTTTGATTTTGACTTCACTAGCTCCTATAATAATGGATGTCAGCTGCTGCTTCTTTATATACTTGTCTATTTATTTTCCTTTTACATGATATTGGTTTATGATAAAGATATTACTACTATTATTTTGCTAACTAATCTTTGGTTCTTTTTTTTTTTTTAATTAATTAATTATTAATTATAAAGAAGCAACTAACTTGAATTAAATGGTGTCATTTTGTTGGTAATTTATAATGATTTGGTATCGTCATTTTACCTTCCATAAATTTTAAAATTATTTTTTATTATTCGTTTATTATCACGTTTTCTTGAATTTTGAAAATAAGTATTTGGTGCAACTTTATTTAATGGAAATTCTTATTATGAATTTGCCAATTTTAAAAAATGAACTTCAAGTAATAATGATGATTAAATTTAAGATTTATAGGAAGTATTGAAACTAAATTTGGATATTTGCTAGTAAAGTATTACAAAGTAGATGGATTAAATGGTATATTATTATTAACATTATTATTGAGTTTAACGGTGTAACGATTTTAGATTTCTACTTATCTAGAGTCGTTACAATCATCCTAACATAATCATTTTGTGTAGAAATAAGCGTTTCAGACTGTCATAGACTTTGTTCGAAAACATTTTTAAAATGACACAACAAAATACTAAATTAAATAAATAAACGTTAAAATTAAAAACACTATATTCTAACATAAGTCTAAGAAAAGTATAACTATCCTATGCATGTGTCATGGTCTCAAATTGCGATGGCGTCATCAGCGGTATAGACCTTGCCTTTACTTGAAAAATAAGAGTAACGTGGCTTGAGTATTTTAAGAAATACTCAGTAAGCGACCCTGGGAGTTAAATGCAAGCACATACAAATCATGAATAAGACCTATCATATCAATCTATTTTCCTTAGGCGACTATCCTAAACGGGCTAATTGGATGTGTATTTACTGTTCTACACACGGTCCGCACGTGCGAGTATGGACCTACCAGTCGGTTCTTACACCTCTTCGACCCCTTTCGTCATGTTATACTTCAAAAGACGGAAGACTCACCCTAATACAAGCTACATTATCCAATCTCCCCACTAACTACATGTCTCTATCTGAAATGCCACAAAAAGTAGCTTTAGATATAGAAAATTGCTCAGAAAGTACTTGGGGAAAGATGGCCCACACTTTGTTCGATGGAATATTCTAAACCTCCCAACAGAAAAGGGAAGTCTCGGTCTTTTCTCGATGAAGAAGAAGAACAAAATTCTCCTCGCCAAATGGATATGGAGATATCTTCACGAAGAAAAGGCCTTGTGGAGAAATCTTACAAAGGCTAAATATACTCCTACATCAAACAAAAATCAACCCCTCCATCTTCCAAAAGGGCCTTGAGACATAAAAAGACATCAAAACCTCGTCACCCGTCGAACTTTCCATAGGGTGGGTGATGGAGGAAGCACATCATTTTGGACCGACCCATGGATTGAAAACATCATGCTCGCCCAGCGGTATCCACTTTTGTACAAGCTCTCTCATAGCAAAAAAGCCACGATAAAAGAAACGTGGAATGTTGTCAACAAATTCTAGGACCTGAAACTTGGAAGAAATTTAAAGGACAACGAAGCAACATAATGGACCAAATTACGCCTTGACCTTAGTCTAGTGGTATTGTCAAACGAAGTAGACTCATTGGTTTGGCTCCCCAGCACTGGCGGGGTCTTCTCCGTAAAATCCTTGATGATGGACATGGAGAAAAAGTAGAAGCAATAAATCTCATGCTAGCAAAGATAGTATGGAAAGGACCTCACCCTAAAAAGGTGAAATTCTTCCTTTGGGAAATAGCCCATAAAGCTATTAGCTCAAGTGAAAATTTCACAAAAAAAGAAAAGAAAAGAAAAGAAAAAGAATGTCTTATATCACTCTCTCCAAATTGGTGTCCATTATGCAAAAAAGGAAATGAATCACAAAACCACTCATTTATGCAATTCCGATGTACTTAGAATTTCTCAACAACAATTCTCAATTTATTTAGATGACATCTCATGAGGATCTATTGGACATGGCTTTAACATACCACCCTTTCAAGAATGCAAAAGCCCTACTATGTAAGAACCTTATCATGTCTTTCTTTTTTTAATCTGTGGAAAGAAAGAAATAAAAAAATATACGCAGAAAAGACACATAATTATACAAAACTTTCAGACTATTGTTTACCAAGCTATATCTTGGTGTGAACTGACTAATATTTTTACTTCCTACTCGTTGTAAATTGGGAAGATTTTTTTTTTTTTTTTGTAAACTTCATGGATATTACATTCTTTTGTAAATTTCAAGCCTCAATGAAATTCTTTTATATTTAAAAAAAAAAAAAAAAAAAAAACATAACCCTCGTGCAATAGATCGGAATTCTGATTCGATAAATGATCTTGCCACCACATTTTTCTTTTTTACTTTATGTTACTAAATTACCTTCAAGAAAAGTACAATACCTCATAGTAGATCTTTTTACCTCTATTAATCTAGCATAGTCAATATCGGTGTAAGCATCCAATGTACGAGAATTGTTTCATTTGAACCAAATTTGTTTTCTTAAAGTCTTTTTAGGTGACATACACTTTTATATACTGCCCGATGTGGATCATGCATGAGTTGTGGCTAATTACACTCATTGAGAATGCTCTGTTTAGTCGAGTGTGAGCTAAATATAAGCCCACCACTGGCCTCCCGTAAATTTCTTTGTACATCGCAAGTTCTTCTTTTGACTCTCCCAATTTCTTATGTGGATCTATTGTCGTTGGTGTAGATTTACATCTAGTTTTCCAGTTCCATCATTAAATTCATTACAAATTTCTGTTGTGATATGAAAATGCCCTAAGCTGAGTATGCTACTTTAATGTCGATGAAGTACTTTAGCCTTCCAAGTTCTCTGATATCAAATTATTTCATTAATTTTTTTTTTTGAGTTCAAGTTTTGCTTCTTCATTATCTCCAGTTACTATAATGTCATATACATACACTAAAAGCATTGTAACTCCCCTTGATTCTAAATGCTTGATAAAAAGAGTGTAATCTCCTTGACTTTATTTATACCTACCGTCTTTCATTAGTCACGTCCTTGGTGATTATTTTAGTCTACACAGGGCCTTTCTTAATTTGCATACTTTACCTCTTAGCTTTCAAATCCTAGAGGAATGCTCAGGTAGATTTCCAAATGCCCTAAAGAAATGTATGTCGGCAAATATCTCCTGGTAATATATACAGTAAGTTTGAGTGTATCCCTTAGCTACTAACCCTTTCTTAGGTTCCATCATCCTTGTACTTTCCTGTTAATAGCCACCTATACCCAACTATATTTGTACCTTGTACTTTCTTGTGAATAGCCACTTGTACCTTGTACTTTCTTGTGAATAGCCACCTATACCCAACTATATTTTAGAGCATCCTTGTACGTTCCATCGCGTCACTATCGCATGCATCCCCTACACCACACTAGCCTCGAGGCGATGCTACTGCTTAGAATAAAGTAGTGATTTGAGTTACTTTTAAGGACCAATGATGCATAGTCAGAGTTCTATCTATGATCATGATAGCAGAAGCTCAAGAAGCATTGAAACTAAACACCAAAATGCTCGTCTTTTGGGCCGCAAAGTGAAATTTGTTGAATGCTCGTCTTCCAAATAGATAAATTAAAACGAAAGTATATATTTTAACCAATTGAGCTATACTCAAAATATAACATGAAGTCTTGAATATAGTTATGAAACAAAACTCAATGACATCATCACTTTTGGTTCGAAGACAGCAACACTTACATTATTCTCGAGTCAGGACAAATAATGGTTTATTTACACGTAAACTTTGACATTACATAGTATGCAATGTGATATACACATGCTTGTTTCAGACGTTCGGTAAAAGCTTTGGTAGGCTTTTAAAGTAATAAATAGTTTAAATAGCACTTGCAAATTTACTACCAACAGGTAACCTACTGAAACTTCAACGTAGGTGGTGCCTGCAAGATGATAAAAAACAAAAAGGAAAAGCATTGCAATATGAGATTTAAGTAAAAAGAAGGGACATCAATCACTAGGAATAGATATCATGTATGAGATTGAGTGAAACAAACCTCAGAGTTTCTTTGGTTCCACGGCGAATTTTGCAACGGATTGTAGGAAGTCTGAGGCATTGATGAGCCTCGTAACGGTGACAACCAGAGAAACCTAGAAATCCATGGGAAGAAAATCTAGTTATCCAAAATGATAAACTAGATGTGCGTTGTGATATTAATATACCAAACTAGACAATATTTACTTTCAATTGGAATTCGAATGAAAATCTTATATCAATTCTTCATGGTAAGAAGCACGGATCTCCACAATGGAATGATATTTTCTACTTTCAGTATAAGCTCGAGTGGTTTTGCTTTTGGTTTTCCCAAAAGGTCTCAAACCAATGGAGATGTATTTCTTACTTATAAACCCATGATCATCTTCCTTAATAAACCAATGTGGGACTTCTTCCAACCATCCTCAACAATCCTTCCCTCGAACAAACTACACCATAGAGGCTCTCCAGAAGCCTATGGAGCCCTTGAATAGCCCTCCACAATGGTATGATATTGTCCACTTTGAGCATAAACTCTCGTGGCTTTACTTTTAGTTTCCCCAAAAGGCCTCCTACCAATGGAGATGTATTCCTTACTTATAAACTCATGATCATCCCCTTAATTAACCAACGTGGGACTCCGTTAAACAATCTTTAACAATCCTCCACTCGAACAAACTACACCATAGAGCCTCCCTAAAAGCCTATGGAGCCCTCAAATAGCCCTCCACAATGGTATGATATTGTCCACTTTGAGTACAAGCTCTTACTTTTAGTTTCCCCAAAAAGTCTCATATCAATGAAGATGTATTCTTTACTTATAAACACATGATCATCCCCTAAATTAATCAACATGGGACTCCTCCCAACAATCCTCGAAAACATGCTTTGAAAATAATCTTTGGTTGCTCAAACAGACATCAGTAAAGTAATGGCATATTGGGAAACAAAACCAGAATTGAATTTCCAATTACTACTGCACCAAAGCAAGCATGATAAAAAACAGAGTTAAATCTCTTATGGGTGAATGAAATAATATCAGAAACGATATAAACATTCTCTAGGACAAGCATACCGTAATAAACTCCATCAACTTCAAGTACATCAATCTGCATCCACAACAAGAGAGAATGAGTAACATGCTTGTGCCATTCTGTAAAACCTTTAGTGCAAATGCTGCCTACTGCAAGAAAACATCACCTACTTTCACTCTATAAATGTTTATTTGATATGATACTATATGACTATTAGTATCCTGATGATTAAAACAGGTATATTATCATATCATTGACAATATCAAAGTAAGGGATTCCTCTGATTAGAAGGAAAGGGCACCTGATGCATTTAACATGGTGATATGAACCAAGACATCAATCATGTCATATAAACTTCAAAGAAGATGTGAAGAAAATGTTGTCAAAATTATCAAAAGATGTTTCAATTCATGCCACATTGAAAAAGAATTAAGTTTCATTGTTATAAATTTTGGGTGGATCATAATTTTGAGGTGTGGTGTTTATTTAATGTATTTTAAGGCTTATTTATATAGTAGTTAATTATAGCCATAAAATATACGTAGGCTAATTATGTTCATTAAATATAGTTACAACTCTTGGAATGCCTCAGGAAGGTGTTTTTATTTTGAGGCTATATAAATTCATGTATGTTATCTTTGTAAGATAGACTTGGAAAATGTAGTAAAAGGAGCATTTGTGCTTTCCTTTAGCCCATGGCTAAGTTTCTTTCGAATTCTAAGTAGTTTAGGTTGCATTTCGAATCTCAAACAAGTGCTCTTGCCTTAAGATATTTGATCAACAAGGTAATCTGAATCTTACTCCCCTTGTAGTGATTCCATATCACACGGCAAACAAGGATCAAATTCCTGGGCAGCACAATCCTATTCACTCATCCAATGATTAAAATATCTATCAATATGTCGATGCGTTCGTAAATCAGAGGGTTAAACATTGAGATTAAGGATGAATCAACATCAATATTTTATATAAATACTCATCCAACATAAAAGATATCATCAGTTAGTCAATCAAGACGACTATAAAAACTAAAAAATAAGATCTGTAACTCTTAGAATCATTCATCAACCACTTCCTGACACCACAATGGAAGTCTTAATGAATCTGAAACAAGATATATCTTTCTATGACTTAAAAGTTGAAGAGTTTTGAACATAAACTCATAAAATGGTACATAATAACGTTGATTATCATTCTTCCAGGCAGATCACGCCCATTAATTCCAACGCATTAACAGAATTCCAAGAACCACAGCTATATTAATATCAATTGCTCAGCCTCAAACTCAGAACAGTAGAACACAGCAAGAGAAATCATGAACCTTGAATAAAATAATCATTTCAAGCCATGAATCTTCTAGGGCACAGATTAGGAAGGTGTTAAACAAATAGGAATTGAGGAGAAGAGAAATCTCACGGGTATTTGAAGCCCAATTTCTTGTATACTGTCCATTAGGTCTTTGACTTTATCGGGATCGTTAGCTCTGGTCCTCATTAATGGCCTCCGTATCTTCTCCAGAGGAAGCTCCAGGATCACTGGTCCACTGCCTGCCGATAACGGATGAGCGCCTGTGATTTCATCGTAGAAATACCCAATTCATCGAGTGTTTTGAGCGAGTAAGAGAGAGAAATTAATCGACGAAAACGAGGAAGAGAGAGTAACCATTGGATGAAGGTAAAGCAGAGACACGCCTCAAGCTGGAACTGCAAGTTGGGAAATTGAGAATGAAAAGATTAGCCATCGTCGCCACTCCTTGGGCCCAAACTCATCTAAGGTTAATGTCGCTATTATATACATATATCATGGGAAAATAATTCACTTAAAATTTTATAATAAACCTAACCTCATTCTTGCACCCAAACTAATACAAATTCAAATAAAAAGAAAAATTATACCAAATAAAATATGCTACTAAATGGAAATGCAATTGACCTATACTAACCTATAGTCTACTAATATTTAAAAATGAAACTATTCTAAGCATATGCTCGATAGTTTTGATGCCACCGTCAGTCGAATAGAGGAGCCTTACCTTTACGTGAAAAGTAGAGTAGCACATAGTTTAAGTATTTTAAGAAATACTCCGTAAACGAACACACACATTTACATGCATGGGACCTATCATACAGTCTATTTAAGAAATACTCAGTAAGCGACTACCTTAACTTGATGCAATCTTTCTTCTGATCCACCTCAATACCGAGGTAGTACGTGAGTAACCCAAGGTCAATCATCTCAAACTCTTTCATCATTTGTTGGTGAATCCTTTGATGTTTTCCACATTTGTATCGGTGACGATCAAGTTGTCAACGTAGATGCTAATGATGAGTGCTTCAGCTCCATGATTTCTTGTATAATGCTTGCTCTTGCGGGTATTTTATCCAGTTTTAAGTTCAAGGGTACATGTACGGGAATGGCCCCGAAAGGAGTCTGAATGATGAAAGTCAAGAGACTGGTCCAACAAGGGGTTGGGCCATATTAGCCAGTGTCGTGGATGTAAGAGGAAAAGAAAAGACTTTAGACACAGTACCTATAGTAAATGAATTTTCGAGTGTCTTTCTGGAAGACTTACCAGGAATACCTCATTCCCGAGCTGTAGATTTTGCTATAGAACTCGAGCTAGGAAACAAACCTATCTCTAAAGCTCCTATCGAATGGCATCAGCAAAGTTGAAAGAATTCAAGGCGTAATTACAAGATCTATTGGATAAAGGTTTAATCCACCTTAGCGTATCTTCTTGGGGTGCGTCAATGTTATTTGTTAAGAAGAAAGATAGCTTGATGCGTCTGTGCATCGATTATAGAGAACTGAATAACACTCCCTTGATAGAAGACTTGTTTGACCAACTCAGGGAAGCGACAATATTTTTCAAGATCGATCTTCAGTTAGGGTATCACCAAATTAAGATCAAAGAAGGGGATGTGCCGAAGACAACATTCAGAACGAGGTTCGACCACTATGAGTTTGTAGTGATGTTGTTTGGCCTCACCAATACTCCAATGGTATTCATAGAGTTAATGAACCGGGTATTCAAAGAATGTCTCGACACGTTAGTTATTGTGTTCATAGACGACATCCTAGCGTACTCAAAGATGGATCAAGAACACTAGGAACACCTTCGAAAAGTCTTAATCATCTTCAGATAGAACAAGTTGTACGCCAAGTTCTCCAAGTGCGAATTTGGCTACAATAAATCCCATTCCTGGGGCATGCGATATCGAAGGATAAAATCTCAGTAGACCCCACCAAGATTGAAGTTGTCACTAAGTGGGAACGCCTGACCACGTTACGGAGGTGCGAAGTTTTCTGGGGTTAGCAGCGTACTATCGAAGATTTGTACAAGACTTCACTAGAATAGCCTCACCCCTCACTCAATTAATGAGGAAAGGCGTGTCGTATGGAATGACGCATGTGAGGCAAGTTTCTAAGACCTAAAAAGAGATTAGTGTCAGCCCTAGTACTTACAATACCAGAAAGTTAGGGGTATGTGATATACAGTGATGCCTCCAAGATGGGACTAGGATGTGTTTTGATGCAACACGATAAAGTTGTTGCATATGCGTCCCGTCAGTTGAAGGACTATGAGAAGAACTACCCTACACATGATTAAGAGTTGGCTGTGGTAGTGTTCACACTGAAAATTTGGCGACACTATTTGTGGAGAAAAGACTTAAATTTATACCGACCACAAGAGTTTAAAGTATTTCTTTACCCAAAAAGAACTGAACATGACACAACAAAGGTGGTTAAAATTGGTGAAGAATTATGACATAGACACCCAATACGTCAAGAAATTGTTGGACATACCTACATCCAATTTCTTAGATAAACTAAGATTTGTAATGACCCTAAATTTCTATTTACTTAGAGTCGCTACCATCGTCATCATCTATCATGGACAATTAGACATCCAACCCGTAATCGCAACGACCCAATTGCAAGAGCGGAGCTCTACCAACTGAGCTATATCCCCCCGAGCCAAGTGGGGCCTGCATGAAGGAGTCAGATGCTTCTTCTATTCTTTTATTCTTTTCCTTAGCGTAGCTGGGCCATCCTAAACTTGAACCAAAGACCTCGCTGCTCATATGTGGAATTAAACATTTAAAATTTCATCATAAAACATAAATTTCATCTTAAAAGACTGTCATAGATTTACGTGTTCGAAAATATCTTTTAAATGACACAACAAAAAACTATATACAATAAATAACGTTAAAATTAAAAAAAGACCATATTCTAACCTAAGTCTAAGAAAACAAGTACAACTACCCTATGCATGTGTCATGGTCTCAAATTGCGATGTCGTCGTGTGTCGTATAAGGATGTCTTGCCTTTACCTGAAAAAGAAGTAGCACACGATTTGGGTATTTTAAGAAATACTCCGTAAGTGACCCCATTATTGGGGTAAGGGAATGCAAACACATGCAACTTATGATCTAGGGACCTATCATTTAATAATCATCATAGGGTGGCCTCCATTTCGAAAAAAAATTGGATGTGTAGTACTTTCCTACATACGACCCACACATGCGATTGTGGATCCCCAGGCGGTTCTTACCCCACTAGGCCCATCTTAGTCGAGCTAGCTGTCTATAGCGACATCTAAAGGTTAGCAGGCCCCTGAGTGTCATGCGAGGCTATGATGATGATGATCACAGCGTATGCGTCCGTACTCATCATAATAAATGGGAAAGTGTCCTGATATATATGTACACACAAAATGCATGAGGTCCCTATAGTTTTCATCATTAAATCATCTTCGTGAGAACCCTATACACCGTTCATATATTATTCTAAGCAACACGTAGGTGTTGGTCTTCATACACTCATCAACATTAACTTCAATTAGGGTTGTCTTTAGAAAAATGAATCTTCATCATAATGCATCATGACATTCAATACATGCACGTCATCTTGATATGGAATAATGTCATGCTAATCCCTCTCATCATCATATTATCATACATCATCATTATTATGTCGTCATCATCATATCATCATCATGCACATTATCGTAACATCATACATCATCCTTATTATGCCATCGTCATCATGTCATCATCAAATAACGTCATTATAATATCATACATCATCATTATTATGTCGTCGTCATCATATCATCATCATAACATCATACAACATCCTTATTATGACATCGTCATCATGTCATCATCAAATAACGTCATTATAATATCATACATCATCATTATTATGTTGTCATCATCGTAACATCATACATCATCCTTATTATGATATCATCATCATGTCATCATCAAATAACGTCATTATAATATCATACATCATCATCATTATGTCATCGTCATCATATCATCATCAAATAACTTCATCATAATATCATACGTCATTATTATAATTTAGCCAATACATCACAACATATAAAGCATAAGTGACATGTGTTAGCATCACTAGGCACGTGTTGTCATACATAAGGCAAATCGTCCGACCAAGCCGATATTAAGACCACTTACTTGATTAGCTTAGGCCGGTGTCACCAATTTATTCTTCATGAAAGTTCAATTTTGTTCTTTGTATCCAAGTCAACCCATGTCAACCCATGACATCAATTTCAAATTCAATTCTCTATATTTTACAACGGTTCATGTTTTAGACTTCATACGAGCATCACAAACTTTGCATGAGTAGAATCTTGGAATATTATATAATATATATATATAATATTAAGGATCTCATTTTCTATTATTACTACCGTTTTCTTGAAAATATAATTAATGTTATACAAAGAATGAAGGAGTTATTTTATGTTGCAGTATTAGTATTCTCTGCTTTGTTGCCTCCTATATTTCAAAATTCAATTCTTTTTACATGTCTATCCTATTTCCTATTGCCAATATTATTCGGCTGCTTAAATGACACAGACAATAAAAAGAAACAATTTAGTCATTTCTATATATTTTTTTTTCTATCTTATTGTTGTAAACACTTTGAAATCAATTGCATTGTCAAACAAATTCACTTGGTCGGCTTTTATAGCCTTACAAACTAACAAATTTAAAAAGCATAAAATTAGCCAACTCTACAAAAATAGGAAAAACAACCGCCCACTAATTAATGTAGTGGTTCTAACATTCCTAGAAAAGTGGACATCCTACAGAAATGATAGCCATTTCAACTGTAGAGAAAAGGTCTACTATGACCATCTTTAACAATTTCTCCCCTAACTAGATTGCAGGGATGCTTTCAGTTTACTCGTGATACTACACACATACCCATTGACTCACGTAGTTTTATGAATGCATCCAGCTTCAGTGGTTTTGTCATAATATCTGCAACTTTGTTCTTGTGTGACACAATGCTTCAGCTCAATAACTCCATCTCTGGTCAAATCACGCAAGAAATGAAACCTCACATCAATGTGTTTGCTACGTCCATGCATGATTGGATTCTTGGATAGCTTAATAGTGGAACTGTTATCACATAACATAGTGATACACTTGTCTTGAAAATGACCAAGTTTTTCCAAAACTCTCCTCATCCACACCCCTTGACAAGCACAATACGCGGCTGCCACAAATTCTGCTTCAGTAGTGGACAATGTAACTACAGGTTATTTTTTGGAGGACCAAGACACAACTCCATCACTGAGTAAGAACACATAGCCAGAGTTGTTTTCCTGTCATCTATATCTCTGAGTAAGAACACATAGCCAGAAGTGCTTTTCCTGTCATCTATATCTCTTGCATAATCACTGTCAGTATATGCTATCAACTCTCCATTACCCCTTTTCTGATAAAGGATTCCTAAATCTACCGTACCTTTTAAGTATCTCAACACTCTTTTTGCAGCTTGCAAATGCAACTCTGTTGGACTTGCCATAAATCTGTTCATTAGAGACACTACATACATTAAATCCGGCCTTGTTGCAGTTAGATACATAAGGCTTCCAATCAATTGTTTATACATGGTAGTATTGATCTTGGCTCCTTCATCCTTTGTTAGTCTAACCCCAGGAACAATAGGGGTTTTCACACTATTACTTTTGTCCATCCTAAACTTCTCCAAAACTTCTTTTGCATACTTTCTCTGACTAATGTAAATGCCTTCAGGATTTTGTAAAATCTCTACACTGAGAAAATATTTCATTTTTCCCAAATCAGTCATTTCAAATTCAAGTTTCATAGAATTCTTGAACTTAACAAACATGCTCTCATCATTACTAGTAAAAATTAGATCGTCAACATATAGACTAACAATCCTGTTTGTATGAATAAAGTATGGTCACAATTGCACCTCTCAAATCCTTCTTTGACAAAATGTGCTTCAATTCAACTATACCGTGCACGTGGGGCTTGTTTAAGGCCATATAATGCCTTCTTCAATTTATATACCTTGTATTCTTGACCTTTTTTTCTCATAACCTTGTGGTTGCTCAACAAAGACAACTCCTTTTAATTCTCCATATAAGAAAGCACTTTTCACGTCAAGCTGATACACGTTCCAACTATTTCAAGCTACTAAAACAATTATCATTCGAATAGTATCCCACCTAGCCACAGGTGAAAACACCTCGGTATTGTCTATACCATGTTGTTGTGCATAACCTTTTGCTACCAACCTAGCCTTATACTTGTCAACTTTGCCATTTTCGTTGAGTTTGGTTTTGAAAACCCACTTTACAATCTTCGTCATTCCTTTAGGCAAATCTGCAACTCCCAAGTCTCATTTCGTTCGATGGCTTCTATCTCCAAGTCCATTGTAGCTCTCCATTTTGAACTTTGAACAACTTCTTCAAAGGTAGTTGGATCTGTAGTTGAGGTTAATAGAACTAAATTGATGTGCTCAGCTTCTTTAGAAAATTCTCCCCCGCTCACATAATCTTCCATCCATAATGGTGCTCTTCTGTTCCTCACTTCGGGAGTGCTTTCTTCAGATATTGAGTAGTTTGATTAAGATGACTCACTGGAAGATATACTAACTTCCCCTTCTTCTTCTGCCATCGTCTCCTCTTCAGATTCTTCCTCATTTTGGTCATGTTCGCTTCCTTCTATATTACTATCTTCCTATTCGAGGGTATCAAGTCTAGCTTCTTCATTAGTTTCCCCCCATTCCAACATTTGTTTTCTTCAAAAAAACACATCTCTGCTTACAACTATCTTCTTGGACACTGGATCATAGAGTTTATATGCTTTAGACTCTTCATTCATCCCTAGCAGCACACACTGAAAACTTTTATCATCTAACTTCTTTCTCTTACCGTTTGATACATGAACATGCCCAATGCATCCAAAAACTCGAAAATAATCAACATTATGTTTTACGCCACTCCAAGCCTCCTCAGGAGTCATATCTTTCACTACCACTGTAGGACTTCTGTTGAGCACGTGCATTGTCCAGTTTACTGCTTCTGGCCAGAAATTCTTTGGAACTTGCTTCTCTGATAATATACTTCTAACCATGTTCATAATTGTTCTGTTCTTGAGCTCAGCTACACCATTTTGTTGGGGAGTGTAGGCTGCAGTAAGTTGTCTACTGATACCATTAGTTTTGCAAAAATTGTTGAACTCGTGAGAGGTGAACTCTCCACCCCTGTCTGTGCGTAGACAACGAATAAAATCTTCAATCTCTTTCTCAACAAGATTTTTGAAATTCTTGAAGATAGTAAAGGCTTCAGACTTTTCAGCAAGAAAATATGTCAACACCTTGCGATTGTAATCATCAATAAAACTTATAAAATACCTATTCTTACCGTTGGAAAGAGGTTTGATGGGTCCACAGATATCTGCATGTACCAGTTGCAGTCTTTGTGTTGCTCTCCATAAACTTCTCTTTAGAAATGCATCCCTATGTTGCTTTCCCACCACCATGCAATCAGTGCATATTTTAGATGATGCTTTCAATTGGGGTAACCCTCTCACCATTTGCTTTTGTTGCAATGTTCTCAAACCTTTGAAGCCTAGGTGTCCATATCTGTGAGATGAGTGTTGTCTTCTATAATTGTTTGGAAGCAAGGGGTGGTTTGTGGCATGATTCTTGCAAGTAATATGAACATCCTATTTGCAGACATAGTTGTTTGCATAATAAGCCCCTTCTTGGGAGGATAGATTTTGCATTCTCTATGTTGTATCAAAATAGATACACCTCTTTCTTGCAATTGTCCAAGACTTAAAGAGATTATTTTTCAATTCAGGTATATAGAAAACATCAGTGATTACCTGCCAGCAACTTGCAATCTAATGTTACCTTTTCCCAACACCGCCATCTTGAAATTATTTCCAAGCTTCACAGATTGTCGGAATTCCTCGTCAAAATCTGAGAACCATTCCTTGTTTGCACACATATGATTGCTACACCCCGAATCAAGGAACCAAACATCTTCCCTTCTTGATTGATTGAGCTCCACATATGACATCAACAAGATTTCTTCTTTATACTCAAGCTCTGCATAATTTGCTTCCTTTTCCCATTGAGGACACTCATATCTAAAGTTTCCTAATCGATGACACTTAACACTTAACTGTAGTTTTGTTGAATGGATGTCTACCTCTTCCTTTTCATCTATCTCTTCCTCGAAAAACTTCACGAGCTCAATCAACTTCTCTTCCACCGAATCTATTATCGTATGTCACCTTTAGTGCTTGTTCATCACCTACACGTCCATTCATTCTATGCTCATGTACCAACAAGCTGCTTTGCAATTCATCGATTGTTAAAGTGTCTAAGTTATTAGACTCTTCAATCGAACATATAACATAGTTAAATCTTGAGGTCATTGATCTCAAGATTTTTTCAATAATCATCACTTGTTTCATGTGTTCGCCATGAATTTTCATCTTATTTGCAATGGTGAGAGTTCGAGCAAAATATGCATCAACACTCTCACCTTCTTTCATTTGTAGGACTTCAAACTCTTTCCTAAGAGCTTGGAGTTGAGCTCTTTTGACTCTTGTGGAACCTTGGTACTTCTGTT
Organism: Cucurbita ficifolia; assembly: GCA_033971965.1. Lineage (NCBI taxonomy): Eukaryota > Viridiplantae > Streptophyta > Magnoliopsida > Cucurbitales > Cucurbitaceae > Cucurbita > Cucurbita ficifolia. The sequence continues at coordinate 3,879,288 of CM066979.1, forward strand.
TCATAGAGTCCCAAATTTGTTTTGCAGTATCTCTATTAAAGATCGTTTCCATAATACTTCGATCAATGACTTGGAACAAATAATTCTTGACCTTCAAGTCTTTCAGCTTCTGGTTTACAATTGTTTTTTGTTGTGCTTCGGTAATCTCTACTCTTGCTGCGGTAGGGATTCCGGTCTCCACCAAGGACCAATATTCCTTTGAACGAAAAAAAATTTCCATAAGCATAGACCAATGATCATAATGGCCCTCAAGCATAGACCAATGATCATAATGGCCCTCAAACTTAGGAATTGTGGTTGAACGAAATTGATTTCAGCTGCCATATTTTGAATCTCTTTCAACTCACTCCTTAAGAAAAAATAATTGTTTCTTCTTCTCACAATCCGGCCTTGCGATGTGGCTCTGATACCAAATGTTGTAAACACACACACTAAAGCTTTGAAATCAATTGCATTGTCAAACAAATCAACTGGGTTGTGTTTTATATAGCCTTACAAACTAACAAATTTAGAAAGCATAAAGTTAGCCAACACTAAAAAATAGGAAAAACAACCGCACACTAATTAATTGAGTGGTTCTACATTTCTAGAGGAGTGGACATCCTAAATAAATGGTAGCCATTTCAACCCTAGAGAAAAGGTCGAGTAACACTTATTTCCTCCGTTTTTCTTTTAATTAGGGTTTTCTCTTCTTTTTTATTTTAATTATGGTCACAATTATTTTTTGTTGTTGCCAATTTTAATATGATTTTTATTTATTTTATTTTATTTTAATGCTATTGATCCATCTATGATAATGCCAATTTTAATATAATTCTTACTTTTTCTTACTTTTTAAAATAATTAAAACCTTATAAAAGAAAGGAAAGATGTAACTTACTATAAACTTGGGTGCCATTTTCCTTTTTTTCTCTCAAAGTAAATTTACATATTTCTGTTCTATTTTTTTCAGTAAGGATCATGACGTCTCTATTTAGTGAAATCTAACATTTTTGTTCTTTTCTTCTTGCAGAATTGGTTATACATTTGTGCAGTTGGAGGAAAGATATTTGGGAAAAGAGTTGGTAGGGAGATGGATAAGTTACCATTTATTTATTTATTTATTACCCGGTTGGTACAAAATTGATACAAATGCTCAATTTTTGGGAACCAGGATATCAATTTTCTCCCTAACCAAAACAATCAAATCAAACCAAAGTGACCAACCATCGTTGGTTTCACATGGTTTTGTCTTGCGCCTCAACTCGCACCATATTTTACTTCAATAACTCAAAGTGCCCACCAAACTATGCACAGTATGCATCCATTGAATGAATGAACGAAGACAGCCAAAAAAAGAAAAGAAAAGAAGAAACGATTTTGTGAGATCCCACATAGATTAGAGAGAGAAACGAGTGGCCAACGAGAACGCTAGGCCTCAAACGGGGTGGATTGTAAAATCTCACATTAGTTGGAGAGAGCATCGAAACATTCTTTATAAATGTGTGGAAACCTCTCCAAATCAGACGCGTTTCCCGGGAAAGCCCGAAAGGAAAAGACAACATCTGCTAGCGGTGAACTTGAGCTGTTACAAATATCCCCACGCAAAAACATTGAGGAATAGAGAGTGATGGTAATTTTAATCACAATCTATGGTACTTATGAAATTTACCAAGCAAAAAACACAACTTACTCATTGGACATGTTTCTAACGCACCACTGTCTATCTCAAGCCTAGAACTAAGGAAAAGGAAGATTAACAACTTCAGTCAAATCTGGAAGAATCAAACAGACCCTTATTCTGTACAATGCTAAAAAAATGTACAAAAATAATTACAAATACTACCAGATTTTGCATGCCTACGGTGAATTCTACATAACCAATTCAACAGTAGAGTGCAGAGAAGTAATTTTATAGCCGTATAAATATGGCAACCTCTACCTACCTGGTTAGCCAAGGAATGCGGGCATCTCAAATGTCGGAACTAGCAAGACATCGCAGCTGGCGGGCCACTCATAGAACATCCTGGATTCTCCCAGCAATTCATAAATAACGAATCATAGTCTGACCCTGATGCCAGTTTGGTTTGAACAGAGACAAGAGCAGTCTGGTTCATCAACTTCTCTATGAATCACCCTCTTTTCACGATTAATCATTAGCTTAATGAGAGGTAACTTCTGTGAGACTTGACGCCATATTTCGTTCACTGTGCCATTTGAGTTTGTATACTCGAAGTATCTCTTTACCTGAGTAACATACATCAAGTATAAGAAACTTTGTTCATATGTTGTTAGGAATTACGGATCTCCACAATGGTATGATATTGTCCACTTTGAGCATAAGTGCTCGTAGCTTTACTTTGGACTTCCCAAAAGGCCTCATATGAATGCATGATCATTCCCTAAATTAGCCAATGTGGTAATCCTCAACAATCCTCCCTCCCCTCGAACAAAGTACACTATAGAGCCTCCCCTGAGGCCTATAGAGACCTCAAACAACCTCCCCTTAATCGAGGCTCGACTCCTTCTTTGGAGTCTTCGAACAAAGTACACCATTTGTTCGACACTTGAGTCACTTTTGACTACACCTTCGAGGCTCACAACTTCTTTGTTCGACATTTGAGGATTTTATTGACATGGCTAAGTTAAGAGTATGACTCTGATACCATGTTAGAAATCACGACTCTTCACAATGGTATGATATTGTCCACTTTGAGCATAAAATCTCATAGCTTTGCTTTGGGTTTCCTCAAAAAGCCTCATACCTCCCAACCATCCTCAACATTACTTAACTATTTACTCGAACTAACAAATTCATTGAACTTCTCAAGAGTGCTTAGATTAAAAAGAAAAGTTTATAAAACTTTATAATGAATTGAACCACAAAAGTTTACAAAAAGAAAAGGAGCATTCATAATAATACTAACCTCTTTCATTTCTCTCTGATAGTCCAGAATCCTCTGTTTAGATATTTTCCTCAGCTTTGAAACTAAAAATCCAGGTTTAACAGCAGAAACCGAATCGAAAAACAAAGCAATCTTGGAGTAATCTATAACATCTTCAAAAGGCAACTCAATTCTATCACTGACAATCACTGGTACACACAAGCTTACAACAGAATCAAAGAGTCGACAAGCAGAGGGAGTGTCACCAGCAGGATTCAAGCAGAACTTAGATGTATGCATCCCATGTGTAGCAGCACGCCTACTCTCTCTTGATTGTGTTCCATGTTTGATTATGACATTCCGTTCTTTCTCAAGTATATTGAAAAGCATATCACGAATTTTTCCTCCCTACACACACAATAGAATCACCAGCAACAAAATTCAGCTTGATCTCAACTCTTGCTTTAATTTTAACACTAAATTATTCACAGTAAATTGCAAAAACGTTTTGAAAGGGAATTCCAAAGAGAAGATTGTAACTATAATATCTAAAAACAAGCATTTCTACATCAATACAATAACCATTATTAATTTCTAGGCATTTCATAAATTTACCTCTTTACGGTATCGATTGCCCATGAAGAACAGCAAAGTCTTGCGATTCTCAATTCCAATATCACCATTATATGTATTGATCCTATGGGAGTATGGTATAATCACGTCCTTAACTAGTGAAGCTTGGTCTGATCTCAACCGGCCGAAATCCGAAATGAGTAATATGCTGCTTTTAACCATATCAATCACCTTGTACAAAGCATTTGGGTCCTGCGCTATAATGACATGATCCCGCCCATTGTTCCGCTTCCAGTACTCCTGCTTCTCCAACCACTCCATCAAAGCCTTCTGCGTGTCCTCATCACTGTACGCAAGCTTCCGCTGCTGCTGATTCGACCCCGTCGCAGGTCGAATAGGGTTGACGATCAAGCTTAAGGACGAGAAAAACGGAACATAGAACAAATCCGCTTCCTCAGGATCCATCACTCTAACCACAGCAGACCGGACACGCTCCGACTCCGGTCGAAGCAGATCCGAGAACAAAAACCATTCCGCCATGTGTTGATGGCCTGGATACTTGAGCTCCGTGATTTTACCAATGGGTTTTCCTCCGCGCGCTATGCCGTGGTGCTCAATTACACCAAACGTAAACCTCGTCGGCACATCGTAGAGATAAATCTTCACAGGCGAAACCGATTTCCCTGAACTATTAGGGAAATCAGTTTCTTCGGAATCGAGCTCATCCGAAATCATGACGGAATTGGCAGTGCCGAAGGGGACGGAGTGGTCGAGCTTGAGAGTGTCTGTGGAGCTGATTAAAGTGTTGATGATGGCGTATAGGGCGAGAATAAAGCAGAGGGAAGCTAGGGTTTGCTTGAGGAGAGAATATTTTCGCCCCATTGTCGGAGAAAACAGAGCTGGGATTGAGAATTTGCAGAACAGCAGGGCAGGAGGAAACTGAGGAAGACGATACCTGGTTTTAATAGCGCGCGTGGAAAGCGCATTGAAAAGTCTGCGCGTGGAAAGGGAAACAATTAAAGTCGCGATTTGGAGTTCGTGATTCTTTTAGCTCCGTAATATCCTTAAAACGTCGTCGTTTCGAAGTTCAATATGAGAGAATATTTTGGTATTAATTTTTGTTCAATTTTATGGTGAAGTGTGGCCAACCTCTTAATCACATTAATCACCCTCACTTATTCTAGATATTATCCTCTTTGGTCGGACTTCCCCTCGAGGCTTTAAAATGAGTCTGTTTGGAAAAAGTTTCCACATTTATATAAAGGGTGTTTCGTTCTCCTTCCCAACTAAGGTGGAATATGACAATCCACCCTCTTCAGGACCAAGCGTCCTCGCTGGCACTCGTTTCTTTCTCCATTCGATGTGGGACCCCACCAAATCCACCCCCTTTGAGCCCCAGCATCCTTACTGGCACACTGCCTCGTGTCTACCCCTTTCGGGGAACAACCTGGCTCTGATACCATTTGTAACGGCTCAGGCCCACGACACGACTAGCAGATATTGTCCTTTTTAGATTTTTCCTTTCGAGATTTCCTTCAAAGCTTTAAAACGCGTCTACTAGGAAAATGTTTCCAACCCTTATAAATAATGTTTCGTTCTCCTCCTCAATCAATGTAGGATATTACATGGACATAAAATGTGAGTGAAAAAATAAGTTAAAACAGTTAAAAAAAAAAAGCAGATATGAGTGGCATTAAAAACATGTAGGCGAGAGAAATTAACACTTCACTATATCTGTGGCATTTATAGACACAAAAATTATAATAATAAGATTTAACATAATATGGTATACGGCCACAAAACACAAATGAAAACTATCCACGTGTATCACTTGCTAATATTTCTAAGGAATTATAAATATAAAATTTTCATTAAAAATATTTAAATTAATAAACAAACATTTAAAATTTTCTTATTATTAATATAATATAAATATTAGTGATGGTTCTTAATTATCTTTTGATAAACTTATTTCTATATTAAAATTTGATATTATGGTTTTTTTGCTCATGAATTTTTCTTTATTTATGCTTTTATTTTTCTAATTAAATAATGTGATAAAGTATTCAAACTTTGATCATGTACACATATTTCATATTTTTTTTAAAAAAATTATAAATATATTTGATTTAACATTATTTAAAATTTTGAAGTGATTTTATTATTAATTTAGAAAATATTGGAGAGTAATTTTAAAATTATTAAAATCATTTTTTTCATATATTTAAAATCACTTCCATTCATACCTTTTAATTATCTGCCTTTGAATTAAATAATTTTTAAACTGATTTTGGATTATATCATCCTTGAATTTGAAATTGTAAAATACATATTGCAATTTTTTTTTGTTGTTAAATTACAAAGTTTTATTAAATTATTATCAAATAACTTTAAAAAAAATATATATTTATGCTTGATCATAATGAGACAGGGTTTATTTATCGAAATGATAAGGTATAAATAAACGATTTTAGTTCTAGTTCGTATACTAATCGTAAAAGAATTTTTAAGCTTTTAAAAAAATTAAGAGTATTAATACAACTAATAAAAATTTTAACGATGGTTTTCATTCATATACTAATAATATAGGACGTCACATACATACATGGCATCTTATATCATAATATAGCATAACATTATGACACATGCATGGGCCACGGGTATGTGTCATCATACATCATACAATTCTTCAAGAAAGTCACTTATTTGTGTAGCCTTGGTTTGGAGTCCATAACTATTTTATAGCTGCTCCGAGATTGTCCTTCAACGTTCAATTTAACCTATACATACCTATATCACTCCTTTATAACATATTATTGAAATTAGTTTAGCTAACCTATGCAATTTCGGAAGGTAAAAAATGTAGGAAATGGTACCAAAATTGAATATCGAGCCAAATAACCCATTTCCAAGACATCACAGGAGAGCAAGTCGAGGAGTGCACCAACAAACAAGTTGAGTCGAGCCTTGGCTAGGGTAGGATCATTCGTTTGGCATGTGCGTGGCTAGGAAAACGTAGGTCGTCTCTCGAGTCGAGGCGCAGACTTCGGTTCGGGTGTATGGGAATCACGGATCGCATTTAAGTTGGTGCGCCTTTCGTTTGGGTTGTGGGTTGTGTGTATTCACGTCTTTTTGGGCGGCAGAAACCCACACCGATGTGGGTCACCTGATCCAAAAGCTCAACCCAAGAACTTGTCTTCTTCACACGTCTCTCTGAAACCACAACTCTAACTCCCTCTCTTCTTCGATTTGCACTCCGATAACCTCACGCACAACAGCACTGAGAGCACTCCTAAAGCACTTGTGTTGCTACAACCTACTAAAATCTCAATCGAAGCGCATCAGTAACTCAGATTTGTCGGTGTGTGCTCGTCACTCTCTCTCGAGAGTCTCTCGAGAATGTGCTGTTAGTTGCAGAGCGAAAGCGAGAATGTGTTTGGTGATCGAGGGTGTGAGGGGTGGGGATTATGAAGGAGGCGTGGGTGGTTGAATCCGCAAAATTGGCGACTGGCCGAAATCTCGCCATTTCCAGAAGATTCAAAATTACTTTTTTGTTATATATTTTTATAATAACTATTGTTGCATTATACCCCTAAAAACAACTTTTGTGTAACAACTCAAGGTATTCCTCTCTCATTTCATTCTCCGGTTTCTATGTGGTTTCCTCTATTTGGTGATTTTTCTACCACATTTTGACAAAAGCGATGGACCTGGTACATAGAGTTTTTACCTCCCGAGCCAAGATCCTCATGGGCCTTTCTTGGTAACTCAAGCCTTCGGCCACCTCCAAAGACTCATAGTCTATTACATGCATTGGATCAGACAAATACTTACGGATCATGGACACATGAAATACGTTGGGCACCACTGAGAGGGACGGTGGTAGGGCTAATATATATGTCACAAGTCCGATCCGATCTAAGATCTCAAAAGGTCCGATGAAGCGTAGGCTCAATTTGCCTTTACACCCAAACCTCAGGCCACCTTTCATCAGGGCCATCTTCAAGAACATCATGTTGCCCACCTCAAATTCAAAGCTCATATGCCTTACATCCGCATAACTCTTGTGTTTATTCTGAGCAGTGCGCATTCTCGCCCTAATCTTTTGCACTGCCTCCTTGGTAACGTGGACTAATTTGGGACCCATTAATTTCTCATTCCCCTACTTCATCCCAACACAAAAGAGACTTGTATCGTTTTCCATATAAAGCTTCATATGGTGCCATGCCAATAGTTACTTGAAAACTGTTGTTGTAGGCGAATTCCATGAGGTATAACTTTGAGTCCCAACTAACTGCAAAGTCTAATACACAGACATGCAACGTATCTTCTAGAATCTGGTTTAAACATTCCATTTGACCATTTGTCTGTGGATGAAAAGTCGTACTGAAATCGAGGTGAGTACCCAATATCTTTTGTAGTCCGCACTAAAAAATCGACGTAAAACGTGAGTCTCGATCTGATAAAACTGACACGGAAACTCCACGCAACCTAACAATTTCTTTCATGTATAATTGTGCTCAATTGTCCATTGTATAGGTGGCTTTACTCTAGAAGAAAATGCATTGACTTGGTTAGATGTCCACAATTATCCATATGACTACATATCCTTCCAACATCCCTGGTAATCCTACTCTGAAATCCATAACTATATTCTCTCATTTTCATTTCGGCATACTGAGGATTGTAACAATCCCGTCATTCTCTGTCTAGTTGCCTTGACATGTTGGCATACTAGGCATTTAATTACAAATTCTGCTATATGTTTCTTCATGTTACGCCACCAAAAACGCCTCAAAAAATGTTGTTTTAAATCTTGATACATCTTGGTGCCACCAAGGTGCATGTAGTACGGAGAATTATGCGCCTGGACTCGGATCTCATTTTTCAACTCTTCCACTGCTGGCACACACAAACACCCTTAACACAATAATCTACCATCAAATGATTTGGAGAAACAGTTGATGCCTTGGAGAATTTGGTACAACTTGTTCTCTATTAGAACCGTCAGGACTTTTTGAAGACGCAACTAATGTCCTGCTCCGTCTTAGATTATACTAGAATATCGTTTATGAACACTATGACAAAAGTCATGCATGTGGTGACGCCCCTAATCTAGGTCAGAAAATTAGGGGTGTTGTTGGAATGATCATCTAATGTGAGCTTGTTGGAATGCTTATAAGCTAGATTAGATGATATTATTTTGAAGCATGAATAACACGTGCTATGTGATTCTATTTATATGTTGTTTATGTCATGATATTCATATGAACTTTGCCATGCATGTACTTTTTTGTTGAATTATGATTGGTATATTAATATGATCATGTTTGTGCCTTGTGAGACACATGATGTACCAAGTATGAAAGACATGAATGAAATGTCATGAATATGCACGTACGTCTCATATGAAATTTATGTCACGATAAATATGGGAGTATATGTTCATCATCTCATTGTACCATAATTTTTAATGTAGGACCTCATGCATATTATATGTCATACGATCATGGATTACATCTTCAACATATTATATACGAATGTGTACACCACAATCTATTCGTGTTCCTTTTCTTTCTGTTAGTTTTTGGTACTGTGAGTGTGCGCTAGCTCATAGTCAAGCCTATGAGTTTGTTCGTAAGCTCGCCTAATTCATGCATGTGTGAACCAGGTTCAAAGAAATACTATGCATTCAACCCTATCCAAAAAAGAAAGTAAAGTCAAATGAACGGTGCATGATACATATGTATGTGAAGGTAAAAGACCCGTATACTATTGATCATGTTTGTTGAGGAGGTCAGGAAAATGGAGTCATTAACAGATAATTTTTTGCAATATGGTTATGTTCCAGCTTTTCGACTCAGCTGTTCATGATAGTTTTAAAATTAGAATAAAATTTTAGATATTTTTCATTTGATCGTCGTCACGACATTCATGTAGTAATAATTCTATTTTAAACGAAAAAAAAAGGGTTTACCATTAATATTTGGCTACTAAACTATGCTGGTAATAAAGTTATTTTAAACTACTGTGAACGAAAATATTATTTCTTAAACCATCTTAAAATAATTGAAAATAAGAAAGGGAGAAAATAAATGAAATGAAAAAGGGAAAAAAAAGGAAAAGAAATTAAAAGAGGGGACGGAGTTTTCCGGCTGAAAGAAGGTTCAATGGGTTCTCAACCTCTCCCTAACTGCGTTTTAAAAATCTTGAGCGGAAGCCCAAAAGGAAAAACCTGAAAGAAGACAATATTTGCTAACGGTGGGATTGAGTTGTTACAAATGGTATTAAAGCTGGCGCACCGGGCTTGGACTATTATAAATGATATTAGAGCATCACACCGGATGGTGTGCCTTGTGTTTGTTTAGTGCTTGTTTATTATGTTATTGTTGTGATGTGACAATGTTATGCTATTGAACTCGATATGTTAGGTTATATTGTAATGATGAGATAACTATGTTATGAAATATCAGGTTGACATGTTATGTCATATGAAATTATGTGTGACAAAGAAATTATATTGTATTATAGAAACTGATATACCAAGTTATACACTGCACTACTAGATGACATAAAATGATTAAGTTATATATGAAATGAACAATGTTATAGCTTGCATCATAGATACATACCATGATTTTAAATTTTGTTATGTTTTATAGGACGCTGCACTCTGATGTTATGTTATATTATTATATACACCATAATATTATGCGCACTCCCTTCCCTCCGTGGTATATCGGCAACGTGAGTGTATGCTAATCGAAGGCTAAGTTTAGGAGATACATATATGAACTCGTCGGGAGTCCATGTGTACGTACGCAGGTAGAGAAGTACTACACATCCAATTCTGTTTTAATTGAAAGTTGAGACCAATGTCATGTTGTGATGTTTTATGAGGACAGGTCCCAAACATGACCGCATTTAATTGCATTTCCTGACCCCATTAAATATTTCTTAAAATACTCCAATGCTACTCTTATTTTTTTAGCTAAAGATAAAGTACCCGTACATGGAGGACGAAGTAAAGAGCCTATTTTTTTTTTTTTTTTACACTATTTAAAAACACAAGTTCATACATGTATATACTACTAATATTTTAAAGTAGGGTTTATACAGACCAATTTCAACACAAAATAAGAAGCATACTCAAAAGAACAACTCAAAATAGGTTAAGTTAAAGACGAAAGTTAGTCCATGACCCTCACTCCAAAGTCCGCTCCCATCCATGACCAACTCTTAGTTACCTGAAAAAAAATGATAAACATGGAGTGAGTATAAACTCAGTAAGTAGCATACTTGTAGGCTCTGAATCACGACCTTAAGCTAGGATATTATTTCTTATTATGTTTTCAGGGGCTTGGCACTTAGAGCTCATCTTGTTGTAAGTCATGTACCGTTCCTGAAAACATTTCCCTAAAGTACCCCTTGATTCTCTCCCCATAAACACATGAGTGGTGTCATCATGATCGTGTCATCCTACTGGAGAATCGTGGTACAGGGTATCTCATTTAGATGAGGAAAAGAGGAGGCCCATCATAACGTTCTGCTTATGGTACATAACGCAAGGCATCCCACCTAAAAACGAATAGGGGCCTCGTAGTACACCTCGTGATGAGAGATATTGGTTACTTATGGGTATGACTTCTAGCAACTTACTTATCATGTCATTCAAATAATCTTAGATACATACTTGGCACATAGATTGATGATGAACCTAGATTTATACATAATATCATAGGTCAGGCTTAGGATCGGAGGGTTTTAATTTAGGTAAACACTAAAAGGCAATCTATCGTGATCTCATGAGCGTGACAAACCTACTAACACCATGATAACATCATTATAGGATCGTGAGAAGAGTTTCATGTTGCATGGGTACCTCAACAGTCGTAAAATGAAGTAAATTCACATGAAAGGTATTGTGGTCATTTTACACCGTATCTTGGTTTTGCTATTTAATCATGTCCAATGACCATCAAATTTTACAATTTCAACATGCCATACAAAATTAAAAATTCATAGGCATTAGGGTGTGTTTAGTGGGTCATATTAACGTTACTTAAATTTCGAGCAACTTGGTCGGTTTAGGGCCTTAACTCACGGTTCTAGGTGTTTTTCTTTCATAGTTCCTTAATTCATACTTAGTCTAATTCCTTAATTTATACTTAAGGAAAAGTTCGAGATACTAGCTTATGACATGTGCGAAACCACGAGCATATGTCATCATACAACACAAAGTTATAACCAAATGATGGTAGGATCACTTACTTGGTTGGCCTTAGCCGGCGTTTTCCCTATTCGAGTACGTTCGCTCCCGTTCCTCAAAATTGCTCCAAATTATCGTCGATTGTCATTTTCTATTAGGATATCCATCCCGTTTCATGAGTAACTTAAGACTTCTTAACTCAATTGAGAAATTTACCTTATACCGACCTTATTTGCCTTAAAGAAGTTTAAATTCAGCTTCAGAATAGTCGGGCGGTGTGAATTGGCTAATTTTCCCTTTACCAAACCAAAGAAGCGAGTTTTAAGTTGCGGAGCCGAGCCATTTAAGCTGACTGCGCCAATGAGGTGTTTTGCTGCAGGCGTGACATATGGCGCAATCAGAGACCGACGCATGTGCAGATAGCTTCGTGTCAAGGCGCTGGTCGTTGCGTAGACGCGGGTCGTTGGGCCTCTACAGGTTGCTTGGGCTGAAGGCACGGTTGGGCCGAGGTGATGGATTGGGCCTCGGGTGTGGCTGCAGGTGATTGGTTTAGGCCGAGGCGTATAGGTTGGGCTTTGGGTTCTCGGGCTGAGTTTGTAGATCGGGCCGAAGACAGCTAGTAATGGGTTATTCGATCCGGATCCGATCCGATGTCCACGGACTTTGTCTTCCTTACCCGGTTCACGCGAAAATTCCGATTGATTTTCTCTCTCCTCTGAAACGATACTCCGATGTCCGTTTTTTGTCATTTTTCCTTCGGTTCTTCTCTGCTGACCCTTCCTCACCTCCCACGTTGTATTATGGATGGTAAACACATATAACACGCAGATCTATGAGAATCCAAACAATTCTGAAACCCAATCTCGATCCCGATGAAAAGGGATATTGTTAAGGCGTGGAAACTTACTCCTGTGTACGTGCAGTCGTCGATAGACTCTTTCGTCACGTGCAGTCGTCGATGGACTCTTTCGTCGCATGGGATGGTTGTTTTGACGTCAGATCTGTGGGATTTGTCTCGCCGGAGGAGCTTTCAGATTTCTCTCTCCCTCTCTTTTCCTCTCTCTATTTTTCCTTGTACGTACGTTTTGGAGCTTGTGGCTAACGAGTGTGTGGTGTTGTTGGCAAGTCGTGTGGATTAGGGGAGTGTGTCCAAGAGGGGTACGAGAATTCCGGCCCCTCACTGAAATTCTCGCACCTTTTCCGGTGATCGATTTTTTTTCTTTTTTTTTTTTAACGGGTCTTACACATATAACAAAAACTCTTAGAATTAATAGAATGGCATGTTTAATTTATCCAAGTTAAAATTAATCATAAACATATTTGCTTAATTTTTAGGCTCTTAAAAGCACTTAAAAATGGTTGAGTAAGTGTTGAACTTGGATTACGATCTTAAAAGCACTTAAAAATAGCACTTAAAAATGGTTGTGTAAGTGTTGAACTTGGATTACGATCTTAAAAGCACTTAAAAATGGTTGTGTAAGTGTTGAACTTGGATTACGATCTTAAAAGCACTTAAAAATAGTTGAGTAAGTGTTGAACTTGGATTACGATTTTAAGTATGGATTAGGATAAGTTACAAGTATATGCTGCGTACCGAACTCAAAAGAGTGAGAAGTGAACGCAAACAGGTAAAAATAGTTGACTTGAACAACTAGTGGATGCACGGGTGCACACATATTTCATTGGGTTGAAACATTTTGGGTTACCCATCTCTCACTATTGTATTCCATCCATTTCCAATTTAGCTTGCTTTTACTTAACATGTTTGCGAAATCAAGCTTTCATGCATGCAGACTGTATAATAGAGAGCTTGCTAAAAAGGAGTCTACATGCAAATCTAACCCAGAAATAGGCTCCAATTGTTGAGAAAATATGAGATAATTCTTCATCATCCTTTCCTTAAGAAACCAAATAGACTAAAAAAACAAACATAATGACAATCCCAACCTTCGTTAAGTCACTCACTTCTAGATTCTACAGCTTTTCTCATTCAATTTACAAACATCATTTCTCCACAACACAACATTTTATTTTCACAGTAAAATGTACAGAGAGATATGAATCCTATGTACCTTGGATTTTGTTTTCAAGGTTGGTGATTGTCTCTCCGAACCTCGGGCAACGATGGAGAGGAAGGAGCACTGGCTTTGCTCGGCAACGGAGTGTTCCTTCTCGACTGCCGTTTTGTTGCTACCAACACACTCTCCGTTTCAAATTCTTCAATCGACGACGCTGCTTCATCCTCTTCTTCGCTTTCCTTGAAAACTGGATGGGCATATGCATTTTGCAAGTACCCTTTCAAGTTCAGGTTTGGTTCCCTTGCACGTTCCAGAGTGTCCTTCATCATTGCTTCCTATATTCACAAAACATTATAGAACTTTTAGCTTTTTCCTTTTTTATGGTAAGAAACTGTAAACAAATTACAACATAAATATTATGGATATATCTTCTCTAAATTTGAAGATCAAGATCTGTTCTAAAGAGCTAGGATTACATGTTAGGATCGCATATATAACAACGCACACACTCGATCTAGATGAACACAAAAAATAGGGGAGAGAATGCAAAAGGAATATTGGCTAATTCAGTAATGCAGGGACGAATATTGGCTAAAAGTTTATATCGATGACTTCAGTTATGTACACTAAAAGAATACAAATGAGAAAAGTACATCTTCGAATCACTACCTGATAGGGGTATATATAGTTTCAGTTTACTTGTATATTTATTATATATAAATATAGACCATTTTTCATATATAGTTTTACTATCTATAACAATTGAATAAGCTAAATAGGTAGCAGGCTACATATCCCGACACTATTCCACATACCCGGACACTATTCCGTATATAGTGTTACTATCTATAATAATTGTATCTATAACAATTGAATAAGCTATAAATAGGCAACCGACTACATATCCCGACACTAAAAAGTAGAACAAGTGAATATTCTTATCTTACATTAGGGATTCACTTTATCTAAATCTAGGTAACTTAAACCTCTTTCACCAAGTTAGATATCAGATAATAATATTATTGTGTGTCATGAGAGCCTACTCTTGCAAAATGAAAATTTGCTTTCATCAATTTGAAGATAAAAGACAAAATTCAACTTCCCCTGTTGCTATTTCTAAGCCAGAAACTATTTTATATCGGTAAATTTCAACAAACCTGTATGGGATATCGGATAAATGCCGATTCATAACGACCTTTGCAGTAGAGATGGAACGATATGGTGATTACTGGAAGTGCAATCAGAAATGGGGTTGATTGGGCAGCTTTCTTTGTACTTAGTAGTCCCATTAGAATCACCTGTGAGAAAATCAAAGCATAAATGATGCGCCCATGGACATCAGGCCAGAATGCTGCAGCGCTCTCATATTCCTGGTTGTAAACATTTATGATCTGCAATTTTTTACAAGGGTACATTTATGAGTACACAAAATATAAAGAAAGAAACATTAAAAACTCATATTCAGCTTCTTAAGCTCATAAGAATATTACCTGATGACGGAATACAACAAAGCCCAGGGCAAAGAAGACTATTATGAAAGGAAGCAGAAGAGGCGTCACTGTTGCATAGACGAGACCTAATAGAAAATATAGCTGTATTCGAGGTTCTCCTGTGTTGAAACCAAGACTTCCTGGATCCATTGCCTCTTCCCTATCCTTTTCAGTCTTCACTAAGAAAAAGTTCTTTAAGTGGAACATTATTAGGGGCTTCAACATCAAAATCTCCCCGGCAATGCCGGCCCATCCATCCACCATGATATAAGTAATGAAGAAAGTTGCTTTCATAGGTATCGCCACACCAATTGTCTTGGGAATTCTACAGAAGAATATAAGGGAAGGTTTTAAAGGAAGAACATTAATTCAGAATTTTATGCTCATCGAAATAGTTTTAGCTGAAAAGTTAGAGATGATACGACATGTCACAACCTAACTAAACCCTAAACCCTTAAGACTGGTCGTGAGCCAGGGTGCTAGGAAGCTCATAAATACTTTTAACATATTAGGATACAAAAAAACACAATTAAGCACAAAAAACAACAGAAATAGACAAACAACGGCTAGAGTGTGATCAATTTATGAGAGTAACTTACTGATCTGCAGACTGCTTAATAAAAGAGCTGAGCTGTTCAAAAGCAGCTCCTGCAATTACACTGCCAAGGAATACATTCACAAAATTGAAAATGTAGTAACGAGCAGCTGCTCTCCTTTCTAGAGATGACAGAGATGTAAATCCCTCAAACTTAGCCATTATCATTAATATTGTAGGCAGAAAAATGAGAAAAATTTTCAACACAATTCCCGGAAGAAAACCTTGGACGAATGACTTAACAAAGTCCCTGCAAAAAAAGGGTAAATTAATAAATTGAATATAATTTTTAATTTACATTAATTAAAAAACAAATGCAGGACTTGAACATACCTTTCAATAATGGGTTTTAGGAATGGTGCTATCTTCTCAATTCCCTCAATGCTCGCAAGAGATTGTACAAATGATATAGGAATCATGAAGAAGAAAGTAAGAAAGAAGAATGCAACGCCCATTAGTAGCTTTCTAACAGTAAGTGAAACATATGGAATTGCAAGATTTTCCCAGTATACATCTCGTGGCTCTGGAGCCCATTCTGTCAACCAAATAGTTGGATTTCTAGATTGCTGAGTTTGTGCACAAACAGCTGCACCCCAACGGGACTTAAATGAAACAAATGCTGCTGGCATTACAGATTTGGGATCATTGGCAATCCTTTTTCTTTCTGCTGTAATCTGCACAGTACACATAAAGTATCGGTTATTGTTAGGAATCACGAACCTCCACAATGGTATAATATTGTCCACTTTGAGCATAAGCTCTCATGGCTTTGCTTTGAGCTTCCCCAAAAGGCCTCATACCAATGAATATGTATTCCTTACCTTATAAACCCCATGATCATTCCCTAAATTAGCCAATGTGGGACTCCCTCCCAACAATCCTCAATATTTATCACAATAGTATATATTAAGTATGCAAAAATTTCAAGGTAGAATCTGGACGAGAATTACGTACTTCTGTGGACAGCTTCTCAATCTCTTCTGTCTGAAAATCAATTGCGTCCACTTTTTTTCCCCAGAGTCCAAGAAAACCAGTCTAGTAGGCAATACAAATTTCAGTATATTTTTTTTACATAAAGAAAATGAACATAGGATGGGAAAGATGCTTCAAGTAATATGCCACTTAAATAGTTACCTTCTTGAGAGGCCTGGCTGTAGAATCTCTTGTGTATTTGAGTTGGTAAAAGTCAAGCCAGTTCTGCACTTTCTTCTTCTTCTTGACAAGTTTGGATAGCTTGTTTGCATCATATACCACCTGCATATATTTTCTTCCAATCAGAAGACGATTTAAACGCGTTCATTTTTTAAAATTTGAGCCTTTAGGTAATTCCAGAACAGTATAAATACATTTTTAAACATTATCATTTAAAACTATAAGAAAAAATGTTTGGATGTTGGATTCCATGATACACAGATTACCTTTTGGATGTCTGCCCCAATAATTCAAAATATTTCCATTTTCTTTTTCATCTTTTAGATTTGAGTGTCTTTAAAAGAGAGAGAGAAGAAAAAGAAAGATACCACTAGTCTGAGTGAAACTCACTAACCTGATGAGTGAGATAGTTATCTGGATGATTCACTAAGAAAAAGTGCTCAACAAGCTCACTAACTGATTCATCCGGATCTGGTGGGACGTTTCTTACAAGGACCTGCCAAAAATAAGATAAACGAGTCAAGTTCACATACGAGCATGACATTAGTGATTAAAGGTACACAAGTCACTTATCGAAAGTACACGTCACTATAACCTCACCGTATACTGATCTGGACGGCGTTTTTCTGATGCAAGAAATTGTAGTCTCAGAAAAGCAACCTTTGCATACTCCTTCATCAGTACGTAGCATGTCCAGAAGGTAAATGCATAAGCCATCACTAGATGACTCCAAAACCTACATTTTAGAACAACAAATAAAAATGAAATAATGCTCAACATTAGAGAAAGAACAGGATCAAAATTGGCAACCATTATTGGAAAGAGTCAAATAACAATGCAGTATTCTTTTCTTTTCTTTTTCTTTTTTTGAGAAAATTCAAAGGATTTTTAAGTTCCTATAGATATATACTATGAGAAAAAACAAGCTTTCACTCAGAAACATAAAAGATTGTATAAGGACATTACAGAATGTATAACCAACATGATGAGCATAAACTATCAAATGTCAAATGAATTCATATGTCAAATGAATTCTAGATGACTCCAAAACCTACATTTTAGAACAACAAATAAAAATGAAATAATGCTCAACATTAGAGAAAGAACAGGATCAAAATTGGCAACCATTATTGGAAAGAGTCAAATAACAGTGCAGTATTCTTTTCTTTTCTTTTTCTTTTTTTGAGAAAATTCAAAGGATTTTTAAGTTCCTATAGATATATACTATGAGAAAAAACAAGCTTTCACTCAGAAACATAAAAGATTGTATAAGGACATTACAGAATGTATAACCAACATGATGAGCATATACTATCAAATGTCAAATGAATTCATATGGGTGTGCAAAACCACAGAACAAGCATCTATGGTCCACATAAGCTAATTAAGAAAAAGTTCAATTATAGCTCATGAAAGAAAGAAGCCAAAACCTTTGTGATCTAGCAGGGATGTTCGATATTGAAAGCTTATCAATATCACTAGCAGTCACATTTGCCGTCACTTGAGCAATAGACACATTATTATCAGTATAGTTAACTGGCACCAGTACAGCCCATGCAAGGAATGCTATAGGGACAAAGATCTTAAGCCTGCAATGAAGGTAATGAAACATATGATAAATATTACATCAACATTTCTAAGGAACTTACGACTAATAAATTTAAAAAAAAAAATGTAAGGGTAGATATCGAACAAAATTAACAATTGAGATTACAGTCTTGAAAATCTAACAAAAGATCATGGTATATGATAATTAAAATAAAAGGGATAACATAAAGTTCATGGCATACCCTATCAAGTATATCCTCAAGTAAACAGCAGAATCCAATCCTGCATGGTCAATGAGCTCAGGTTCAGGCATTCTGATGGCTTCGGGCATCCAATTCAAGAACTTTAAATATGACCTGAAGTCCAAGTTGACAAACCTACGAACAAAGGCACCTGCGTGTGTTGGACTGCTCCTTATACCCTTCAAATACCACTTTGAAAAGTACACCCTATCATTGAAAGGCTGGAGCCTTAAAACGGCAAAAACCAAAAGGAATATGACTGCGCTGAGAATATTGATAGCTGCAGAAACCCCAATATCTTGCAAAGTAGCCATTTCTTATAATAGCTCCTCCGCAAGCGAATTTATCTTCCTGAAATAGAAATTGAAGCAGATTCCATCACCCAACTCATGGAAATAAATCGTCTGCCAAGTTTCATCTATACTAAAAGCAAATCGAACATCCAGCTTTTTCACCTAACCCATTAGCTAAATGAAATCGTCATCTAAAGTAAAAATTAAACAAGAAGTTAAAAATCTCGAAAATTGGAAAAGAAACCATCAATGATTTGAATAAACGACACGGAAATTCAACTAAATGAGTTCACATTAACTACGGGTGAAGTAATTAAACGCTCCTGGCGGCCCCAATTCCATAATCAGTAAATTATTAGGTGGAATGAAAGGAAACAAAAGTAGGATGCAATTTCACCCTATGATTACACAGAAATAGCAACAAATTTGACTGCCTTGGACTCATTCAATCTCACCAAACTCACTCAAAAGAGTACATAAAACAGAAACAAAAACGAGAAAAATAGAACTCCTTACTCGTAATTTTTCCCCAATCCCGACCCTCCACAGTCTCCAGAACGCCAAAATCCAGTAGAACCAGAATTAAGGAAGAAGAAGATGAAGAAGATCGCCTTCGGATTGCGTCAAAGATCAACCAACTTGCTATCCAACGTACAAGGAATTGCGTCTTGAAGTAACAAGTTAGCACGTGAAACCTCCCACCAAAACAGCAGAATATCTCACTCTGTAAAGAAACAGAAACAGAAACGAAAACGAAAACCAAAAAGCGAAGCCATAGTCAGATTCAAGGAAAGCAAAACAAACACAGAGAGAGTTAGAGAGAGAGAGAGAGAGAGAGAGAGAGAGAGAGAGGAAACCTTGTGGAGAGAGTGAAATGAGATCCATGGGGAGCGAGTGTGAGGCAGATATTATGGTGGGGGGGATTTTGTGAAAGTGATTATCAACTGTTGAAGTCTAATTAGTGTTGTTAATTATTTTCTTAATTTTAATTAACCGGAAACTGGAAGAATCGGGAAACGGACTTTTCGTTGTCGGCAAATTTATAACGGCTATTTTTCCGTCTTTAATTCTTCTGTCTATTTCACTTTTAGAATGTAAAATTATTTATTTCCTGTTTTTTTTTTCAAATCATTATTAAAATAATGACTAAATTAATAAATAAAAAATATTATTAAAAGCGAATATTTTTTAAACAAAATATTAACCATAATTTATAAATAGTAATTGTGTTATTTCAATTATTTTTATATTGATATTAGATTTATAATTTATTATAAGATAATTATTTAAATATTTATATCTAATTTTGTTTAATAAAAATTATTTGATTAAAAAATTAATTAATTTCAGAGTAAAATAAATGAAAAGATTAAATTAGAAATTGAATTTAATAAGTTAAAATTGAGGAATAAGAAAAATATTAATTAAAACACCCATCTTACTATCTTAGATTCCAATTGAATAAAAAAATAAATTAGATTTATTTTTCTAATTATTTATTTGTTTTGTTTTTTCAGAATCAAATGAAATAAACTTTAAACTCACGCGATAGATACGCGCATGAGTACACGGACAAATCATTTCAAAGGAGAGAGAAAATCTTAATTACGAATAAATAATAGTAGGTGGGCAGTGTGCAACACGCTCCTCTTTGCGATCCGCGTGGCAAGCGCGTTGGATAAGTGTGGGTGACAAGATTTGGACAGTTGTGGGCCAGTTGACCCACGCGCCCGAACCTTGTAGCTTATCAACGACAAAAACAATAATAAATAAAACTAATAAAAAAATCATTAGATAATGCCACCTTTACATCCTTGTTGACCGTTATGAAATAACAGCCCAATTATTCTCTGCCACGTGACATGCCTACCAACTGCTTAAAACGACTTGTGGTTTAATACTTGGAACGTCTGTCAAAGTTTTCGACTGGGTGATCTAATTTTTTCTTTATTTTCAAAAAAGTACTATTTTGATAATCTTATAATAGTGAACACAGAAATATTTATTTTGTTTTCATTAAATTAATTATTATTTTTTATTCTAAGAATCGAAACAATTTAATCTTTATAATAATAAAAAAATTATGGTCATTTTTTATTTTTATGATAAAAACTAAATTATTATAGATTTAAAAATATCTATTCTTACAAATTAAAGTTTGAATTATAAAAAGTTAGATAATAATAATAAAATCAAATTTATTTTTAAATATAATTATTATATTTATATTGAGATACTCCTTTAAACTTTTAAATATTCTAGTTTTGGCAATAAATTTTGCAATATAATATAATATTTTTTAGCTGCTAATTTAATATGTATCATTTAACATAAATAATTTTAAATTTTGACTATTTATAAAAAATATAATTATAGTTTTTTTTTTTGTTGAATAAAACAATTATTTCAAAGATTTTTTTATTTTTATTTTTATTTTTGAGAACTATAATTTAAATTAAAATTTTTGCATAAAACAAAATTGAAATGAAATCATAATAATGGTTTAAAGCTCTCCATCAATAGATTGGAGAGATGGAGACAATGGGGGAAGATAATGACATTTCCTATTCACAACACACATTTGTGTGTACTAATTCATGTCTTTGAAAAAATCTCCAAATGCTTTAAAGGTCACAATTTTATCAAATTATTGTAAAAACTTTATATGAATGGATTTTTTTTTATTTTTTTACGATACATTGGAAATGTCCATTCACCCCTATCTCAATGTAAAAGTACACGAGTCGGATTGAGTTGAGTTTGAAAAAAACTTTAGACCTAACTCAAAATTATCAATTCTTTCTATCCGGGTTATATGCCATCAAAGTCGTTGTTGCCTACTCGTTTTTAGCTTATAACAATATTTTTTTTAAAAAATGTTTTCAACGTAGTTCATCGCTCACGCTTTCTAAAACATTTATCTCAAACGTAAACTGAGGCTCGAGCATACGTCGATATTGTCTGCAAAATTTAAATTTCATACGGTTGACTTGTTTATTGGATTAGAACAAGTGACGCACAATCGTTGTCCCACTGCAACAAGAGTGCGATTGTGATAGGTGCCACCTGAAATTTCTGGTTGAGTGGGCGGGTAGCTTGAGCAACCCAAATAAAGTTCACAATCATACTCCACCATGGAGTTGTTTTTTTTATATTATTTAAAAAATCATACTTATCCATAATACATGTCGGATTAATATCTAAAATCGCATAAAGCTAAAAAAATCAAACATTCACGAACCACAATACATCATTAACAACGATTACGAATGTCAGGTATTTGAATCTTCATAATAATTTTAAAATTAGAGTGGATGATAAGCGCCAACAATGCTAGATTTTTGCAAAGCTAGGGTTCCTTCTAGTATCCTTACAAACTTTTACAAATAAAACTAACTTAATGAATTGATTCCAACCAAGAGTTGGTTAGAAGATGAATAGCTCTTAGATCGAACTTGGAATCTATGATGGTCACTCTTAGATTCTAAGACAAGTCACTCCAGAATTAGTTTGATCATGACTAATCCAATGAATCGATTTTAACATCAAACCTAAAGTAAGGTTTGAAAGAAACATAACACGCAAAGGGTTTCAAACACAAGGTTTTTGTTTCTTGTGAATGATTTGATTCATATCAGTAGAGTATGACTAATTGTAACTTTATTTTTTGGTTGGTCGGAACTAACTCGAATTTTCAAATTTCGAAAAATTCAACCCAACTCTAACCTTGATTAAAATTGGTCAAGTTTGAGTTGGGTAGTCCAGATTCTTTAGTCATATGAACACGGCTAATCAATGTCGATTTAAATTGATAATAAAAAAAATAAAAAAAATAACCCATTAGAACTAAAATAACCCTATATTATTAAAGAGAATTGTTTTTTTTGGCACAAAAATCAAAGCAATTATGTGTAAGCGAGCTTCAAACCTAAAAAGGAATAAAACTCATTAGAGATTTGATAAAAACGTGTGGCTTCTTTCTAAAGTCTCTCCTTTTCTTTCTTAAAAAGCAAATCTTTATGGCAAAGCCTTCATTGCCAACAAAGATTATAAAGAATGTGTATGAAATTGTTCCCCCCTTTTTTTAAAAAGTGAATGAAATTATTCTAAACTATTAAGAGATGTATTCCTTGAACTCTAAGGAATGGTTGGAATTAATAAGCCTTCCGCTCCTCTCCCTTGCTTTTCTTCTCATGGTTCGTGTCTTCACCTTAGGGATTTTACCCGTTCAACACCACCATCATCGATGCAAGAGTCGTACGTTCCGTGTCATGGTCCTACTTTTTCAACCATGCGGCCTCGTGATCTTGACACACTCATGACCAGTCTTGAGTGGAATCAAGTCCCATATATATTTTTCGTCCGATTTTGTGGCTTCATTGGACCTTAGGCGAGGTTTGTCTTTGTCAATCGAACATCGCTTGTGCGGAATCCAAGCTTGTTCGACCACACACATTGCCCGCGCGTGCATGTTCAATCGTCTGCGACACAACCGACTTGCCTCTACTCGGGGCCAAGGTCTTTCAGTGCAACATCGCATCTCATTCTTGCTTTGAAAACTCTTTTTCCAAAATCTCTTTGCCCCGTTTTCTAAAATCTTCTTTTCAAATTTGGGTCTGAGGCTTGAGTATACGTTACCCAACCGTAGGCAACGCGATCCGAAGTTGGCTTGACTCACTTAGTGCTGAGAGTGAGTGCCGCACAATTGTCAAATCCGCTGCCAAGAAAAGACGATTGTGACACTCTGCATTCATAGGCTAGGCTCGGTCGGTCCTGTTTAGTTCGACTAGTTCGATTTAATTCTCTTCAGTTTGTAGGTTTATTTTTATTGGAGCTAATTTTAGGTACGATTTCGAGACTTGACTAAAGTTTTTGTGAACGGTTAAAAGAAAGGAACTCGTCATTCGTATGTTACCTAAAGTTTTAGTGAGATAAGTAGTCTTAAGTACAAACATGTTTAAGTGTCTATTATATCAATTGTTGTTCCTTAATATTATGTTTATGTATGTATCTCTTAGTGTTATTGGTTATTCGGTTGGAGCTACTAAAGAGTCGCCAATTAATCTCTAGTAGTAAGAAGTCTAAATTAATTAGACCACATAAGTATATTAGTTAGTTAAAGTAACGACCGGGCACAAGATTACTCTTCCATTATGATTATATATATATACCTCTTCATGTTCTCAAGGTACCAATATAGCTACTAGGGGTCATCAACTAACCTTTAACAATGAAGAGTCTATTATGATAGGCCCGCATATGTATCTTAGTTGGTTAAGGCACAAGGTCGCCTCTCCTATCGTTATGATGTAATTAGGGTACTATGATGAGGCTATGGGAGGATTGCCAACTAATCTCTAGTAGTAAATAGTTATCTGATTGGCCACATTCGAATCATTTTTGGCTTGACAGAAACTTAACTTGTTGCACAACTAGATTAACGAAGCTTAGAAATATGACATTTATGTTCTAAGATAAGTTTGAATGGACATTAACGATCTAGTGAACATTAAGTAATAAAAACTCATGTCATCTTCAAGTAATTGTGACTCCTGCTATATTCACCCATACTATTTTTTTTTTCACGGGTACTTGAGTTTATATTGCCCGTGACAATGACATTTTTAACTAACGAGACTCTCATCCCCAAGGTAAATACCAATTTATTAAAAAAAAAAGGAAAAAGTCATAATGGCATGGTTTTGATAAAAAAAAAAAAAAACTTGGAATTTAAAAGATAAAAGTAAATTTATAAAAAACAATGTTGTGAAGAAGTTTACTATAAAATGGGACCACTTAATGAGATCCAAAATATACCGATGACAACTCCTAACACATAAAATTGACACCGTGAGACGACCCTCTTATGTTACCATGCATTTCCTATACGCTTAACCACCTTGACCAGTAGTCAGGAGTCTCCTAGAAAAGAAAAGTAAAATCTGGTGAGTATAAATATACTAAGTAAGCAACATATTTGTAGGCCCTAATCGCATCCTTGACTTAGGAAGTTACCACAGGTTCTTCTTTAGGCTCTAGGAAGTTCGAGTTTAGGGTCTATAGCTATCTGAGCTTTTGAAGAAGTCTCAAAGTTTCGAGTAGTTTTCTTGCTCGTCACAAACCCAATCGAAATCTATAAGTTATTCACTCTTTCTGGTATCACGGATTTACTAGACAACACATCTAAGCTTTGGGGTGAACCAACTTTTCTATTTCTTAGACTTAGTTAGCTTATTTTTCCAAGGAAAGTGAATCATTGGTACATAAATCTAGAGGCACAACCTCGTCATAATCATATTATAGGACAATATGACATCATCTCTATGAACATCTTTGTGTAAGTTTAACTAGCGACCCTTCCACGAGAACCATAAAATCAAAAAGTTTTGAGGAGCAACCTCGTATACCTGCTGGCTACTGAGTCTACCTGTGTAGTTACCTATCCCCTCTCAAAATGGATTTACGAAGCCATGACCCTATTCAGGAAACCTTGACCCGTTTCCACACACGATAGGGTCACCTATGTCGCCTCAACGCGCTATCCTATATGACACTACTAATGTGGTACTAGAAAAAACAGGAAGCGGTCTAGATTTGGTGGATACCATTCACAACTATGATAGGTATGGTAAGCTTTATTAGTCTTTTCTAGGTGTTGTGGAGGTTAACTAGATTCTCAGGACGTCTAGGCAGTTTAAATCATAGGCTCTCATTTCTTGGACTCTCTAGATTGGCTCCTCAGGGTTGATCTTGTTCTAGGAGCACTAAGGTAGACCTCTAATGATTGCTCATGATCCTGAGGTGTTTGGTCTATTAGAAGTATCGTGACCTAGGTCATAGTAAAATTGTCCCAACTAGAGCACATTATTCTTAACTCAATACATTCATACATGCTTAAATAAAGAGATGATTGAGTATAGTTCTCATTTTCCATTAGAATATCTAGTGTAGCAAAATTCATCTTTTATAGCCGTTCATAAATCTCCTTCTAGGACATTTCAGACATTCGCAGATATCATGCATAAAATGCTTATCATTTTAGTTCATTTCAATGTCCTAAACATGGATCTTCTAGCTATATAAGGCAATTCATGCTCGCATGTTAGAATATCCTAATGTTCATTACCAGTAATGTTCAAAGGAATCCAAATGACTATTTACTTGGTCGTGCATGCTTTTAGCCTCTCTTATTCATACTCGCTCAACGCTTCAAGTCTCTAGTCATAGTTCAAGTCAAATTAGGCTTAGCATCAAAATTGGATTGAAAAACAATCAAACAGAGGTTGAACGGGCAAGAAAAGTACCTACCACACACTTTCACGTGCCGCACGCACGACTAGAGGACAATACGTCCTCGGTTAGAATCCTAGCCAATGTAGGTTGTCCTAATTTTCTCTTGGATTATCTTCGCACCCTGATTGCACTTCAACACCCGCTTGGAGCAACTTCGATGGATTTTTTAGGCATTTTATAATAGCGTGATGCACGTCCTATTTAGGCGTGCATTTGATCCCTCCTAGACGCAACTGTCGATTGACTCCAGCGATTTACCTTGAGGCGAACTGTGTCCTTCCCCACGCGAGCACACCTTGGAACCTCAGCCACGACATCTGTCATTTGAATTTCATATGAATCTCAAAATTCCACATTCAACTCTTAAACCTCAAATGAAAAACGATCTTTCAAGCAACTTCTCAAAGCAAAATAAATAACTTTCAAAAGTAAACAATCACTTAAACGCCCGAATCTAAACAAAGTCGGTAATTTTGAATCCATAAAATTCACCTTTGGTTCTTCCTGATTCGTGACAGTTTTTCAGTGATTCAAATGCCTAGATATACATAAAATCACATTGTGAGAAACTTGAAAAATAAAGGAACAGTTAGAAAGGTTCGTACCTTCATAACCCGTGTTAATTTGATAGTATTTCGGTAGAAGTATCAGTATTATTTTGTTTTTTGTTTTTTGTTTTAATATTAAAAGAGAGTTGACCTAGATCTAAACTTTGGAAGGGCATAGTTGAAGACTTGGTTCAAAACCAACCCAACAAATAATGAACACGTTTAAACTTTAAAAAGAATGCAAAGAAACATTGAACCAAATTGGTGGGAAGATCCACAATTTATGGACATGTATTTTAACATTGAATATAATATAAAATCTTGAAATAGTTGACCTAAAACTTTCATAAATTATATACAATGCATTAATTTCACCAAATTAAATATATTATAGTTTCATCTACATTTTTATACCATATATTAAGATTATTCAAATGCACACTTTATTTATATAAAAATATCCGAACAAATATAAAGAAATTATGGAAAAAAAAAAAAACAAAGAGTCTTATAAAGGAACATTTTTTTTGGATTTTTTCCCTTTTTAATTAATTAATTTATTATTTGTTGAAAAAAAAAAGTCCATATTTAATGATGTCATAATTCACACTTAAGGAGTGTTAAAATAATTTAATACTTCAAAAATTATATAATTCATTGCCAACAATGAGAGTTAGATTGGATTAAATTGAGTGCAAGTAAATTAAGGTTTAATAAATTAAATGGATTGGATTTTGTGTTGGATGAAAGTCCCACATCGCTAATTTAGGGAATGATCATGAGTTTATAATCAAGAAATACTATCTCCATTGGTAATGATGCCTTTTGCGAAGTCTAAAGCAAAGCCATGAGAGCTTATACTCAAAGTGGACAATATCGTACCATTGTGGAGAGTCGTGTTCATCTAACATGGTATCAGAGTCATGCCCGGTGTACTTTGTTCGAAGACTCCTAAAGGAAAAAAAAAGGAGTCGAGCCTCGATTAAGGGGAGGCATACTTTGTTCGAGGGGATTTATAATCAAGGAATACTATCTTCACTTTATGTTTAAAGTAGACAATATCATACCATTATGGAGAGTCGTGTTCATCTAACGGTTTGAACTAAATGCAATTTTAGCAACTTATAATTAATTATTAGAAAAAAGATTTTTTTTCTTATGAAATTATTGGCGTTTTTGATATAATAGCTTCCAATAGTTTAGTTTGGAATTAAATGTAACAAATATAAAGTCGCAATTTGTTAAAATATATCAAATTATGCATACGTATGTCTAATATTTTGTTTTTATTTCTTTTTAATTATGAATTCAAATATTTTAGGTTAGACCGATCGAGTCTATTAAGACTTGTTTACACTAGTTGAGACACATTCAATTCAATCTACGTGAATCCTATAATTTTAATGTAATAGTCCAAAAGGAAACCTTAACTGCCGGCTTGATGGCTATAAAAGTCAAGCGAGAGCTTGTCTCTGTTGTGCCGTAATGCCACAACTTTCAATACTCTGATACTACTTGTTGTACCCTAATGCCACAACCAAAATTTTCTGATACCCAATTGTTGTAGAGGAATGCCACGACAAAAAATGCTATGATACCTAATTGTTGTAGTAGAAACAGAAGCAAGATCGATCACACTCATATACCCACAAACAAACAATAGACAAAGAGACACAAAGATTTACGTGGTTCGGAGAGAAGAAATTCTCCTACAACCACGGGTAGTAACTAATCACTATAACTAAAGTGTATCTCTCACACTCTCACACTACAAAGTTTCTCTTACAACGTTCCTCCCAATTGCCTTTAGGCAAATACAAAATGACAATGGCTTCACACCTCAAAATAATACTAGACAAACCTTTATGTAAGCATAGCAATACTAATTCTCATACATGAACCAAATAAATAAGAATATGCAACAAAATGATTATGAACTAAATGATAGTTATGAATCAACATAGATGAGAATATGAACCAAAAGGGTTATCAAGGGTTATCAACTAAATGAGAGTTAATAACTAAAATAATAAATGAGAATATGAACCAAAAAGAGTTATGAACTAAATGAGAGTTATGACAATACATCTTCGTGACAACCGTCTCTGCTTAAAAAAGCAGTTGCACCTCACATTTTGTGTCACTAGCTTCTTAGCTTGTTTTTCTCCTTCATGTTGTGGATATGCATAGTCCCTCTCCATGTCATACAACTCACGACAGACGCTAAAGCTTTGTTCGTTTTCGATCTTCGCCAATGTTCATCTCCATTTTTGTCCTTGTTGATTGTCCACTTAGTTATCGTTCTTCAATGTGGTTACTGGTTTTCGTTTGATCGTGGATCAACGCTTTCCCTCATCGTAATCACACGTCATACTGCCGATCGTCTCTCGATGCACAACCTCATGTCTTCGGTCGTCTCCATCTCTCTCTCTCGTACTCTCCTTCAATTAGGTTTCATTGTGTCGTATGGGAATCCTCATAGTAGAATTAGGGTTTTAGTGTGCATTAGTGCACTTGGATCCATGCAGGGTTCGAGTCTCCATTGTTGTTTAGGTCAAACATGGTTGCCAACAAAGACGTTGCGAGACACCCATGCATCAAGTGGTGAGTTTCGACGAGGTTCCATGTTCTTCTTCAAACACAACCATAGTTTTCCGTTCAAATATGCTTCCTTCAATCTCTCCAATTGCGATTTATGGTTTCTCTTCTTTGGCTGCTATTCTAGCACCTAATATATGTGGGCTTTTTCTTTTGGATCTTGGATTAGTTGGTTTGGTTCAACTCTGGTCCAATATTTTCGGGTTCAGTTTGATTTGGTTTGATTTGGTTGGATTTTTCATTGATTAAGCTATTTTCTACTTGTTTGGGTCTAATTTAGTGGGTTTTTCTCTAGTTTCTAGTTTGATTTGGCCGGTTCTTCAACCGGGCCGGTTGATTTTTTTCTTTGATTCATGATTGATTTTGTATGTTTTCGTTGGTTGTGTTTGATTTAGGACTATTTTGGACGTTTTGAGTAAGATTCATGTATGTTGGATTTGTTAGGTTTATGTTACCAACAAAAGGGAGAAACATACTTGTGAGGAGCTGTATTCTAGAGGTAAATGACTTTCTATTCGATGACTTTTGATAAGTTGACATGCATTCATATGTTTCTTTCATCCGATTTCGTGGTTTTGTCAGACCCTATGCGAGGTTTGTCCTTGTCAACCGAGCATAACTTGTGCAGAATCCAAGTTTGTTCGACCACACACGCCGCCTGTGCGTGAATTTTTAATCGTTTGCGACATAACCACTTGCCTCTACACTAGGCTAAGTCATTCGGCTCGACCTTGCCTCTACTTGGGCCCAAGATCTCTCAATGCAACATCGCATCTCATCTTGTCATCTTGGTTCCCAATCGACATGATCTATAGGTCTTGACACCATCCCAAGTCTCAAAGCGTTGTCAGCCATCGCAACTCACTCGGTAATGCCATCGAGAACGGGTCCACGTGTCACTCATCTCATCGAGACATCCCGAACATCCATCCATTCGGGTTCTATTGAGGCATTGGCTCTCCTGTGCCCATTTACGAATACTATACCGGATAGCTGGTGCATAATCCAACCTTAGATACGCGGGATGTGACATAATACTAGCACACCCGTGTTGCCTAGTACTGTCCTTGAAAAACACATTTTAAAGAAAGTCGTTCAAGACACTCGTCTTGGAACGCTCAGCCTCACTCTGACACATGCATGTGCCACAGGTAGCTCGCTTAGGCCACAAGGCCCAAGCGTGATGGAGAGCTGACACCATGCTCGCCTATAGTATATTTTGAGGCATTTTCGTTAAGAATGATGCTCTGATACCATGTTAAGAATGAGAAACAAAAGTGCGATTGTCTCACTTTTGTTTCTCATTCTTAACATGGTATCAGAGCATCATTCTTAACATGACATCAGAGTAGGAGAAGATAAAGAACAGAGGAAAAGTGACAGAGATCGAACGACAAATAATTGGGATCACCTTCCACTAGATATATCATCCTTTTAAGTCCACATCTCAAAAGTTATAATTTCTGGTCTCAACAACGATTGTCCCTGATTGAGCACGACAAATCATCAATATTTTTTCTCTCAACAATAAAATCAAGAACTTGATGTTTCGAGTAGTCCATACGCATGAACCTCTCAAGTGATTCAAGGGGAACATCAATCTTGGTGTTCTTAAATATCAAAATTTCCTAAATTTCAAATGTTAATTTAACCCATCCCTATTACATTTACCATTCTGATCAGCTAGGATATTAACTTGTTCCAATCAAATTAAATGGGATAAATTACCAATCATCGAGTAAATCATTTATGCATGAACCAAGAAGTGATCACCCACGATATTCACCTATTCCGATCAAATTAAATGGGACAAATTACCAATCTTGGAGTAAATCAATATACATGAACCAAGAAACAGCTCTTCGAGTTATGAGATACATCGAAGACGGTCTATTTCTGGATTTTGCATCTTTCTTGGAAATTCAATAATTTCTCATAAGTCTAAAAAAACAAATCAAGATCATTTGAGTTTTGCATCTTAGTGATAAATTCAATTATTTATCGGAAGTCTAAAAAGCAAACCAATGTTTCGGATTTTGCATCTTCTTTTTAAATTCATTTATTTATTGAAAGTCTAAAAAGCAAACTAATGTGTCCAGATTATCAGAAGTCGTATCAGAGCATCATTCTTAATATAGTATCAGAGCTTCTCATTCTCAACAATTTTCAATACTACTCAGGTGGACGTCATTTTGACGAATGGTGATGCCGTGCCGTGGAGCGTCCGTTCGATGTCAGATTGACACCAAATTTGGTGAACATTCATATTTCATATGAATGGACTTAACTTTAGAACCGCATGCCCAAATTTCCTCTGGAACCTCGACTTTCGAGGTTAAGGCCCAGGGCTCTACCCAACCCTTCAATCAGCCTATCTTTGGCACTCTTGTCTACTCGTTACCCTTATCTTGCTTATACATTGACTTCTCTTCAATGCCCACTCTATGTGTTGTGTTAAATGATGCATTGTCCTCCTCGGTCGCATCATGGCACTCGTCTAGGTCCTCGCGTGGTCGGATGAGTCCATTTGAGGGTCACCGCTTCTCCTATCGTAACGTGAGGGTCACAACCTACTATTTTTATAGTTAGGTTACAACATTCTCCCCAAGTTAAACTAGTCATCGTCCTCGTGGGGGCAAAACCACTCCTTGGATTGTGACACTAGGTACGTGGAGTAGATGCAGATCTCTTCTTCTCTACCCGATTGTTGGAAAACAATTTCCGCTCTCTTTTCTAAGGGTAGTCCACACAAAATCCGATCACCGTATGGTTCTAGTTACCTCATTCCCTCACCCATGACAACGGTGGTACCTGTATAACATCAAAATTGTGAACAAAACCCACATTTTTAATTCTCAAAACTCCAAACGGACAACACACATAGAGGAAAAATGGATGAGCTCAAACTTTATTTTCCGTTGTGTTCTCCCTTTGTAGCAGGTTATGCAGTAAAAAATGTTTCATTGTTAATCATATATTTAATAATTTAAAAATATGAATCGACACATGTTCAATAAAAAAAAAAAATATATATATATATATATATATTATGAAACCAACAATTGTCCCCATCTCTGCCCACAATTTTCTCATATGAGGGATTGCCATAAAGAAGAGGCCTTTTTATTTTGTTTTTTATGATTTATGATTTTCCATTGAAAAGTATTTTGGAAAATGGGAGTTTTGATTTATGAGTTTGTTGATAATTATAAATATGAATGGGTTGGTGCAATAATGCATTAACCACCACTACTATGCGGTAGGTAATTGCCTTATCGTTTATTATATATGGTTGTTAGGATCGCACAACAACACACGCAGTCGATCAAGATGAACACAAACAACATGATAGAGAAAATTCAAGGAGGGATATTGGCTGAGAATACAGAAAATGAAGAAAGTACCTTTTGTAAGCATGACTAATGAGTTAAGGGTTTCAATTTACTAAATATAACTTTAATAGATTTAACACCTCCCAACTTTAGTTACCACTTTACATACATAGTTATTCTCTTATTCGAAAGGAGAGGAAGAGTAAAGAAATAGTTTTTAACACTTTAGTTCTATTCTAGAGTCTTATTAATAAAAATTACAAAACGATTATGGAAGTAATCACCATGTTTGACTCTCGAAAAAGGGCTTGAGAATCTGTTAAAAGAAGATAAAATCTATCACAAAATTCAACAACTTATCTATTTAATCTCTCCTATCTCAACCTTCCTCATTATTGATGATTATCTAGTTGGATTCTATTTTTTGACAGCTAGATAGTTTAAACTCATTAACCCACATTTTAATGATACCAAAAACTCACTTAATTTTTAGCAACAAAACTAAAAAAAAAAATGTTCTCTATGAATCGATAATTTACTTATCACTTGCTATTTGTGATAATGTATACTTGTAATTATTCTTGTGAATGTTACACCATTTTACTATAGACCTTCACGAGTGATCAAGTTTTTGGCGCCGTTGACAGGGAGACTAATTTAGTTACTTTACTTGTAGATTATAGTACGTTGGAGGTAAAAAGAAACTATAGTAAGTTGAATTTTCTGCTATTAAATTTGCTGCTACAAAATTTGCTGCGGCTGAATTTGGTGTATGAACCCACCTATGGGTTTTGAATTTATTTTGGACCCTAAAATAGAAGAACCTTTAGGCAAAAGTTGAGAATGAAAAAACATAATAGATAGTAAGGAGACCATGGAGCCCAATCAAATAAAGAGTTTGAAAATCTAGCAGTAGTAGCTAATCATGAGAGAATCTCTACTGATGCTATTCATTTAGCAGATGATAGAGAAAGACAAACCAGAGCATATGCACACCCAGCTGTGGAAGAGGTAAATTCGTGTACTATTAGACTTGAAATGCAAGCAACTACTTTTGAGCTAAAGCTTGTGATGTTTCAAATGTTGCAAACCATTAGACAATTTCATGGACCACCCTCAGAAGATCCCCACCTATATCTAAAGTCTTTTTTTTTTTGAGTTAGTGACTCATTTTGATTTCAAGGAGTGGATATTAGACGTGATTAGACTCAGCTTATTCCCTTACTCTTTGCGGGATGGTGCTAAATCATGGTTGAATTTTTAAGCACCAAGAGCAATTTATTCTTGGAATAATCTAGTAGAGAAATTGTTGATCAACTATTTCTCACTAACTAGAAATGCACGATTAAGAAATGAAATTGTTGATTTTCAATGGTTTGAAGATGAAACACTAAGTGAGCTTCGAGGAGATGCTTAGAAAATGTTCTCATCATGGACTACTCCATTGTATCCAAATGGAGACTTTCTACAATGGACTCAATATTGCTACTAAACAAGTGGTTGATGCTTCTGCCAATTGATTTATTTTGTCAAAGATGTACAATGAAACTTATGAGATCCTAGAAAGAACAATATCTAACAATTGTCAATGAGCTGATGTGAGAAGCAATCTAGGAAAGAAGACGAAGTACTTGAAGTTGATGCTTTAATCTCTATCAACGCTCAATTAGCTTTGACAACTAATATTCTACGAACTTTAGCGTTGGGACAAGGCTCAATGACTAAAGAATGAGTCCAAACTATAGCTGTGTCAACCAGCTACTGAGTCTTGTGTATATTGTTGAGAAGAACACACTTTTGATCAATGTCCAAGTACTCCAGTTTCAATTTTTTATATGCGGAATCAAGGTAGTCGAGGCGACCAGAAAAAATATCCCATTCTCAAACACTTATAACCGCGGGTGGAGAAATCGTCCAAGCTTCTCATGGAAGGGACGAAGCTGATACAATCAACAAATACCACATAAAACAAACTACCCTCCAGGTTTTGGACTACAAAATCAAATGGTATATGGTCCTGAAGAAGCCAATACCCAAGGAAAAGAAACTAGACAAGCTCAACACATATCGGGAACATCTTTTGAGAGCCTAATGAAGGAAGACCAATTGGGTCAATTAGCAACTGAGTTACGAAATAGACCTCTTGGGATACTTGAAGCAGACGCCAAAACGCCAAAAAAGAGAGGACAAGGAACAATGTCAAGCAATAAAATTGAGAAGTGGGAAAGAAATACCCTACATAAGAGGTGAAATTAAAGAATACCGTAACAACCACTCCCAAGACACTGCTAATACATAACAGAGAAAGGAGATTAATGCTGGACAGAAGGAGCCGAGCAAAAATTATGTAAAAGCAAAACAATATCCTAAAACACAAGCCGCAGACAACCCTCAAGAAGAGGGTAGAACATACATGCAAGCACCTTTTTTTCCACAAAGAATAAAAAGAAGGAAAGATAAAGCCCACTTCGAGAAGTTCATGGATAGTCTAAAGGAAATTCATATAAACATACCACTTGTGGAGGCTTTGAAACAAATGTCAAGTTATGTGAAATTGTTGAAGGAAGTGTTTACTAATAGAAGGAAGTTGGAAGAATTCAAGGTAGTGGGATTAATTGAAGAGTGTAGTGAAGTTCTTAAAAATAAGATCCCGCTAAAGGAAAAAAGACTCAGGCTCGTTTACTATTCATGTATCCATTGGAGGAAAGGAGCTAGAGGCGTCTCAAAACCTTAATAAATGCATTCGAACTTCGAGATTTAAATGTTCTTACTGAAACTTGAGGCCTCTCGAAGCTCTGATTTTCGTCTCGAATGTTTGTCAAATTTGCAACATAAAATCTCTAGAGAATCAACTATAGGACAACGTATTAAAATTTCAAGTTCTAACTCTCAAGAAACTCCTAAATCTTGTGAAAATCGAAGTTAGAAACCTATAGAACATACCTTCGTTCTTTCTCGGTTTTTCTGGCGAAATTGAACCATTTGAACACCTAAACCTCTTCTCCTTGATTCAATGTTCACTTCTTGCGAAGACGGCTTGGCTGATTTCAATCTCTAATACCAACGAACTAATTTTCGTTATTTCTTCTTCTTCCTCTCTAGACCCTAAGACCCTTTTCTTTTTTTTTTCTTTTCTCTTTTGAAGGTCTGACCAAGGTCTCTCAGGCCCCAAAGATAGCAACGGGAGTAAAATTGATTTGGTAGCCGTTGACTTTGACCAAATTTTCTAATTTTTCTACCATTT
The DNA here is from genome assembly GCA_033971965.1 of Cucurbita ficifolia. Classification (NCBI taxonomy): domain Eukaryota; kingdom Viridiplantae; phylum Streptophyta; class Magnoliopsida; order Cucurbitales; family Cucurbitaceae; genus Cucurbita; species Cucurbita ficifolia. Next base: position 3,915,287 of record CM066979.1, read on the forward strand.
TTATTTTTATTTTTATTTTTCCTAGATCCTTGGAGGCATCCCTAGCATTTTTTTTCTTTCTCCACGTTTGTGAAATTAAATCTCTAAGGTTCTAAATAAAATCTCAAAAGTTTAGAATTTTGAAGAGAAAATTAGGGAAACTTAGGTACGTGCCCGTTGCAATGTAGGTGAATGAAATGGTAACGTACACAAAAATAAAAAAATAAAAAATCTCAGTTCAACTACGCGATACTACAATCTTGAACACTTGGTGAATTTTGTATTTTTTTAATTAATTAATGTGGTTGATAATTATATAAGGTGAATCATTTATCTGGTGTCAATTGAATACTTCCCTATTCTAGGAAATTATTGAATATTTTATCTTCACAATTTTTCGTATATTTTTATAGCATCCATTATAATTACTCAAAAATGATATAAGAAGTCTCAAACTTGTAATAACTTCAACCATCAAGATCTTAAAAAAAAAAAAACTTATAAAAAACATATTATAGTCTAGCTATAATTTTTACACGGACAAACAAAGTAGAGAGAAAGCTCAAACATATGCAAACAAACCACGGAATGGTAGCTAACACAATAACAAACATAAACCACAAATCCCCTCATCAAAGCACTAAGCCAATCATAATAAATTCATACTTTATCAATTCAAACAGTATGAGATCCATTTTCCAAATCTGAGCGGATTCCAAATTCTTCTTTTTCTTCTTCTCCATTCACAAACTGCTATTAACGTCTCCTGCGGCAGTCTTGGACTCCATGACCGAGTCATAAGAAGCATGTAATCCAATCAAGATATAGTAAATCAACAGAATCCCAGTCCAGATTCCAAACCTTTCAAATGAAGCTTTGTCGATGGAGCCAAGAAGAAAAAGGTTGATGGCGATCGACAGTGAAGGCAACCACGGGACGAGCGGCACACCCCACACGCGAGGCTTTTTGGCCTGTGGGACGCCGAGCCATAGGGCCAGAGTTGAGAGAAACCATATGGAATTGGACACCACCAAGCCGATCCAGCCGTCGCTTGAGCCCCAGTATATGGCAGTTGCTATTGAAGATCCCAGGATTAGAACCAGGCAGATTATGAGCTTGTTTCGGTCGGATGGTGTCGTTTCACCGCTGACGTAGTAGCGTCGGACGATCAGGCCCACAGCTACCAGCATGAAGATGAAGAGGGTTGAGATAGAGAGGAGGTTTGAGAGGATTCCCAAGCTTGTAAAGAAGGCGATTATTGCTGTTGCAGTGAGCATTGTGGCTGTTGCATTCACGGGAGTGCCAGTCCTTTCATGCACTTTGGCGAACCATGGTGAGATCATGTGGGTTCTGGCAATGTGCGTGAGATAGCGTGCCTGTCCAACAGCATTAACCAACAACACGGTGGTCATGCCTTTAATAGCACCCGCAGCGACAATGTACTTAGCCCAACCCCATCCAACAGCCTCAAAAGCCACTGAAAACGGCGCGTCCTCGTCAATTTGTTGGTACGGCTGCATCAAGCACAACGTAACCGCAAGAATGCAATAGGCTAATGTGGTGATCACCATTGACCCAACAAGACCAATAGGTATATCTTTAGCAGGGTTCTTAGTTTCCTCAGCCATTGTCGAAACGGCGTCGAATCCAACGTATGCAAAGAACAAAACGGCAGAGGCTACGAAGATGCCACGAGGGCCATAGGGGGCGAAGGGAGTGAAGTTTTTTTCGGGTTGGCCTTGGTGAGGCCGGCAATGACAATGAAGAGGATGATGGCAACGTGGAAAATAGAAGCAATGTAGTTGAAGCGGGAGGAGCCTTTGGTGCTGGCTACGGCCAAGGTGCAAATGACGATGATCACAATGATGGCGATGGGGTCGAGCTGGTTGTAGGCGTCGGGGAAAGACGAGACGTGGATGCGAAAATCGTTCGGATGGTGATTGCACAAAGTGGCAAAGTATGAAGTCCATGAACGGGCCACAGCAGCGCTGCCAATTACATATTCGAGGAGGATGTTGCCCGCTGCGATGAATGCCACGAAGTCTCCTAGTTCTACCCTTAGGTAGGCGAATGATCCACCTGAACAAATAATTACAATGAGCTCGAGTAGTTAGTAAATTAGAAAAAACCAAAAGGGAATGTAGAATAATTTTAAATTTGGATTATCGTAGAAGTATTGTTGAATTCAAAATATTTTTACCCTTTATATTTATAGACATTTTAATTCAAAATTTAAATTTTGTTTCAACCAATTAAGATCTCATAATAAAAATTTCTTTTATAGATAGACGGTCTCAGTTTAATAATATTTTTGAATTTTTCTTATAAAAGTTAAGGTATTAATATTATTTTCAAAAATGATAAAATTAAAAGATATTTTTTATAGTGAGGAGGTAGAAAAGAATTAGTAAACCTTCCTTAATTAATTTAAAAGAATAAAATAATTAATAGAAAATTAATATATCATAGGGAAAATACAAGAATAAATGTGTAAAATTTTAAAAGGAGACCAAATAGAAATTAATTTAAAAAATCAATAATAAAATATATAATAAATTGAAAGGCCGAGAATAAAAATTAAACTAAAAAATTCAAGAATATAAAGTAAAAAATATACTACAATAAAAATTAAACCGAAAATAATTTAATTTTAAATTTAAATAGTGAAATATTTAAAAATAGACGGAAAAAGAAGTTATGGTAAAATTAAAAAGGTCAAACTAATAAAAACATTACTTAAAAATGTAATTTCATAGATAAAATTAAATGAGATTGACACTAATATTGTTTCCAATCGAAGATATGAAACTGTGTTGGAGATTAGATTTGGAAAAAGGCACGTACCAGCTGCTGGGATCTCGACGGCAAACTCAGTGTAACAGAAGACAGAAAGCATGGCGGAGACACCGGAGACGACATAAGACAAGACGACAGCTGGGCCGGCGTGTTTCTTAGTCTCAAGACCGGTGAGGACGAATATTCCGGCGCCGATGACGGCGCCGATACCGAACCACATAAGGTCCCACCATGTGAGGCTCTTCTTCATCTCGTGCTGGCTCCGAGCCTTCATCTCGACGAGCTCAATGTAATCCCCGGACCTAGCCGTGAGCCGATCCAAGAGCCGGGCCGGCGTCGCCCTCAGCGCTTTAGTGTAATTTCCCCAACTCTTAAACGACTCCTCTGGTAGAAAATCTTGCTTCGAACAACCACAAGATCTTCTTTTGATCCCTTCTCCACCACCGGTGTCACCGTTCGGTTGCCCCATTCTGATTTCACACTGAAAAAGTCAACAAAAAAAGAAAAGTTCAGAAAATGAAATTGTCCGTAACGGAGGAGAGAGAATCAAATAACTAGATTTGGGTTCCCACTCTTATAATGTGTTTGCTTTTCAAGAAAATGAATTAGGCTACAATAAATAACTCTTTAGGTTTAAATCTCATTTCGTCTTTGTGACTTAGTTTTGAAAACCGATAAAAATTATGAACAGAAGTACATGAATCAATTTTAGTTCCTATACTCCACTTTCAACATTCCTATCGATTCTTAATGTAAATGATTTGAAATGAAGAGTATAGATCTCGAGATTCATTCACACTTGTACAAAATCAAAATATACAAAACTACATAAATCGAAGTGAAACTCAGACCTACTAAAAATGAAATTTAAACCTGTAAATAACACAAGAGGACAAAATCAAACAAAATTATGAAGTTTGTCGTAAACACAAAAACCAAAGAAAACTCTGTTAGTGGAGACACAAAAACTCTTCAAATTTTGTTTTGTGTGAAAAATCTTCCATCGCCATTTCACAGAACTCCACATTTTCAAGCATGAAACAAGAAAAACAACATAACTCCACGGATTAAGTGAGAGAGAGAGAGCGAGACGGAAACTGACCGGAGGTGACGAGAAGCGAGAAAACTTGGAGATTGAAGAATGGAAGGAGAAGAGAGTACTTAAGACAAGGCGAGAGAATAAGAAAGGAAAATGGGGTTTATAAAGGAAGCATAGACGACCGGTGACAGTCGGTAGACACACTAGTTGTCTGAAATATGAGAGGAAACTTGAATTGTGGAGGTTAATTTGGCGGTCACATTTGTGGTATCAAGCTGTGGTTTCTAAATTTACTCAATTCATTGAGGAAGAATTAGCAAAGATTTAGGTTCTAGTCCCAACGGTTAACGTCGAAACTCCAAACTGTTCTCAATTGGATCCTTCGCCTTTGAAATCGTTTTGCAGATTTAATGTCGTGCCATCATAATCGTAATTATATTCCAATTAAAGTTGAATTTTAAAACTATTCTCCTCAAACTAGATTTGGTTAAATGGAACCGATTTGAATATATTGTTAACTTCAAACAATACCGTTCTACTCAGGGTACAATTATATATACAAATATTTATTTAACTTCATAATTATTTTTATAAATTATTTCTTCTCCAAAAACTTTTTAAAATATTTTTAAAATTCTTTGGGAGGTAATTCCTCCAAAATATATATTGAAAATGAGTCGGCGTCTCAATTAAATATTTAAAAACATATAAATAGATATCTAACCAACAAATATTTTACTTTTATTAAAAACAAAAATTTGAATCAATTACCCAATCAAGCGAACAAAAAAAAGTTTATGATTGGGTTGGGAGTTCATTATTTAATAACGGTTGCTTGGGTTGAAAAATGTACAACTCGAACAATTGAGTTGAGTCTAAAAAGTATCTCAACCTAACCCAACTCAACCTAACCCAACTCAACCCACAAATACCCATGCACATCATTGTAAAGTTTGGTGGTGTGATTTTGAGAAAATTAAAATTTAAGTATTAGAATTAGTCTGTAGTTTAATAAAACTCTACAAAATAGTCTCTACGGTCGAGATTAATCGTGAGGATTTTATAATATTCCAATACTCTACTAATGCAAAGTCTCTGATGCTGCATGAAGTCTAACACATGGGCCATTGTACAATGTAGAGAATTGAACTTGAAATTGATGTTATGGGTTCACATAAGTTGACTTGGATACAAAGGACAAAATTGAACTTTCATTAACGATAAAGTGGTGACTCCAGTCTAAGCTAATAAGGTAAGTGGCTTTACTGTCCGCATGGTTAGAAACTGATGTTGTATGATAACAAGTGCCCCGTAGTTCTGCACGTGTCATATGCTTGATAGGTGTGAAATGTTTATGAAATGATGTGATGTGTTTGACGATATGTTTGAGATATGATATGTGAATGATATGATATATGTTATGGTACGATATGTGAATGATATGATATATGTTATGGTACGATATGTGAATGATATGATATATGTTATGGTACGATGTGTTTGTCGATATGTTTGAGATATGATATGTGAATGATATGTATGTTATGATATGATATGTGAATGATGTGATCCATGTTATGGTATGATACGTTTGACGAAATGATATGACTATGATATGTTATGTGAATGATATGATATATGTTATAGTATGATACGTTTGACGATACGACGCATATTGTGATATGCTTATGATATGATACACGTGACATGATAAGATGTATGACATGCATGACATGCAATAAGATGTATCGATATGATACACAACCCTGCAATTACATGAAAAGTTATGATAATGATATAATATGAAGAAAAACACAAGAGGGGTTGTCATACATGATAATGAAAAAGGAAAAATGTTGGGAACTCATGCATCATTGGGTGTACATGCATCGGAGAATACCCCCTTTTTTTACGGTGGTACGGACGATTACGTTACGAGACAGAAAAAAAAAAACAATCATTATGCTTATCATAATGCTGCGATGGCCAGGCAGAAAAGCGATCCTTATGTTTATCATAATGCTGCGACGATCACGAAGGAAAATGATGATTATGTTTATCATAATGTTGCGACGGTCGCTATTCCTAAACGGGTGTCCAGCATCAACAGCTACCAGACAATGCTTGCCCGACAAGAAAGGGGCTCCAGAGGTGTACGAATCGACTGGTGGGTCCATACTTGCACGTGTGGGCCGTGTGTAGAACAGTAAATACACATCAAACTAGCCCGTCTAGGATAGTCGTCTAAGGAATATAGACTGTTATGATTGGTCCCACTCATGATTGTGCGTCTAAGTTGATTTGTTCATCTTCAGTTGGTTACTCCCTATCGTCGAGTGTCTCGGCTAGTCAGAGTGCAATTGCAAAATCGAGTGGAAGATGCGCTAACACCGCTCTTCGAATATCGAGCCTCAAGCCCATAATAAAGCACACTACCCTCTACTCTTCTGTCGCGACTAGTCTTGGGACGAAATGGGACAAGCGGTTAAACTCCCGTTCATACTCCCCCACTGACTTGTTTCCTTGCTCTATGCTTAGGAATTCACGCTACTTCTAGTATTGTACCACTGATTTGAAGTATTTTCAGAGGAATGCTTCTCTAAGCTGAGTCCACGTGATCTTGTCTTTATTTGAAAAAATTACTCGGGAGGCTGACTGCCACCATAGTTTAACATTGCTGCGTAGCATGTACGTGGAGCAACTCAGTCTCAATTCTTTTGAACACTTCATATGTCAAATAACCTCGTCAATAAAAGACAACCACAATTCATCTACCACGGGGTCCTTGGACTTTCCATAAAATACTTCTCGGTCACAATGTTTGAAAGCTCTGAAATACTTGCTTTCTTCTGTTGTGTTGGCGTCTCCCTAGTTGCGTTGGGTTGTCTGTCTAGCATTTTCATTAAGGTCGGAATCAAATGTGCAATTTCCCAACTGTTTGTGTCAAGGATTGCATCACTCCCATCATGAGGCCACATTAGGTACTCCCGGAGCATCATGGTTTGCTTTCGGTGGTCTCGGTGGGGGAACTCCTATTTCCTTGTTTGGTTTACTGATTGCTCTTGAGGTGAGGCTTCTAAAGATGGGAACTCCTGCACTCTTGCATGCCCGCTTCGACAACGTGTTCCCCCCTCATCTTCTTCCCTGTCGAATCGTCATTTTCTTTGTCCTGTTAGTAATAAGCGATTAATCACTTTGTAAATTCTAATTTACAATCGGGTTTATGCAACATGCATTATCCACTATCTTTGACTTACGAATGTATCTAAAATCACATATGATAATCAATCAAAATAACAATCTTCAACCGTACATAATCATGCAGTCTATGACTAAGCATACCGGTAAGTGACAAGGGTTTACCGTTTAGTCATGAGCAACTCTTTATAGCTTAGGTTGTAAGCCGTTTATAGAATTTCAAAACTGGGTTCTGATACCAACTTAACGACTCGACTTTTGGTACACATAGCGGTCAGAGCCGTTAAAAAAAATTAATTTTACCCTTTTAAAATAAATGAAAAATATACAAAACAAGTAATGTATTAAAATCATGGCCCGTACCCTTCTAAAGAAAGTTAAAAAAAAAACATGCAATCTAAATAAATTATTCATCAACAAAAAAAAACTTGAAACCAAAAGATTACTCATTGTTACTCCTCAGCCCCCATAAACTAGGTGTCCTCTAGCACAATTTGAGTCAATGAACAACTAAATGTGGAAATGTCTATCAATGAAAACTTAAAATTCTTGAGTTGCCCCATGACGGACTTCTCCAACCTGCTTGTCACTCCCGTGTCATTGTCTCACCTGAAAATTATTTATAACATAGGGGGTGAGTATTAAAATACTCAATAAGGAACTCGCCTATTGTAGTCAAATACATAAATCATCATATGGCAATCAAATAAAATCGAGGGACCTTAGTGCTTAATTACCTGACAGCGTGTGATTTTTAGCACATGAAAATAAATATCCACCTTTACTCCTTAAAATGATTATCGATGGTTGGTTACGCAAAACACACTGTGTGTAACCTTTACTATGATAACCATTTTCTGCAACCACTCCGTAGAGTGACCATTAGTGGGACACAGCAGCGTGTAACCCTTATCACATGAAATTCAACATCCCTCCTTACTTCATAAAATGATTATCAATGGCTGGTTACATGAAACACACAACATGTAACCCTTACCTTGATAACAATTTTCTACAATCACCCAACAGAGTGACCGTTAGTGGCTGGTTACACTAAACACACAACGTGTAACCCTTACCACAACCTCACTAATCATGAAACATAACATGCATGTATTAGGTCTTAAAACGTTTACTTTTATGAGCAACCCATACATTATGTCACACAACTCACATCATACATATTCTCAACTCACATCGTATCACACAACACACAACCATACAATAACAAACATATTGAATCATTTTAGAAAAACAAAACATTTAACTTTCAATAGGAAGGTCCCTCGCCTAGAGAGCTTCTTTTTTTCTAATCGTCCCTACATATATTGGTCCAACTCCGACTTAGACCGAGCCTACATTTAAACACCCAAGTTTAGCCAACCTAACTTGACGTGATACAACGACTCCTACAAATCATAGGGGTTTTAGTGTTTACCTTCTTCCTACGTGTAGGTTGGGTCCAATCCCAACTATCAAGAAAAGAGACCATATTGTAACTTCGTTGGTTGGCACGTTGTACCTTGGTTAAATATTTCCTAAGTGGACGACTTATCCTTTCTTAGCCCTAAATGGGAAGAAACAAACAATATAAAAAGGGAAGGTTACCTAAAAAAGGAAGCCGCCAAAGGGGTAAAACCGAAAAGATAGAGTAGAGGGTTCTGCTGCGGGTAAACATCAAAGAGAAGGCGGAAGATGAACCTTAATTGAGTAGTTGTTGACAGCATAAGGAAAAGAAGACCAACAATGATAGATTAAGACAAAGAGGTGGACAAGAGAGAACAAAAGAGGGGAACTTCCATTAAAGGTCAACAACAAATCTTGATAACTCTCTAATCCTTTACTCTCTTTTTCTTTTATCAATTTTACATGATTAAGATGTTGATTCCTCTGTTTAAACAAATTTGTATGGAGAGCTAAACCTTGTAGGGGAGGCGAGAGAGTTGTATGTAGTTTAAGCATGTTGACGACGTGATTTTAGTTTATTAAAAAGTTGTTATTAGTGATTTACATGTTTGTTTAGTTGAACACTTTTACATACATAATTGTTCTCTTAATCGAAAGGAAAGAAAGAGTAAGGAAATGCTTTTTAACACTTTAGTTCTATTGCAGGGATAATTGAAGGTAATTGAAGGGTTATGAATAATTCTCTTCTAGAGCTTTGTTAATAAAAATTACAAAACGATTATGGAAGTAATCACCATGTTTGACTATCGAACGAGTGCTTAAGAATCCGTTCAAAGTAGCTAAAATCTACCACAAAGTTCAACCACTTATCTATTTAATCTCTCTAGCCTAACCTTCCTCATTATTGATGATTTTCTAATTGCTTTCAATTTTTCGACAGCACTTACTACTTTGCACAAATTTTCGTTTACATAGTTTAAACTCATTAACCAACATTTTAATAAAACAAAAAAATCACTTAGTTTTCAGCAAGAAAACTAACAAAAAAAAAGAAAAAAAAAAGTTGTCTGTGGAATCATAATTTACTTATCACTTGCTACTTGTGATAATGTATACTTGTGCTTATTCTTGTGAATGTTACACCATTTTATTATAGACGTTCATGAGCGATCAAGTTTTTGGCGCCGTTGTCAAGGACCCTAATTTAGTTACTTGTTGTAGATTCTAGTAAGTTGGAGCTATAAAGAAACCATAGTAAGCTGAAGTTTTTGGAGCTGAATTTTTTGGAGCTAAATTTTCTAGTGCAGAATTTGCTGCGGCTGAATTTGGTGTATGAACCCACCTATGGGTTTTGAATTTATTTTGGACCCTAAAATAGAAGAACCTTTAGGCAAAAGTTGAGAATGAAAAAACATAATAGATAGTAAGGAGACCATGGAGCCCAATCAAATAAAGAGTTTGAAAATCTAGCAGTGGTAGCTAATCATGAGAGAATCTCTACTGATGCTATTCATTTAGCAGATGATAGAGAAAGACAAATCAGAGCATATGCAGACCCAGCTGTGGAAGAATTGTGCACTATTAGAATCGTAATGAAAGCAACTACTTTTGAGCTAAAGCCTATATGTTTCAAATGTTGCAAACCATTAGACAATTTCATGGACCACCCTCAGAAGATCCCCACCTATATCTAAAGTTTTTTTTTTTTTTTGAGTTAGTGACTCATTTTGATTCCAAGGAGTGGATATTAGACGTGATTAGACTCAACTTATTCCCTTACTCTTTGCGGGATGGTGCTAAATCATGGTTGAAGTTTTAAGCACCAAGAGCAATTTATTCTTGGAATAATCTAGTAGAGAAATGCACGATTAAGAAATGAAATTGTTGATTTTCAATGGTTTGAAGATGAAACACTAAGTGAGCTTCGAGGAGATGCTTAGAAAATGTTCTCATCATGGACTACTCCATTGTATCCAAATGGAGACTTTCTACAATGGACTCAATATTGCTACTAAACAAGTGGTTGATGCTTCTGCCAATTGATTTATTTTGTCAAAGATGTACAATGAAACTTATGAGATCCTAGAAAGAACAATATCTAACAATTGTCAATGAGCGGATGTGAGAAGCAATCTAGGAAAGAAGACGAAGTACTTGAAGTTGATGCTTTAATCTCTATCAACGCTCAATTAGCTTTGACAACTAATATTCTATAAACTTTAGCGTTGGGACAAGGCTCAATGACTAAAGAATGAGTCCAAACTATAGATGTGTCAACCAGCTACTGAGTCTTGTGTATATTGTTGAGAAGAACACACTTTTGATCAATGTCCAAGTACTCCAGTTTCAATTTTTTATATGCGGAATCAAGGTAGTCGAGGCGACCAGAAAAATATCCCATTCTCAAACACTTATAACCGCGGGTGGAGAAATCGTCCAAGCTTCTCATGGAAGGGACGAAGCTGATACAATCAACAAATACCACATAAAACAAACTACCCTCCAGGTTTTGGACTACAAAATCAAATGGTATATGGTCCTGAAGAAGCCAATACCCAAGGAAAAGAAACTAGACAAGCTCAACACATATCGGGAACATCTTTTGAGAGCCTAATGAAGGAAGACCAATTGGGTCAATTAGCAACTGAGTTACGAAATAGACCTCTTGGGATACTTGAAGCAGACGCCAAAACGCCAAAAAGAGAGGACAAGGAACAATGTCAAGCAATAAAATTGAGAAGTGGGAAAGAAATACCCTACATAAGAGGTGAAATTAAAGAATACCGTAACAACCACTCCCAAGACACTGCTAATACATAACAGAGAAAGGAGATTAATGCTGGACAGAAGGAGCCGAGCAAAAATTATGTAAAAGCAAAACAATATCCTAAAACACAAGCCGCAGACAACCCTCAAGAAGAGGGTAGAACATACATGCAAGCACCTTTTTTTCCACAAAGAATAAAAAGAAGGAAAGATAAAGCCCACTTCGAGAAGTTCATGGATAGTCTAAAGGAAAAATTCATATAAACATACCACTTGTGGAGGCTTTGAAACAAATGTCAAGTTATGTGAAATTGTTGAAGGAAGTGTTTACTAATAGAAGGAAGTTGGAAGAATTCAAGGTAGTGGGATTAATTGAAGAGTGTAGTGAAGTTCTTAAAAATAAGATCCCGCTAAAGGAAAAAAGACTCAGGCTCGTTTACTATTCATGTATCCATTGGAGGAAAGGAGCTAGAGGCGTCTCAAAACCTTAATAAATGCATTCGAACTTCGAGATTTAAATGTTCTTACTGAAACTTGAGGCCTCTCGAAACTCTGATTTTCGTCTCGAATGTTTGTCAAATTTGCAACATAAAATCTCTAGAGAATCAACTATAGGACAACGTATTAAAATTTCAAGTTCTAACTCTCAAGAAACTCCTAAATCTTGTGAAAATCGAAGTTAGAAACCTATAGAACATACCTTCGTTCTTTCTCGGTTTCTGGCGAAATTGAACCATTTGAACACCTAAACCTCTTCTCCTTGATTCAATGTTCACTTCTTGCGAAGACGGCTTGGCTGATTTCAATCTCTAATACCAAAGAACGAATTTTCGTTATTTCTTCTTCTTCCTCTCTAGACCCTAAAGACCCTTTTCTTTTTTTTTTCTTTTATCTTTTGAAGGTCTGACCAAGGTCTCAGGCCCCAAAGATAGCAACGGGAGTAAAATTGATTTGGTAGCCGTTGACTTTGACCAAATTTTCTAATTTTTCTACCATTTTTATTTTTATTTTTATTTTTCCTAGATCCTTGGAGGCATCCCTAGCATTTTTTTTCTTTCTCCACGTTTGTGAAATTAAATCTCTAAGGTTCTAAATAAAATCTCAAAAGTTTAGAATTTTGAAGAGAAAATTAGGGAAACTTAGGTACGTGCCCGTTACAATGTAGGTGAATGAAATGGTAACGTACACAAAAATAAAAAAATAAAAAATCTCAGTTCAACTACACGATACTACAATCTTGAACACTTGGTGAATTTTGTATTTTTTTAATTAATTAATGTGGTTGATAATTATATAAGGTGAATCATTTATCTGGTGTCAATTGAATACTTCTCGGTTCTAGGAAATTATTGAATATTTTATTTTCACAATTTTTCGTATATTTTTATAGCATCCATTATAATTACTCAAAAATGATATAAGAAGTCTCAAACTTGTAATAACTTCAACCATCAAGATCTTAAAAAAAAAAACTTATAAAAAACATATTATAGTCTAGCTATAATTTTTACACGTACAAACAAAGTAGAGAGAAAGCTCAAACATATGCAAACAAACCACGGAATGGTAGCTAACACAATAACAAACATAAACCACAAATCCCCTCATCAAAGCACTAAGCCAATCATAATAAATTCATACTTTATCAATTCAAACAGTATGAGATCCATTTTCCAAATCTGAGCGGATTCCAAATTCTTCTTTTTCTTCTTCTCCATTCACAAACTGCTATTAACGTCTCCTGCGGCAGTCTTGGACTCCATGACCGAGTCATAAGAAGCATGTAATCCAATCAAGATATAGTAAATCAACAGAATCCCAGTCCAGATTCCAAACCTTTCAAATGAAGCTTTGTCGATGGAGCCAAGAAGAAAAAGGTTGATGGCGATCGACAGTGAAGGCAACCACGGGACGAGCGGCACACCCCACACGCGAGGCTTTTTGGCCTGTGGGACGCCGAGCCATAGGGCCAGAGTTGAGAGAAACCATATGGAATTGGACACCACCAAGCCGATCCAGCCGTCGCTTGAGCCCCAGTATATGGCAGTTGCTATTGAAGATCCCAGGATTAGAACCAGGCAGATTATGAGCTTGTTTCGGTCGGATGGTGTCGTTTCACCGCTGACGTAGTAGCGTCGGACGATCAGGCCCACAGCTACCAGCATGAAGATGAAGAGGGTTGAGATAGAGAGGAGGTTTGAGAGGATTCCCAAGCTTGTAAAGAAGGCGATTATTGCTGTTGCAGTGAGCATTGTGGCTGTTGCATTCACGGGGGAGTGCCAGTCCTTTCATGCACTTTGGCGAACCATGGTGAGATCATGTGGGTTCTGGCAATGTGCGTGAGATAGCGTGCCTGTCCAACAGCATTAACCAACAACACGGTGGTCATGCCTTTAATAGCACCCGCAGCGACAATGTACTTAGCCCAACCCCATCCAACAGCCTCAAAAGCCACTGAAAACGGCGCGTCCTCGTCAATTTGTTGGTACGGCTGCATCAAGCACAACGTAACCGCAAGAATGCAATAGGCTAATGTGGTGATCACCATTGACCCAACAAGACCAATAGGTATATCTTTAGCAGGGTTCTTAGTTTCCTCAGCCATTGTCGAAACGGCGTCGAATCCAACGTATGCAAAGAACAAAACGGCAGAGGCTACGAAGATGCCACGAGGGCCATAGGGGGCGAAGGGAGTGAAGTTTTTCGGGTTGGCCTTGGTGAGGCCGGCAATGACAATGAAGAGGATGATGGCAACGTGGAAAATAGAAGCAATGTAGTTGAAGCGGGAGGAGCCTTTGGTGCTGGCTACAGCACCAAGGTGCAAATGACGATGATCACAATGATGGCGATGGGGTCGAGCTGGTTGTAGGCGTCGGGGAAAGACGAGACGTGGATGCGAAAATCGTTCGGATGGTGATTGCACAAAGTGGCAAAGTATGAAGTCCATGAACGAGCCACAGCAGCGCTGCCAATTACATATTCGAAGAGGATGTTGCCCGCTGCGATGAATGCCACGAAGTCTCCTAGTTCTACCCTTAGGTAGGCGAATGATCCACCTGAACAAATAATTACAATGAGCTCGAGTAGTTAGTAAATTAGAAAAAACCAAAAGGGAATGTAGAATAATTTTAAATTTGGATTATCGTAGAAGTATTGTTGAATTCAAAATATTTTTACCCTTTATATTTATAGACATTTTAATTCAAAATTTAAATTTTTTTGTTTTCAACCAATTAAGATCTCATAATAAAAATTTCTTTTATAGATAGACGGTCTCAGTTTAATAATATTTTTGAATTTTTCTTATAAAAGTTAAGGTATTAATATTATTTTCAAAAATGATAAAATTAAAAGATATTTTTTATAGTGAGGAGGTAGAAAAGAATTAGTAAACCTTCCTTAATTAATTTAAAAGAATAAAATAATTAATAGAAAATTAATATATCATAGGGAAAATACAAGAATAAATGTGTAAAATTTTAAAAGGAGACCAAATAGAAATTAATTTAAAAAATCAATAATAAAATATATAATAAATTGAAAGGCCGAGAATAAAAATTAAACTAAAAAATTCAAGAATATAAAGTAAAAAATATACTACAATAAAAATTAAACCGAAAATAATTTAATTTTAAATTTAAATAGTGAAATATTTAAAAATAGACGGAAAAAGAAGTTATGGTAAAATTAAAAAGGTCAAACTAATAAAAACATTACTTAAAAATGTAATTTTATAGATAAAATTAAATGAGATTGACACTAATATTGTTTCCAATCGAAGATATGAAACTGTGTTGGAGATTAGATTTGGAAAAAGGCACGTACCAGCTGCTGGGATCTCGACGGCAAACTCAGTGTAACAGAAGACAGAAAGCATGGCGGAGACACCGGAGACGACATAAGACAAGACGACAGCTGGGCCGGCGTGTTTCTTAGTCTCAAGACCGGTGAGGACGAATATTCCGGCGCCGATGACGGCGCCGATACCGAACCACATAAGGTCCCACCATGTGAGGCTCTTCTTCATCTCGTGCTGGCTCCGAGCCTTCATCTCGACGAGCTCAATGTAATCCCCGGACCTAGCCGTGAGCCGATCCAAGAGCCGGGCCGGCGTCGCCCTCAGCGCTTTAGTGTAATTTCCCCAACTCTTAAACGACTCCTCTGGTAGAAAATCTTGCTTCGAACAACCACAAGATCTTCTTTTGATCCCTTCTCCACCACCGGTGTCACCGTTCGGTTGCCCCATTCTGATTTCACACTGAAAAAGTCAACAAAAAAAGAAAAGTTCAGAAAATGAAATTGTCCGTAACGAAGGAGAGAGAATCAAATAACTAGATTTGGGTTCCCACTCTTATAATGTGTTTGCTTTTCAAGAAAATGAATTAGGCTACAATAAATAACTCTTTAGGTTTAAATCTCATTTCGTCTTTGTGACTTAGTTTTGAAAACCGATAAAAATTATGAACAGAAGTACATGAATCAATTTTAGTTCCTATACTCCACTTTCAACATTCCTACCGATTCTTAATGTAAATGATTTGAAATGAAGAGTATAGATCTCGAGATTCATTCACACTTGTACAAAATCAAAATATACAAAACTACATAAATCGAAGTGAAACTCAGACCTACTCAAAATGAAATTTAAACCTGTAAATAACACAAGAGGACAAAATCAAACAAAATTATGAAGTTTGTCGTAAACACAAAAACCAAAGAAACTCTGTTAGTGGAGACACAAAAACTCTTCAAATTTTGTTTTGTGAAAAATCTTCCATCGCCATTTCACAGAACTCCACATTTTCAAGCATGAAACAAGCAAAACAACATAACTCCACGGATTAAGTGAGAGAGAGAGAGCGAGACGGAAATTGACCGGAGGTGACGAGAAGCGAGAAAACTTGGAGATTGAAGAACGGAAGGAGATTAGGCTCCTAAGAAAAAGGTTAGGTCTATAATCAGGCAGCAAAAACTTGTACTTGGAGAACTTAGCGTACAATTGATGTGTTCAGAACACCATGAGAACTCCCCTCGGGTGTTCAACCATTTTGGTGTACACTGGCATATCGTCAAAGACTTGAAAATGACTGAAAACAGACTGACGCTCCGTAATGACCTCCTATGTGACTGCATAGCTCTCAAACGCTCCACCACCTCGATCGGCAGCAAGCGAACACCTGAAAAAATAGTAAAACAAATGTGAGTTTCTTATGTCGAGCTGTGAATGACTAGTGACCTTCGAGGAGCTACCTCATGCATGGTTTATGAGACTACTTGGTATCTTACCTAGGGGTAAGCTACAACCACCTAGGTCCATAATAGTCCCCCTCATCGGGAAGGGGCTCCCTTATCCCATCTAGTTAAATGGTCTGTACGAGTGGGCTCACATTTTCCATGCGAAACGACTAGGAGCGGTGGGTACTGATCGGGAATCCATGGTCCCTCATAAAGCTATGACACCGTTCACAAACCTTGCAGCTTAAGGATACTCCTAAGGTGGTTCATATGTCGTGGTGGTCCATTCGATTCCTAAGGGAAAGGTTAGGTCTATACTTAGTGACTAGTCACTCTAACATCAAATCTTTAGACTTTTCATAATACTGGATCATGGAAATTAACTGAGTATGCACACAATAGTTATCTAGAATCAACATACATGCTCAACAGGGCAATAACATCTATCAACTCCCGGAGCGCAAAGTTCACAATTTCTCATCCTCCTTTCAGCATGAATTAAACATATATCAATATAGCGGAAGTATAAAACATGATTATATGAGTCAGATAATTCCCAACATGCTTCGCATTATGCATACATACACTTCATAAACATATATCCTAAATTCTTTTTATGGGAAAACTAACAAATATACTAGCATGTATGCAACCAAGCGAATCCTACAAGCATTTCTTTCTAATTTCATGTGGTGACTTACATAATTGACACGTGTCCTTTTGTTTAGCGTTCCTATGTGAATAGGGTGTCCAAAGATATTGATTTTCACCAATTAGGTCCTAATTCACATAAAATATGGTTAGGATGGGAATCGGGATGAAAATTGGGCAAACAGAAGTTGAACGGGCCAAAAACACACTTACACGCATGCTCCCACATGCCAGAAGGACATTCCACGCGCACCTCCACCCGCGCGTACGGACGCGCCTAAGGGAGGAGGACACGCGTTCTGGTGCTGCCACGTGGCACACTCGAGTTGGTTAGCTACTAATGCTGACGAGTACGAGTGCGAGTACTAATGTGATCATAGGAAAGAAATCTATAATAGTGATAAAGAATTGAGTTAAGCCGAAGTCTTAAACGCTTATTAAAGGATGAAAAAAGTTGCTAGAAGAAGAAAATACACGGCTCAACTAAACCAGCTAAGCTCAACTAAACCAGCTTAGCAATTTGGTTACGCTCGATTTTTTACCCTTTAACTATTTTGAGATACTTAGGTTATTAAGCACGAGGAAGTCTCATAAATTTTCAAACACTGTAGTAGCCATTTTAAATTCTTTATACAACCATCCATGTAGGATCGACTTGGATAGGCATGAATAAACTAGAATTGAGTTAATATTTGAATTCATGCATGATTTAGCCCGAGAACCATAAGATATGGTTGCTTGGCTGCAAATAATGTAAACACATTCCGTCGGTTATTTCGTTATTTTTTTATCTATAAAATAATTAGTTTGCTTAGTCACTGGATATATGAGTTAGGATAGTTCCTTCACTTTGTTGATTTATTCGGTAGAACAAACCACATTTTCCAAAGTTAGTAATGAGTAAGCTACCATATGTCCTTAATACATGCTAGGCTATAAAATTTAGTTTTCGAGAGAGTATTAAGATATAATATTTGGATAATATATTATAATAATTAGTTATTGAATATATTATAATAATTACCTATAGAATATATCTAAGAGATTCGGTTAATATTTTTTTCCTTCTTTTTAGGAGTTGGTTATTAGGATCGCAGTTTCGATCACATTTTTGTTTCTCATTCTTAACCTGGTATCAGAGCACCGATCTTGGTGTCCTTAAATATCAAAATTTACTTTATGGCGGAATCAGCCAAATCCAGCTACAAGATTTCGGATGTTGATCGAACACATCTTATTATATTCATCACTCTAATCATGCAGGATATGGCTTTTATAGCTTTACAAATGACTAGAAATAGAAACTAACACAAATCTTCCAAAATAGTTAAACTAAATACCGAAAATTACTCTAACTATCCAAAAGAAACGATCTTTATTTAACTATTTTTGACATAATCAAATTCTCCTAACAATCCCTCCCGAACTTATTTTCTTTGTCAAGAATTAGAAGTCAGAAAACTTGCACACCAAGTTTTCCGTCAACTTCTGAAATGCTTCTAATTTTAGAGGATTTGTCAACAAATCAGTAAGTTGATTTTCAGTACCATAAAATAATAAATTAACGGTTCCTTCTTTTGTAAGATCTCTAAGAAGATCTCTAAGAAAGTGAAATCTTACTCTTATGTGTTTGGAACGTCCATATAGAACTGTATTTTTGGATAGCCTAATAGTTGAGGTATTATCACACATTAGCTTTGTTCCTTCTATTTGAAAGTGACCAATCTCTTTGAGTATCCTCCTTATCCAAACAGCTTGACATGCACGGGCACTAGCAGCAACAAACTCAGCTTCTATGCTTGATAAGGTGACTATAGGGGGCTTACGAGAAGACCAAGTTATTGCTCCTCCATTCATCATAAACACATAGCCTGAAGTACTCTTGCTATCTTCCATGTCTCTGACATAGTCACTATTAGTAATTCCAATTAAATCACTAACTCCTCCCTTTCTATAAAATAACTCCTCCCTTTCTATAAAATACACCATAATCGACCGTACATTTCAAGTACCTTAAACCCTTTTAGTTGCTGCAAAATGTTTTTGTGTTGGACACGCCATAAAATGACTAATCAAACTTACAACAAATATGAGATCAGGACGAGTAGCTGTGAGATACATCAGACTTTCCACTATTTTTTTATACAAAGTTACATCTACTTTTGCACCATTTTCATCTTTGCCAATTTTCTCTCTCGGAACAATGGAATTACAAACAGAATTGTAATGCTCTATGCCAAATCGATTTAAAACTTAAGCAGCATACTTTTTTTGACATAAAAATATCATCTAATCTTTGTATTATCTCTATTCCAAGAAAAAATCTCATCTGACCTAAGTCAGTCATATCAAACTCTTTCTTCATAGAACGTTTAAATTCCTCCAATAATTCTTCATCGTCTCCAATAAATAAAAGATCATCAACATAAATGCTTACAATAAGAATTTTACCTCCCTTCTTCTTGATGAAGAGTATCTGCTCGCTGGAACTGCTTTTCAATCCTTCCTTGATGAAATAGGATTTTATTTGGCTAAACAAGGTTCTAGGTGCTTGTTTTAATCCGTAGAGAGCCTTTTGGAGTTTGTACACCATCTCCTCACTTCACTTTTTCTCATAGCCTTTTGGTTGTTCAACAAAAAAATATCTTCTTTTAACTCGCCATATAAAAAAACTGATCATTCTCACAGTATCCATTCTGGCCACAAGTGCGTACACTCCAATATAATCAATTTCATGCTCTTGTGTGTAGACTTTTACAACCAATCTTGCTTTGTATTTATCAACTTCTACAGACTCATTTAGCTTGGTCTTATAAATCCATTTCACTCCTATTTTCTTTGCTCCGGTCGGTAGAACCACCAAGTTCCATGTTTTATTTTTTTCAATGGATTTCATTTCTTCATCCATAGCCAATCTCCATTTTGGGCTTTTGCAGCTTCCTCAAAATTCATAGGATCTGAAATCATCAAGAATGTCATATTTTATTCATCCTCTTCAGATAAACCTTCACCGGAATTATAATCTACTAACCCTACAGGTGGATGACGATTTCTCTGCTCCCTTATTGTCAAATCTGGTGCAACAGATACTTGGAAAATTGTTTTCAGCAATTGGTTCAATCGTTTCAGCAACCGGTTCAGTCGTTTCTTTCGTGATTTTTCCTTCTTCGTTTTCAGCAATTGGTTCAATTGTTTCAACAACCAATTCAGTCGTCTCCTCCGTGATTTCTCCTTCTTCGGCTGTGTTCTCATCAATTTCAATATTTTCCCCCAGTTCAATTTTGTTTCACCTTCAAAAAATTTCCAATCTCATTCACGATCTTCCTCGAAAACTACATTACGACTTACTATAATTTTATTTGTAGTTGGATAAAACATTCTATAACATTTGGATTCGCTGCTGATTCCAAATAAAACACATGTTACACTTTTATCTTCAAGTTTGCTTCTCTTGGCATCTGTAATATGAACATGTCTCACACATCCAAAAACTCTGAAATAATCTACTGATGGTTTCACTCCCCTCCAAGCCTCTTCTGGTGTCATGTCTTTTACTGCAAGAGTGGGTATTCGATCCAAAATGTGAATCGTCCACCTAACTACTTCAGGCCAGAAATTTTTAGGCACTTTCTTCTCTATCAGCATAGCTCTTACCAAGTTCATCACAGTGCGATTTTTGCGTTCGGCCACTCCATTTTGTTGTGGGGTATAGACTGTGGTCAATTGTCTTTTCACTCCGTGTTGTTTGCAAAAATCAGAATTTTGAGTGAAATTCTCCTCCTCTATCTGTCCTTAAAAATTTTATAGGCATTCCAATTTCTTTTTCACCATTGTTTTTGAAACATTTGAAATGATAAAATGTTTATGATTTTTCTACAAGAAAATAACTCCATGTCTTCCTTGAAAAATCATCTATAAAGCATAAAAAATACTTTTTCTGGCCACTTGAAGCTGGTGAAATTGGACCACATAGATCTGCATGAACAAGTCCCAATTTTTCCGTTGCTCTCCCTTTACCCATTTTTTGAAATGGAGTCCGATGTTGCTTGCCTTTCATACATGCCTCACAGGTGGTGTTTGAAGCTACAATTTGTGGCAGGCCTTTCACCATGTTTTTGTGTTTCAAGGTGCTCAAGCCTTTCTAGCCGAAATGACCATAACAATGGTGCCAAAGTGTTGACTGATCTGTATTTGAAACTGGGAGCCATCTTCCTTCATTTGTTGTGATAGATGGTTCAGTACGCAAAATAAACCATCTTTGAATAGCACTGCTACTCCTTTTTCTTGTAGTTGTCCAACGCTCAAGAGATTATTTTTTAGTTCAGGTACCCAATACACATTACTAATCGTGTAACGAACCCCATGCAAAGTTAATTTCACTACACCCTTTCCCGTAACTTTCATACATGTATTATTTCCAAGCTTGACAATGTGGGAAAAGGTCTTGTCTAAGCTTGAAAACATACCTTCACTTGCACACATCTGGTTTGAGCAACCAGAATTTAAGAACCAAGCATCACTCCTTTTTGCTTCATGTCTTTCCATATGAGTCATTAATAGCATTTCATCCTCTTCTTCCAGCTCTGCATAATTCAATTTCTTATTCATTTTTGGACATTCATATTGAAAATGGCATAAGTCATGACACCTATAAGATTCAACAGTTGCTTTGTTGAAAGTTAATCTTCCTTTTTCGCGTCCTCTGCCCCTGTAAGTTCCTCTTCATCTATTACTTATTTTCGTTCGACCTTTGACTTTTAGAACTTGCTCCTCTCCATTAATGTTGGATCTTCGAAATTTTTGTTATTGCACCACTAATGAACTTTGTAATTCATTAATGGACATGTTATCAGTATCTTTGGATTCCTCAATGGATACTACAACATAAGTAAATTTTTCAGCCAGGGTACCCAGAATAATCTGTGAAATAACCTGTGATACTTTCATCCTTCTTCATCTCTAGGATCTCAAATTATCTCCTTAATGCATTAAGAAGAGATTTCTTCACTTTTTGGTTTCCACCAAATTTTCGCTTCATTGAGTCCCAAACAATCTTGGCTGTGCGACGATCTAAGATTTGTTCAAAGACAGTACGATCAATTTCCTAGAAGAGGTAATGCTTTACTTGGTGATCTTTGAATCTAGCATCATCAAGGTGGCCCTTTTGTGCCTCAATCAGCATTGTTCCTTCCTCTGGTTTTGAGAAACCAATCTCTACCACACTCCATAGACCCTTTGCTCTAAGCAAATTTTCCATCAGCTCATTTCAATGATCATAGTGACCATCGAAGTGAGGGATATTCATTAAAGTTTTGTCTTCACTCATACTCTCTCTATTTGATCACTCAAAAATTGCTACTCTACAAAGCCTAGTGGTGGCTCTGATACCAATTGTTAGGTTTTTTATAGAACAATAACTAAGCCAGAAAAATAAACCATTGGAGTCTCAAATGATATATTATTGAATATTGAACTGCTTTCCAAATAATCATAAATAGAAACTAACCACAAATCTTGCAAAATAGTTAAACTAAATACCTAAAAATACTCTAACTATCCAAAAGAAACGATCTTTATTTAACTATTTTTGACATAATCAAATTCTTCTAACGTCAGTTATGCATGCTCTTATTGTTAAAAAGAAAATTGGCTTGAAGAACCATCTTAAGATGCAAATTCAACCGAATTTGAACTCTGGAATCAGTGTAACAGTATGATAATATCTTGGTTAACTCATTCAGTTGAAGTAGATATCACTGAAGGTATTATTCATGCCAAGACAGCTCATCAAGTGTGGGTTGATCTTCACGATCAATTCTCACAAAAGAATGCTCCAGCAATTTTTCAAATTCAAAAGTTGATAGCAATGATGTCACAGGGAACCATGACATATTTCACCAAGCTCAAAACACTCTGGGATGAATTGGAAGCGTACCGCACATCATTTACCTGTAATCAACGCCAAATACATGTTGATCAACGCGAAGAAGACAAGTTGATGCAACTACTCATGGGGCTCAATGAGTCTTATAAAACGGTGAAATCTAACATATTGATGATGACTCCATTACCTAATGTGAGGCAAGCCTATTCATTACTTGTACAAGAAGAGATGCAGCGTCAGGTAACTTCTGAACCTACTAAGAATTTCTCGATTGCATTAGCAGTGCAGAAGAAAACAACATATTCAAAATTCACAAAGGACAAATCATGTGAACACTGCAATAAAAGTGACCATACAATTGATGAGTGTCGAATCCTTAAGTTTTACTGTAAATTGTCATAAAAGAGGACATACAGAAGATCGATGTCGACAGAAAAATGATTCTGGAAGGGCAGTACAAGTCAATCAACGCAGAATTCGTAGATATCGATCATCTGCAAATATGGCCGATGTTTCTTAGTTGAATACAGAAGAATAGTCACCTAATTTCATTCAAAAAAATTCTTCTGAGCAATTAAAACAAATAGCACAAGTCTTATCTACACTCAATCATCGTCCTTCTGGTAATTTTGACAATTACATCAATATTGCAGGTTTGTTTCCAGTATCTGCATTATCTATTAACTCTGCTAGTTCTAATTTATGGATTCTCGATAATGGAGCTACGGATCATATAGTATCCAAAGCTTTTGTTATGACTGAACCAAAGGCCACTACCATATCTATAATAAATCTGTTGTTTACTTTAATTCTGACCTTCAATTAAACAATGTTTTATGTGTGCCTTCATTCAATTTAAACCTAATGTCCATTAGCAAACTTACCAATGACTTGAAATGTTATGTCACATTCTATCTTGATTCTTGTGTTATGCAGGACTTGACTATGGGTAAGATGATTGGCTCGGGTAAACAATTTAGAGGTCTCTATCATATTTCTTCATCTCCAATCAAACCTTCACCTCATCAAGTATCTCAGTCATATGATTTGTGGCATTTATGCCTAGGTCATCCTTCTTTTTCTCATTTTAAATTTCTAGCTGATCAATTGCATCTTAATAATGCACTTTTTCTCATAACTGTAGTATTTTTCCATTAGCAAAACAAACTAGGTTGTCTTTCTCAATAAGCTCAATAACAACTCATTCTGCCTTTAATATGTTACATTGTGATGTTTGGGGACCACATAAAATTCCTACTCATTCTGGTTTGCGTTTTTTTCTCACTATTGTTGATGATTTAACTGTTGTTTATCTTATAAATAGAACACCATCACCATTGTTATCTAACAAGACATCCTTTGAAGCACTCTACAAACGACCACCTACATTTCATCATCTTAAAGTTTTTGGTTGTAAATGTTATGCAACGGTAGTACATCCTAAGCAAAAATTTGAACATCGGGCAATTCCTTGTGTTTTCGTAGGATATCCTTGTGGTCACAAATGTTACAAGTTGTATGACATGCAATCTCACAAATTCTTTATCAGCCATGATGTTAAATTTTGTGAAGATGATTTTTCTTTTTTATCAAGCTTCACAAACTTTGACATTAGCTCCTTCGACTCCCATTTTACCACTTCATGATTCATCCTACTCAAACATCTATTCTAGTTCTCCTCCACCTTTTATTCCTTCACCTACTACTTCGTCGTCTCCTCCACCTTCTATTTCTTCTCCAGATTCACCCACTAATTCTAATCCTATCCCACCTGATACATCAGTTCCACTTCGTCGTTCTACTCGTACCAAACAGCCTCCAGCTTGGCATAATGATTATGAGATGTCTTCTGGAGCCAATCATTTAACCTCTAGCTCAAATCCCAGCACTGGCACCAGGTATCCCCTTCATTATTATCTTTCATTCTCTCGTTTTTCTCCTACTCAACGTATGATGAGGCAGTTGGCGACCCATTATAGCAGCAGGCTATGAATGATGAAATTGCAGCTTTGGAACGTATTAATACTTGGTCTCTCGTTCCTCTACCACCTGGTCATAAAACTATCGGTTGTCATTGGGTGTACAAGATTAAATACAACTCTGATGGTTCTGTTGATCATTATAAAGCTCGACTGGTAGGAAAGGGATACACTCAGGTTGAAGGTATTGATTACAAAGAGACATTTTCTCCTACAGCGAAACTTACTACACTTTGTTGCTTATTTACTATTGTTGCTGCTCGAAAATGGTTCACTCATCAGTTGGATGTTCAAAATGTCTTTCTCCATGGTAATCTAGATTAGGAAGTCTATATGTTTTTACCACTAGGTCTTCGCTGACAGGGGGAGAATACAGTATGTCAGCTCCATAAATCTCTTTATGGATTAAAACAGGCTTCTCGCAATTGGTTCTCCATATTCTCTACTACTATACAAAAAGCAGGCTACACTTAGTCCAGAGCAGATTACTCTTTATTTACTAAGAGTAAATGTACTTCTTTCACTGCTGTTCTTATCTATGTTGATGATATTCTATTGACAGGCAATGATTTCAAATAAATTCAACATCTCAAGACTAGTTTACTCGAGAAATTCCTTATCAAAGATTTAGAGAATTTGAAATATTTCCTATGCATTGAATTTTCTCGGTCTAGAAAAGGAATTTTTATGTCTCAAAGTAAGTATGCTCTAGACATTCTTCAAGACACATGTCTTACAGGAGGACGTCTAGAAAAATTTACTATGAAGCAAAATCTGAAACTTTCTTTAACAGAAGGAGAGAATTTGAATGATCCAAGTAAATACAGACAGTTGATTAGCAAATTAATATATTTAACCGTTACTATGCCTGACATACTGTATTCAGTTCATATGCGTAGTCAATTTATGCATGAACCAAGAAAGCCACATTGGGAGGCAGCTCTTCGAGTTTTGAGATACATCAAAGGTACTCCTGGTCAAGGACTTCTACTACCATCTGAAAACAACTTAAGATTACAAGTATATTATGATTCTGACTAGGGTGGTTGTCGAACTTCTAGACGGTCTATTTCTAGGTTCTGCATTTTCCTCGGAAATTCAATTATTTCTTGGAAGTCTAAAAAGAAAACCAATGTGTCTAGATCATCAGCAGAAGCCGAGTATCGAGCTATGACAAATACTTGGTTAAGATACATTCTTCAAGACTTGAAAGTTTCACTGTCCGAACCAGCATTATTGTATTGTGATAATCAAGCAGCATTACCTATAGCAGCCAATCCAGTTTTTCACGAACGTACGAAATACATTGAAAATAGATTGTCACATAACTAGAAAAATTAGAAGCTGAAATCATCAAACCGTGTTATGTTTCGACTAAAATGCAATTGGCAAATGTTTTCACTAAAGCTTTGGGAAGACATCAATTTGATTTTTTGAAAGATAAGTGGGGTGTGATTGACATACACTCTCCAACTTTGAGGGGAGTATTAAGATATAATAATTATTTATTGAATATATCTTAGATATTCGTAATCCGTTAACATTTTTTCCCTTATTTTTAGGAGTTAGTTAGTACTATATTTTATCTTACAATTTGATTAGTAGTATATTTTATCTCATTCTCAAGATTTAGTTAGTTGTATATTTTCCCTTATTTTAGGTATTAGTTGGTAGCTTGTATCCTATTTAAACGTTGTGAACATTAATGAATATCGCACTTTCGATCTCACTTTTGTTTCTCATCCTTAACAGAAAGCCAATTAGCATCAATTCGGAACATAGCTTAGTTTCAAAGCTAGATTGTGATTTAGTTTCAATCACTCTTCTCGGACGAGAGATAGATTGAAATGGAGGAAATAGTTTGGTGGTTGCGTGAATTTCGACGAATCATGAAACTTTATGCAACTGTCGCGCGTGTGTGTATATATATATATTGATCAATTTTTGAGTATTTTGATAAATTATACATATTTATACCAGCTAAGTTAAAATATCTTTAAAATCCTATAAATAAAAAAATCAAATAAGAATTGAAGGTAATGTCGGCTCAAGGAATCATTTTCAAAGGTGTACGTCGCCATCTTTTTCCGGTCAAAAAACTATATTGGGCTGGAAATGGACTTGGGGCAGTGGGCCCACGCGATCACCGCATTAATGAATTATGAGGGCTTTTTTTTCTTGGCACAAAGTGAAAAGTGAAAAGTCAGAGACGCCATTGGAAAGCAAAAAGAGGAGAGTCCAAAACTGGACATTTTGGTCATTTTGTCCCAAACGAAGCCTTAGTCGGTGCCCGTCTCTCTCTCTCTCTCTCTCTTCCCGTTTTCTCGGGCTCGTTTCTGACTCGGACAGTCCACAATTTTGAGTTGGCCGTTGGGGAAGCCATTTGGGCCCACTCCCTTCTACACCTCTTTTTTCTTTTCTTTTTTATTCTTTTAATTATTTGTTCTAAATAAAATATTCATCATTGTAATAATATGAAATATAAAGTTCTTTTTAATATTTTTAATATTATATTTTGAAATTTGTACCAAAGATTATAATGTTTTGAATTTCAGTATTTAATAAGATTTAAACTTATGTAATAGATTTTTAACTGACTCGTGTAACATTTTTTTAAAAATTACCAACCTACTATATTAGATATAAAAAAAAATTGGACTACAACCCAATTCACCCGCTCGACCTTTGCATGAGGTCAAGGTCGAAGAGGCTCTTTATTTAAGAGATTGTATATGTATGCATATTCTAGTTTCGAAGTCTTCGGTTTAGTCTAATTTCATGACATAATTTCTAAAGAAAAAAAAAATTCTAGGTCATTCTCCACGTAAATTTCATTTTACAACTTAGAGAGTGTAGCCCCTCTTTATACGTTAAATCCTCGATGTACTCCAAAAACTCTAGTCTAGCTTAAGCATCGAAGGTTGTGTGACAAGTATCGTACAATATTTTTCTATTTTGCTGATCACTCTATCCCTATTATACAATTTTTTGTTATTTCATGATGAAATTTTTCGTGTCTGAAATTTGACACGACTATTGAGGTCAGGGAATGCAAATACATGCAATCATGAAACGTGGACCTAGTAGGCGGAAAAATTGGGTGTGTAGTACTTCCCTACACACGACCCACATGCAAGCGTGGGCCCTCCAGGCGGGAAATATCAAGCATGATGGTCATCTCATCATCATAATGTACGTATTTGTACTCATCATAAAAGAGGAAATATCATGATGCATGTGAACATACCGTATGCATGAGGTCTCTATACTTTTCATCTTAATTATTCATGTGGCACAACCCTATACATTTCTCACATATTATCTTAAGAAACATGCATGCATAAGCTTTCATACATTATATCATTCATAACATTACTTAGGAATTGTGCATCAGAAAATTCCTCATTGTCATACATGTCGTAGCATGTCATAAATTTCATTGTCAAGCATATTCATGTCATAGTGCAACATGACATATCATCGTAACATGAGATATATTTATAATGTATCATATCGTTATACACCTCATATCTTCATAACATATCACATCATCATTATATCATAGCATCATAACATATTATATCATCATAACACATCATATCAAACACATGACACGTGCAGGGGCCACTAGACACATGTCATCATACATAAGACAATTCTTCCAACCGAGACGATATTAGGGTCACTTACTTGGTTGACCTAGGTCAAAGCTACTACGACCCCTTAATGATAGCTTAAGGTTGTTCTCTAAAATTTAATTCTACCTACGGAGTCCCACAATCATAAATTAGAATTCTACCCAGATAATTGATTCACCTAATTTTGCCTAAAATAATTTAAACTAACTAAACCTAATTTTACATAAAATAATTTAAACTTTACTCCAAATAATTTAAACTAGCTAAAACTAATTTTGCATAAAATAATTTAATTCTAGCTACCGAGTCTCACAATCATAAATTAGAATTCTGCCCTGATAGTTGATTCATCTAATTTTGCCTGAAATAATTTAAACTAACTAAACCTAATTTTGCATAAAATAATTTAAACTTTACTCCAAATAATTTAAACTAACTAAAACTAATTTTACATGAGATAATTTATGCTCGACTTAGGTGGGTGTGTGAAAAAGTTGAATTTGGTGACCAGGTGGCTTGCCTTGTTTATGTAGTGAATGACTAGTGTCCTGGGTTGATACGAGACAATATGGTTGGATTTGAATCTGAACAACAATTTGAACATCATCCATAGGGCTTAGATATGGACCCTTCCACGGGACCATAAAGTCACCAAAGTTTGGGAGAAGCGATCCCCCATATGTCGGTCAGCTACTAGGTTAACCTACGTGGTTTCATGCTCCCCTGCTCATGAACGGGTTTACAACACAAAGGTCCTGTTCAGGAGATCCTTGATCATTTCCACTAGGTTGAGGCACATGTTGCACTACTCTAACCTGCGATGTCTAGCTCCACAATACAAGAACCAGAGTAGAGTCTCAACGGTACAGTACCGAAGCGGAAAGGGTAGTGGACAGACTGGCACATGTTGCACTACTCTAACGTGTGATGCCTAGCTCCACAGTATGGGAATCAGAGTAGAGTCTCGATGGTACAATACTAGACTGAAAATGGTAATGGACAGATTGGTCACAATATTCACAATACTATAGCCTGATGAGCTATCTTGGTCGTCCTTGGTTGTTGTGGAGGTCTACGAGGTTCTTAGGGGCTTCTAGGCAGTTTTATTCACATTAGTTGTAGCACCCTAATCTTAACTGAATTCTCCCACACATGTTTTCCTAGCTGTGGGGTTCTTGTGGGAAACCTAGGGCAGGTGGCTTAACGCGGACTCTCGACTCCAAGGTACTCTATTCTGACTCCTTGAGTCTATCTAGGTCTGGGAGTGCTAGAGTCTGGACCCTCTGACCGTCCACTCACAATCTTGATGTGCTCAGTCTACAAGAGGCTAAGCCCCTAGCTCTGTATGGATAAGCACGCTCTACAAGGAGAATACTTAGTCAAACACTTGAAGGTAAAACATACTATATCATGCATACAAGCAAATAAGCTGGAGATGACATCCATCAATCACCCGGAGTACATATCACAATACTAAATAAGAAACGACACCTTATGGTCGAGTAACGAGTCTTTCCAAGATGTTTTGTCTTCACTCACATGCATTATAGGAAACTATGAGAAGGTCACCCAACATAGAATTACTTCACGGCTTAACCATGAAATTCTTATGATTGAGCCACAAAAAATAAATGTATACCTTATTGGTATAAGTAGTGATTTTTAATTCTTTTAAATATTTCCTAAACATCCTATTATCAGAGTTACTCTCATTTGAACGTGGTGTCTCGTTTTATTCGAGTACCCAAACTTTTAGTTGAGACTTTTAATTTTTAAAATAAAATGTAGTTCTCAAAACATAAAAAGCAATTATAAAAACGCCGCGTTGAAATTTAATATTTAAGTGATGAAAAAGAAGCAAAAGTTTATTTAAAGAAAACCATAATTACTAATGATATTGTCACTAAATTAATCAGTATAAGAATGCGAAAAGACCATATTACCCTTTTAAATTATTGAGATTGCAATTGCCTTTTCATACCTTCTATTGATTCTTTGTTATTCAATTTTAGTCGTCAATTTTTTTTTATTAATGCCCTTTTTTTAATTCAAATATTTTGTACTTTTTGAAGCTATTTAATTTATAATGAAGAACTTATGTATTTTTTTAAATAAAGGTATAAAGAATAGTTGGTGAGTAAAGATAGCGTTAGAATATTGAAATATATAATCCTTTTTTAAGAAAAAGAGAGGCAATGGATTAGAGAGAGAAAAAGAAAAAGATTAAATGATTAAATGTATCCTTTTTCTTTTTTAAATTCATGTTTTATATTTATATATGTTTGTATAATCAGTGAATTTTAAAACATCGGGTGTCGAGAATGTGAGATCCCACAATCCCACATTAGTTAGGGAGGAGAATGAAACGCTCTTTGTAAGGGTGTGAAAACTTTTCCCTAGTAAACGCGTTTTAAAGCCTTGAGGTGAAGCCCGAAAGGAAAAGTCCAAAGAGGACAATATCTGCTAGCGGTGGGTCTAGATCGTTACAAATGGTATAAGAGCCAGACACCGGACTATGTGCCAGCGAGGAGGCCCTTCCCTGAAGGGGGTAGACACGAGGCGATGTGCCAGTAAGGACGCTGGGCCCCGACGGAGGTGGATTTGTTGGGGGTCACACATTGATTGGAGGAAGAAACGAGTGCCAGCGAGGACACTGGGCCCTGAAAAGAGGTGGATTGTGAGAATCCCACATTGGTTGGGGAGGAGAACAAAACATAAACGACTCCATCACTACTATAGATAGTTGGTGGCCTTTAAGAGTTACATTATAAGCATAGGGGAATGACCTAAAGTTTTAGGTGTCATACTTTGGCTCATACATAGTTAATATTATTTACGCATCATGTTATAATGAAATCGTGTTAAAGTTAGCACCATTCAAAATATATTTAAAAATCGAATTAATTCAACTAAATTAGTTCAAAATTATCAATTAGACTTGAGGATGGACCTACGGAGCAATGAGCATTTTCCTACAGAGAAATTTAAACAAATTGGTTAAGCTTGACCACATCCAATTGTGTAGCAATGCTTCCTTTCGGTGAAACCATACTAAACTTTATTAGAACCAAAGGCGAACCTGTCATATTTTCTATTATTTTAATAACTTCTCTACCGTCGTTAACTCAATTCTAACGTTTAGTTTACAAATTTAGAGAGATTACGATTGTTTGTGTACTATGGAATGTTGCATCAAATCATATTTTAAAATAGTATACTTATAAGTTGTAATTGAGTATCCGACATTTTTTGAATATCTGATTGTGTGGACCATTTTTAAGTGTATATATATTGATTTCTTTACTCCCTCAACGTTCGATCATAAGTTTTTATTTTAGTCTTTTCTTGAAGGATGATCTGACATTTAGATCGATTGTAACAGTAGTTGGAGAAATTCCAACCAATCTTGCATCTCTCCCCCAACTTTATGTTATATGATGATGTAATGATGTTATATGATGATATGATGAGATTATATGATGATGTGATGACGTTATATGAGGATGGATATGATGATATGAGATGATGACACGATATGATGATGGATGATCCAACAAGTATTACCAATGCAAAAGTGCTTAAATATAGAGTTTACCATGAGGCAAGCCAAAATGATTTAGCTACTCACGATGGCGAAGAACAAAAATAAAACATTTATTGAGGAGATGATGAAGAATGACTCGTGTTGATTTATGAGGATAGTCTTCATTCTTAGAAGCGAGGAGTAAGTATCGCGACTATGTCACTGGAGAATGCGAGACCAGTAGCTGCCGAATTTGAATTTCGAATTCTAACCTGAATCCCGAGCATGAATTGTTACAACAAAAATGATGATAAAATGTATAGCTTCACAAAACTAACGCAAACATGCTTCTTATAAACTCGACCCACCTTAAAGCTGATATGATCTAGTTCTAAGTGTAAAATAACTTGTCCCCATGGTTCGGACCTTCATAATTTATTGGGGTTTTCAACCAATTATGTGATTAATTATATCCGTAACAACCATGGCTAAAAATGTTGAAGTTAGAGAGCAGAAAAGTTATCTTAAATGTCGGTTAAAAAGATGAAAAATAAAACCTAGAGATCCAAATACATCCAAAGTTAACCTTAAAGGTAAAAAAAGGTCAACAACACACGTTGTTGTCCTTCATATTCCACTGTTTTTCGTATTATGTATTCTTAAATACTAAATTTGATCAAATCATAAATACTAAATTTTAACTCCAAAAATCTAAAAATTTATATTTAAATGGTAACTAGAAATAAAAACTTACTAACAAAGGCCAATAATCTTGATTTATTACCAAAAATAAAAAAATATTCATCTTCAAATTAGTAGCATAGCAAAATTGGCAATTGGTCTATTGAAAAATACAAATTACCAAATTTAATTTATATGGGTATGATTCTAAATCAATCAGACAACCGGAGACGGTGGGAGTGAAAATACAATCTTCATTAATATTCACAACGTTCAAATATGATACAAGGGTTAAGCCAATTCGTTCTTGCGTAGCCTTATGCTCGAGCCTCTGGTGAAGAAGAAAGTTTTAGAAAGAATTATATAAAATATATTTCATACCTAACTTTATATCTTAAATCAAATTTCATAAATGAGGAATACTCGAATGAACTTAGATTAAAAATGCTAAAAACGTTGAAAGAAGAGAAAAGGGTAAAAAAAAAAATTGAAAAGATTTGACGTAACCAAAAATTTAGCATAAAAACGTGAGAATAAAAGAAAAGGATCTTAAAGCAGTAGCAATAAAAGTGGAATAAACAAAGCACAGTGACAGAGACGAGAGAAGAAAAGAAGGGAAAATGAAAATGTGTGTATTCATACGTTGCTTGCGTTGGCCTACATACAAAATCTCTCCCTTTTTCCTGTTTTTCACTAATTTCCACACTTTTAATTCCCCCCTTTACCTTTTTCGCCGACACACTCTTACTCCCATTTCCCCATTTTTCCCTTCACCTCTCTCTCTTCATTACTCTTCAATAAGCTTCGAATCTCTCTCTCTCTCTCTCTCTCTCTCTCTCTCTCTCTCTCTTTCTCTCTCTAGCTGTCAATTTCTTTTATGGCGATGCTTCCTCCCTCTCCCCATCGATCTCTACTTCATTCTTGATTCTGCATGTTCTAAACCCTTAAACAAGAACAGGGTATCAGAGCACCGCTGAATGTGTTTGGAGGTGTAATGGCTTTCTGGGTGTTTTTCTTCTTGATCTTTGGTTCTGTTCCGCTTGTTCGTGCTCTTACTCTTGCTTCTGATGGTGGGTAATGGGTTGATTTTCTTTTCGGCTTTCCGTTTCCCCTTTTTCTACTCTGTTTTTTTGATCTGGGATTGTTGGATTTTGTGGATTTGGTTTGTTTGGAATGTGATTCGTGTATGTTCTATTGGGATTTTGATTTGTTTGTTGTTTTTATGTCTATTGATCTATGTTGAGAAAACCCACTTGAGTGATTTCCTCTGTTCTTGTTGAGTTCTGAATCTTTAGAAGGTGAAAATGTTGAGGATTGTTGGGAGGGAGTCCCGCTTTGTGTAATGAAAGTGGACAATATCATACCATTGTGGAGAGTCGTGATTTCTTAACTAAGCCATATTAATAGAATCCTCAAATGTTGAACAAAGACGTTGTGAGCCTAGTCAAAAGTGAGTCAAATGTTGAACAAAGGGTGTACTTTGTTCGAGGGCTCCAGAGAAAGGAGTCGAGCCTCGATTAAGGGGAGGCTGTTCGAGGGCTCCATAGTCCTTCGTGGAGGCTCTATGGTGTACGAGGATTGTTGGGAGGGAGTCCCACATTGACTAATTTAGGGAATGATCCTGGGTTTGGGAAGCTCAAAACAAAGCCATCAGAGCTTAAGCTCAAAGTGGATAATATCATACCATTGTGGAGAGTCGTGATTTCTAACATGGTATCAGAGTCATGCCCTTAACTTAGTTATGTCTATAAAATCCTCAAGTATCGAACAAATGGTGTACTTTGTTCGAGGATTCCAGAGAAAGGAGTCGAGCCTCGATTAAGGGGAGGTTGTTTGAGGGCTCCATAGACCTCAATGGAGGCTCTATGGTGTACGAGGATTGTTGGGTGGGAGTCCCACGTTGGCTAATTAAAAGGATGATCATGGATTTATAAGTAAGGAATACATCTCCATTGGTATGAAGCCTTTTGGGGAAGTCCAAAGCAAAGCCACGGGAGCTTAAACTCAAAGTGGACAATATCATACCATTGTAGAGAGTCGTGATTCCTAACGGAAAACTCTTGTTGTTTGGCAAATGATTGTTATTCTTCTCAGTGTTGTTTCTTTCTCATGTTGTAGTTCAAGCTTTGCAAGTTATATACACTTCATTGAACAGTCCTCCACAGCTGACTGGCTGGACTGGTAGTGGCAGTGATCCATGTGTTGAGTTATGGAAAGGGGTGACTTGTGAAGGCTCTGCTGTTGTCTCCATGTGAGTGATACTCATAATTCCCATGGCATTCTATTGCTTGATTGCTTTAACTAATCCGATTTGCTGCTTATTGCAATAGTGAGATTTCCGGGTTGGGGCTGAACGGCACGATGGGCTATGCGCTCTCGAGCCTTATTTCATTGAGAAATCTGTGAGTGTTCTATGCTATTTTCCTATCATGTTCTTGTGGGGTTCCCAAATTTGATAATCTATGTTTTTTCAGTGATATGAGCGACAACAATATCCACGACACGATTCCTTACCAATTACCACCGAACCTCACGAGCCTGTACGCTTAATCATGGTTTTGATTTGGTTCTTTGTTTGTTCTTGTTTAGTTTCTAACTTCTGTTCAATGATCTGTGTAGAAATATGGCAAAAAACAAATTAACTGGTAATCTTCCTTATTCACTTTCCACCATGGCTTCTCTCAATTATCTGTGAGTGATTTTACAGTTCAATATATCGGTCAACGTATTTTCAAGCAATTAAATAAGAATTGGATGCCATTGACCATGTTTCTCCCGCGAACCCTCCCGTTCAGGAATATGAGCCATAATTTGCTAGCTCAGGCGATAGGAGACGTTTTCACGAATCTTACTTCCATGGGGACCTTGTAAGATTCTTCTTTGAATCGTCCTTTTCGGTTAACTTCTTCGTTTGCTATGCTTCCATTTTCAGGACTTTTAACGATGTCGATCATATCAAGTCGTATTAATGATATCTCATTGAGCTCATTGTTCAATGTTTTTTCAGGGACCTTTCTTTCAACAACTTTACCGGGGATCTTCCGAATTCGTTGGGCTCATTGACCAATATTTCTTCGCTGTAAGTTTTTGAAACTCCAGCGTTCTTTTCTAACGACGATTAAAAAGCAGAAACTGACATTTTAAGTCGATTCGGTCTTCGTTTTGTAGCTTTTTACAGAACAATCAATTGACGGGTTCTCTCAATAATCTTATCAGTTTGCCTCTAACGACGCTGTAAGTTCTTATGTAATGTGGCTCCAGCTCCTGTCGGCTGTTATCTCGTTTCCGTTTCTTATTTCTTTTTCTCTTCGCGTTACAGAAATGTAGCGAATAATAATTTCAGTGGATGGATACCTCAAGAACTGAAGTCGATCGAAAATTTCATGTCAGTGATTGCTTATTTATCTTAGATATATTAAACTGTTGCATAATGTATTTAAATATATCGTCTACGTAAAACAGATACGATGGTAATTCATTCAACAACAGTCCTGCCCCTCCTCCACCGCCTTTTACTCCACCTCCTCCTGGTCGATCTCGTAACAGCCCCCGACACCCTGGGTCCGGTGGTGGCAACCACACTGCCTCAAGCTCTGATAGCAGTTCATCGCACTCGAAGAAAGGCTTGTCAGTTTTGGAAATAGTAGGAATAGTTTTGGGTGCTATAATTTTTGTCCTCATTGTGTTAGTTGCTTTTGCTGTATGCATCCAGAAGAGAAAA
Source organism: Cucurbita ficifolia (assembly GCA_033971965.1). Taxonomy (NCBI): domain Eukaryota; kingdom Viridiplantae; phylum Streptophyta; class Magnoliopsida; order Cucurbitales; family Cucurbitaceae; genus Cucurbita; species Cucurbita ficifolia. The sequence goes on from CM066979.1 coordinate 3,951,784, forward strand.
CGAAAGAACATCGGTCTACGAGCTTCGAGCGGAAGGCTGTCTATTGGCACTAGCGGTAGGGGATAAATAGCATTAGTTATGATTCAGTTCGATTATGACGATCATCTTAATATCTTGATGTTAACCTTTATTACAGTGAATACGGAGGTGCACGAGCATCGGGTTAAAAGCGTTGCTGCTGTTGCGGATATTAAGCCACTTCCTGCAGAGAAAATGAATCCCGAGAGATTACAAGTGAAAAATGGATCGGTGAAAAGGATAAAGTCCCCTATTACTGCTACTTCGTACACTGTTGCTTCTCTTCAAAGTGTAACGAATAGCTTTAGTCAAGAATGCATAGTCGGTGAAGGTTCTCTCGGTCGTGTTTACAAAGCCGAGTTTCCAAACGGGAAGGTAACTTCGTCTCATCTTCAATACTAAGTCCCAAAGAGTGAACATATACATCTAGAATTAGTTTCTGCTTTCTGCATTTGTGCACGGTTCTCTTTGGAAACACGATGCTTGTTGATCTATCCATTAGTTTCTGTTGCATCGTTGGTCAGAAGTTGTGCACGGTTCTCTTCCGAAACACGATGCTTGTTGATCTATCCATTAGTTTCTGTTGCATCGTTGGTCGGAAGTTGTGCACAGTTCTCTTTCGAAACACGATGCTTGTTGTCTATCCATTAGTTTCTGTTGCATCGTTGGTCGGAAGTTGTGCACGGTTCTCTTTCGAAACACGATGCTTGTTGTCTATCCATTAGTTTCTGTTGCATCGTTGGTCGGAAGTTGTGCACGGTTCTCTTTGGAAACACGATGCTTGTTGATCTATCCATTAGTTTCTGTTGCATCGTTGGTCGGAAGTTGTGCACGGTTCTCTTTTGAAACACGATGCTTATTGATCTATCCATTAGTTTCGGTTGCATCGTTGGTCGGAAGTTGTGCACGGTTCTCTTTCGAAACACAATGCTTGTTGATCTATCCATTCGTTTCGGTTGCATCGTTGGTCGGAAGTTGTGATTCATACGAATTAGTCACTACCTATAGCTTTTTGAATAACATACTGAGTTAATTCCTCATAGATAATGGCGATCAAGAAAATCGACAATGCAGCATTGTCGCTACAGGAAGAAGACAATTTTCTTGAAGCGGTCTCGAACATGTCAAGATTGAGGCACACGAATATTGTCACGCTAAATGGTTACTGCGTCGAGCATGGTCAGCGTCTTCTCGTTTACGAGTTCATTGGAAATGGAAGTTTACACGACATGCTCCATTTTGCTGAAGATAGTAGCAAGACACTGACTTGGAACGCACGTGTCCGAGTAGCACTTGGAACAGCTAGAGCTTTAGAGTATGTTCGAGTTCATTACAAGCTTCGCCAGTCTCTTCTCGAGTTCGAAAAATGCTATTCCAATTTTCGTCTAATTCGGAACATTTCTATTGTAGATACTTGCATGAGGTATGCTTGCCTTCTGTTGTACATAGAAACTTGAAGACAGCAAACATATTACTTGATGAAGAGCTGAACCCCCATTTGTCTGATTCCGGTTTGGCTGCTTTAACGCCCAACACCGAGCGACAGGTTAACACTCGAGGATTCTTATTATTTCGAGCTCGTAAACGTGTTTTCGTACTAAATTTCTAACCAGATGTGTTATACACGTAAATGATTCTTGCAGGTTTCTACTCAGATGGTTGGTTCCTTTGGCTATAGTGCTCCGGAATTTGCCTTGTCGGGAATATACACCGTTAAAAGCGACGTGTACAGCTTTGGCGTGGTGATGTTGGAGCTGTTGACGGGTCGAAAGCCGCTTGACAGGTAAACTATTCTCCCTAGTGTTAAGTTAGGTACATTTGATTAAACATATCCATTTCTTGCTGATATATCTATGTAATTTCTCGCATCCCCTTCGTTTCGTTCAGTTCGAGGGTGAGATCGGAGCAGTCACTTGTGAGATGGGCTACTCCCCAACTTCACGATATTGACGCCTTAGCGAAAATGGTCGATCCTACTTTGAATGGAATGTACCCTGCAAAATCTCTATCGCGCTTTGCCGACATCATTGCTCTTTGTGTTCAGGTAAACTTCTTTAGTAACGGTGGAATCTAACTGTAATGACCCAAGTCAACCGCTAGCAGATATTGTCCTCTTTAGGCTTCCCTTCAAGGTTTTTAAAACGTGTCTACTAGAGAGAGATTTCCACACTCTTATAAATGATGTTTCGTTCTCCTCAACTGATGTGGGATCTCACAATCCACCTCCCTTGGGGACCCAGCGTCCTCGCTGGCACTTGTTCCTTTCTCCAATCGATGTGGGACCCCCAATCCACCCCCTTCGGAGCACAGCGTCCTTGCTGACATACCGTCTTGTGTTCACCCTCCTTCGGGGCATAGTCTTCTTCTTGGCACATCGTCTGGTGTCTGGCTTTGATACCATTTGTAACAACCCAAGCCCACCACTAACCGATATTGTCCTCTTTAGGCTTTCTTTTTTGGGTTCCCTTTTAAAACGCCTCTACTAGAGAGAGGTTTTCACACCCTTATAAAGGATGTTTCGTTCTCTTCCCCAACTGATATGGGATCTCACACTGACTAATTAAAACGAAAACAAACTACTCATTGGATTTTTGTACTCTCTCTCGATATTTGAAGGTGTTAGTTCTAATATTTGAGCCTTTTGCAGCCGGAACCCGAATTTCGACCACCAATGTCGGAAGTAGTACAAGCATTGGTGCGTTTAGTGCAAAGAGCCAGTGTGGTAAAGAGGCATTCGAGCGACGAGTCGGGTTTCAGTTACAAAACGCCAGACCACGATGCAGTTGAGTTGCCATTTTGAGGTTGAGGTTGCAATTTTGAGTACAAAAAGACACTCAGATAATGGAAAAAAGCAAGCCAAGCTGTATCTAAATCAGATAATGAAAGGTATTGTAATTAAAAGATTTATTATTGCTGCAAGTTTTTATAAGTTAATGGCCACATTAGAGTGTATAGCAACGAAGAAATGGTTTCTATATAATAACATTTTCTTTGTTTCTACTTAGCTGAATCTAAATTTTTAGACTAATCAAGCCATGACACGAACTTGAAAAACCAAAGCAAATTTAAATTTTTAGGCTTATCGGAACGCGTTATATCTTTGAATGCTTGAGCATCAAGTAAGATCGTGAGATTTTATACTATAACTTGGCTTTTTGAGTCTTGTTTAATTTGTTTGTGTGAGATCTCACATTGGTTGGAGGGGGAACGAAACATTTTTAACAAGGGTGTGAAAATCTCTCACTACCAAATGCGTTTTAAAAATTTGGAGGGAAACCAAAAAGGAAAAGTCGAGATAACCACTATTTGAATGTTAAAATTTCTTATATTTATGTTTAAAATTTATTTATATTTATTTAAAATTATAATATTTAAAAGAAAAGAAAATTTTTATTTTTTATTTTTTATTATTATGTTAAAGATGTTAATGCAACTTTTAAAAAAATTAAAAGTATATTTTAAAATTTTTTAAAAAAATTTAAGGATATTGTTAGATCAACATGACTTTCCATAGCGGTATGATATATTGTCCACTTTGACTATAAGCTCTCATGGCTTTACTTTGAGCTTTCCGAAAACGTCTCATTCCAATGCAGATAGTATTTCTTGATTATAAATCCACGATCATTCCTTAAATTAGCACGTGAGACGTTTAGACTTTCATCGAACAGACATTAATAAATTTTTTGAAAGTTAAAAAAAAATATTTTTGAATTAGAATAGTAACTATTTTTGTTTTAACTTAAAAGGTAAAAATATTTTTGAAATTTAAATATTTTAAAAACAGTTTTGATAATATTTTTGTAAAAATAATTTATTGTGAAATTTACAGATTTATGTATTTAAAGTTATTTAAAATATTTGAAAATTTGTAGGTTTTTTGACAGATATTCTCGTAGTGTGACCGTTGCTTGCAGAAACAGATAAAAAGGAAAAGCTAAATCACAAAATGACAAATTTTGTGCACTTTGCCAGCTTTTACCGTGTATCATTCTACAATATTTTTTTTACAGTGGGGGTAGCTTTTTACTGAATTGGTTAACAACTCATGTTAATTAATTTTTTAAAATTAACCACCATGGATCTCCAGATCGGTATGATATAATCTACTTTAAGTGTAAACTCTCCACATTGATTTTATCGAAAGGTTTTATTCGAATGGAGATAGTATTCGTTACTTATAAATTCATAATTCTCTCCTTAATTACCCAATGTGACACACCTATCAACAATCCTCTCGTTCAACAAATTACACTATAGAGAGCCTCTCTGGAGGCTTTTAAAGCCCTCAAACAATCTCCTTTAATCGAGCCTCAACTCTTTCTTTAGAGTTATCAAACAAATATAATTTTTATTTGACACCTGAGTCACTTTTGACTACACTTTCGAGACTCACAATTTATTTGTTCGACACTTGAGAATTTTATTGACATGACTAAGCTAAAAACATTACTGTGAAACATGGTACTCCACAATGATATGAAATTCTGTTAAGAATGATGTTATGCTACCATGTTAAGAATGAGAAACATAAGTTGGAGAGTGTTGGTCAATAACATCCAACTTGTCTCTCATAAAATAAAATTGTTGTCTTCACAAGAGTGTCTCAACTTGAGGGGAGTAAAGACAAGTTGGGTGTTATTGAGCGTACACTCTCCAACTTGAAGGGGAGTATTGGAATATATATTATATAATATATTTGATATATTTTATCTTATTCTCAAGATTTGGTTAATAAAATATTTTCTCTTATTTCTATGATTTAGTTTGTAGCTTGTATTTCATTTAAACGCTGTAAACCTTAATGAAAATTGAACTTTCAATCCTACTTATGTTCTCGTTCTTAACAAATTGTTCACTTTGAGCATAAACTTTCAATCCTACCTATGATTTAGTTTGTAGCTTATATTCTCATGTTTTTTGTTCACCTTACCTATAAACTCATATCTTCCCCTTAATTAGCTAATATGACATTTCTCCCGGTAATTCTCCACAATTTGCAACTTCTTTTATCATTAATTCCTAAATTGACGTAACTTTATATTTGGGCTTAATCCTAAAGGGCAAAAAAGTAATTTTTCCTATTTTTAAGAATTTTCTTGGATTTTTAATTTCTTTACCGAATGAATTTGAAGATTCTCAACAAAAAAAAAAAAAAATTAAAGGGTTTTTTTAAAAAGTTTGGATTTTTCTAAAAAAATAATAAAAAGTCGCAAATTACCGAGATACCTTGGAGTTTGAAGTATTTACAAAAATGTCATTGAATCAAGAATTAGATTTCCTACGTGACCCATTTCAAGAAATCCTTCGATACTCAAGTTCCCATCGTTTGATCTTCTCCAAATTTGGACAGCCTCTAGAAGACTCACAACAGCTCATCACATCTAACGATGAAAATTTAAAATTGAAGTCGGCGAGACACTCGTTTGAGTAGATATTTTTGCGGATATTCCAAAAAATTCAAGTTCAAATTAAGCTCGTTTTGGAATAAACACGGTCAGTTCAAGTTTCAACTATAATTAAGTATTGGGATTCCTAAAATTTGAGGTGGAAGGGTTTAGATTTTTGGGTATTTTTTCTTCCCATTCTCTTCTAAATTCAAGGGCTATGGTTAAGAATTTCCTTTCAAACCAATTTCTACCTGTTCTAAATGAACTCCCAGCAAGTTTGATAAAGGATGGGAGAGTTGAAAACATCCCAAATACTTACCCCAATTCGAGTTTTCATGGCGGACAAGTAAGAAAAATTCAAAAATTCAATTGAAGCCTACGGGCAATGTTGTCTCTCCAAATTAGTCCCAATCTTCGGTTGGGCACTCAAAGAAGAAGTTTCATGGAAATCACGAAAGCTAACGAGCTCGAGAGCGAAGGGAATTTGAGTTTTTTTTTTAAAAAAAAGGGTAAAATTTGAAGGAATTGGGGGAAACTCTGAGAGAAGAAGATTTCATGAAGACGTCGAGGGTTGAGAAGCTCTTTATCTAGTACTCAATAACCTCCAAAAATATGCAAGAAAATAGGTACGAGGTTGAGAGCAAGAATCGTAAAATTGGAGGTATCCACACAAATTTGTTCTTCCAAAAAGAATTCTTAAGCTTGAGACGAAGATAAGGAAGAAGTGAACACCCAGAACGTCCCAACCAATACGGTTTTTCTGAGTTTCAACAGCTTATAACTTAGGTTATAGACCACTAATCCCTAGCTCTTCCTTGTTTCACCATCTTTAAGTTCCATGAAGAAATCGATGTCATATAACCAACATACATGCTTATGAAAATCGAGTTTTAGAGGAGTTTGGTAATGGTCATCGAGTCTCTTCCCCTATTTTGGGAAAGAAGATGATGGCGTAGTTGGTTCAATTGAACCGGCTATGCTAGCCCCACACTCGATCCTCTCTAAATTTTTCTTAAATTAAACCCAATCCAAATTTGTTCGCAAGAATTTCTTTATGGTTCCAAAACCTAGACTCAAAGATGGATCAACTAATTTTTTTTTAGAGTAATTCGGGTACCGAAAGTTCAAGAATTGAGGACCCAAAGATCAATGATGAGGTAAGTAGGCAATCTGATTTTTTCTTAAGAAATACCGTAGGCATCATTTGGTTTCCGATTAACCTTAAATAAAGTTTGATTGAAAGGAATATGGAAGAAAATAACCCAAAAACCCGGAGTTAAATACCTAAACTGAGCTTTTTTCTCGAGAACCAACTAATGATAAGATAATAAATTTTAATGCTAAGAACAATATGACAGGTTAAGATTACACATCAAATTGTGGTCATTGAATATGGTTAAGGGTGTAAAAAAAAAAAAAGCATGGATTGACAAAAATGCCCCTTAATGATATGATATAAGGCCCGTTCATTATCCATGTCTTTAAAGTAGTATATTGCTTACTTGAAAATCAAAAATTAATTTTTTAGATTTTTTGGATTGAAACACTTCAACTTTGATGATTCTTTTGAAGTTCATATGTGGGCGTGTTCATAAGAGATTGAACCCACGTTATTAAACACAAAAATTCCAAAGAAAAAGAAAGTACACTGTGGGTATGCTCGTAGCTGCATGAAGGAATGTGTGTGGAACGCATAGTGAGTTGTTATGCTCGTAGCTGCATGAAGGAATGTGTGTGGAACGCATAGTGAGTTGTTATGCTCGTAGCTGCATGAAGGAATGTGTGTGGAACGCATAGTGAGTTGTTATGCTCGTAGCTGCATGAAGGAATGTGTGTGGAACGCATAGTGAGTTGTTATGCTCGTAGCTGCATGAAGGAATGTGTGTGGAACGCATAGTGAGTTTGTGTCGTGGAACGAATGTGTGTACGCATAGTGAGTTGTTATGCTCGTAGCTGCATGAAGGAATGTGTGTGGAACGCATAGTGAGTTGTTATGCTCGTAGCTGCATGAAGGAATGTGTGTGGAACGCATAGTGAGTTGTTATGCTCGTAGCTGCATGAAGGAATGAACGGAATGTTGTTATGCTCGTAGCTGCATGAAGGAATGTGTGTGGAACGCATAGTGAGTTGTTATGCTCGTAGCTGCATGAAGGAATGTGTGTGGAACGCATAGTGAGTTGTTATGCTCGTAGCTGCATGAAGGAATGTGTGTGGAACGCATAGTGAGTTGTTTTCTTTCCGTTCAACCTCTTCATATTGTTTCCACCCTGATTTCAATACTAAGCCTATTATAACTTAAATTAGGACCAACGAATAAAATTTTTGGTGTTTTAGAGAACTCACCCTACATAAAATTAGCACAGACAAGACACACGGGATAAACTATGTTACTAATTGGATTCTTTTGAAACGTACACATACGGATTGTTAGGATATGTTAGTATGTGTCCGTATGTGAGCATGACCTACTATATATAGTTAGAAAATATATGTATAGAACATTGGATTGAGCTGGAATGTTAAAGTATACCATGTATAATGCATAGGAATGTCTGGAATGCCCCGAAAATGAGATTTCTGAATTGTATGCTGTATGAGATGAATTTCGATATACTAGATACTCTGTATTGAGAATGGTAATTCTATTTCAGATAGTTGATTGAGTTATCTCTCTATTTGAGCATGCATAAACGTATTGTGATTGAGAAATGTACTTTAGATGAGTGATTAATTTATTTCCCTATTTGAGCATGTATGAATGTATCAGGTTGAGAATAGTGTGCTAGAGCTAGGATAGTTTTACGATGACCTAGGTCAGGATGCCTCCAGTAAACCAAGCACATTGGGATCGTGAGTAATGATCAAAGTTCTAGATCCTAGTGCTCCACGAACCAGATTAGCGTCGTGGAGCTAGTCTAGAGAGTCTTGGAGATGAGAGTATGAGATTTAAACACCCTAGATGACCTAAGAGTCCAATGAACCTCCATGACACCTAGAGAAGATTAAGAAAGTTTACTTTGCCTACTAGTAGTGTGAATGATATCACTAAAGTTTCTGCCTCCTATCTTCTCGAGGATACCATTAGTGAAATCAGTGACTTAGGTTTGACATAATAGCATCCTTGCCAAGTAGTAGGAATATAGGGCAACGCGTCGAGATGACTAGGTATATTATCTTGTGGAAATGGCAGGGGTTTTCTAATCAGGGGCTATGTGTTATAAACCCATCTTGAGAAGGGTGAGAGACCACACAGAAGATGGTTCATGTGGAACGGTCACCAATTATTCTTGCATTAATATGTTTAGAGATGGACACCATTCTATTCTATGATATATGGTGCGCAGGATACCGGTCATTCACTACTAAGGTAATGTAAATTGACTAAATCTAAAGAACAGTAATCATGGTTCACCCCATAGCTTAGAGCTATGATCTAATAGATCCACAGCGTCAAAAAATGTGAAAAAATTTAGACCCTAAGAGGACTATAACAACATATTCCTTAGTCCCCATTTTATAATATACTTTGAAACAACCCTTGATTTGTAATTGAATCCGTTTTTAAATGCAAATGTTGTTTGGTTTTAAAATTGCACAAAATTATATTGTATTTCTAGTGTCAGTTTGTGAATCAAAGTCTTAAAAATTGGGCTATGATAACTTGGCTCACTAAAATCTTCAACCATAAACATTATGAACTCGACTTTTCGATTAAATGCTAGCGTACATTTATGAGGTAGAATTGGATTTTAAAGAGCAAATTCAAGCTAGCATTAGGGAAGTACAGTGACTCTTACTTAGGTCAACCAAATAAATGACTCTATTGTTGCGCATATTATAATTATAATTGTTATGATGTGCTATGTTATGTCATGTAATACTATGATGAGTTATGCCTTATTTGTAAGTTATGTTATAGTGTGACTATACCATGTTGTAATAGTATGTTATGATGATAATTTAAGATGTATACGGTTAAGATCGCACAACAACGTACACACTTGATCTAGATGAATACAAAGAATAGGAGAGAGAAAATGTGAGGAGGAGTTTACTATCTTCATGTATGTACGATAAGAAAAGATACTATATATGGTTTCAGTTTTTAACCGATATAACCGCCTATTATATATGTATATGGTAATATATAAATGTCTACCATATATATATGTACCAACTTTTTACTATAAATAGTAGTTTACTATCTTTCACCATTTTCCATATATAATTTTACTATCTATCACAATTGCATGAGCTATATATAAGCCGTATGCTCCATATTCCAATAATTCTCCCATTTGGAGACTAAACTAGTCAACCAGGAATTTCATTCAAACGAGTATCAGCATCTACGCTGCATCATACCAATTGAGGCTTTGCACAACTTCAATGTTTCAACATCAACACATTTTGTCAACATGTTTGCTGGATTCTTTGTACCCTCTATCTTCTCCAAACACATCATCATCTTCCACTAACTTGCGAGTGAAATGGTATTGTCTTCTGTGTTTTGTCTTTGTATGATAGACTGGGTTCTTTACCAACTATATAGCACTCTAACTATCTGTATAAAGAATCTTATTGCATTGTTTCTTGCCTAATTCTTCTGGATAGTCTGTCATCCATATCATATCATTTCCAGGCTCAACTATTGGCACATACTCAGCCTCAATAGATGGAGGAGCAACATAATTCTGAAGCCTAGACATCTCGTCATCCATGACTTGCTCCCACTTGGTTGTATCCTCCAACTGTAGGGCCTCATCAAAGGACTTTAGTTCCCCTTCATCAGTCGGCAACAGACAATGTAATGAAGGTACATACCTATCTAGTACTCTGATAGCTCTTATGATCTTTTCAACACCTAATCAGGTGTAACTTGCTCCACTTCTGGTTCCTCAGCAACAGTCTCAAGAGTTTTTTTAGTATATGCTACAACATCACTAAGTGACTTTTTCCGCAACTCAATCTCAATTTCCACTTCCTTCGTTGTCCTGTAACCTTTCTTTTATTTATCTTGTACATGACATTTTCATCAAAAATCACGTCACAATATTTCAAGATTCTCTTGTTCTTGACATCCTAAAACATGTACCTGAACACGTCAGAATCACAACCTATGAGGTAGCACTTCCCAGGCTCAGCGTCAAGCTTGGCTCTCTTCTCTAGATCAACACGAACGTACGTTGTAGCCAAAAGTTCTCAAGTGAGAGTACTTGAGTTCTTTTCCTGTCCATACTTTTTCTGGCAACTTGAACTCCAAGGGTAATGACGACCCTCTATTGATCAAGTAAACTACTGTATTTACAACATTGATCTAGAATGTCTTTAGCAATCCATAATGAATCCTCATGCTCTTTGCTCTCTCATTCAATGTTCTATTCATCCTTTCAGCAACACCATTTTGTCTTGCTTTATCGGGAACTATCTTTATTAATCTAATTCCCTCAACTGCACAAAATGCTTTGAATTCTAACTTGTCGTACTCTCCTCCATTATCAAATCTCAGGCATTTGATCTTCAAGTCGATTTGATTTACAACTTCAGTTTTCCACTTCTTGAAGATGGCAAACACATTTGACTTATGTTTCATGAAATAAATCCATACCTTCCTGTTGAAATCATCGATGAAGGTCACGTAGAACTTTGATCCACCAACTGATAGAACTAGAGATGGTCCCCAAACGTCTGTATGAACCATTTCCAACCGTACTTTCTTAAATTCTCTGACAGCCTTTGTGAAGCTAACTCGTTTCTGTTTGCTCATAACGCAGTTCTCAAAAAGACCCATATCAACATATTTTGTACCTTCTAAAACTTCTTTCGCAGCCAACATCTTCATTCCTTTGACGTTCATATGTCCACGTCTATTATGCCTTAGACTTGAATTTGAAACCCTCTCAGCAACAGCAACCATGTTCATACCACCTACCGTGGTGTATAAGATTCAAAATTTTGTGCCACGTGCTACCACTATAGCACCCATCACAATCTTCCACGAACTCTTCCCAAATTCTGTTGCATAACCTGTGCTGTTCAACTGACTAATAGAGATCTGGTTCTTCTTGAGACTAGAATATTTATGACATTTTTTAATGTCCACTAATTCGTGCGGGAGTTTTTATGCAGATATCCCCCTTTCCTTCAATCTCCAAGACTTTGTTGTCAGGAAGATACGCCTTCTCAAAATTTTAGGACTTGAAATTTTGAAACAACTCGTTATTTGGAGACGAATGAAAAGATGTACCTGAATCCAAAATTCAGGATTCAATTGGACTGTCCACATTGAGAATTAAAGCACCCCCAATGTCTTTTGCTAAATTATAGAATCATTGTCATCATCTAATTTGTGATTTTGCTTTCTCTTTGGTATTGTATAATTTGTCTGAAACTGACCTTTTTGTCCACAACTCCAACACGTTATATTTGGTCTGTTTGGAAATTTTTTACGGTTCTTTGATTTTGATCGACCTTTGTTTAGGCCCTTCGATTTACTTCTTCCCCTTTGGTCAACACTAAGAGTACCACCAAATGAATCCTCAATTTCTCGTTTGTGAATACTTTCGCTGAGAGCTACATCTCATTGAACTTTAGTTTCTCATATCCTCGAGAACTACTGATCGCAACAACGACAGTATCTCACGACTCGAGTAAAGATGACATCAAAATCAAGACTTTAATTTCATCTTCGAAATTAATGTTGTAACAAGCCAAGCCCACCGCTAACAAATATTGTTCTCTTTGGGCTTTCCCTTCCAGGCTTCCGCTCAAGGTTTTTAAAACACGTCTACTAGGAAGAAGTTTCCACACCCTTATATAGAATGTTTCGTACAATAAACCTTATGATTTATAACCTAGAGCTCCGATACCAACTGTAGCGACCTTAGATTAAGTAAAAAATTTAGGGTCGTTACAAATGTCCACTGAACTCAGTTGACTTACAATTATATTGTTCATAACCGACGGTTTTTTGTACATATTTGACAACACCTTCAACAGATCTGACGTTGTCTTCTACTTGATTATGTTAAACATCATGTTTCTCGACAGCTTCAACCAGATCAACCCTAAGCCCTTATGATCCTTGAGCTTCCATTGCTCCATGGTCATGGTATCCAGCTTCACCTCCAACAGGGGTTCGTGAAGATCTTTCTGGTACAAATAATCTTCAATCTACATATTCCAGAAACTGAAATCGGATCCATCAAACCTTTCAATTCTAATCTTTGAACATTCTATCTTCACAGATCGTGGTGAATTTCAACTAGCTTTGATACCAGTTGTTAAGATCGCACAACAATGCATACTGTAACGATACGAGTTTTTTTTAAAAAAAGCCTGAAATCTCACTGAAAATCGCGAGATATCAGGCGAGGCGCTCCTTTGTCAATAGGGACGTATTATTTCCCTGAGTCCCCACATTAAACCCTAGAGTATCTTAGTAGCCATCTTTTCCTTTTGAGTAGTTGTTATACTTGTGAGAGAGGAGCAGAAAGTTTGAGGTGAGCAATTGACCCGAGAGATTATCAGACCTGGGGGGGTGAAATCTCGTGGACAAAATTCAAAGAGGCTTTTACTGAGGCGTACTACCCAGAGGACGTCCAGATCCGCAAACATCAAGAGTTCACCAACCTGAGTCAGAGGGGGCGTTCGGTTACTACTTACGCTAGGAAGTTTGCCAAGTTGAAATGCTTCACCCCGAATTAGGTAGATACCGATTATAGGATGGCTCGCCGGTTTGTGATGGGGTTGGACAGGAAGATCCGTAACGTTGTTGAGGCGATAGCACCTACTACTTATGCTATCGCCCTAAGAGTAGCAAGGGCCATGAAGGGAACCGATGGACCAAACGAATCCCGCTCATCAACAGAGAGACAGAAATGACGTCGTGATCGGGATGACCGTCGTAATTCATCACCATCACCGCCACCGAGACGACCAGATAGATGGCGCTGCGATTCTAGGCGGGGCCAGTAGGGAAGGGAAAGCAGACCAGACGAGAGACCAAGTGTAACGAGTGTGGGAAGAATCATTGGGGTCGGTGCTTGGCTCACTCTGGAGCCTACTTTCGATGTGGGAAGAAGGGTCACTTGGCCAGGGACTGTCTGGGAAGTCGTACCAATGATGTCGGGGGTCAGCAGAGACCATTACGCATAGCAGATGCCCCCACTCAGAATCGTCCTCCAGCGAGGGCCTATGCCTCCACAACAAGGACACTAAAAACCCTGATGCGGTGGTGATAGGTACGCTATTGGTTCTTGGTCACCTTGCTTTGACATTGTTTGACTCGGGATCTACGCATGCCTTTATTTCCACTGCTTTTGTTAGTCAAGCAAAGATTATGTTAGAACCCTTGTTGCATGATTTCTTAGTAGGCACCCCGGTAGGGGTGGATATGATTGCTGCTTATAGGGTAAAGAATAGTCACGTAATAGTACTCGAGGTTGGTTTAGATGTAGACTTAATGGTAGTCAATATGACTGTGTATGATGTAATTTTGGGCCTGGATTGGTTAGCAAAAAATCATGCTAGTATAGACGGTAACAAGAAAAAGGTTATCCTTACGTCACCGTTCAAGACCAGATTCAGATTCAAGGGCACGAGTCTGGGTACCATGCCAAGGTGATATCAATGATGAAGGCGAAGAAGCTGCTCCAGCACGGAGCCTAGGAAATACTAGCCAACGTGGTGAAAACCAAGAAAGGAGAAGTCTCCCTAACCACATTACCTGTAGTGAATGAATTCCCAAACGTGTTTCCAGAGGACTTGCTAGGAATCCCTCCATCCCGAGATGTCAATTTTGCAATAGAGTTGAAACCACATACTGGTCTTATATCCAAGGCACCGTACTGCATGGCACCAGCTGAGTTGAAAGAACTCAAGACGCAACTAGAACAGCTGCTGGATAAAGGATTTATTAGACTTAGTGTTTCTCCTTGGGATGCGCCGGTATTATTCGTCAAGAAAAAAGATGGTTCAATGCGCCTGTGCATCGGTTACCGGGAATTGAATAAGAGAACGGTGAAGAATAGGTATCCCCTCCCGCTCATCGAGGACTTATTCGACCAAGTTACCACCAGATCAAGATAAAAAATGAGGACATATAAAAGCAGCTTTTAGAACAATGTATGGTCATTATGAGTTCATGGTAATGTCATTTGGACTCACTAATGCCCTTATAGTGTTCATAGAGCTGATGAATCGGGTGTTCAAGGAATATTTAGATACCTTTGTCATTGTATTCATAGACGATATCTTGGTATACTCAAAGACGAATCAGGAACACCAAATTCACCTAAGGAGGGCCTTGACAGTTCTGAGAAAAATAAATTGTATGTCAAGTTCTCGAAATGTGAATTTTGGTTATCCGAAGTCTCTTTCCTAGGGCATGTGATATCTGCGGAGGGGGTGTCAGTAGATCCTGCCAAGGTGGAAGCAGTCACCAACTAGGCTCGTCCAACTACTGTTACCGAGGTACGAGTTTTCTGGGTCTGGTAGGCTACTACCGACGCTTTGCACAGGATTTTGCCAAGATAGCGGCATCCCTCGCGCGATTAACTTGAAAATTTATGGCGTTCATATGGACGAGGAGTGCGAGGCAAGTTTTCAAGACTTGAAGGAGAGACTGGCGACTGCACTCGTGCTCACGATGCCTGATGGTACAGGGAACTATGTCTTTTTTAGCAATGCTTCCAAGAAAGGCCTGAGATGCGTGTTGATGCAACATGGGAAGGTTGTTTTGCCTACACACCCGGCAATTGAAGGACTATGAAAGGAATTATCCCGCTCATAACTTGGAACTAGCAGCGGTAGTTTTTGCGTTAAAGATATGGCAACACTATCTTTATGGGGAGAAAACTCAGATTTATACAGAGCATAAGAGCCTGAAGTATTTCTTCACCCAGAAGGAGTTGAATATGAGACAACGGCGGTGGTTGGAATTAGTCAAGGATTATGATTTCGACATTTAGTACCACCCCGGGAAGGCCAACGTGGTTGCATATGCCCTAAGTAGAGAGACAACTCATTCATCGACATTAATCACAAAGGAGCCCAGGGTGCAAGCAGATTTTGAGCAAGCTGAAATAGCAGTAGCAGTGGAAGGTATTAAGGCACAACTAGCTCGACTGACTGTACAGCCCACTCTTCGGTAGAGAATAGTTGAGGCTCAAGTAAGAGACCCTGGCTTGGTGAGGGTACTTAATAAAATAGAGACAGAACCACCTAGCGGGTACTCCAAGTCATTTGATGGTGGGCTATTATATCAAGGTCATTTGTGTGTACCGACGATAGAGGAATTGAGGAATGAAATACTGAAGGAGACACATAACTACCCATTCGCCATGCACCCTGGTGGTACAAAAATGTATCAGGACATCAGGTCACACTTTTGGTGGTGTGGTATGAAGAAGGATATCGCGGAATTCGTCAATAGATGCTTGGTTTGCCAACAAGTCAAGACACCGAGATAGAGACCAGCGGGATTACTACAACCTCTCAGCATACCAGAATGGATATAGAAGAACATTGTCATGGATTTCATAGTAGGCCTACCTAGGACGTTGAAGGGTTACACGGTCATATGGGTAATTGTGGACAGATTGACAAAGTCAGCGCATTTCCTCCTTGGTAAAGCCACCTACACAGTGGACAATTGGGCACAACTGTACATGAAAGAAATTTTCAGATTACATGGAGTTCTTGTGTCGATTGTATCAGACTGAGATCCACGTTTTATTTTAGCATTTTGGCGTGGACTCTAGAAAACGTTGGGCACTCGACTGGATTTCAGTACAACGTTTCATCCACAAACAAACGAACAAACGGAACGCTTGAACCAAATTCTAGAGGATATGTTGTGAGCCTGTGTGCTTGACTTTACTGGGAGTTGGGACTTGAAGTTGCACCTCATGGAATTTGCTTATAACAACAGCTATCAGACAACAATTGGTATGGCACCGTATGAGGCATTGTATGGAAAGCAGTGTAGGACACCACTGTGTTGTAATGAAGTAGGAGAACGGGATCTGGTGGGTCTGGAGTTGGTCCAAGTCACGAACGAGGCAATACAACAGATCAGGGGGAGAATGTGCACCGCTCAGAGTAGATAGAAGAGTTATGCAGACTCGAGACGAAGAGATTTGGAGTTTGAAGTGGGCAACATGGTATTCCTAAAGGTGGCCTCCATGAAGGGTGTCCTGAGGTTCGAACGCAAAGGCAAATTGAGTCCACGCTTTATAGGACCCTTCGAAATTTTGGAACGAATCGGACCCGTTGCATATAGGTTAGCCCTACCTCCATCCCTCTCAGCCATACACAACGTGTTTCATGTATCTGTACTTCGCAAGTACATAGCAAACCCCATGCATGTGATAGATTATGAGGCTCTGGACGTGACCGAAAACTTAAGCTATGAGAAGAAACCGGTGGGAATCCTAGCTCGCAAAATAAAGACTTTGCGCACCCGAGAAATTACATTTGTCAAGGTGTGGTGGGAAACCAATCAGCAGAGGAGGCCACATGGGAATGAGAGGATGAGATGAGAGAAAAGTACCCAGAGTTGTTCTTGGATACAGACACTTTCGAGGACGAAAGTCCTTCTTAGGAGGGGGTGATGTAACGATACGACTTCAAAAAAAAAAAAAACGTCTGAAATCTTGCCGAAAATCGTGAGATTTTCGGCAAGGCACTCCTTTGCCAATAGGGACGTATTATTTCCATGAGTCCCCACATTAAACCCTAGGGTATCTTAGTAGCCGTCTTTTCCTTTT
Source organism: Cucurbita ficifolia (assembly GCA_033971965.1). NCBI lineage: Eukaryota > Viridiplantae > Streptophyta > Magnoliopsida > Cucurbitales > Cucurbitaceae > Cucurbita > Cucurbita ficifolia. Next base: position 3,968,963 of record CM066979.1, read on the forward strand.
GAGTTGCTGTTGTACCTGTGAGAGAGGAGTAGAAAGATTGAGGTGAGGAATTGAAAACGTCGCGAGGCTTCAGACTTTTGTGAGTTCCTAGGTAGGAGCGAACCAACGTCGGAGCACTTCGTAACAAGAGGGACAGACGCACTGTCAAGGACGAATGAAAGACGGCAGTCTCATCGACACGGCAGTCGGACTCCGTGATTAGGGTTCGTCGGGATTCTTGAGTGAGGAAGACAAAGCAGCGGATCACGGGTCGGGTTCTTCGAGTACCGCGAGCTCGCTTCAGCCAACGCGCGGTCCGCTGTTTCGACCCGTGCTTTGCAGTCCGCGTTTAAACACTGACTCTAGGCCGTGTACCCATTCTAGCTCAAGACCAGTGATTCCAGCCCGCGTCCAGAAGTCGTGCGCTGCAAGTGACCTTCTTGGCTTGTCAGCTCGGTACTTTGGCTTCGTCGGCTCGGCTCTATTGTATTCCTCAGCTCGGCGGCGTGGCTCGGTGACTCGTCTTAGTGGCTCGGTATACAAATAATATACCGATTCCTAGGTTTTTGACCCTTCTAGAGTCGTTTCTAACCTTGTTTTAGCCAGCTGAGGTCAGTGTAACTCTTAATTACTAAACAAAGATCATGATAGGAACTTACCTTGCTAGTTAGACATAAGATTTAGTTGGGTTACATTATGAAAAGACACTAAGTGTATACTGTGGTTTTATAGGAGGTAGTTAGGCGTGGGAGTTAGCTTATCGCGAGTGACTTCGGCCAAGGCCAGAGAGATAAGTGACCTTACTGTTGGAGTTAATTACTGTATATATGATGGTGCGTGCCCTGTGGTCTTTGCATGTACCATGTTTGTTGTCGGTGTATACCATGCTATGTGTTTTCGCTGTGAAATGTCGATGTATGTCATGCTTATGTGATTCTGTTTTGCCATGAATTGTTTACTTTGTATGCATAAAATTAGTTGACATGTCATGAATGGGATGAGAGCTTTGCATGCCATGGCTATGGTGACCGAAGAACTACGATATGCTTACGTATTGCTTAACTAAGCCAAGGTATGTAACACGACAAGGGAATGGAACGTTGTATGTCTAATGCCATGGGAGGTAAGTATTAGGGACCTCATGCATGTTGTGTGTCATGTGCGTAGGGTTACTTCCCTGTTATGTTATGATGGTACGGACACGTACATGTGATATTATGCTCGCTATGATATCATGCAGGACTTTCCTTTGTCGTGGCGTCCGGTAACGTGTATCACGTGTACCCGACCAAGCCAGGTCCAAGGGTTTTGTATACGAATTTGCCTGGTGAGCCCACGTTTATGTACGTGGGCCGTGTGTGGAGAAGTACCACGCATCCCCCTTGCCCGAATAAAGCAAGGGCCTAAGGCCATGTAAAGAGAATGGAAGACAGGTCCCCCCTCATGTTTTCTTTTATGCTTGTGTTTTTGCATATGTCCTGAACGTGTGTTGTATGCCTAACCCCAACACTGGGCGACTTACAGAGTATTTTATAAAATACTCAAGCCACGTGCTACCTACATTTTTCAGGTAAAGGCAAGACACCAATGCACGACAGACGGTGGAGCTGAGGTTACCAAGGAAGTTAAGGAGAGGGCACAGTTAGCCGTTTATGTTTTTATTAAGGTTTTTAAGTTAGATCGTTGAACATTTATTTCATTTGAATTTTCTAGATTCAGTTATTGAATAGTTTTCGTTACGGAGTTGTGTTTAGTTCGGATTTCGAACCTTTATGTAGGACTGGTGTTGTTTTCCAAGTTATTTATGATGAATTTCCGCTTAATAATTTATGCATGTATGGGTGACGTTACTAATTAGGTTAAGAAAATTAGGGGCGTTACACACTCTGACTCGATGACTACAAAGAATAGGAGAGAGAAAATGCAATAAGAAATATTGACTAAAGGTTTATATTGATAACTTCAAATACGTTGCAAAAGTACATATTCAAAGCACTGCTTAAACGTATATATATAGTTTTAGTTTCCTATATATAACTTTAACAGATATAACCACATACTATATATAAATATCTACCACATATATCTTTACCACTTTTTATTATAAATATTGGTTTACCACTTTTCTATATAATATATATATATATATATATATATATATATGACAATTTTTCATATATAATTTTACTATTTATAATAATTGATTAAGCTATAAATAGGCGCTCCATATTCCAACACATACACGTCCATAGACCATGCTAATGTAAACTATGTTATGAACGAAAGACTTGACAGGAATTTATGTAAGTATAATTTACAGACTCATTATGTTATAATTGAAATGCATATTAACTTGCATTATAAATTTATGTCATGATTTTAAGCGATGGATACTTCGTACATTTTGTGTATCATATGCATCAAGATACTTCCTCTTTATAATTGGTGCGAACGCGTATCTTACAACATTTGTGTTCGCTATTATGTTATGCGGGTCCTTTCCATCTGTAGTGTCTGACAACCTATTAGCGAGTGTACGGCCGACGAACCAAATATCAACCATTTCATGTAATTATGGTGAGGGTAACTTTTTATTTGATAATTCCCACATAATTTTGAACATGTTTGGTATGTATAGATAAATAGGGTCATTAAATCAACTGAAATGTATATAATTTTGGCTAGTTCGAGCAAACCAATGTGAATTAGTATGGGAAACACGAGTTTCTTCTCGATTTCAATTCTCGACTAGAACAGAAGAATCAATAGCAAATGTTAATACAACCCTCCATGCAAACTTCATCTATGAAAAATCTGATAAATAAACAATGGAAAAGAATGATACTGTGATTCAAAGCTAGGTTGCAACTTTGCATATTTTTTACCTTAAAGTTAGCAATTACCAATTGTTTTTGTTCCCATAAAGCCTGAATTCTCTCCCTCTCATTTCGATTTTTCGGATCCAACTTGGATCCGTCATCATCTCTGAGAGAAATGGCCTCCATGGATGACCTTCCAATCTCTGTAATGGGATCTAATTCCAAGCAACACGGCGTCGTTGACGAGCCAGTTACTGATGAGGAAGGCTCCGATTCGCCAGAAAGCAGAGTTGGCATTAGCCATGTGCGTTCTGGCTCGACCACGCCGAGGAATCGTCAAGCCTCACCGACCCATTCTCCCCGTCTCGGTCCGAGTCGATTGGGGAGCTTTGATCAATCCTCCGGTGATGTTCATCACGCTTCTTCGTTTTCAGGGTTCAAGCTTTTCGGATTTTCGTCGAATCAGAGCTTGCACAAACTGAAAGTCGATAGGCGGGTAAAGAAGAGGGCGGGGATAATTTGGTACCAGAGAAAGCGATTCAAAGGGCTTTTGATTTTTATTTTGTTGGTTGGGATGTTTTTCTTGGTGAATTGGGTCATGCTTTTGAGATTACAAGAACAAGATGATATAATTCAAGAACATGATGATAACGCGGCCAATTCCAATCCTGAACTTCTTGGGAATGTTTCTTCCCCGAAGATTTCAGTTCAGGCATGTATTGTTAGTTCTAAATTGCACTCAATTCGCAGTCCAGTGAATGATTTTCTACAGTTCTCTTATATAAGTTTTCATTGTTGATTATGCTAACAGGGAAAACGGAAGGCTGGTAGAAGGAAATGGCCGAAGGGTAACTATGGTAGATTGTTGGCTTTGGCTGCCCATGCATTGGCGGAGGTACACTCCAAGATAATTTTTCGTTCTATCCACTGTGATTTCTATGGGATTTGTTTTCTGAATTCGTCAGTTAATTGTTCTTAACAGGGAGAAAATAAACCTGAGCCGAAGGACTTATGGCAAGAGCCATTGCTTGCTTCATCTGCTTGGAAGCCCTGTGCTGATCAACGCAATTGGGAGTCGAGCGGTGATTCGATCTTTCTCAGTTCATGTGCATTTATAATACGTTTCATGTGATTGAAATTTAATGGAATCAATTTTTGTTCTGATTTTCATGGTAATAGAGAGAAATAATGGATACATTATGGTTACTGCAAACGGTGGAATGAATCAACAGCGAGTAGCTGTGAGTGATTTCTCTGATAATTATGAGTGTTTAAACTTTTAGTAGTTTAATTCTGATTATTGTTCCTTTTCCTGTATGAACAAGGTTTGCAATGCTGTTGTTCTGGCAAGGCTACTTAATTCAACTTTGGTTGTTCCCAGATTTATGTATAGTAGCGTTTGGAAAGATGTGAGGTGATTGCTCTTTCCTCTTTTGGATTCTGTCTTAGCAGTTTTATGTAATTCTTGCTTCTATGTTGTTAAGTTTCTTGTTCACTAATACAAGTTTATGCTCTGTTACTGGATTTATGGCTTAGTTTCCTTTTGGTGGCTGATTGATTGTGAATAAGGGTCTTGCAGTAAGTCTTTCTCAGTCGTACATTTTTTCGTTCTATCGCTTTACTCCCTTCAGGAGAAAATTGTAAAACTGCTCCTAATTTGAAAGTTAATTGCTGCTGTGAACTTATCTATAAAAAAATAGTAATAAAAAAAGAAATAGAAGGCTGCGGCTGGCTGGTCGACTTTTTTTCTGAGGCCAGGCAATAAAGATTATTGGAATCCTACATTCGATTCTTTCGAACAAAAGAGGATTAGCTTTTGAATTCATTGTATTAATTCCACTTCCTAATTTGGATGGAGTAGGCAAGAGCTCTATGTTTCATTGGCTACAAAAATATGAAAGTTCCCTTTTCTTATGATGTTATAGTGATTATAGAAACCAACTTAATAAAAAGTTTATGATGTTCTCTTTAACTGAACTGCTTTGTCCTCATTGTATTTATCATGCTATTCATTATTCAGTCAATAAGCATCATTTTTCTGTTATATATTTCTCTGGATGGAAAATTGATGGTACAAGATTCTGTAATATCATAGTCAATTCAGCGATATCTACCAGGAGGAACATTTTATTAACTACATGACTCCTGACATCCATATAGTGAAAGAACTTCCAGATAATTTACGATCCTTAGATTTGGAAGCGATTGGAAGTGTGGTAAGTTTTCAATTGATCTATTTCCTACCTTCATACGTTCATACGTTCTTATGAGTTATGTGTGTTTTCAGTTGTCTGATAATATTAATGGCTCTGCAGGTAACGGATGCTGATGTTGTTAAAGAGGCCAAGCCAAGTTTTTACTTGAAAAACATTCTTCCTATTATAAATAAGAATAAGGTCGTGCATTTTCTGGGTTTTGGTAATCGATTGGCGTTTGACCCATTATCATTTGAGTTACAGGTAATTTGACGTGGACATCCTTGTTATTTATATGCTTCTTGCGTTTTACGAGAATGGATGTTGGATCATTGTCTTTTTTTCGTATTTCTTAGTTATGTAGCTGTTCTCTCTGCTTCATATTCCTGATTCGGGTATTCCATCTAGAGGCTTCGTTGCAGATGCAATTTTCATGCTCTGAGATTTGTTCCTAAAATTCAAGAAACTGGTGCTTTGCTTCTTCAAAGGCTACGTCAACAAGAAAACTACCCAGGGCCATTGGATAAACTCCTTGTTGGTCCATTTGCAAAATCAACGATGAATGGAAACAAAGCTCGCTCTCCAAAAGCGTCCAGATACCTATCTCTACATTTGAGATTTGAGATTGATATGGTAGCTCATTCTCTTTGTGAATTTGGTGGAGGAGAAGAAGAAAGAAAAGAATTGGAAGCATATCGGGCAATCCATTTCCCAGCATTGTCTCTTCTCCAGAAAACCACTAAGTACGTATTGTGATTTGTTTCAGTCATCTTTCTGATTTGTTCTCTGTGCTTGTGCAAGAGGATCACAACCATTTCAATCATTCTTTACCTATTGTTAATGTAGTTTTCCTTGTTTATATTAACATCATGGCTTACCCTTGAGGCCTACATCTTTCAGTCGGACTTCTACACTCCACCACCAGCTTATTTTAGACGGGAGATTCAGATTTCCCACTCTTTGCTTATTCTTCATTGCATGCTTGTCATGCCCAAAAAAAATAAAAAGAAAATGATTCTTCACTTGTTAAGGTTCCAATAGTTTCATGCCTAGTGAAGATGTTCAAATTCATTGTATTGATCTGTCGTATTTTACGAGGGACCTATTGTGAGATCCCACATCGGTTGGGGAGGAGAACGAAACAACCTTTATAAGGGCGTGAAAACCTCTCCCTAGCAGACGCGTTTTAAAAACCTTGAGGGGAAGCCCAAAAGGGAAAGCCCAAAGAAGACAATATCTGCTAGTGGTGGGCTTGGGCTGTTACAAGTGGTATCAGAGCCAAACACCGGTCGATGTGCCAGCAAGGAGGCTGAGCTCCGAAGGGGGGGGGGTGGACATGAGCCAATGTGCCAGCAAGGACGTTGGCCCCGAAGGGGGTGGATTTGGTGGGGGTTCCACATCAATTAGAGAAAGGAATGAGTGCCAGCGAGGACGCTGGGCCCCGAAGGAGGGTGGATTGTAAGATCCCACATCGGTTGGGAAGGAGAACGAAACACCCTTTATAAGGGTGTGGAAACCTCTCCCTAGCAGACGTGTTTTAAAAAACTTGAGGGGAAACCCGAAAAGGAAAGCCCAAAGAGGACAAATATCTGCTAGCAGTGGGCTTGAGCCGTTACACCTATATCAGACCTAGTGGTGCCCTTTCCGCTTTTATTTTTTATTGTGTGATTTTCGATGACTGAATTTTACATTTGTGCGTTGTGGTTATACCTGTATTTGATCTCTCTTTCTCTCTGTTTTTAATTTATGACCGTGGCACTCTAACTGTTTATCATAAACATCATATGTATAATTGGCTATAGTCGTTTGAACTTTACCATTGAGGATGGACGATCTGATATCTAGCCAATAAATTTACCCTACCCATCAAGTTGTTTTCTTTTCATTATTCCATCGACATTTCTTTTTTCTTTTTTCTTTTATCCAGTGACTGCAAATCATAATCATACTTGCACAAATGGTAAAAAATTTCCTCTTCCTTTCTCCTGCTCATAAGTTCCTCCAAAATCTCTCTGTGTCTGCAATCCCATTTCATTAAAACGAAGTGAGGCATTTATTATTTATGTATTGGAATATGATTTAACTAAAATGGTTTCTTGTTACAGATTACCTTCTCCTGCTGAACTTAGGTCAGAAGGTCTTTGCCCCTTGACACCAGAGGAAGCAGTACTTATGCTTGCTGCTCTTGGTTTCAAACGCAAGACAAAAATATTTGTAGCAGGCTCACAGATATATGGAGGGAGTTCAAGGTTGACTGCTCTAACTAGCTTGTATCCTAATTTGGTTACAAAGGAGAAGTTGCTTTCAACATCAGAGCTTCAACCTTTTATGAACTTTTCTTCTCAGGTAATAACACACTTTTGTCACTATCAATCAGTTAGGATATTATTATAATAGTGTTTCATGATATGGAAGTTAGCTGGAATATTATTTTTGTTCTCGTGTAGATCAACTTCGGTAAGTAATTTCTCTTCAGAATTTTCTCTGACAAGAATACTCTGGACAGAATGTCAGTTCTCATGTCCTTGCATCTATTTTAGAACCTGTCCAACCGTTCATTACGTTGAATAGCACATAGATGAGAAATTGTTGTTCAAACTTGCTGCATGTTTGAAGTTATTTACTCGTTCTTTGGATATTTGCAATGCTTCCTTAGTTCTCGAGGAAGTTGTAATTTATGTTTCTGGATTATTATTTTGCCTCTATGTCCTTTCATCAGTTTAGCGTGAATGTGAAAGTTTTTTTCTTCTAATATGAAACGGTTCCAAGTAGTTTTCAGTCTTATTATCACGTACTAGTTGAATGATGGATTTCCGTTCTTTTAGTTGGCGGCATTGGACTTCATAGGCTGCACGGCTGCCAATGCATTTGCAATGACAGACTCTGGGAGTCAGTTGTCGTCTCTTGTATCCGGTTATCGGATATACTACGGTGGGGGAAGGATGCCAACGATTCGACCAAACAAACGAAGGCTTGCAAGCATATTTTCAAAGAACAACACTATAGAATGGCGAATTTTTGAGATAAGAGTTAGGAAAGCAGTTAGGCAAACCAAGCACGTCTTTACAAGGCCCAAAGGAAGGAGTGTTTATAGGTATCCACGGTGTAAAGAGTGTATGTGCTGGACAGGGTAACGTGCTTTTCACCTTCTGATTTGAGTCTACTTTTCCATTGTAGTTTAGGCTCATTTGTTGTGAAATTATGAAAGAAACACAAAATGTTGATCAACTGGATTGAAGAGCCCATTTAGCTGTGTTAAACTTCAATATTCAGATTGATAGAGTGGTAATAGAAGATTTATGTCATTAGAACTGATCATGACATGTTTATGCAATCTTCCTTTAGTTTCTTGGTGATGTTTTTTGATGTTTTGATATTTTTTTCTTTATTCGTTGTAAGAAGAGACAAGTTGGGATTTTCTGGATGACAGACCCAAAGTAAAAGAGGAGTATTCTCTATATTAGAAAATGGTAGAAAACTTGCCACAAATTAAAAGAAACGGAACTTCATTTTAATACAAACTTTCTTCTCTCTTTGAAACATCAAATGAGATGTTATAGGAAAGTCTTCAGAGTCTGAATGGAAACACCAGAATTTATATTGGTTCATCCTTAATGAGTTGCATCTTGTCCTACACAAACATTTCAATTCTAGAGAAAGTGTCTCACACGATCACTCGAAAAAAATTCCAGGAAGTGTCTCACAATATCACCAGAATTGATATTGGTTCATCCTTAAAAAAAATTCTCACTCCCCAAAAAAAACTAGGATAGGTTCTTCCATTTCCCTTTCTCTCAACTTTACGATCAAATGTTGTTTGCCTCTTAATTACTGTTACGGTTGAATATGAATTCAGAAGTCTGCATGTTGTTCTAATAATCATGAGATATAAACTCAAGATACTTTTGTAGTTTCTCTCTCGTACATTCAATGGTGCAAAACTACTAACTACATTGTGACAGACTCCTTGAATAGTTTTTCATTAATCTGCCCTTACATGAATACGCATGAATTTTTATTTATTTATTTTTGGATAAAAGAATGACTGTGATTTCGCACATGTGAAATTCTCTCCATGTCTCTGTCTGGCTTGCAACCTTAAAGATCCTAGTGTTGTGGTGCTCATGACCTTCAAAAATTATCATTTTGGGTTTTAGCTTGGACTTCAGATGAGTTTCAACTTCGGACTTTGATAGAGTCTATTTGATGTCTAACCATCCTAACGTGGATTGCCAAGTTTTATACTGGTAAAATCCATTGTTTGAGCTTGCTTTACGTCTAGAAACTAACATTCAGTTGAAAAGAACAAACCAATCCTGACTTTAGGATACAGAAACAGCCAAAACTGACAAAGGGATCCTTCCAATATGATTTAAACTTCCTGTGAAAATAATCTCCCCAAAGGTAAAGTGATTCATTTTGTGTGTAACTTTGATCTGTATTTCCAAGTTTTGGAGTCCTCCTGGTGCTATGGTGAACCATGGTGGATTGATGTTGATTGTTGTCCCATTTGGTGGGATCACTGACCACACGTATGTCTCCACTTTGGTTCCTACATTCTTCACTCTTCTGTGCAGCACCTGATGCCCAACCAGTGATGATATTGTGACTGAAGGAAGGTTCAGATCTGCAGGGTGTGGCTGTGGGACAGAGGCATTGCACTGTCCTCCAGTGGTATTTTTTATGACAGCAGGATCCCCAGGTAATGAGCACAAGAAGTTTATGTAGTCTTCATATTCTGTTTCAGGAAGATGTTAGTTTTCTTTATGTTTGAATAGGGTTGGATTGAATCTGTTGGTTAATGTTGAAAACTGAATCGATACATCGATACGTTTATAAGAACAAAGGAATAAAAAAAATAATTATAACATGTGACAAAATGCTGAAAAATGGCAAATATAACTGACTGGAATATCATCTAATCGTAAAAACTTAATCCCATTTTTTGATCGACAGGTAGGGTTCATTCTAAGGTTCCTTATTCCGGTTGTAAAGCTGAAGAAACCCTTCTCCCTGCCCCTGACCTGTCCTATCTTATAAAAGAGATCATAAAAAAAAGACGCACGAAAGGAATTGAAAATTAAAGAAGAATCTATGTTCACGAGATATGGAGTCGAGTGACTATCTTGAATCTCTTCTTCCCCTCCCCCTTTTTTTTCTTTCTCATTGAGAATTTATTTTTATTATTATTATTTTTTTTTTGGATTGTGTATTATGATTGATCTGCAGTTGAAGGGCACTCTTCCTAATCCGAGTTTGAGATGGAATAAGACCCAGATGTAGAGTCCCGGTTGAAATAGTTTGAAATAGTTTGGTTTGTGTTTTCAAGGGCATGTGTAGATGCATTTAGGGAATAGTGTTTTTAGTCTATGCCTACTCAAGAGTTAAACTTTGAGACATCAAGAGTTTTTCTTATTAAGATCAACCAAGAATTTGAGCATGTGACCTTTGGTTAGGCGACACTCAAAGAATATCGCTTTTCAGTAAAATACTTTACTAACGATTTCTTCGAGATTAAGCACGTAAAAGTGTTTTCAAGTAGTTTTGAGATTGTCAAAAAACACATTTTACCAGGTAGTGAAAAGGTAGTGTGTATCATTGGAACTTACCTGCTGGGAACACCAGTCCTGGGTCCAAAGCGTTGGTCGGTTTGACGAGGCCAGCGCCCAAATCAAAGGGAGTAGAAGGATATAAACGATGAATGTCGAATCCCTCAGCCTGAATAAGGTCTCCATTCATATCATACTTTGTGGCAGTTGTTGACATTGCAGAAGCTATCATGGAAGGAGTCCAAGAAGGATTCTTTTGCTTGATAAGTGCTGCTATTCCCACTATATGAGGTGCTGCCATACTTGTCCCAGACATCAGTGCAAACTGGTATCCTATTTAATTCAGCGGCTATGTTTCAATTAACTTGTTCTTCCCTTTCCATATTACATAAACATATCTTTTGATTACTTTTGTTTCTTCAGTTCTTATCTACTTTACAACTTTCATTCAGCTCTCACAACGTGAAATTCAATGAAAGTTGAAAGATTACCCTTGAAATTTTAAAAGCTATGAAGAACCTAAACAAACAGTGATTAAAAATGAGAGATGGAACAGTAAGTTTATGTAAGCTCACCCTTTAAAAGTGGCTCTGTGACACTGAGAGGGCTCCAAGCAGCCCAAATTTGGTGGCCAGGTGCAAGAATATCTGGCTTTAGCACATCAGCTACTGTCCTGTTCATGTTCATGTAATCTGGTCCTCTGGATGAAAATCTGCTAACTGTTGGTGCTTGGCTTCCAAATGAAGCAACTCTTCCTTCTCCTATGCCTGCTTTCCCTTTAAATTCACTGACCATTCCATTGCCATCCTTGCATGTATTTGCTTCGTAGTACTTTAGTATCGCCTGTTTTGTTTCGTGTGCGATCCAAAAGTTTAAGCTGATGAGTTACGGTGAACTTAATGTTTTTTTTTTTTTTTTATTGAAATGGGTGTTTAACTTAGTTTATGTTTTGTAAAGATGTACCTGAGAATCTGATGCGCTCGGGATGAGAATGCCAGGAAGTCTGAAAGGGATGGGTTCGGCGATGAAATCGCCGTAGTTGGGATTTGCAATGAGAGCGAACCCGATGAATCGGAGTGTCGTTGCAGTGTGGATGATGGCTGCGAGGGAGGAGGTGCCGTTGAGGAATCCTTGGGAGAAAGAACAGAGGACTATGCTGTTTTGGACAAGATTTGGGTCAAAAGCTTCAGGATATTGGCACTCTTCACTGGGAATTGTCCCATTTTGCTTCATTGCATCCTTGGCTAATACTAGTTTATGTAGAAAAAAAGTGGGTCCTGAGGAAAATGATAGTAACTTAACCCAAACCGTACAAGTTGAGTTCGTCTTTGGATCATTAGATTTCTTGAATGCTATTTTAAAAAAATAGAGAAAAATGGATCAAAATCATGTTTATAAACATAATTTAAGTCTAAAACTAAATGATTATGAAATAGTTGGTAGTTATGTGTTTAAATCTAGTAAGCTTAATAAGAAAAAACATTGGATGTCTCCAAAGTTTGGGACAAACTTTTGTTAGAATCTTGCCTTCACTTATTTGTGAGAATATGTTGTTCATACTTCTATCCATCTCTTAGTTTACACAAAAATGCTTTCAAATATTATTTGCAAGTAGTTTTAGTGTGACATACCAGATAATCCTACTCCTCCAACCTTCTGCCCATTCCCAAGAAGAAGTGAGGCCGGATAAACTCTGTCGGTGCCCGAAGCTGCAACGCCGACCGCCCAAGGGCTGTACGAGACGACGGTTGCCGAGGCTGGGCCATTGTTTCCAACTGCCTGAACCACAAGGATCCCAGCTCGTGTAGCAGATAATATGGCAATGTCGTATATGCTTAGGAAGGTAAGTCCTTCAGGTGGTTCATTCGGTCCAACTGATAATGCCAATATATCAACTCCATCGATCACTGCCTGCACGAACACGAAATCTTATTTTGATTCTTAAACTTTTAAGATCGAACAGTTTTGTATGAAAATTAATGAAAAGAGCTTACTTGATCTATTGCTGAAACTACATCGGTTAGAGTGGACACGGTTGGATAAACTGCCTTATAAACAGCAATTCTGTCACAAAAAACAATCACTCTAACCAAATTACTTATAATAAACTTCACTGTTAACTTCAAATTTTGTTCTAATTTTTTTCTTCCCATAATTTTTCGTTAGAAAATTTGTAAAAGAGAGTATTCTCGTATAGTTTCAATGACTTATAAAACATATGCACGGTATAAAATAGATTAAAAAAATTTCAAAGAAAAATAATGTCAGAGATCAATTTTTATTAAAATTTATGAGTTCTAGTGTAAAAGTCGAAACCCACCGTTAGCAGATGTTGTCCTCCATAGAAATTGTCGTCTTTGGGCTTTCCCTTTCCGGCTTCCCTCAAAGTTTTTAGAATTTTTTACTACTAGGAGAGGTTTTCAGACTCTTATAAACAATGCTTATTTCCTCTCTACAACTCATGTAGGATCTCACAATCCACCCCCCTCCCCTCCACCTTCGGGGTCAGCGTCCTCGTTGACACTCATTCCTCTCTCCAATCGAGGTAAAATTTCATAGTTAGAAATATAATTCACGGGTTAATTTATACATTATCAAATGTAAATTTGTGCAGAACATGATATTATTAAAATTAACAAATTTACATAAGATTTTCCCATTAATTTTTGTTAAAATTTAATTGGTAAATTAGTAGAAATTGCAACACTTATTTAACTCCATGATTTGATACAATATTTCCATCAAATTCAATCATAAAATTAGATAATTTCCCTTTTATCCTCTCATTTTTATAAGTTCATCCACTAAAATTTATAGAAGAAAAAAAGTAAATGAATGAATTTTCATGTACCTTGCTCGTGGTGCCATCCCACTGGCGAATCCATAGAAAAAACCATTCACATAAACAGGAACTCCACCGTTCCCGGCAGCTATGGAGGCGACATGACTGAGATCAGAGTTCACAACAAGCCAATGAACCAAACCATAACAAACATAAACTTAACTTATATGACAAAAAAAATGTTAGTAATCCTCTCCATGGTACGATATTTCTCTACTTTAAAAACACACGACCATTTCCTAAATTAATTAATGTGGACTCCCTCCCAACAATCCTCAATAATTACCCCATCGAACAAAGTACACTATAGAGCTTCTCCTGAGGCCTATGAAGCCTTCGAATAGCCTCCCCTTAATCGAGACTCACTCCTTTCTCTGGAGTCCTTGAACAAAGTACACCCTTTGTTCAACAAATGAGTCACTTTTGACTATACCTTCGAGGCTTACAACTTCTTTGTTCGACATTTGAGGATTCTGTTGAGATGGCTAAGTTAAGTACATGACTATGACTCTGATACCATGTTAGAAACTACAACTCTCCACAATAGTATGATATTGTTTATTTTGAGCTTAAGCTCTCATGGCTTTGCTTTGACCTTCCCTAAATTAGCCAATGTGGAACTCCCTCCCAACAATCTTCAACAAAAAAACGTACCTCCCATGACCTTCTGCATCAAACGGCGAGAGAAAATCGATAGAAGAATTAAGCATCGCAGCCGCTCGAGCCCCGGCCGAGAAAAACCTAGCCCCAACTATCTTCCCATTGCACGAACTCAATGGAAAAAACCGACCCTTTTCACAAAACAGCCTCAAATCTTCATAATCATCATCAAAACCAAAGCTTGGGTGTGTTGGGTCAATCCCAGAGTCCACAAACCCAATAACAATCCCTTCCCCATCAGGGCTAGATTTAGTCTTCTTGGGACATACCCTTGATTTGGAGGGCACCCCTAGAAACTTAGGGGTATAAGTTGTCATCTTTCTCACTCCTCTATCTCTCTCCACTAACTTCACTCCATTGGCTTGTCTTAGCTTGGCGGCCTCTGATGGCGTTGTGTGCACTGCAAAGCCATTCATGATGTGCTTGAAGCTTTGAAGCTTTGTGTAGCTTTTTAGGGTGTTTTGAAGAAGATGGTCTTGGTTTGAGCTTTCTTCCATTAAAACTAAGTATATTTGCCTCTCTTCTGCAAAGCAATAAACAAGAACTAAACTTGATATCAAAACACTAAGTGTTGAACGAAACTTCATCATTCTATGGGTACCCTTTACTGTTTTTCAGTATATGTTTATGTAGAGAAAGAGTAGCAAGGTTAATGTGAAGAAGATACTCATAAATGCTCAACTGGTTGCCAATTTTGAGCTCAAATCCCACGCCAAACACCCGCTGCTAACGTTTTTCTTCCTTGATTTTGGAGTTTGTAACGTAAAATTTGGTATGATATCATCAGCCCTCTCAACGTGCATGCGATATCATATGATTTTGTCATCAAATATTTTAGTCAAACTAATTCAGCTACCATGATTTAGTCATTGAATATTTAAAATCTTAGATTTAGTATGAAAACTTGTATCCCACTTTGCATTTAATTGCTAAGAATTCAAATTTTTGGTCTTTTCGTAATATTTTGATCCATTAAGTTACGTTTGGATTGGGTAATCTAACCTATAGTTTAGGGTTTAGAAATGTAAAATTAAATATAAAAGTTGAAAGAGTTGTTTTTAAACTAATGTAAGTACACGGTGAATTTTAAGTTAGAAAGATCAGTCTAAAATGATAGCTATCCTCATAAACCTTCGTAAATATACAAACTCCTAGATCGCATATGTTAGAACCTCCAAATCAAATTGATTTCATTATAAATAAGACATTTAGATTTAAAATATTCAAAAACCTCAAAATGATAAGAACTCCGTTAAAAGAAAGTAAGATTTAGATTATCTTATAGATCAAATATCTCAAAACATAAGAACTTATCTAAGATTCGAATTACTCCACAAACACAAGCAAGATTGATCATGTGAAACTTGAATAATTCTAAGCATGCAACCTAAACTACTAAATGATGTAGAATTGCAAGAAACTTGGACATTGTCTTTTAGAATTGCAAGAAACTTAGACATTGTCTAAAAACAAAACACAAATATTCTTTTTACTCTATTTGTCAAGTCTAATTTACAAATACAACATTTTTATAGTCTCAAAACCAAACCATCGACATCCTATGAGGCATCTTTTAAGAGTTGAAAGTTTTATACTTTATTACGGTAATTAATCACTAGGTAAATGTAAAACGTCTTAAAACTTAAAATACATTAAAGAAACAGTATAAATCTAAAATTCAATTATGTATCAAAACTTTGTAACCCTCTAATAAATGAAACTCATTTGAAGTCATGTTGAAAGGACATCAATGGTAATTTGAGTTCAATTGAAATTTGACTTCATAACTTTATTTTGTAGTAATTTAAACAAACATTCTTCGCAATTGTCTTGATATTCATATTGTATAATGAAGATATTTCAACTTATATAATGAAAATGTGTATGAATTTAAAGACGAAAATAAAATATCAAAATAGATTGGATATTACCCATACTAAATATGTTATTTAAACAATAAGAAGAGTTCTGAACCAGAGAGTAGACTTCCATTTTTTTCCTCTCCAGATTTGTCCAGACGTTGGGCTATTTTCATAGGTAGACTTGAATTGAGCATTTTCAGCAACCTCTAAAGTTTCTGTTTCCACATTAAAAGTTGTCAAGTCAGAAACAGAAGAGAGAGTTTACCAAAAGGATACACAACAAGACCAGCCTGAATTGTTATTCAGAAACTCCCTAAGCCCCTACACTACATCATTCACAGTACACACACACACACACATATATATATAGCTTCCTTCAGTCGTAAAACAAAAGTTCTACACAACAAAGTCCAAGCTATGCTATACACCCCACCCCTACATAAATAACAATTGACCTCCCATTCTATTCTCTGCCCTGGTTGAACCCAACAAAGAATCCCCCTGGCCGTGGTCATCTCTTCTGTCGCTTCGACTCTAGCTGCAATAACGAACTTTTGGTTAATCGTTTTACACCACACATCATATAAGAAGAATACATTAAAAAAACTGATGATTGTTCTCTTCCTCAAGCAGGCAGAAGTTGTAGTTTTGTCAACGAGGGAAGTTGGTTTCATCTATCTTCCATTAGTTCTTACCTGCCTGAACCATCAGATGTCACAGAGATTACTAGAATACTTATAGCTTGACAAAGACCAGGGAAAAAACGGTGAACATGGATGCTATTGGAGGTGGGATGAAACAACTAAAAAACGCTTACTACTATGATCAGTGATAGTGCTAAAAGTTGATGCATGTCTTTTCCATCTTACCAAAAAAAGTATGTCATTTCCACAAAGAAGTATGCAGGACTTGGTTTAGAAAGCTGGGAAAAAGAAAGCACTTAATAGTGTGCATTGAAAAGGAATTATTGAAATGCAGGTTACTCTAGCAGTCAAAACGTGAAAGTATGAACCTACACAAGTTTCATCCATTTTTACTACAGATGTGAAATTTAGGTTGAATTTCAATAAATCTTTCAATTTAAACAATTCTCGTCATATTTGACATTTTGTGAAATTCACTAATCTATTAGATTTGAAGTTTAAAGTACATAATCAAGTAAGAATTTTGTCTTATAGGCCTATAATTTTTTTAAAATGTTGAATATAAATGGGACCTGCAACATTTTCAGCATTGTACTGCAAAAGTTACACAAAATTTAAAATTAAAAACCTACTAAAAACTTCTTGAACTACAAAACATATTAGATATGGCCTTAAAAGCTGAGAGACTAAAGTTGTAATTCAACCTAAAATTTTAAAGCAACATAAATATGCCCCATTGTTTGATGATAGATGCTAGATGACTTTCAGCTGAGACAAAGGAAATATCGATCTTAAGAAAAAGCATTTGATGCAATGGCCTTGATGTGTTAGGAATGCAAATCAAAATTAACTTTAGATGAAATTGAAGATTTAATTTAAATATGATATCATTATGAAAGATAACTTGCACTATATTTTCTTTAACGTGGATAAGCAACGGAAACAGAAGATAAAGGAGTACCATAACACGACTTAAAAGCTATACCGTCCAACTTTAGACACTTTTGTAAAATAGTTGAATAAAAAATAAATGAAAGATGTGGCAAAAGCAGACAATTAAATCCAAATCCAAAAGAGAAAGAAAAAAAAAAAAAAAAAGCATTTTTTCAGACCATAGAAAGCAAGTTACATTTCGCACTATATTAATAAAAGTGTTCCCAGGCACTCAAGTCAAAAAATGGAAAACCAAGAGTATTGATTTTTTCAAATAATCAACCTTCTTGAGCTAAGAAGGAACTGCAAAGTTATTGGAAAAGCTTGTCTACACATTACTGCTCAAATCTAGAATGATAAGAATGACAAAGGGTGTCGTGTTGATAATGAACTGGCATCGACAGATAAGAAAGAATTGATTTTGTCCAAAGGGGTGTGGAGAGAAGATTTCAGTACTGATATTTTGATTTTTAACTTTTGGGAATGTGGCCTCCAAAACCAATGATGTCCTCCTAACTTGGATAAAAGGATTTTTTGTCACAATTATACCCAAACCTTGCAAGAGAAGGTTGAAAAACTACATAGAAACAATTAAAAATGAGACGGCTCATGCCCAGGATTTGGAATCCGAATTTGGCACCTTATGGCCTGGCATTCCCCTACATCTCCTGCGACATCGTCACGTTACCTACATTCCTCGCTTCTTAAGAGTGCTTCTAGCATGCTTTATCCTCACTCATATGCATTCCAAGAAAATTCCTAGGAAGTCATCCAACATAGAATAGAATTGCCCCAAGTAAAGCATCTTAACTATAGAATTCCTATGATTGAGCCACAAAAAAGAAAAGGTATACCTTGTTGGTATGGGTAGTGACTTTCAATTCTTCTAAGTTTTTCTTAATCATCCTATCCTCAGGATCGCTCTCATTCAAATGTGGTCTCGGTTCATTCATGTACCCCTCCTTTACCGGGGTGTCAAATGCCCACCAATTTTCACGTTGGTTCATCCCCAAACCACATCTTACTGGGAGAGTATCGCTTTGATAACATTTATAACAACTCATATCCAGGATTTGGAATCCAGATTTGGTACCTGATGGCCCCAGCATTCCCTTGCAACATTGTCACGTTACCTACGTTCCTTGTTTCTTAAGAGTGAAAACTAAAACATGAGTCCTTCGAACATTGCTTTGTTCACACTCACATGCATCCCAGAAAAATTCCTAGGAGGTAACCAAAAATAGAGTTACTTCAAGTAAAGCACGCTTAACCATGGAGTTCTTGTGACATTGTCACGTTACCTACGTTCCTCGCTTTTCAAGAGTGAAAACTATCCTCACAGACCAACACGAGTCCTTCGGACATGTTTTGTCCTCACTCAACATACATCCCAGGAAAATTCCTAGGAGGTTACTCAATATAGAATTACTCCGTCAAGCAGGCCACGTGGATTGGCCAAGGTCTTCTTCGGCTAATGATACCTCAATCCCAAAGTCAAAGTAAAACACGCTTAACCATGGAGTTCCTATGATTGAGCCACTGAAAAGGAAGGCACACTTTGTTGGTATAGGTAGTGATTTTCAATTCTTTTATGTCTTTCTTGATCATCCTATACTCATGACCACTCTCATTTAATTGTGGTATCGGTTCATTCATGTATCCCTCCTTTACTCAGGTGTAAAAAAGTTGACTACTATGATATTATTAAACCCCAATAAAAGACAAATTGGAAAATAAGGAACTCATTTTTGTTATGAAAAATGAACTTGAATTCATGATGAATCAAATCGACCAAAGTTCTCAACTCTTTTTATCATACATACAGACAAGTTTTAGGTAGCTGTAATAATTTTCTTGGGCAAGAGGAATATTTGGCGTATGCAGAAAACAAAACAATATATTCCTACATATAACCATTTTCACGTGAAAGTAGACAAGAAACTAAAATTGATTATCAGCAAAAAAAAAAAAAAAAAAAAAAAAAATAAGCCAAATGGCTGCCATTTAATGATCATAAGACTGGTTTTTGGAAAGAAAAAAGAAGTAGAAAGTGAAACAAAAGAAAAACCTTGAAATTAAAACATGATTGCTGTAATTGGAAATGAACCAAACTTATGGTCTGCACATTTAGCATAAACTAATCCAAACATTGTATATTTCAATTGTCTTGTTGTACTTGTGGTTCTGAGTTAATCTTTAAATTCACCAGCATAAAGGATAATATGCTGACAAAGATGATTGACATTCAACTACCAATAACGTAGGATGTAACAGACAACAGTTACTAACCTTGCTATCAGCCACCGGTGATGCTGAAAATGTATTCTCATTTGTCTTGATGTCAGCATCAGATGCACATTCAGAACACACAAAATGGTCCAACTTTTTTGCTTCCTCGATAGTCATACTTACGCAAGCTGGATGATACCTGAAGACCAAAGGAAACATAAGAGTTTTTGTACTTTCAAAAAGAAACAACGTGGCTAGACTGAACTCTTGACTTAAGAGACTTTCTAAGAAGTTCCAGTACCAAACAAAATGGTATAATATAACCACTCCAATCAGAACTTAGCTATTGCGTTCTTATAGAGTTGAAGTGAATATTCTATTTCTAGCAACAAATTAAAATCCATGGAAGACTGTACATCACATTGCACTTTGAGGGTTAGTTTCCCCACCTATGGATAGGACAATAGCAAGTTAATTGATTAAGGTGACCTTTGTACGGCTTAATCTAATATCTGAGGTCGGAAGGTTAACGAACTACAGATGACTATATGCCCAAAGCCAAATTCAGTGCACCTAGAACTCTATCTTTGAGTAAACATTTTTCAATTGTTAATTCATATAAACTTAGGGTGAGTTTCATAAAGCTGACTTTTAACCAATTAAAAATACTTCTTAAATGTTCATGATGTTTGGTCACATAACCCAAAAGTGATTGTGAAAAAAATCTAAGAACACTCATATAACTTTTAAAGTGGGAAGTATTTAACTAGTGCTCCTTTCAAAAAGTTCTCATAAAGAAGTGTGCGACTTTAAAGCACTACTTTAAAAGTTATCCTAAACTCACTCTCTTGGTTCATTATGGTATGCATACTCTCTTTATAAACAAACCATACCCTTTAATTTCTTAAGTAAACACTTCGCTCTGGAAAGTCCAAATACAACAGAGAAATCAACGATTCAGTACACAAAAGTAAACATTAATTTCCCAAAATTAACATGGACATTTACCAGTCCTTACAGCCCTCACATTGCACCATGAGGTCGTCTGGGTTGTAAGGCATCTCACATTTGCAATAGCTGCAAGAAAAAAAACAAAAAAACATCCGAAACCGATTCAAAAAATTTGCACCAGAAGAACACATTAGACAACAGAAAAGATGAAAACTCACACAGCAACTCGGTCTGGCGTGAAAGCTCCAGTAGCAGCCTTGTACTCAAATCTACAATAATAATCCTCAGCGCCAACATTCTCAAGCTTAGTGTAGTTTTTAAATGAGTGAACAGTGCACCTCCCTTCAATGGTGTGAGCACTCTGCACGTCGTAGTGATCCGACAAGAACAGCTCCTTAGCTCCATGGAACTGCCTCCGACCTCCAATCGACTCCTCTGGCCGATAGTACCACCTAACTCGAACTTTAATATTGTTTCGATTATCAGCTTCGATCTTCTCGATGCGCGCTACATAAGGTAGCTTACTCGTTTCCGATGGGCGCATCAGAACACAATCTCCAACTGCAGAATCCATCAAACAGGATTAGACGGAACAGAGAAAGGGAGAAAACGAAATGGAAGTAAAATGAAACAAGTTTTGAAAGTTGTAAGTTCAGGAGATTACCTCTAACGATCTTGTTGGTGCCTCTGATGGTGTAAGAGTCCAAGTCTTTCTTGGGCGGTCTGGTTTTGGCCATCCGTGAGGGAGGGAAACCAGAGTGGTGGAAATGGGAAGGAATTGAGAGATGTGACAGAGAAATGAGTGGTGTTTTGAGATTCGAAGAGCCCTAGAAATTGGGGGAAGAAGAGAAACCCTAGTTCTTCGCCATTAATCTCATCATCGTTGAAGATGAACACTGTCCAGACTGACGCCTTCTTTGGAGCGCAAGCCTGATCCTTTACATTCACACCTACGTTGGAAGTTCGAATATTTGTTTCTTTTTTCATTTATTTATTTCCTTCTTTATTTACCCTTCACAACGAAGGGCTTAAAAGTCTTTTTGATTTTTGATTTCATTCTTCTTTTTTTTTTTGTCCATTTTGGTATTTTCGCCTCTACCAAATAGGGTCATTTTGGTCATTGTAAAATGTGTATTTTTTTTTTTTTAAGTATAACATGCCTAACTAATTCTATTTACAATTACATAATCATATAATTTTATTAAAATTATTTATTTAAAGATAATTATTAAAATTGACTACCAAATAAATTCAAAAACCTTAAGACATGGGAAGAAAATTAAATTACATTTTAATTAATTAAATTTATTCTAATAATTTGAATAAACATAAAATAACTAACAAAAATTATTATCTAAAACTAATAAATTTGTTGGAAGTACTCACCCCAACAAAATAAATAATTTATTTATTTTATACGAATTTTTGACAATAAACTCGTACAACACTAAATACAGACATATGATTTTCAGACATTTTATTACTAATATTTTAAACAAAATTTCAATCAAACGACCTATATGAAGCATTTAAGGAGTTATTTAATTTATGTTTAGAGTGCATAGTTATTTAGTTACGAGACATTAATGTAAAATCGAGGTTTTGTTATACTATAATTAAATTCTAATTTTTTTTTTCTTTTTTTTTTAATTTTTTAAAATTATGTTATTTAGTTCTTTTTTTTTTTCATTTTTCAATAAAGACTTCCTTTCATCACTTTTTAAATTTTAATTTATTTTTCTAAGCTTAATAATGAAGAACCTTTTTTTTTCTTTTTCTTTTTCTTTTTTTTGTAAATAAACAATGAGATCAATTATCTAAATTTGATTAGTTTTAATACACAATATATTATTTGAAGTTTTAAAATAATCAAAGTTAAAAATAAATATCAAATATTTATGCTAGATTAATATAATGGAGGTTAGTCTTATCTTAAAATCATAATATTATATATATTTTAATAATTTTTTAAAAATATAAGAACATTATTTATTATAAGTAACTTTTTTTATATAAAAAATTGTATCCATTTAAAAATATATATGTAGTATTCTTAGAATTTCAATTTCAATAATATTATAATTAAAGAAAGAAAATAGAAAATAATAAAATAAGGTGAGGTGAATAATAGAGTAGAGAGGTAAGTTGTGATTAAAGATCGAATTAATAAATTGTGGGGCCCACAACGAGAGGTTGAAGTTAATAAATTGTGGGACCACGGTTGCAAACAAAGTCGATCACTCCATCAAACTTTTTTTTGAGGTATACTAAAAAAGAACGGAATAAGGTGTACCACATATCTAAGATTTAGATTAGAATTCGAAATCCCGGAACATGGTCGAAATCCGAATTCAACACTTGATGGTCTCAATATTCTCTTGCATCCCCTGAGACATGGTCATGTTACCTACTTACCTGAGTATATATATATATAATTTAACCTAAAATCTAATAAGAATATATATATTTATTTATTTTTAATGTATTAATTTTTAATTTAATTAAATATTAGAAAAACCTGTCTCATACCTCCCTACACCTAACGCCTTTTCTTTTTTTTCAATTTTTTAAAATTTATAAATTTCGTTTATTTCTTATATGTAGATTTATTTATAATATATATTTATATTTAATTTCAATTAACTGATTTTAATGTAATGCAATTAATAAAATAATAGTAATGTGTTATAATATATACTGAATTCATTTTTACCGATAAAATTTTATGGATGAATGGCATTATTCATTTACTGAATTTGTAATGAATGAATTAATTAAAATGAGTTAAATTAATTTAATGTAAGAACTCTGCTTTCAATAATTATAAAGAACTGTTGTTGATTATTTAGAATCTGTTGATTTATATCTATTTCTTGGAATCAATTTTCATTAATTTATTCATTAATATATCATAATAATAAAAACATTTTGGAAATACTTCATACATAAACACAAACTACTCACATCATACAATAACTTATCTGTTTTCCATTAAAAAAAAATTAACTAACAAAAACTTAAACCAATTTTAATTAAACTTTTGAGAAACATTTTAGATTAAATTACAAGTTTAACATCTTAAAATACATATAACAAGTCTTACATTTTATTTTAAAAATTCTACTGCTTAATAAATATTCTAATACATTAATTATGTTGAAGAGTTTTTTTAATAATTCAATAATTTAATAAACAAAAAAATATGTTAGAAAATTTATTAGACAGTTTTAATCTTGACGCTAGAAACTACCAAGCTGGAGTACGGTAGGGGTAGAGAAATTTTTTAGTGGAACGGTGAAATGCATAGAGATCGAAAAGAACACCAAAGGCAAAAGCACTCAATTGGGCCGACACCGAGAGACGAAAGCTAGGGGAACGAATGAGATTAGATACCTACTTTTTAAAGTGCAGTTATCTAGACTCGTAATTTAACCTATCATTAGCTTCTCCCGGCCTAACTCCCTACTAGTATAGTTGCATTTATTTGCCCTAGCTGTCAAACTCTTTTAAGTCAATGATGAAGACACAATGCCAACCCTCTAAGTCCTTAATTTGTCAAGGTGTCCCACCACTCTCTCCTGCTAAGTCCCCTAAGGTACCCTCCATCCTCCAGGCTGTCTTCTACCGGGTAGGTAGGTAGGTAGCCTCGCCTATTAGATAGATCTAAACAGCTATAACGATTCTAAATTTCTACTTATCTAAAATCACTACCATCATCATAACATATTCATTTTGCACAGAAATAAGTGTTTAAACTTTATCTTAAAAGATTGTCATGAATTTGCGTGTTCGAAAACATGACCTTTCTCATGCTTGATCACTCATGCCTCCACATATATAAGAAAAGCAGGCTCAAAATATATCTGTAAAAGGAATTCTTGCAGTAACTTGTATAGCAGCAAATGTCTTCTGACAGAACATGAACAAAATAGACACCAAACATCCTCTTTCTAACAACACTGATGATATTCAAATTTAGAACCATTTCAATGCTAAAAACCTTGTTTTCCGGTATGTATCAAAGATAACTTATCTTGGGTGCTAGAACTTCTGGATGACAACAGAATTCGCAAGACCAGCCTGCTCGATTGTCTGAGTCATGTCGCTGAGAAGTTTGGGAGGGAAACCCATCAACTGCAGCTGATAGTTTCTGGCACCCCCTGGCCTAGACGCATCGATGAAAGCACGAACATCGCTGATTGTGTGATGGTAATTGAAATGAGCTATCATCCGTGTTCCATCTGCCAACCTAAGCTGAATTGAGGTTGATGGCAACGATTCATCCACGACGAGCCCTGCAGAAGGGCTTGGACTGCTATTGACATTACTGGGAGTAGAAGTTGGCTCGTTTGTTGCTTCGGTTGGCGTGGAACCACCAAGAGTCCTTCCTACACCTTGAAATGGAAGGCGTGGCTTTTCTGGCTCCTGCAAGATACAAAATACGGAGTGTAATATTTATACGCTCCAGAGACTACAAACTCTAAAAATGTTCAGGAACATTAACTAAAGGTTAAATACTGAGTGGAAAGCTTCCAAACTTCAATAGATTCTCGACTCTTGAAAGAATTCTATCAACTATCCTGGTTTGTTTATATTTTCAAATTGTAGAACCAACCAGTGAAATCTAATAAGGATACTTACACGGTACTCCTCCATCCTCCTAATCAAATTCACATGAACGGAGGACCTCCTATCTGCAGGTTCAAGCTCTCTGGGGCACTCGGACTTTCTGATGCTCTGGATCGAAATAATAGATCAAACACAACCATCTCAGGACAGTAATCAGTAATCCGAAAAAAGAAACATATCTAACGGAGCGAATGAAACAAGAAACATTCTGCAACATTTCTACAAGAAATCGACATAACTTACAAACATTGATCAAATATTTCCCATAAAATACATTTCATGTTGTTTCCAATATTATCCATGATGCACGCAAACACATGCACATAAATATTCCATTAGAACGTTAGAAGTATCGTATTCCACTTACCTCCAAAAAGGATGCATTTTCAGGATCATCCAACCTCCTTAAAGGCCCATCGTTTACAGTAAAGCCATTACTCCAGAATACAATATTGTGAATTATGCTCTCAGGCTGATCAGGTGCAGAACGTACAGTTTCTCCTGTCAGTAACCTGCCAGTTCCAGTAAAGCTGGTTGAGCTTGAAGATGAACGAGCATTATCAATAGGACCTTCCACTGCTCCCATTTGCCTAGCTTGATTGAAAAGTGAATCCACATCATTGCCCTTTGTAGGATCTTGGACAAGCATCCCGCTGAAAGTTGGCAACAATGTTAGCATCCAATAACCATCTACCAAAATTGTCAACTTCAGAGTTACTTCCAAAAGGAGCTTTGCATAAAACAATAGGCATATTCGACAATTGGACAGTTTTTTTTTTCTTCTCTCTTTCATTTAATGGAGGGGGGAGAGGGAGGGAACAAGTCAAGTAAACTATTACATTAGATCCGACCTTAAATTCTTGCTTAGATAAGCAAAAATGAATATACGAAAACAAAACCATGTACAGGAGGAGGTAGAGAAAAATAAGACAGTGTCCCCCACTAAATACCAATTTTGATTACAAAAAGAAATATAATTCCTCAATAAAAGAAGAAGAATTATGTATAGAGGTAAAAAATAATATCAAATTCACACTCTTCTTTGCCTTCACTCCAAAATTTCAAGAGCCAAGTTACCCAAAAAAAAACCATCACTGCATTAACAATAAAAAAATTTATCCTTACCCTGAGCCTATGACCAACCAATAGTTGCATCACAAAAACCATAAATGTTGAGAGATCAACGCTCTGAAGTGAAATATACATACACAAACACACACACGCGCACAGACACAAGCAGCCCAATCTTCAATCTCCTTACCATCATTCTTCTGAAATTCAGATTTCACTCAAGTTTCACCTATGCTCCCGGCTTCCCTGATACTTTTGTGATGCTTGGTCTGGTAGTAATTGTAGAAAATGATGAAAAACCCAATGCTTTTGCAATCCAAGGGCTTTGACTTTCCAGCAACACATGCTCGATAGTTGAACCGGAAGCTTTGTTTAGCAGAAGAATGGTTCTTTATCAAGAGGAGGAAGGCCAATTTTGTTCACAACAGACTATATTATCAATTGTCCACTAATTGTTTTTCTATCTTCAAAATCACAAGCAAAGTGGCATTAATGTTGGAAAAAAGTTTAGGAAGTTAATTTGGGGATCATGTTCTAAACTCAAAGGCGTGTCTCTTGCATTGGAGTTTGGCAATTGGGAACTCTGTAATAAAGTCTAGTGAAATACGTATTTATCGGTCAAATGACCATGCAGTTTCTCCCTTGAACAAGATGCTTTAGGTCAGAAGATGCTTGCTAGTAAATATATGATGTTGAGCAGCTGAGCAGTACGGTTGTTAAAATTAATTTGAGTGGTGCTCTTCCTTTCCTCAACTGAAATCTACCTAATAAGTTCATCTAAATGTAGATTTGGGAACCAGAGAGTGATCAAATTGCAGGAGAGCATGTGAACTTTTCACCTTGTCTCTCTGAACTTTGTTTGTTCCTTGACATTTATTGTTACAAGATCAAATAAATTGGATGGTCATAACTGCTGGGTTGAGGAGACTAAAAGTTGACGGTTTATTCCATTGAGATGAATCCAAAGTGATCTAAAAGTTAATTCCTTGGAGGTGGTTGCGTTCAAGCCAAAACACCTAGCCATACAAGATCAAGGATCAAAGAAAGTAGGAACCTGCGTCTTCATTAATGTTCTCCTACAAATCTCTGCTGTCTCTTTTGACTGTCTCTCAAAGAAAGATGCCTATCAGCTAACCAAGATCCGTTGCAAATTGAAAAAAAAAAAAAAAAAAAAAAAAAAAAAAACTGTCTGGAGTTTGCCGCTAATTGGGGGGCTTACATACAGCAGATTTCGGATGAGGTTACATTCTTTGGGATTCTCCAAGCTGACGCTGGTTGTGTAGGAGTGATGAGAATGCCTATTTGGTTTTCAAGTACCCCCATGAAACCAAAAATTATGGAACAATCTTTTTGTTGAATACGATCAAATGGGTTGTCCATAGCCTTTCCATTGGGTGTGCAGAACCATCTTCAGTGTGGCAAAAGATTATCTATCAAAACGGAAGAAAACCATAATCTCAAAGGGTAAAATGGACTTTAGCTCAATCATTCTCTGAGGAACTTCTTGAGGAGGGAGCCTCAAAGTGGTAGCGATTTTCGAAACTGGAAGAATATTCTTTACCCATTCCTTGTGGTGGCCTTGGGCTCAGTAGCATTAGAATGAATGAGTTCAGAACTCCTTTCTAAGTGGCTCTGTTGTTGAAAAATATAAAGCTTAGCTTACAAAAGGGAAGATATTCCTATCTCAAGGGAGAAGATTGACTTTATCACAATTTATACTTTCGAATCTTCCACGTTCCAACTAAATTTTTTCAATCCCAGACAAGCTACTACAATAGAAAGCTTACAATGAATAGGATGTTTCTTTACCTATTGCTAGCGGTGGCCTTAGTCTCCATAGCATTGGAGTGAAGAATTCAGGACCTCTATTTAAATGGATTTGGAAATCCCTCAAGGCTTTCTTCCTCGCGGCATGAGTTATTTCTGGTTAGTACAGTAAATAAAAGTTCGGATAATTGTGTAATTGGGGCTAGTTAGCAAGTAGCAACCGAGGCAAAGTGAGATTCTCTTGTCTTGTCAACAAGCTTTCTTTCATAATTAGTAGACAATTCATAGGTCTTCTTTTATCAAGTTCTTAGGGAAGGGATTCTTGATAACGAAAATCTGAGGCACTATGTTTTGGCTCATTTTAAGTGGTAAGGTACCGAAGAGTGTAGAAATGAGGTAGGAGGATGCAATTTCCTGCTTCAATGAAACAAGAAAGTGCTTCTTGACGGGTCATTAAAATGGTTAAAAATTTGTTGACAAAAATTAGGCAATTTCATTAAAGATTGTAAAAACTTCCAACTAAAACTTCTTCTAATGGCCAAATAAATACTTCCATGCCCCCTCAATATTGATTGGATATATGAAAATTGGCTGAATTCCTTCTCAACCATTCCATCTTTTACCCACCACACAAATTAAGGACCCTAACTACACGTTACCTTACTATTTCAATTTCAGTTTTCGACAGCGTCCACCGAAGTCCAATTGTCCCAAAAAAGAAAAAAAAAAGGTCAAAAAATAACCTAAACGTGATAAAAACTAATGAATTCAGTGAAGGGAACACCCCTTCATCCCCAAGAAAAACCACATGCACAACACTGCAGTCTTCTTAGCCTACCTTCAATTAATTGAAGAAAGTAACAAGAAAGGATAAATCCACAATCACTTACAAACCGACTCCTAATGAAATGGAATACAAATTCACTAAAGCAACTGCAAGAACAAAGAAGAAGAAAAAATTAGGGTTAAAAAGCGACCTCTTCTCACCACCCGTGTAATACTCTTGAGGACCATCGGGGTCGCCGACGGAATCAGGCGATCGTCGGTTGAGATCGGAAAGGGTTCGTATGCCACCGGTCCGACTGCTGGAGGGCTTTGACGGCTTGTCGTCTCGTGATGCCATTGACGATGCTGATCGAAGTGAGAGAATGGGAAGAGGAGAGAATCTTGAGAGAGGTCGCGTAATCTTTAGGCGAATTGCAGAATTTGTGAAGAACGCTATGTATACACTCCTCAGGCTAATTGTACCGTTTTTTTTTTTTATTTTTTGTTTTTTTTTAGAGATATTCCTATAATAAAGTAACGACCCATGTTTGGAAAGGCTTGTGACAGGAAAATAAGTAAGAATGCTTAAAATTAATATTTAAACCGTGCAACTCTAAAATTCAATTAAAATAGTAATAAAAATTTTAATTTTATAAAAGATAAAAGAGACCACAAAAATACAATATTACAAGTTTAGACTATTTAAAATACTCGAATACAGGAATTAAAAGACAAGTACGAAATAAAATCTAAACTCGAATATGACGTGATTCCCTATAGCCAACATGCCACATGCACCTCCGCCTTAACCGCTGCATCAAGCTCCACTTGCATTAAATGTAAAAAATACTAGTAGTTCAGAGTTTGTTCTTAAGTCTTATGAAATAAATTTTGTTTGTTTAGTGTCTTAAAGAGTAAGTTCTTTCTCGACTACACCCCACCTTAGGTTCATTTGTTTCACTAAGTTCAACCTAGGGTAATTTAGTGGAAACTAGTTCAAGTTCTTAATTCTTGGTCCTATATAGATTTGGCATTCAACCCTCAACATTTCTCTTAGGCTCTCCTGGCCTCCTGAATTGTTGTTTTGTTAGTCTCTTTCATCGTTATCACAATTCTAGACCCATATTGTAAGCCCTACTCATGACAAGTTCACTAAAACAAAATTGACTGATAAACTCTCTAATAATCCCCACAAGTAGAGTCATAAATCGTAAGTCATTTCTATAGTTGTCCGGACTCTTGACAATTGATTCGGGTTTGTAAGTAGGGGCTGGTTGGTGACCCCTAACCATCCCCTTACAATTGATTCGGGTTTACAATGTTATTTGTTTCGAAATATAACTGAAGCAGGAAGAACAACTCAAGGAAAGAGAGCTTTTGAATAGAAGAACCTTAAGCACTTATGCTTTCAATTCTCTTTCTTTGTTGTGAAAATAACATACATCTCATGAGTATTTAGAGTGGAAAAAGTACAACCGATCTCCTAAACTTTCTCATCAAAGTAAGCAACTACTAACAAATCTTACTAATCGATCTCCTAAACTTTCTCCTCAAATTAAGCAACTACTAACAAATCTTACATTAAAGACTAACAATTTCCGTAAACATTCAAATCAATAACCACTAAATAATTATCCTAAAATTGCTCTAGGCTAATAACTTCTTTGGCTAAGTCAAGCTTATTAATTCACATTCTCCTCTGTAAGTTTGACTTTGCTCGAGATTCTTCACTTCGAGCAACTCTTCACTCCTCTCTTCTGTGCAGAGAATTTATTGTCAAGCTTACATCTAGAAAATTTTTGTGACGTACTCCTCTCTTTTTCAACCTTCTTTTTAGGCCTACATCTAGGTTTCTTTGGTTGAGATGACAAGTTTGAAATCTCATTTTTCTTATGCCCTGGTGGTCTTCCTCTAGGCCTCCTTGGTTGAGATGATAAGTTTGATGAAACATATCGACTTGTAGGTTGCACTTTGCTAATTGAAGCAGCCTCGGTTGCTTCTTGGATTTATTTTTCGATTCCTTTTTCTCTTGACCCGTTGGTTTCTTTTTTACTTTCTTGCTACCAACGCCAATAGATACTTTTGGAAGATGTTGTAGTCTTTCAATAGTATCTTATATAGGCGATTTCGCGATCGTTTTACCTTCATCAACAGGGCTCCATTTAGGTCGTATATCTTGAGGAACGAGCCAACTATCTCCACTCTGCTACCTTCTTCTGTCATTTGACCAAGACTAATAATATTTCTCTTCAAACTCGGGATGTAATACACCTTGGTCAATAGATGTTGATCGTCGTTCTTACACTAGAACAAGATAGATCCTTTGCCTTGGATCGGTACAATTGATCCGTTGCAAATCTTCACGTTTCTAGTGAACTTCTCATCAAACACCTTGAACTTTACTCAATCTTCGGTCATGTGGTTGCTCGCTCCGTTGTCTAGGTACCACATGTTAGTCTCCACTTGGTCTTCTCCATCTATGAAGGGGTTTGCCATAACCTTCTCTTCATTGAGCATCAACAGGTTGAGCATTTTCTCAGCCAACATCAATGTGGGTTCTTCATCATCCGAGAACATGAGGTTTGCCTCCTCATCGCGCTCCTTGTTGCGACACTTTGCCGCATAATGTCCATATTTTCCACAAGAGTAACACTTGATCATACTCTTGTTCTTCCGAGGGTTGGCATTTTCATGAGTTTGTGAGGTATTGTCACTAACTCCTCTACCACCACGTATGCGGCCATCCACGACCTCTTTTTTCTTTGTTATGGCTGCCACGTTCACTCGTACCTGAAAAGAAGAGTCATTTGCATCTTTCTTTTTCGTCCGTGCAAGCCACTTAAAACGACCAACGACCTCCTCAACCGACATGTTCTTGAGGTTGCCGAACTGCTTAATGGAGGTAACAATCTGCATGAATCTTGGGGGAACAGCTCGAAGGAACTTCTTGAGACGGAGATCTTCTCTATCACATCGCCTAATGCCGCTAATGATCGTCGTCAACTTCATGGCAAAGTCGTCTATTGACTCACCATCCTTCAACCGTCCTTCATGCGGATAGCCTTAAACTCACTCTTCAAGGTCTGCACCTTTGCTTCCTTGACACGTTCCACACCCACATGCATTGTTTGCAGCATCTCTCACGCTGCCTTTGTCTAGTCCTTCTCTGCCAACATGAGAAGGACATCCTCCGGGACTGCTTGGTAGATGGCGACAAGAGCCATCTTGTCCTTACGTTCTTCAACTTCATCACCATGCTCGATGGCGTCCCACACGCCCTGTGCCTGTAAGTTAACACGCATCTTTATTGACCATGCTGTGTAGTTACTCTTTATGAGTAACGGGTACTGGAGCGTTACACTCTCCTCCCTTACCCTCCTTATCGTTGTCACATCTCCTCCAGCAACTTCGTGTGGTGATGCCATTTGTTTCGACATCCTAGCTCTGATACCATTCATAACAGCCCAAGTCCACCGCTAGTAAATATTGTCCGCTTTAGCCCGTTACGAATCATCATCAGCCTCACAGTTTTAAAATGAGTCTACTAGGGAGAGGTTTCCACACCCTTATAAGGAATGCTTTGTTTCCCTCTCCAACCATGTGGGATCTCACAATTCATCCCCCCTACGGGCCTAGTGTCCTCACTGTGACACTGCTCAGTTATTTGTTTCGACATATTTCGATCGTGGACAATTTCCAACACTCCTACCCATGATCTCGGTCTTTCGTTTCTTCGTGGTGCTCCAACTCGAGTCTCTCTCGTCGAAAACACCCCCCATTCAACACATTTGATCTCTTGAGGAAAATCTTCATTGATTGGTGCTTGAACATTCGCTGGCAACTATGGATTTTTCCTCGGTTCGGAACTAGGTTCTTTCTTCTCCTTCTCGCTGTTTACTCACAACACCAACGAACCGATTACACAAAGAGACACCAAGATATTTACATGGTTCGGAGAGAAGAAATTTCTCTACATCCACGGGTAACAACCAATCACTAATCATCAAAGTGTTTACAAGTGAATACCTCGTCACTCAAGAAATACAATGTGACACACAAACTCAATCAAATTACGATGTTCTCAACCTCCTAGACAAACCCTTTATATAGGGAAAATTGTTTGAATCATCAAACGTTATGGAATTAAATAAAGATTAATATTAAAATGGTTACAAAATTAATAACCATATCAATCATAGGGAAAGCATATGCTATCGTATCATCAAACCTTGCAGGTTTTCGAATTTTCTTTCGTGGTCTATTCCTAGCGATGGACTCAGGTTCCTCCACTCTTTCATTTACGAGAACTCTAAGACATCAACGTTATTATCTACCTGTTCAATAGGTTCTTCAGTAGGAGCAACAATATCGGAAGAGAACACCACCTTCTCCACCTGCTTCGATGCCTCATCATTATTTTCAATTTTCTGCAAAGACATTCCAGACTCTTCAAATGTCGCATCTCGACTATTGACAATCTTACTTGTTTCTGGACACCATAACCTGGAGCCCTTCACGCCTTTGTTAAAGCCCATAAACTTGGCTTTTTTTTGCTCTAGGATCTAGCTTTTAGTCTGTCACATGATAATAAGTAGGACAACCAAACACATGCAAATTATCATAATCTCTAACAGGAGCACCTGACCATACCTCAAGCGGAATTTATTCACCATTTCCAGAAACAGGTAAACGATTCACCAAGTGAACTGCGTAACTGAGAGCCTCATCCCAGAATGCCTTACTCAATCCTGATTGAGACAATATGCATCAAACTTTCTCTATCAATGTCTAGTTCATTCTCTCAACAACTCCATTTTGTTGTGGCTTACTAGGAACAGTGAAGTGTCGAACGATCCCTTCATCTCGGCATACTTTAAGGAATGGGTCATAAGTATATTCTCCACCGTTGTCTGATCTCAACCTTTTGATTTTCCTGTCTGTCTCATTCTCTACCATTTTCTTCCACTCTAGGAAGATTTGGAGAATCTCGTTTTTGTGCCTCGTGGGATACATCCAAACTCTTCTCGAGTAGTCATCAATAAAGGTGACAAGCCACCTTTTTCCTCCCAATGAGATATTCTTCGTGGGACCCCATACATCAGTGTGAACATAATCCAAGATGCCCCTTTGTTTGGTGTACAGCAGTACCAAACTTCACATTGTTTTGTTTACCAAATACACAATGTTCACAAAAGTCAATTTTACCGGTTGTGGCACCCTTAAGGACTCCTTGGTTCACCAATGTCTGGAGCGCCTTCTCACTAGCATGCCCGAGTCGCATGTGCCATAATTTCGATATGTCTTGTTCTTTCGAACTTGCCACAGCAGCATTCCCAATTATCGTGGTTCCGTTGAGGTAGTATATGCTACCTCTTCTAGTCCCTTTAATTGCCACCAAAGCTCCACGAGCTACTTTCAAATTCCCTCCTTCCAAAATGATACGATAACAACTCGCAACCAAAACGCCAAGGGAAATTAAATTTTTCTTCAAGTCAGGGACATACCTCATATCATTGAGTTTTCGTACAACCCCATCAAACATCTTGATTTGTACTGAGCCGATTCCCATCATCTTGCAAGTATTATCATTGCCCACATAGACAACTCCACCATTGAGCTCTTTGAAGTCCAAGAACATCTCTCTATTGGGACACATATGTAGGAGCACCCAGAATCAAGAATCTATTTACTGATTTGACTAACTGATAGGGAAATCGTCAAGGCATTATCTGCTTCATTGTCATCATCTCTAACCACATTGGACTTCGACCCCTCCTCTTTTAAGATCGGGCAATCTTTCTTCCAATGGTCTTTCTGTCGACAATATGCACACTCATTTTATCAAGCTTTCTCCAATTATCAGATCTACCTCTCGACTTTGATCGGGACTTTCCACGTTCGCCCTTTTTCCAAGTAAAAGTTCTTCCACGAGCAGTGAGAACATTTGAGCTAGAGTCTTGATATGCCTCCTTGTTCTTCTTTCACACCTCTTTATTCATTAAGGCATTTGAAACATCTTCAAATTCAAGATTAATGATTCCATGTAGTAGGGTGGTTACTAAAAACTCGTAGGACTCCGGCAAAGAATTCAATAACAACAACGCCTTGTCTTCGTCATCAATTATAACATCGAGATTGAGCAAATCAGTGATGATTTTGTTAAAATCATCCAAATGCTCAGCCATTGAAATACTTTTCTTGTAATCAAAACGGAAGAGTTTCTTCTCCAAATGAAGTTTATTTTCCACAGCATATATTTTGCCTCAAGCTTATTCCATAGTTCTTTCGCCATGGTCACCTTCATAAATGAATATTTCTGATCCTTGCCAAGACAAGATCAAATAATTCCACAAGCTTGTCGATTTAATTTCTTCCATTTTGCGTATGTCATACCTTCAGGCGTCTCCTCTTCGAGAGAAGTATCAAGGTCTTGCATGGCCAGCAAATCACTAACTTCGCTTTGTCAAACTCCAAAATTACTCGTTCCATCAAATTTTTCTACTTCGAAATTAGAGCTTAAAATTCTCGATCCACGTCGTGATTTAATACCAGATGACTCTGCCATTTGTAACAAGTAATCTGGATGAAAGTAGAAAAACACAATTCTTGAAAATTGATTTTCAAGAAAATAAGCACGATTGTGAGCACGTCTAGTGGTCGATGGGGTCAAAGCTTTCAGAATATCCCAAATACCACAATCAGGCTCTGATACCACTTGTTGTGCGCTGAAAGCTGATCGAATGTACTCACAACACCAACGAACGAAATTACACAAAGAGACACCAAGATATTTATGTGGTTCGGAGAGAAGAAATTTCCCTACATCCACGGGTAGCAACCAATCACTAATAATCAAAGTGTTTACAAGTGAATACCTCACTCTCCCACTGCAAAGTCTCTCACCAAAATGTCACTCAAGAAATTAACACAAACTCAATCAAATTTCGATATTCTCAACCTCCTACAAACCCTTTATTATAGGACAATTATTTAAATCATCAAACGCTATGGAATTAAATAAGAATTAATATTAAAATTAATAACCAAATTAATAATATTCTTATTTAATCTTAATAACTAAATAAAATAAAAAAACTTATGACAATTTACAGACCAGCATTCATCATCCTTCAATCGACCCTCCATCAGATTAATCCAACTCACACCCACCAGATAATGCGTTTTTCGGCTGATTTCGGGGTCTTCAGCACTGGTAACGCGCCTCCCTCTACTGTCGGCGGCTACAGTGTACGGCCTCTTGTTAAAAAAATTAATTTTTTTATTGATATTTAAAAGAAGAGCTACCCACAATATTAAATTTCAAGCAAAGATTAGAAAAAAAAGAAAATTTAAAATAGTTAATTTTCCCACTGTTTATCTGGAAAAGCAGTTGGTTACAATGTTTTCCCATTTTGGCTTACTGCCTCTCTTTATTTTCATAAAAACAGTTTTATGAATATTTTAGTGTTTGATGATTATATTATCGGTAGTTAATGAATTTAAACATTTTCTTACCAATTAAATTACTGTTTAGTTATAATTTAGTTTAGTTAGTAGCAACTCCCATGTATGAAAAGGTGGGCCACTACAACCTTAAGTATATCCCACATCTGTTGGAGAGGAGGAAGAAACATTCTAATATCTAACTCTTACATTATTCCACTTGTTGATCATTCTGTGTTTGTTCAGTAAACACCGTATATAGAAATCTCCTAGACAAAAAATAAAAAATAAAAAATAAAAAATCTAAGTTTCAGTAAAGAAGCAGAAGCATTGACAACATCAAATTGTTACATTCAAGACAGTTCTTTTCTTCGTTTCTGGAGGAGTGGTATTGAAAAATTGTCACGAATCAAGAAATATGATCACGCTTGAGCCCCAAGTTCCAATAACAAAGTGTGATTAATCACATTCGATGCAGGACCAACAAATTGAATTGGACCTACAAGGAGATCAAACCCAGATTGAACGAATAAAGATTTGAAGGTTCAATTTCTGAATGCAACAAAAAGAAGATGGTATTTCTCTTCTGGAAATCAGTAACAAGCAAGATATGAATGAAGTATATGAGATATTGATATGAGAGGTTGATGTTTGAGGCCGAATACCGACCTGGACTGATGTAGCAGTTCTCGACAGCCCACTCGTCTCGTAGCGATGCAAATTTCTTGAAAGGTGCACCTGACCGTAGAATCATGGAATTTTTAGTATGATGCTTCGCTTTCTGGCTTGCAGAACAGAAAAATGACACATCCAAATTATACTTGTGAATGAAGAAGATAGGATATAGTAATAATGTTCCTTCAGAAATATTACCATCAAGTTCCACCATTGCCTTCTTGATCACGGGCTTGAACTTACCTGTCAAATGAATTCTACCTTTAGAAAGAGATCAAATGATAAATATTAAACTAGGCCTCATGAAATCGTTCAATCAGTCAGTCTCAAGCCATTTGAAGTTGTGACGAGTGTTGAGGATCGTTGGAAGAGAGTCCCACGTTGGCTAATTAAGGAGATGATCATGGATTTATAAGTAAGGAATACATCTCCATTGGTATGAGGCCTTTTAGGGAAGCCCAAAGCAAAATCAGAGAGTTTATTCTTAAAGTGGACAATATCATACCATTGTAAAGAGTCGTGGTTCCTAATAACGAGAAGATAATTGTCTTTAGACAGAATATGTGACGATACTCTACTTCTCCCCATATCTTTCTAATCTTATAAAGAAGTTGAGACCTACATATGTACACTTTCACTAATCCCACTATGTCGTGTTTAGCAACTAGTAAGATATTTTACACCTAGGGTCGAGTTGTCTTATGAGAACAATCGAGATATGTGCTAGTTGGATCAGATACTCACAAAGTATATTTATATATAAAACAAAAATATATTTTATAACTACATAGAAACCATAATTTAAACTTTAAAAAGGCACCATATTTTGAACTTATTAAAGGTATATAAGTGTGTAACTTTCCTTTTGCAATTTTTATCACTCGTATAGGAAACTTTGATGTAATTTCGATTCGTAGTAAACTCCATTGATCTCATTTTGGGTGGATTCTTTATACCCTGCCATTGCGTTTCTAATTCCCCAAAAAAGTAATCTAAGAGAGAAAAAGAATGCATGTTGTCGTCGAGAAAGCTTACCGTGTCTCCTCTCCACGTCCATTAGTGAAGTCAATGCAGTTCCACCCGCCGTCCATTCTTCAACTGGAGCAGCCAAATTTCCTACCTGGTAGACATGATTAACATATAAACAATAGAAATGAGGAACAAAAACTCTAGAGGAAACTGATAACAAGAAAAAAAAAGTGGAAGGCTTAATGGTCGGAGACTAAAACGAATCAGAAGGTACAGGAAGTCGGAAAGACAGACCGATGATATCAGTCCAGTTTTTCCACTCTGGAGGAGAGCTCCAGCAGTATAACCCAAAGCATAGCAATATGTTGAATCAAAGTTTGTTGGTAAACCACACCTCCCTTCGTACCTATAAATTTTTTTTTTAAAAAAAGAGAGAATTAAACAGACACATCAAGGCATTAATCTGACAAATATAATATTTTCACATAATCTTGAATCAACAAGGAATCAAGTGGCCATATAATAGTGCCTCACATTAAACCATCGTATGTCCACATTTTCAAGTCAATTAGCAGTCAGCTTAACCCACCACTTGATTGGCCCATCACTTTACTAGTTCCTAATAGAAGCTTAGATACTGTGTACCCCATTTATGAAATACCATTTTAAATGATCTTAATACATTTACCAACAAGCATGTTCTTGGGATCCAAACTGCCCGAGTCTAGTATATACTGAGACCGCTACTTAAGTTCGGCTTGTGTAGAGTCAAACACATTATGTTGTTATTACTAAATTAATTAACAGGAGCATCTAAACAGAAATTTCAAGAGCGAGTAGAATGAGTACCCAAAGAAATGTGACTGCCCCTTGAATTGGCCGCCATTATATGCATCTTCTTGCCTCCTCTTTTCCAACTCAGTCTCAACCATTTGAATAAGCATTTTTTCCGTTTCTATTTTGGCAACCTGACATGTATAATATAGTTAATCAAACTAGGGAATCTAAGGAAAGACTACAACAAAACAAGAAAAAATATTTACTTGAACATTGCCGTGTGGATCTCTTTCAAGCAACAATTGTTCTTGGATTGCTTGTGGGAAAAATTCAAAAAGGTGATAAGATTGAGTTTTAAGTTTCTTTTTCCATAGCCCATCCTCATCTATAATATCATGGGCAAGAATTTCATTGAGTTCTGCAATGAGCTGCTGTACCTGTAGAAAGCAGGTTATTAATGAGTACCAGTTCATGAATGATATGTTGATATTCAGTGTCTTAGGCTAGTGGATTATGTGTACTAGCTAAAGAAAGAAACAAAATTAATCATAATAATCATAGCAATACCTCAGGAATAAAGTCAATCAGGCCCTCAGGAATAAGAATAACACCATAATTATAGCCAAGTTCGGACCGTTTGCTAATTACATCGACAATGTAGTTTGTAACGTTTTTCAAGGTAAGTTTCTTAGCCGCAACCTGCAAAACAAGTCTAAATTAGGTTTCTACCCTATAAACTAAAACTTTATAAAAACACGTGAATACATGGCTTCCAAATGGGAACAGTGTCCCCTGCATACATGCAGAACCAATCAAGTGATTAAGCTAAATCTCCATGAGTCAACTAGGTCATAGAGAATATATTTTCAAAGCTGACAAGATAGGCTTTCTGTGTCACTTAGGCCAATGAATATGACATGGGAAGACAGTATTAAGTTCCATTCCACCTATCAAAAGTTTCAATTCAATCAATGCCATGAAACTTTAAATTATCACAGATTTTCATTTATGCTCTGAAGTTTTGTTTGATGTAACCTTACCAAGCAAATATGCAAGAAGCGAAACAGGATATCTTAACGACTCAACAATTTCATAGTAACGTCAGAGTATCTGTTCCTATTTTACGCACAAAATCCGGTTCTCAAAGAGAACAAAAAACCGTAGGGGGTAAAGCATATGGTGGTAAATACCCTTCTTGACAAAGATTTCAATGGTTCTATCTTAAGTAGTTAAGTAAAGCAGTTACCTCTTCTCCAATAATGGTAATGTTTGGATGAGTTTGCAAAGCACACTCCAGTGTGATGTGAGAAGCAGCACGACCCATAAGCCGGACAACTGCGGATCTACACTGTTAATGCCATATGATAATATGCTTGAAACTTGAGAGAGATAGAAAAAGGTATCAGAAGACATTAACAACATTGGAACAATGAATTAGTATAACTTCACACTAGGTAGATCAAATAGGGAATTGAAACATAAAATTGCTCTGTTTTCGCGGAGAAGCAACAAGATGAATTTTGAAAAAGAAAATATAATTTTTTTAATTTTGTTTTTACAATGGACAAGATAGAAATTTAGGAATTTTAAGATCCACATAACGGTATAGAAAATGACATCTTTTTCTAGAGTAAGGAACCATTTAACAGGGATAATGATGGATAAAAATCAATCTGAACTCAAAATTCTAATAATTGAAGTCCTAATAGATTCAGTTATTATAAAAATGTCAGCAGATCAGACCAATTTCTAGTTACATCAAACGCCAATTGCATCAAGAAAAATGCTTACAGTGATAGTATTTTCCTGTTGATCGAGCATCAACCATCACATTACCAATCATCTCGGCATATATCTGCATAAATATCATCAGAGCCTATTAAGAACCTCATCTCATTTATGCAAGATTCCCTTTTCACTTTAATTCTTGAAGAAACAACTTCAACTTTGCAACATTGATGAAAGGCGAGTCTACAAGAAAATTTGAATTGTAAAGCAGTTCCAAAGAGAAATGAATACCTTGCAAGCAGTATCAAATCCAAAACTTGTGGGTACCTCTTTGCACTTGAGATCACCATCGATGGTTTTTGGACAACCAATTACTCTGGTTTTTAAATTTTTACTCCTAAATTGAAAACAACAGAATAGAAGGAAAAAATCAATTACAGAGTTTCCTTTTGTTGCAAAAAATTAAAAATCATAGTTTCCCAAAGTACCTAAAGTTTTCAGCAAGGAGACAAGCATTTGTGTTGGAGTCATCTCCACCAATCACAACAAGCCCATCCAGATCAAGCTTCTGAGCTGTTTCTTCAGCTTGCTTAAACTGAAAATGGAACCAAACTATTAATCTCTGCCTTGACTATACGAAAGGAATCACACAAGGCAAATTCTGCAAAGAAAGAGTTTCACCTGTTCTGGAGTTTCAATCTTGTCCCTCCCACTGCATATCATATCAAAACCACCCTGATAAAAAAAAAAGGAAGATACATTAAGAACAAGAATTGCATTCGAATGGCAACCAATTCACCTCTGGATACAAAGGAATTGGTAAATTCTATTTAGACTTATGGAGTTTTGTATAGAATATCTATATCAAAACAAAAGTGAGTCCATTTCACACACACATTCGCACTAACAATTTCTATAGAAATCCGTTTGAGAAAACGAACCTGATTGCGATATGGGTAAATAAATTCTGCAGTCAGTTCAACATATTTGCATTTCATGATCCCTGCAGGACCACCCTTGAAACCATACAACGTGCTTCCTTTTGCATGATCCTGTAGGTAATCTTCACCAAAATCGTAGATGCTAATTAGCAACAGCTTGAACAGAAAAACGACATTATTGTTTCTTCATTTACCAAATAGTCCAGAAATCACATTATGTCCTCCGGGCGCTTGGCCTCCAGACAGGACAACTCCGATCTTCAATTTCTTATTCACCTGCACCGAACTGGACTCATTTGGCACCAACAATGCCGACGGTTGGGCAAAGAGACAAGGAAACAGCTTCGCGATCTCCTCTGCATACACATAACACACAACTCAAACACTCTAAAAACCTAAGAACCGGCGATTGGCGACAATGAACTCCAAAAGCGCATTAAGAACAACACAAATTCCAAACAAAAGCGAGATATACAACAAGAAAAACACACATAGTAAGAGAGAAAAATCAATGCACAACGTTATTGTTCCTTCGACTCATCAATCAACTACTTCACCGTGAATCCGAACGGGAATACAAGTAAAGAATTCCTCCATAATTACCTGGATTGCCAGCGGCGGAGCTAGGAGGGCCATCGACGATTTTGAAGGGGTTTTTGAGAACAGAGGGAAAAGGAAGAGGTTGATCGATACGGTGGGATTGCACATCGCTATACACGGAAGCAACCCGCCCGATCACCGGCGGAGAAGCTGAATTGAGGGAGGAAACATCGGCATTAGCGATAAAAGGCGGTGACATTGCTTACAGAGAAGTGATTGAAGCTTTTTTTGTTTTTCCTTTTTTGAAGATGGAAGTGGAAATTTGAGTGTCGATAAGGTCAAGAAAGTCGTTCGGACGTTGAACTCTCCGCCTCATGGAAGGTAGGTTGGTAAAGGGTAAGCGTGGTTTCCTAACGCTGGTAGTTAGGTTCTTTTTATTTTTAAGGCTTCATAGTTGACTCCGATTTTAAAGAAAAAAATTGAACTTTGATTAAGGATAAATTGGTAATATCAACGCTAATCAGTAAGTGATCTTACTGTTGGAGTTAGATAATTCAATGATATATGATGTGCATGCCTCGTAAGCCGTGCATGCACCATATTATGTATGTTATATGGATGTGTTATATGTAATGACGTATGATGTTATGATATGTATACATGTGATATCCATTACACCATGTTGTAATGAAATGAAATATTATGTACGTCATGTTATGTATTGCCATGTAAAGTTATGTGATGGATCATGAGATGATTGTCACGTATACATAATGCATATATGTAATATGTTATGAATGAAAAGAGAAAGGGAATGATGTTAATGCTAGGCTATGAATGTAAATCATAGAGATCTCATGCATGTATGTATGTCATATGCGTCGGGATACTTCCCTGATGTATGTCATGTTAGTACGGACGCGTACTTTCGATATTTATGTTCGTCATGATATCGTGCGGGCCTTTCTTTTTCTGTGGCGTCCGACGACATGTAATGCGTTGTGCTCGACCAAGCCAGGCCTAGGGGTACGTATACGAGCCCGCCTAGTGGGTCCATGTGCGCGTGCGTGGGTCATGTGGAGAGAAGTATCACACATTCAACCCTGCCCTGAACGAGAAAGAGTCCAAGGCCATGTTACGGTTTTAAAGGATAAGTCACAATCATGCTATGTGTGTGATTGCATTACTAACCTCAATAATTGGAAGACTTAGTGATATGAACCACGACCAAGGAATTTCCATACCTGAAGGTCCAATTACAAGGATGAGAGCCAAGAAGCTACAACAAACCTTATACACTTATATTCAAGCTATGGTGAGCTCATCAAAGGAAATTCTAGAAGACGTTAGAGACCTCCCTTATGTGTTGTGCAAAGTTGAGCTTCAAGAAAGAGATTTGAAATAACCTATCATAACCACAACAAAGATGCTATCATAACCTTTCCTAGTCCTAGGTAAACCTAAAACAAAATCCATTGATATATAAATCCAAGGACCATTAGGAACAGGTAATGGGGAGTATAAACCATGAGGTTGAAGCCTAGACTTAGCTTGCTTACATGCTATGCAACGAGCACAAACTTTATGAACATCATGTCTCATTTTAGGCCAAAAAAAATGTTCAGAGAGCATATCATAAGTTTTAGATACTCCATGGTGTGCCATTAAACCACCTCCATGAGCTTCCCTCACAAGTAGCTCACGTATGGAACAAGATGGTATGCAAAGTTTGCCTTTTCGGAACAAAAATCCATCTAACAACAAGTAATTATCCACAATGATTCTTTTTTCACAAGATTCAACAAAAGGAGCAAAGAACATGTCATGTTGATACAAATTCTTTATATGTTCAAAACCCAACAACTTAGCATTCAAAGTATTAAGGAGGGCATACCTTCGTGATAAAGCATCTGCAACAATGTTCTCCTTACCTTGTTTATATTTTATGACGTAAGGGAATGTTTCAATAAATTCTAACCACTTAGCATGTCGTCTGTTGAGTTTATTTTGTGCTCTCAAATGCTTTAAACTTTCATGATCCGTATGAATAACGAACTCCTTAGGCCAAAGATAATGTTGCCAGGTTTGCAATGCACGAACCAAAGCATAAAGCTCTTTGTCATAAGTTG
Organism: Cucurbita ficifolia; assembly: GCA_033971965.1. Lineage (NCBI taxonomy): Eukaryota > Viridiplantae > Streptophyta > Magnoliopsida > Cucurbitales > Cucurbitaceae > Cucurbita > Cucurbita ficifolia. The sequence goes on from CM066979.1 coordinate 4,013,060, forward strand.
GATACCTCACAGATGCACCAGTCAACTTCTCACTAAAGAACATTAAAGGTCTTTGATTTTGCATTAATACAGCACCTATCCCTACTCCACTAGCATCACATTCAATTTCAAAAGTTGACTCAAAATTAGGTAATGCAAGCAAGGGAGCAGAACTCAGTTTTTCTTTCAAAGTGTTAAAAGCAAGTTCTTGATCTTTTTCCCATATAAAAGATACATTTTTCTTAACAAGTTCATTCAAGGGTGAAGCAATTGTACTAAAATTCTGAATGAACCTACGATAGAAACTTGCAAGACCATGAAAACTTCTTACCTCACTTACACTTTTAGGTGTAGGCCAATCTTTTATAGCCTTCACTTTCTCCTCATCAACCTCAACACCATTAGATGAAACTACAAACCCAAGAAAGTTAACTTTTTCTATGCAAAAGCTACATTTCTGTAAATTTACATACAAACATTCGTTTCTTAAAGTAGTTAAAACATTGCGTACATGGATAATATGATCATCTAAAGATTTAGAGTAAACAAGGATGTCATCAAAATAAACAACCACAAAATTACCTAAGTATTCTCGTAAGACATGGTTCATTAGTCTCATGAATGTACTAGGTGCATTAGTTAATCCAAAAGGCATAACCAACCATTCATAAAGGCCATACTTGGTTTTAAAAGCTGTTTTCCATTCATCCCCAATATGCATGCAAATTTGATGATAACCCGATTTTAAATCAATCTTAGTAAAAAGACTACATCCATGTAACTCATCAAGCATATCATCTAATCTAGGAATTGGATGCCTATACTTTATAGTTATCTTGTTTATAGCCCTACAATCAACACACATATGCCAAGAACCATCTTTCTTAGGTACAAGAATAACTGGAACAGAACAAGGACTCAAACTTTCACGTACATACCCTTTAGCAAGGAGTTCACTTACTTGCCTTTGTATCTCTTCAGCCTCCTTTGGATTAGTCCTATATGCTGGTCGGTTTGGAATGGGTGCGCCAGGAATGAAGTCAATCTTGTGTTCAATCCCTCTCAGTGGTGGCAAACTACTAGGCATCTCCTCGGAAAATAAATCTGCAAACTCTTGCAAAAGCACAACAAAATCACTAGGCAAAGAAGGGTTAAGCGTGTTAGTAAAGTAACAAGATCTGATATGAACCAAGAGACATCAATCATACAATATACTTCAACGAAGATGTGAAGAAAATGTTATTGAAATTATCAAAAAGATATTCCAATTCATGCCACATTGAAGGAGAAGTTTTATTGTTATAAATTTTGGGTAGGTTACAATTTAGAGTTATTGTATTTCATTAATATATTTTAAGACTTTTTATTTACTTTAGGTTACAATTACATAATTGTTAATTATGGCCATAAAGTATGAATGTTACAACTCTTAGAATGACTTTAATGGTTTCTTTTTGAGGCTATATAAAGCCATGTATGTTGTAATTATGAGGAGACTTGTAATATATATTAAAAGAAGCATTTGTGCTTTCTTTAGCCAATGGCTAAATTTCTTTGCAATTCTATGTAGTTTAGGTTGCATGTAGAATCATTCAAGCTCGACATGATCAATCTTGCTTGTGGAGTGATTCGAATCTCAAACAAGTGTTCTTGCGTTGAGATATTTGATCAGCAAGAATCATTCAAGCTAGACATGATCGATCTTGCTTGTGGAGTGATTCGAATCTCAAACAATATTCTTGTCTTGAGATATTCGATCAACAAGGTAATCCGAATCTTACTCCCCTTGTAGTGATTTCCATATCAAGATCCCTTGCACATAAGTACAAGAATAGTCCGGTTAGAGAGCAAAACATTCCTAGCCTCACTTGATCTAACATATAAGTTTACTGATTTGGCTTTTCTCTCTTTTTTTTCTCTAGGCTGAGTGCTACTCTCTTGCTTTTCACTCAAGCTCTTTTTTTCACTGGATTCTTTTTCAATCTCTGCTTTTGCATCAGCCTCTTGCCTTTTCTTTTCAAGTTTGCAATGATCAATAAATACATCTTTTGGAGACAATGGAACAAGAGTAGTTTTTCTACCATTGTGAGTAAAAGAGTATCGATTTGCATACCCATCATACATTACCCGACGATCAAATTGCCAAGGTCTTCCCAGTAGTAAATCTCCAACATGCATGGATACAACATCACATAAAACATCATTAACATATTTTCCAACAGTAAAAGAAACAAGAGCTTGTTGAGTTACCCGTACTTCCCCACGATCATTCAGCCATTGAAGCTTGTAGGGTCTTGGATGTGGTTGTGTCTTTAGATGAAGCCTTTTGACCAGAATGGAACTCACAGCATTGGTGCAACTACCACTATCAATGACAACACTACAAGGTACAGATTGAACAAGACACCGAGTTTGAAATAAGTTCTCTCGTTGGTCTAGGCAGTCCTCCTTAATGTGGGTGTTTAGAGCTCGTCGAGTAACCAAAGATATATGTGTAGGGTCCTCTTCACTAAACTCCTCACTCTCATCATTTTCCTCATTTATGTCGTCATGTGCCTCGTCATCTGTAACAATTTCTCCCTCCTTGATGGTCATAATTCTTGCATTTGGGCAATCTCTACTATAGTGTCCTACCCCTTGACATCTCCAACACTTTAAATCCCTATTTCGAACATTAGACTTTTCTACTTTTTCTTTCCGTGTTCTAGAACTCTCACCTTTCTCAAATTTAGCTTGAGGCTTCTCATTAATCTCTTGATTTCTATACTTATAATCAATGTTCTTACTATCCTTTTTCCATGCAGAAGTAGAATTGGAAAAAGTTTTAGAAGAATACCGTGGAGACCTTCGTTGGATTTGCCTCTCGATCTTAATTGCAATGTGCAACAACTCCTCGATATCAGAATAAGGCTGTAAATCAGTCTTGTCTGCAATCTCTGTGTTTAACCCATTAAGAAACCGCGCCATGAGTGCCTCCATGTCCTCATCGAGATCAAGTCGATCCATCAATGTATCCATCTCCTTGTAATAATCCTCCACAGATTTGCGTCCTTGTTTCAATGCTTGAAGCTTTTGTGCCATGTCTCGTTGAAAATATTGTGGAACAAAACGCTTCCGCATGGACTCTTTGAACTCGTACCATGAATCAATTGGTGCTTCAAGATTTCTTCTCCTACTTGACATCAATTTATCCCACCAAATTTGAGCATATTGTTTGAATTGAGCAATGCATAACAATACTTTTTTTCATCACTAAAATTATGACAGTTGAACACCGACTCCACCGTCTTCTCCCATTCAAGGTACTCCTCTGGATCGATTTTGCCATAAAACTTGGGAAGTTTTAATTTGATGCTCCCCACGTTACGATCAATTCTATCATCATAAGGAACTCGTTGTTGTAAATTATGATACCTTCTTCCATGGTCTCTCCCTCGCATCAAGCCACGACCAACCGCATGTGGATTATCCTCGTGGTGATCAGAATTGTCGCCCTCATATTGATCGGATGAGGGTCTAGGTTGTGGAATCGTCTGTCGAGCTTGATTTTGAATCTCCAATCGTCCTATTCGATCGGTCAACTCTTCTATTCCTCGAATTAGTCTTTCCATAGTTCGTTGTTGTGCTTCTCTCAATCGTGCATCAGTAATGTTAGGATTGTCGTCTGGATTTTCCATGCTACAAAAGGAAGTTAAATAATAATAATAATAATAATAATAAAAGGACCTCACAAGCGCTCCCTCACGTGTGTTCACTCGTAAACATAGTTCACTCGTGTTTAGCACTCAACACTCGAATCAATGTATCACTCCCTTACAAACTCACCCTCACAATTGAGCACACACAAATAAAAAAAAAAAAAAAAATATTGGAATGTGAGACAAGCTATGTTATAGAGCTAAGTGCAATTCAAAGTGAATAGACAGCACACTCAACACATAAACAAGGGTATTAAAGGAGCAATCCGAATAATGAAAAAGAAACGAATTAAAGAAAGAAAATGATTAAGGACTAATTTAGACGTAGTAACATATGAGAGTTACATATAATAATCAAGAGGAAAAAAAAAAGACGGTTAACATCAATAAGCTTTCTTTCTCTTTTTTTTTGTTCGGTAACTGAGTGGCAAAAATCTAATCAATTTACCAACAAGAAAATTGATTTTGAAGATTAGAGAAGAACAAAGTGTTGATAAGATCCAGATCTAACACTTTATAAAATATGTCAACATAAATTAAAGCACAGAATTAATGTGTGTTTTTTATTTTTGCTATATAATTTTTAGACAGAATGTGAACTCGCTACACAAACTGAAATATATATATATATATATATATATATATATATATATATATATATATATAGATGAGAATCAAAAGAGATAAACGCAAGGAAACATATATCCGATCTTGAGCCTAAAGCTCTGATACTAAATGATATGATATCAACCCAAGGGAAAGTATGGAACGGATTACCTTGATGATCAAGATCAAGAGTAAAGAAAACTCGTTTCTAAACTCGTGATTCGAATCACTCCACAAGTGGTTTGATCAATACCACTTGAATGACTCAAGCATGCAAGTTCTAAACACAAAGAATTTGCAAAGAAAAACTTAGCTCTCAACAAAGCTTAAGTAGAAATTCTATTCTTAATTCCAAAATCTGATGTCTCTAATCAAAGAAAAGAAGGCTTTATATAGCCTATACAACCTTAACCTATGTGATACATAACTCCCAAATTAAATGGGCTAATAAATGAGAAATACCCATAACCTCCGTATTAAAATGGCTAGTTAATGGTGGAATATGGTAACCTATGTGGGTTACAATATAACCTCAACTCCTATATTTAAAACTAGCTTAAATATGACCAACAAATATTTAAATTATAATTAAATAGTGCAATGAATGAAATGTGCTTATTAGTCATATTTAGACTAATATCATAAATTCAGGTGAGTTCATTAAATGCAACTTAAAGTACATTTAATTCATCTCTTTCTTGAAGCTCAACTTTGTACAACACATAAGGGAGGTCTCCAACGTCTTCTAGAATTTCCTTTGATGAGCTCACCATAGCTTGAATATAAGTGTATAAGGTTTGTTGTAGCTTCTTGGCTCTCATCCTTGTAATTGGACCTTCAGGTATGGAAATTCTTTGGTCGTGGTTCATATCACTTAGAGTATTTCTTAAAATACTCAAGTCACGTGCTACCCTTATATTTTTCAAGTAAAGATAAAGCACCCCTACATGATGTGACAATGAATGCTGGAAATACCATGATAGTCAACATAGGGCAGTAGTATGCATTAAGTTTCATTTAGTAGTTGATAAGAGTTTATTTCATTTTTTTATTTCATTTTTCACGTTAAAAGACTAGGTTATTTCAAATTTCTTGTTTTGAATTAAGCGTGTAAGTCCATGGCTTCATTTTAAAGTGTTTATTATGATTTTTCGCACATGTTATTTAAAGTATGCATGTGGTGACTCACCAATTTAGACAAAAAAAAAAAAAAAAAAAAATTGGGGCGTTACAATATAGCTGACAACGGGCTCACTTTTTTGTTGCCTAGAGTCGGTGAGCTCGAATGTGCGTACAATTATTCTTATGCCATAGAAGTAATTTAGAAATACCTTTTCAAACTCCTCCCGACTATTCAATAACTCATGCTCTAGATCAGTATACTAATTAAAAATGTTCCATTTCAATGTTCGTATGAACTATTTGATCGATATATTTTCTCGTGTACCAACATTTTCACATGTATTGAGCATCATGTTGCTTAGGAGTCTTTTTTTTTAATGAAATTGTTAGGACTTCGGTGGTTGATATCTAGTTGGTATCATTAAACTATCAATTCTCTTAGTATATGGCTTAGAATGCAAAGTTATTCATCAAAATGTTGATATGCTCTTGCATTATTGTCATTCTTTCTTTCTTCCATAGCGTTTGGTTTAGTTGTCATGACGAAGACCATGTCAGAATCGAGATCGAACAATGAGTTATACTTAACAAGAAATTCGTCATTAATAGATGCCTCCGACATCATTATCATTGAGATTTATATTCTAAACATTACAAGAAATATACATTTTAATAACTTTTGAAGATGGATTTTTATGGAAACGTGATTAAAAGAAAAAATGAAAAAAGAAAAAGAAAAAGAAAAGGAATTAAGCACTCCTTTCGAGATTATTTAGTAAGTGACCCCACTATTAAGGTTATGAAATGCAAACACATGCAACATGGTGAGACCTATCATTTAAAACAACATAGTCTGACTTTGAGCCCTTTCCAGCCTGGACAGGGTTAGATGTGTGGTACTTCCCCACACATGGCCCACACATGCGCACATGGACCCACCAGGTGGTCTCGTATACGTACCCTTTGGGTCTGGCTTTGTCGGGCTAAACGCGCTAACGTGTCGCCGAACACCATAGAGGGAAAGACTCGCATGATATCATGACGAATATAATTATCAAAGGTACGTGTCCGTATTAACTTAACATAACGTGGAAATATTCCGATACATGCGAACACACAAATTATGCATGAGGTCCTCATATTTTCCATCACGACATAATAAATGATGCAAGACAACCTTCACTCTTTCATAACATATTAAATCCGGTAATTATGCTTACATAATTCTTTTACATCATTTCATACATAACATAGCGTCCAAGACATGACATAGAAAGGTTGAGGTTGTGCATCATAGATTTCCCTATTTCAAAACATATCATGACATGTCATAGCATATCATAGTATATCGTTACATAACATGACATTTCATTTATACTATAATATTATTTACCTTATCATATAGTGTAATATAACACAACATTACATATCAAAACATATCACACATGCAGGGGCTACTGGACATGTGTCATCATACCTAAAACAATTCTTCCAATTAAATCGATAGTAAAGTCACTTACTTAGTTGACCTAGACCAAAGTTACTAATTATTGTTTGTACACGAATCTACTCCTCAAGGTCTAATTCAACCTTAGATACATCTTCTTAATGATATCAATTAAAATAAAATGACCATAAAGATCAACCACTTTGAAGTCCAATTATTAAAGGTAAAGAAATATCTCGACGTATATACTTTATCTTTTATTTATTTATTTTCTAAATCAAGTCTACCGTTTCATATTTAAAATTCTTAAAATTAAAAATAATGTGCAGTTAGTTTCTTATAATGGATGGATCCAACATTTTAAGAATCCTATTAACTTTATCTATATCAAGGTTCTTAATTGATATATATTTATAATTAGTCTAAATAATTCATTTAAACTTTAAATAATTTATTAAGTATTAATAAAAAAATTTCCTTTTCATTTAGATTTAAAGTTTCTAAATATATGTTTGTTATATTTATTTCATTCCCCTTTTATTTTGTTACTAAGTTACTTTTAGCCAATTTTAATATATTTTTAATCTTGGAACAGTGACATGATTTTTTCGAACATTTAAATTGTTTTTGGATGAAATTTCGACGAAAATGAAAATTGAAAATTGACTTATTTTTTAATATATATTTATTTTTTATTTTTATTTTTTAAATAGAATAGAGATTTAGTGGGGTGGGTACGTTTTTTCATTTCATATATATATATATATATATATATATATATATTGAGTTAGTTACGTATGTCCATCTAAAAATAACTTCGAGGGTGTTTTAATTGTGAATCAACTAGGAGAAAAGGGTCTAAGCCTGTCGGATTAAAGCCAGATCATCCCAAAATTTGGATCTTGAGTCGTCTAAAAGTATATATTTCAACTGGTTTCAAATCGTTCAAGTGGAATGCTAAAAATTGAAGTGAGAGACCTCCATTTTATAGTGGAGGCCAACCCCCAACTTCTAAGCTTTAAGCAATGTTGGACATTTATTGAGGATTGTTGGTGGGGAGTCTCACATCGGTTAATTAAGAAGATGATCATGGATTTATAAGTAAGAAATACATCTCTATTGGTACGAAGACTTTTAAGGAAATCAAAAGCAAATTGAGGAAATAAACACCCACGGACACAATCTCCAAACTACGAACTTGGAGACCAAACCCATTCTAGTGTGTTTTAAGGCCTAGAACTTGAAGGATTTGAACAACGTAACCTTCATCGACCTCTCTACTTCGGGTAAGAATTTTGAAGAACACTATTCGGTTACTATTGGGTAAGAATTTTGACCCTTTGTTGTAAACGAAAAATTTTCGCTCTGCACTTAATCTCATTGCCTCAAACTTATTCCTACAGCTTCATGCGGGGAAAAGGAACAACTTTGAAGGACTCGAGCTAAAATGGCCAAAAACTTTCTATCCAATAAGTTGATTTTTTTTTTTAATTTGAAATTTGGAATACCGCTCCCTCCATTCTCAAAGTCGTTACTCGAGACTTATCTCTTTAGCTTTGGGAAGGAAAGTGAAAAAACTTTAATGAAGAAATAGATGGGAGAAAATGTAACACCCTAAATTTTCTACTTAATCCAAGGTTGCTACGGTATACATATCATGAACATTTATGGCTGAATTACTCCATTTAAATTTTCATAAAACATAACTTTCATCTAAAAACATAACTATGGAGTTACGTGTTCAAAAACATTTTTAAAACGACACAACAAAAGACTAAATAAACTAATTGAACGATTAAATAAAAAACATCCTATTCTAGCTTAGGTCTATGAAAAATAAATGTGACTACCATATGCATGTGCCATGGTCTCAAGTTGCGATGCCGTCGTCAGCCGTACATGAATGCATCACCTTTACCTGAAATAGAAGTAACACGTGACTTGAGTATTTGAAGAAATACTGAGTAAGTGACCTCACTATTGGGGTTAAATGCAAACACATACAATTTCATGAATGTGACCAATCATAACGTCTATATTCCTTGTGCGGCTATCCTAACGGGCAATTGGGATGTGTACATAATTTTCTTACACACAGTCCACACGTGCGAGTATGGACTCACCCGTCGATTCACACATCTCATGGGCCCCATTTCTGATCGGACGAGCATTCTTCGGGAGCTGTTGATGCGGGGCATCCGTTAGAAATAGCGATCATCGCGGCAACATTATGATAAACATAATAAACGTTCTCCTGCCTAGTAGTGTACGCGTCCACACTATCGTGAAAGAATATGATATTTCTCCATGCATGAACACACAATAATGCATGAAGTCCCAACATTTTTCCATTTTCATTATTATTTAATACAACTCCACCCACTAGTGTTTTGTTCATATCATATCATTTTCCATGTAATTTTTCATATCATTTATCATACCATTATCATATCTTTCATGCATACGTCAGGGTTGTATTTCATGCTAATTCGTCATTTCGCATGTCAATCATATCATATCATTCAGATTACATAAATATGTCATATCATAATGTTCCATGCTTCCAAACATAAAAATTCCTAGTCATACTGTTACAGGTACGTATCCTAACCCTATTGTTATATCAATTTATCATAATCCTATCATTTTCTATCCATAACCTAACCATATCGTTTTATCAATCGATCGTGACATATCGTTTCCTATAAATAACTTATCATATCATTTTATCAGTGTATCATAATCATAACATTTTCGATACATAACTTGATCGTATCGTTTTATTAATCTATCATAACTATAGTGTTTCCTATACATAACCTTATTGTATAGTTTTATCAAACTTTCATAACCATAACATTTTCTACACATAACCTTCTTGTATCGTCTTATCGATCTATCATAACTATAGCATTTTCTATACATAACCTTATCATATTGTTTTATCAATCTATCATAACTATAGCATTTTCTATACATAATCTCATCGTATCGTTTTATGAACATATCTTAGTCCTAGCGTTACATTACGTTTAGTGCATCCTTCTCAAACATATCATTGAACACATCGTATTGTAAGTATTATCATACAATTCACATATCATAACATATACATATCATATCATATTGATTCATAAACAATTCACACATATCAATATATATGTCACGTGCAGAACCACGAAGCACGTGACAACAACAAATATAATCATGTCAATAGTAAGACCACTTACTTAGTTGGCCTTAGCTAGCGTTCTCCTTAAATTTAGCTGCTTGAGTTTGTCCTTTGAGGTTGTTGTCTGTGCCCTAACAAATATAATCATGTCAATAGTAAGACCACTTAGTATGTCAATAGTAAAACCGACTTTCTACTGAACTTATTTTCCTTAAATAAGGTAAAAAATGGGTTTAGAAGGGTCGAAAACCTAGGAAACGATAATATATGTATACGGAGCTGCTAAGCCGAGAAGCAGAACTGCCGAGCCGCATAAGCCGAATCGCCGCGCCGATGACACCGCGTGAGCCGAAGGAGTCAGCATCCGCATGCGCAGTGTCTTTTAGGGTCGAGGCGCGGACTCCAGGTCACGTCTTCGGGCGTGCGGGTCGTGAGGCTGGGCTGTGGGTCGCATGTTGGGCTGCGGTTGAGTCTTCGGTGCAGATGGGCTTCAACGTTGGATCTGGGCTGTTGCACACTGTCGGACCGAGGACGGCTGTCCGTTTCTGCTGGGTCGAATCTCCGACTGGGATGCGTTCTTGTCTGCGTGTATCGTGTTTCATCGTCAGGCTGCAAATGTATTTGGGCCATGAACCCTGTTGGATCCTACACCGTGCAACCACGGGTTACCACGTTCGACCCGACCCAACCCGAAACGTTGTCTTTCTCGCCTGAATCCTTCGTGAATTTCTGAGAGTTTTTTCTCTCTCCTACCGAACGTCTCCGACTACATTTCTCGCGTTGATTCTTTAAGCTCCTACCGAACGTCTCCGACTACTTGTATTTTTGTCCGTTTAGCTCGTAAGCATTAAATAGGACTTCCACTACTCTTAATTTGAATTTGATTGATCTGAATGCTCTATTGAGACCCTGACATCGTATGCATGAGTAAAGCATGTAGGCTAACCTAATGAATGAGACTTATTGCCCGTTATTATTCCTTAGAAGTATATTTAGGAGGTTAAAAAACTAAATTATGCTCCAGATTGATATCGAAGCAATTGAATGTTTATGTGACCTATAGTCATGAAAGAATGTGAGCCTTAGCCTATGTTCCACATTTTTTTTTGGTTGGTCCTTTAGCCTTATTTAAGGTCATTTATGATTGTATGGTTGGATAGTACTATGTAGGGATGGTTAGGGCACAACCCCTAATCATGAACTTACCACGACTAGTGAGAGTCTACATAGTATATAGGAATATGAAGCTACCCACTTGAGGAAGCTCTAGATAGGCTTAAGGGAGAGTCTGCCTTACAATATTAAGAACCTAGAATTGTATAGAGATAGGGTAGGAGAGCTCTTAGGCAGCATTCAATAGTAGACACGTATGGAGCCTATTAGGGGGACTAAAATGACCTGGAATGTTTTGTCCAATAAGTTGCCTTTCTAAAAAGTTTAGAACGTCGAAAATCCTATCTTTGATTAAGAAATTGTCCCTCAATCATTAATCGAGACTTTTCTTTTAGCTTTACAGAAGAAAATGTAACAAATTTAGTAAAGGAATCGAGGGGAGAAAAGGTTTGGAACGTCTGAATTGAGAGATGAGTCCACATTGATTTACTGGAAATTTTTCATTGGCGAGTAGCCTCGTTCCTCGATCCCTAACTTCATGTAAAATGAACCAAATGATTTGAAGCTTGATCCTAGGCCTTCATGGATGATAGATCTATACTTTTAAATGAAGAAACCATCATGAAATATTGGGTAAAACCCTCCAATGAAGTTGACTTTCAGGCGCCGGATAAAAGTAGAATAAGATAGCACACATTTCTAAACCATTGTTATTGTTTGGCCTTTTAGGCCTGACCTTATTTTCTTTTGATTCTATAAGTTAGAATAAATTTAAGACCTCTTCACGAAATTTCCAAAAATTTGGAGTTAAAGAAGCCAACAAAAACTGATCTCCCGAACATGCTTAAACATGTATGTAATCATTTGGAATATTTTGGAAGAAATAGTTGTAGTAACTAAGTTGGATTTGGACATGATGACTATGGGTACATTGTATGACTAAATTGAGCATGACATTAGAGGTCAAAACTCAATAAAATGGTATTTTGATCGGTTTAACTAGTAAGCATGAAATAATGCGTCTGCTACTCTAAATTTGAAATTGAATTATCTAAATTCTCTATTAAAATTTTGATATTGTAGGCATGTGTATACTATAATGATTAACATGATGAATGAGGCTTATTGTCTGATATTGTTCGTTAGAAGCATGTTTAGGAAGTTTTAAACTCCTATTATGCCCCCTATTGATATTTTTATTGAATGTTATGCGACCTAGAATTATCAAGGAATGTTTAGTGAGCTTTAGTCTATGTTTCACCTTTCATTGATTCTTGAGTGTCACGATCTGATTGTTAGGAGTCACAATTAAAAACTTGAAAAAAGGTGAGGAGAGAAAAAGAACGGTAAAATTTTTCACATTTAAAAAATAACATAAATGCATTTTATATACAAATCCAAAATAAAGTTTGAATACATTGAGCCTAGTAAATAAAATAATTTAAAATATTAAAATAGTTAAAACACGGGATGATTTAGTATGGTACCTGCTCGAGATTCGCATCCATTCGAGACAGTTCCTTTTTGTCACCTAAAAAACACGAAGTAACTTGAATGAGTATAAAGACTCAGTAAATAGCTTATTTGTAGACTCTTAATCGTGTCCATAAATGGTTGCTAGGTTAGCAAACTCTATCTTGTCATGTTTTTGTTCTTGTCTTGAGAACTAGGCACTTAGGATCTTTTCTTTAAGTTTTGAATTCTTGTCCTGGTCTAGCCCAATGTCTTTGATTTTTAGTTCTTAGTTCTTAACCATGGTTCAACACTAAGTACTTAAGTTATGAAGTTTTGGGTTCTTAATTCGAGAACGTGAATCGATCTTTGTTCTAGTTCTTATTCTTGGTTCTTAGTTCTTGAGTGGTACCTAACCGTCTTTCTATCTTAGTGGACTTGACACTTATATAATGCTAATTTAGCATAGGATGCTAATTTAGCACAGGAATGCGTGACAAACTTGATTCAAGGCCCTAAGGTAGCGTTATTGATGACTTAAAAAAATCAAAAGCTACCTAAAATTACAAAAAACTTACTTGAATCATGGTATTAGGATAGCATATTGATTACTTGAAAATCAAAGGCTAACTAAAAGTTAGATCCATTTTTGAATCTAGTTTATTCATCCATCAAGAAGCTCTTGAGAACGTCTAGAATGGATTTAATTTAAAAAAAAAAAATTAAGGGAAGGTTAGGTTTGGAGCGGCGTGGAAATTTTAATTGAACCAACCACACCATCACTCACCTCTCGTGCTACTTGAGTTCAATTGTATTTATCTCTCTCAACAGTTTGTGGCATGTTTGGGGCATTCTCCCAGGTTAAATTACATCTATCAAGCTCACAAACAATCTATTCGCATTTAGCACAAACATGACCCTCTGAAGTATGCTTCATTCCACTAACAGCTCGGTCTCGATCGAAGGGGTGTACTTGACCAATCAAACTCAAAGGGTGTTTTGGTTCTAGTCGTACTTATAGATGTAGAAAATGTATATATAGATGCTTAAGTCCAAATTCAAATAAGTCACCTACATAATGAACCTACTAGGCATATACCTGTCAGCATAGTATCATCATCGTTATCATCCTTGTGAAAGACATTTGTATTATCCTTGCTCTTGGGCCTCAACATTTTCGGTTCTCGCACTTCTAGTGGTATCTATCATCCTTGTTCTTGCCCCTCTAACAAGATCCAGAAGGTTGGTTGGCTTTCATTTTCCTCTTGTGTGGACACTCAGCTGTTCTACGTCCACTCTTCTTACCAGTATTGAGCTCTCTCAATCTTGGGGAGCCAACGGAATACAATAGTGTAATGACCGTTTTTTGGCTCTTCGAATTATGGATTTTCACGTGGATTTAAGGATAAAAGGCGATAAAAATTTTCATTTCATAATGTGGGAGACACAAGGTAATTTAAAATCTAAACATGCATTTAAAACTAAAATAATTTGGAAGTACAACAAGATCTGCATAGTCACATCAAAATAGTTGACCAAATGATATGAGTTTTCAAAGTAAACATTTAAAATAATATTAAAAGGGACATGGGTGAAGAAGACTCGATTTAAGGGCCCCTCCTGCAACTGCACGGCTCCACACGTTCCCGTCACCGATAGTGGTCTACACTCCACCTAAAAAAGATAGTATAACATGGATTCAGTATAAAAAAAGTCAGTAAGCAACCTACTTGTAGGCTTTTGTTGGACTTAATCCGATATACGAAAACTTAAGCCGGGTACTCATAACTGTCCCTGACGATCGCCTAGTTTAACTATACCAAACTTGGTAGGTCATTGTACAACTACCCCTTCAGCATACCTCCTCTAACGAGTACTCAATCCCTCTTAGGTTTACAACCTAGGGGTTTTTTTATGTCTCTTGGCTCTAGGTTTCACGTATGTCTAGGTCCTTCATCGGTCTTATGTGAGGAGCACCTCGAGTCGTTTTGGCCCATGGAAAAGGCCCTAGGGTAATACTCGTTAGTATGGAGGAGCTCTTTTTTCTCTAAACGGTGACCGTACTCAATACCTATCTACCTACTAAGCTCAAATCAGTGGATTCTCCATAGTGGTGTCGGACAATATCTACCTGTTCCAAAAATTAGTAAACTACCTATCATTATGTCTTTCCAAGATGGAACAGTAAACTACCTGCTCATGTACCCTCCTCTACAAAAGTAAAACTACATATCTTAAAAATGGTAACATATGAAATATCTCATCCTTTGCATATGAAATATCTCATCCTTTATTTTAGTCCATAACTAGATTACCTTGTTCTATTCCATAGGCTATCTAAAGATAGCTATTTGGGTTAATAGCTCAATGAAGCTTATCTAGCTGCTTTCAGATTACTCAATCTTATCACCTAACCCTATCTAGACTTTATTGTTTTGTTGGATATATCTGGATCCTTTAATCCAAAGTTTCTTGAGTTTAGGTCCATCAGGTTTCTGTTTGAATAATAAAATTATCCACTGAACTTATAAGCCAATTTCTATATCATGTAGCCAGTACGGTCCTTGTGCACTCTATGTCGTAGTACGAGACATGCTCTCATTTATCTAGGTTTTAAGATTCCTCACACCCATATGAACCATTCTCATGTCAAATCCTTCGGTAGCAACTAAACACAATACAGTCTCCTCCATAGACTCCTTCACAATCAGTATTGAGCATCAATTGGTGCTTCTTCCATGGTACCTAAAATGCTACTAACATAATTTGTGATCTCGCAAAAGTGCTAGATAGGCTATTATTGAGCACAACTCGAGCTCCCTCAAATACCCTCATGGTACTAAATGCCATCTCATGGACCCAATGTTTATTCCTCTAAGAGCTACAAATCATTCTCTACCAAATCGTGTCGAAATGATAAGAATGTAGACCTCGTCCATTTGGACATTTTGCTATTAAGCACTCACTAAAGCTCCTTAATAACTCTCTACACTACACGATAGATCATAGGAGGTGACTTGCAAGTTCATAATTAGGAGTTGCACTCTATTCGTCCTTGCTGATAACTCTCCCGAAGTAGAGTTATATTGGATTATTTAGTCATAATTTTGCACAACATACTCATCATTTTTGCATTAATTTTTTTTATTTATACTAATTAGCTAGCATGAAATAGTTTATTATGATCCAACATAAAAAGGTGATCAAATTGCATAAATCAAGCCTACTATACTTAATATATTTTATTTGACAAAAGTAGCGGACCCTTCATGCTAAGCCCATAACAAACGTGGAAGCAATTTTGTTAGTGATAACGTGTCTGGACCAATTTTCTATCCATGTGCTAAAGCAACTTCATAATCAATTTTTGTCGAGTAGGACATGCAAGATTTTAATATGAGCGAAAGCCAAATAGATTGTTGATAACCTAATAGGAGGCGGTTAAGGTGGATGACCAATACGAAGAATGAAGGAAAGAAAGAGGGGCACCGAAAGAAAGGAGACTAGCCCGCATGCATTTGACACTGATTGGTCTAAAGTTTTAGAAATTCAGGTCGTTACATTAAGAAAACAAAGAGAGGTCGACAATGAGTCTAACTTTCTCTTGAAATCTTATGTTGCGGTGGCTATTTGTCATAATACAAAAATAAATTCTATTTGTGCCGGTACTTATTATCTATTTTTCAAAAAATATTTTAAAAACCCGAGTCAAAATTTATATTCTTAATTAAAAAAAAAGAGTAGTTCTTAATAACTTGTGTTTGCTCACAAAATTTAATTCAATTTTTTTAAAAGATTGAGAGACGAAATTGGGAAAAAGACAAAAAAAAAAAATGGTAGGGTGTAGTGTGGAAGAAGAACAGAACACGATGGGTTTGAAAAAGGAACAAATTCTCTTTAAAAATTCGAAGAATCTGTTTTACTTTGTATTTTGCACGATTGTCAAAGTGATTAAACAAAGAGAATACAAACTTTATCACTAGAAGAAGAAAAGAAAAAGAGGCATTGTGAAGTTAAAATCTTGAATACAACCATCAAAATTGTGAAGTTGAGTTTAAAGTTCGATACATATAATGTTAAAAAGTATGATGCCATAATTTAATCCCGATCCCCTTAAATCTCCACAAAAGGCGAAGTATATTTGACAAATAACTTCCATCTTTTGTCTATTACAAGAATTATGAAATTAAAAATAATAAATAAAGTTTTTTACCAATTCATGAAATGATACTTGCAACTTCATCCGCTATTTCAACCGTGCAAATACTCACTTCTGAAACATCAAATGATCCTTCCTCAATCGAATCAGTTTGTAACACATGAAATGATGGTTGAATCGAGTCTATTCAATTTTGTAGATGAAGAATGAATGCTTGTTGAATCTACTTTAAAATGACGTCAACATGCATTTGATATCAAACTAAATTTGATCTAGGGTTTTTAAATGTTAAGTTATTACCGTTGGTATCAAACCCTAATATATAGATTCTATAGTCGGCTTAAATCATAAGCAATAGTGTGTCTTCATAACAATGCAACAAACTCTTGTCGTTATCAAGTATGTCTTGAAAAAGGAAAACTAATGTTATTTAGGTTATGTATCGAAATTGAGCATGATGTAAAAATACGCCGATAAGATAACGATGAAAGTGACCTTATATGAATCTAATTCTAGTTGATAAGTCATTTCGATGCATCGAAGAGGAAGAGATGGAGGCAAGGATCCACATGGACCCATCTGTAGAGGCTCTACTGAGAAACAAGCCGATCCAAATAGAGATGTCCAAGGATCCCGGGGAAAGTTTCCTAGCTAACTTGGGACGCTCGGCCATTTGATGGGATGTCCAAGGATCCCGTGGTGGCAAAGTTGTGTTTTCCTTGATAGAGAATATATTTCTACCTAATGAAGTGTCTCGCGTACCACAAGGTAAGATGCATGGTGTGTATGCTTTGAAAAGATGTTGTAGTACCCTCAAACAAGTTAAGGTTTTCCAATAAGGTTTAAAGGATCTAAAGGAAAGTCGAAGGACCTAAGAAAAGTTTAGGTAGAGGATTTTTAATATCTTTTTGGATTTTTCAAAAAGAAAAAAAGAAAAAAAGAAAAAGAAAAAGAAAATGACAAATTACAAAAATATCCCTAAAGTTTGAATTATTACCGAAATGATATCACCTAGACCCCAAAAATTCGATAGCTTGACCTACAAAATATTGGATATATTCATTTTTAATAGTTGGATCTTCCCCCCGATGTGAATTAGAAGACACACTCCTCATCAAATCTAACGACTTGTATTCAAAATGGAAGTCGACGAATCTCTTATTGAAGAAGATATTTTTCACTAAAAATCTAAAAAAATGAGCTCCAAATTCACGATGGTTCGGGAGGTTTCAATGTTTGTTTAGGCTTCCTCTATAAATTATCAAACATGGCGATCATTTAGAATAAGAGTCGATCAATGTCGAGTCTCCAATCACACGATACTAGTGTTTAGTTTTAGGTTTCCATCCCTTGAATTTCTTCTAAATGTGAGAGTTATAACCCATGATTTCCCTTCCAACTTATTTATGCACCTTCTAAACAAAATTGCCAACCACTTTAGTATAGAAATCGACTACAGAAAGTATCCCTAACCTATTTGCCAAATCGGTTCACCATTAAAGAAGGTTATAAAGAAAGTTGAAAATTTCAATCGAGGCTAACAAATTCGTCGTGTCTAACCTATCTCATTCAGTTTCCAAGGATCATTTCCACAGAGAACCTCTCAGGCCAATAAGTCCAGAAGTGTGCCCAATTGAAGGAATTCATGTTTGGATAAAATTTGAGGGTAAGGTTCGAATCCTTATTTCAAATACCTCTCATTCAAAATTAAACTTTCCAATAGATAGGATTAAGTTGAACATTTTTAATAAAGGAGTCAAGGTTTAACTCGTCCTCGATCAAGCTGCCCATGAAGATCAAGTAATGCATTTTGGATCGAGTTATAAATCGAGGATTAAACTCCAAAATTGGCAACAATTCCACAAAGTCATTCCTCCAAAATAATTTCTTGAGCTTGAGGGAGGTATAAGGAAGAAGTTTTGTGATGAAGTCATGGCTCGATAAGATTTCAAATGCTCTAACGTATAAGAATTTTCAATAAGTTTACTCTTACGAGGAAACAAGTTTTTATCCAACTTGGACAAGCGGTAACTCGAGCTACCGTACACAAAAAAGGTAAGAAAACTGTCCTTAGCTCTTCCTTGATTTTACATCTTTAATTTTTATGAAGAAATAGAGGAGAGAAACGTTCAGGAATGAAGTAAAAGTGGGAGTGTCAGGCGGTAAAGGGACGTGCAACATATGTCATCTTCCTCTCTGAGGAAGAAGATGATAACATGGCTAATTTTATTATCATCAATTTATTAAGGACTTCTCTGAGATAGATACCCTTCTCACCCGACTGATTAAGGAAAGGAGTTTGTTCACTTAGATCAAAGACGGTGAGGATTGTTTTCAAAAGCTCAAGTAGAGATTGGTTTAAGTTCAAATGATTACAATGTTAACAAAAATAATATGATTTGTAATATATAATGATTACAATGTTAAGAGTTGTAACAAATAATATTTTGATTATATGATCTATGAAATAATATTGATATACTTTTTTTTTAATATAAGTTTTACTGACCCAATACAATTGAGAAACAATCAAAACATGAAACACTTAATTTGAAGGAATAATAATTGTAGAGGATGGATTTAAAAAATGTAGTGAATTTTGAAATGTTAGGAGACAAGAAAGTATAAATATTATAATCTAAATTCTTTTTATATCGGCTCTCTATGTGGTTCATCAAAGTCTTCCCCGGTAAAAAACTAACCACAGAAAATGAGATATTTAATAAAAATAATAAAAATAAATAAATGTATGTATAAATATATATAAACATTTTAAGACTCTACTCATGTAAAACTCTAATGTTTGAATGATGTCTAATACATGGACCACTATAAATTCATGTTTTTCAGGGTGCACGATGATCGTTGTACGTCCAGGTGTTCAGCTACAGCCTAGAGGAGCTAGCCCGATCAGCAGACCTAGGGGGGGGTGTGCGAGCTTGCCTAGTAGGCCCACGCTCGCACATGTGGGTCGTGTGTAGAGAAGTACTACACATCCAACTTGCCCGAATTGGAGGCTACCTAAGAGAATACAGTTTTAAATGATAGGTCTCATTCTTGTTGCATGTGTTTGTATTCTCTAACCTCAATAGTGGGGTCACTAATCATTTCTTAAAATTCTTAAACCTTGTGCTACTCCTACATTTAGGTAAAGGCAAGACACTCATGTACGGTTGATGTCAGCGTCGTGTTAAAGGCTATGGAACCTGTGTTAGAGTAGCTGCATTTTATTTTGTAGATCTCAGGTAACACCAAAACAATCCTTGATGCAACAACCGAAGGCACTAGCACTATTCTAGCTATATCTATGGTGGGAGTTCGTATTAGGTGAGTCAAGCTTGATTTAGAAAAAAAATATTTAGTTGGAGCAATTTTGGGATAATTGTTAGTAATTATTAACTTGAACAAGTGGAGGAAAATTGTTAGTGTTCTGTAAGAGAGAATTGTCGGTGGCTGTTAACTTGTTTAAGAAATGTATTAGTATTTTCTCTCCTATAAATAATCTTCGGTATGTTTTATTTACAACAACAAATAGAATGGAAAAACATACCGTTTAAGATTCTTGTGTTCCAATAAACTCTCTACTCAAGTCGTTATTTCTTTTTCAACTTGTAATGACCCTAAATTTCTACTTACTCAATGTTGCTACTAACGTCTCATGCTCAACTCATATGCGGAACATAACTCTTAAAAGAAACATTCTTTATAGCATAAATGTCGAAAAATATAAAACAACTTTATCTCTAGAAAGCCCCTCCATGGTCTTAGGTGTTTCATAAGAAATACTAAAATTTAAAATAAACCAAATACAAAGTAATATAAAACATATGAAATGCAAGACAACCTATTCTAACCTAAATCTGGAATTTAAATATGCAACTACCCTATGCATGTGCCATAGTCTCTACTCGCTATGCTGCCGTCATCCGGACATGGGCACCTTGCCTTTACCTGAAAAATGATGTGGCACACGGCCTGAGTATTTCGAAGAATACTCAATAAGTGACCCCACTATAGGGGCCTATCTCTATCTCATACTAGGGGTGACCTCTAGTCCGAACTAACTATGGATGTGTAGTACTTCCATACACACGACCCACACGTGCGAGTGTGAATCTCCAAACGGTTCGCACACCCCTTGGACCCCTTTGGTCGAGCTAGCTGTCCGTAGCGATGTTCGGAGGTCAGCAGACCCCTAGGTGTTATGCTCAACGTGATCACCGTCATCATCATACTGTGAACGTCAACACTCATCATCATAAAGGGGAAGTATCCCGATGCTAACACAACATGCAGGAGTCCCTCTAGTTCTCATCTTAAACATCTCTTTTGACACAACCCTAGTCTCATCTCTATATTACGTTTAGAAATACATGCTCATTAGATATTATGTTAATATCATTATTCATGCTCTTAGAGTTGTGTCCTAGGTTGATCTCTCGAGATGATGCAACAGACATTCATCATCATAAAGCATGCTTAATATGGAAAACATCATCGTATTAAGGTAAACGTCATGCAAAAACATCATAATCATCATAATTCCATTAAATGCATCAAGCATGTCAAATACGTCATACATCATCATATAACTCACGTACATCACCATATATTATAGCTCATACATCAGATAATTCACGTACGACATCATCAATACAGCTCATACATCATACATCATAAAACTCACGAATGTCATCAAATGATACTGCTCATACATCATACATTATAAAACTCATGAATGTCATCCTACATCACATAAATTTTCTAGCCTATCCTATAGTAAGGCCACTTACTTGGTTGGCCTTAGCCGACGTTCTCCCTAATTTATAACGTTAGCTCTCTGTCGACTTCTCCTCCTTTCTCCTATGAAGTTGCTTCAAACATCGCTGGGGTTCGTTTTCTATCACACCGTTCATCACATTTTGTTAGTATTTCACAAATTAATATCAACCCAACTAATAATTATGAAATACGACACTAAAATGACCTCAATTACCTTAATCGGAGCCAAAAATAGGTTCGAAAGTGTCGAATTACCTTGATACCAAATGAGCCTGAAGCACGAGCCATTGGGAAACTCGTGCCGAATCAACCGAAAGAGCCATTGGGATCTAAGCCGACCCTCTAAGCCGACCAAGCCAAAAGCATCGCGAGTTGACACGGGTAGGCCAAGAGTTGGCCACAATGCGTGCAGGCATTTTCCGACGTCTTTTCTCTCCCTATCTCTCTATCGACTTCTCCTCCTTTCTCCTACGAAGTTTCATGGCTGGTGGATGTCTGGGGAGGTTGATCTTGGTTTCTAAAAAATATGAATTTCAGATTCCTTTTTCTAACAGTGCCGACGACGATGATGCGATGTGAGCTCGCTCTGGGTTGATATACTAAGGTCAGCGATCAGTTTCACGACTTGGTTTGGTCGGTTTAGGCGTCGGAGCTGTCGGTTTAAGCTCACTAGAGTTTTTCTTCCTTGCAGGTGTTCGAGATGTGTGAGGCATTGGTTGAGGGGTTTGAAACTATTGGGGGTGATCCGCGAGCTCCAGGGTCGTGCGGAATTCTCGCATCCTCTGCGACTTCGTGAATTTTTTTTAAACTGATTGTTACATTATATACCCCTAAAAGAAACTTTCATCCTCGAAAGTGTCAAACCCTTGTACGAACTCGGGGTAGTTTTCTTTTATTTCGTCCTCACACTACCACGTGGCCTCCTTGGTGTGGCGGTTTTGCCACAACACCTTAACGAACGCAATGTTTCTGTTACGTAGCGTTTTCCCTTCGCGAGCTAGGATTGTTATGGATTTTTCTTCCTAACTCAAATCTTCATTGAGTTGGAGGGGTTCGTAGTCTATTACATGCATAGGATCCATCATGTATTTCCTCAGCATCGAGACGTGAAAGACATCGTGTACTCTTGAGAGGGAGGGAGGTAGGGCTAGATTATATGCCACGGGACCAATATGCTTGAGAATTTTGAAATATCCGATGAATCTGGGACTTAACTTGCCCTTACGTCCAAACCTCAAGACACCTTTCATGGGTGCCACCTTTAGGAATACTAGGTCTCCTATGTCAAACTCTAAGTTCCTAAGCCTTACATCGACGTAGCATTTCTTTCTATTTTAAGCAGTACGCATCCTCGCTCAAATTTTTTGAATGGCCTCATTGGTGACGCGAACTAGTTCGGGTCCCACTAACTCTCTATTGCCTACCCGTCAGCATAGTGGGGACCTACATCGTTTTCCATAAAAGGATTCAAACGGTGTCATTTCAATAGTGGCTTGGAAGCTATTGTTGTATGAGAATTTCGTCAAGAGGAGCTTGGAATCCCAACTTCTCTTAAAATCCATTACGCAAGTGCGTAGCATGTCCTCTAAGATTTGGTTTAGGTGCTCATTTTGACTGTTTGTTTGAGGGTTGAAAGTGGTGCTAAATTCGAGGTGAGTACCCAGCTCTTGTTGAAGTTCATGCCAAAACATCGACGTAAAGCGTGAGTCTCGATCCGAAACTATCGACACTGGGACTCCATGTAGTCTTTCTATCTCTTTCACATATAGTTGAGCCCAGTTGTCAACTGTATATGTTGCTTTCCCAGGTAGGATGTGCGCCGACTTGGTCAATCTGTCGACAATTACCCAGATCACTGTGTAGCCCTTCAGCATTCTAGGTAGTTCTACTATGAAGTCCATTACTATATTTTCCCACTTCCACTTCGGTATACTTAGGGATTGTAACATCCCCACTATCTTTTGTCTAGAAGCTTTCACTTGTTGGCATGCTAAGCATTTTCTCACAAACTCGACCATGTCTTTCTTCATGCTTCGCCACTAGAAGTGTTGTTTCAAATCTTGGTACATCTTAGTACCTCCTGGGTGCATGGAAAATGGCGATTTGTGAGCCTCTGTAATATCTCTTTCCTGAACTCTTCTATTGCCTGGATACATAAGCATCCTTGACACAATAATTCATCATCTGAGAATTTGGAGAATCTATCTACTTAACCCTCTGCTAGTTGGCTCAGAACTTTATGTAGGTTAGGGTCCTCTCGTTGGAAGTCAATAATTCTTTGCCTAAGTGTGGGTTTTACTGTGAGTCGGGTCAATTGTGCTATGACTCCCTCAGTCACTACAACTATGTTGGCTTGCTCAAAATCTTTTTGTATCCTTACTTCTCTCGTAATGAGAACCAACGAGTGGGTCGTCTTTCTACTTAGGGCATCTGTAACACATTTGCTTTTTCAGGGTGGTACTGGATACCTACGTCATAGTCCTTCACCAATTCTGACCATCTTCCTTGCCTCATGTTTAACTCTTTCTGGGTGAAAAAATATTTGAAACTCTTGTGGTTGGTGTAGGTTTGGGTTTTCTCTCCATACGGGTAGTGTCGCCAAATTCTTTATGCGAACACTAGGCAACGAATTCTAGGTCATGACTAGGGTAGTTCTTTTCATATTCTTTTACGCCCTTGTCGTGTTGCATCAACACACATCCCAATTCTTTCTTAGGCACATTGCTGTATATCACGTACCCTTCTAAGCTCTCAGTTACTGTGAGTACTGGGGCGGTTACCAACATCTGTTTTAGGTCTTGGAAGCTTGCCTCACACGCATCATTCCACGTAAACGGTACACCCTTTTTTGTTAGCCGTGTTAAAGGCGAAGCTATCCTACTGAAGTCTTGCACGAACCTTCAATAGTATCCTGCCAACCCTAAGAAACTTCGTACCTCGGTAACTATAGTTGGGCGCTCTCATTTCGTAATCGCTTCAAACTTGGTTGGATCTACGGATATTCCGTCCTTTGACGCCACGTGTCTTTAGAACGAGACTTCTCGCAACTAGAATTCATATTTATTGAACTTGGCGTACAACTTGTTCTCCCTCACGGTGGTCAGGACTTTACGGAGGTGTTCTAGGTCTGTCTTCGAGTGTACAAGGATGTCGTCTATGAACACGATAAAAAACGTGTCCAGACTGTCCTTGAATACTTAGTTTATTAATTCCACAAACACAGCTTGGGCATTGAGGAGGCCAAACGACATCACTACGAACTCATAGTGACCATATCTTGTCCTAAACGTTTTTTTTTGTACGTCTTTTTCTTTAATTTTGATTTGCTGGTAACCTGACCGGAGGTCTATCTTGGAGAATACCTTTGCCTCCCTAAGTTGATCGAATAGTTCTTCTATATGAGGCAGAGGGTATTTTTTCTTTCTGGTTATCTTATTTAGCTCTCTATAATCGATGCACAGACGTATCGATCCGTCTTTCTTTTTGACAAATAACACCGGTGCACTCCAAGGGGATACGCTAGGTCGAATGGAACCTTTGTCTAGTAAGTCTTGTAACTGCGCCTTGATTTCTTTCAACTCTCTTGCGCCATACGATAGGGTGCTTTAGAAATGCTTCCAGTTCCCTAGTACTCTATAATCGATGTACAGACGCATCGATCCGTCTTTCTTTTTGACAAACAACACCAGCGCATCCGAAGGGGATACGCTAGGTCGAATGAAACCAATGTCTAGTAAGTCTTGTAATTGCACATTGATTTCTTTCAACTCTGCTGGCGCCGTACGATAGGGTGCTTTAGAAATAGGCCCAGTTCCCAGTTCTAGTTCTATAGTGAAGTCGACCTCTTGAGAATACTTTCTTCGATTCTTAGTGCACTTTACAAGAAACTGTCAATAGGCTAAGGAGATTCATTCTGAGTTCTGGATCCATTCGATTCTATCGAGAAACGTGAAATAATGAAAGACTAATTTTTAGATTTTAGATCTCGGGTTTTTCTATAAGATTTGGGAGTTCTTTATGGAATTAGTCCATGTAATTTTAGTATGTGGCTGTTGAAGTAATTTTGCACATTTTTTTAGAAGGAATCAAGAGTCAAACCGTGTCAGAAGTAGGAGTTCTGAAAAGCCTCCAAGAACGATAAGAAAATTGATTTTAACCAATTTTGGACTCTAGTAACTTTATCTATAGTTGATTAAAAATTTCAAGAAAAGTACCTTCATATAGATGGAATAAAACTCTACAACTCTTGTGAAGAAAAAAAGTTAAAAGGATTTTTTTGTTGAAAAAGATATAAAAATGTAAAGAAGTTGGAAATCTCATCATATTCTTGAAATTGTAACTTCACAGGCAAACAGGGGAGGGACGCGTGTCGCACAATGGGTGGAGAAGCACAGTTGGCCCAACGAATGATATGTGGCACGTTGTGAGTTCCGCAACACAACTGATCTCAAAGACGACGCATAGCCAGTTTAACCCACAGGTTAACACGGACATGAAAACTCGATTCGCTCGCCCCATCTGTGAATTGCGCCCGCATTCGACGACCTAAATCGATACCGTGAGGACACGTTGAGCAGTTGAAAAATTAGAGAATATTTATGTGCCATTGGAATCAAACACACACTGTCCAACTTGAGAACGCCAATCAGCTGGTAACACATGGCATCCTTGACGCACGACTTCTTCCTTCGCAGACATGTGGGAACTTTGTGAAATTTGTGATCAGCACTTCGGCTGCTAGATGGACGTTATCTCTCCCATTGAGTATGTTTGAATTGTATGTTAAAACTGTATGCTAGGTTTTGGCAAATGTATGCACGAATTATCTATGCTGACTTGATTAATGGGAATATGTCTTTATTGGGCCTGCATGAAAGTTTAGATCATGATTTCTATGCACTAGGTGATCGATAGAATATCTCCCTTGTAAGACATTCATGAATCAAAATAAGTTTAGGGTGGTACAACAAGAGTGTTATGCAATGTCTTATGTCAATATGTTTTCAGAATACTAGTGTCATAGTCATACACGACAAACCTTAAGGAGAACTCAAGCCCCATATTCATTTTTCGCCTAGCTTTGTAGCTTCGTCAGACCTTCGGTGAGTTTTGCCTTCGTCAACCGAACATCACTTGTGCGGAATCCTAGCTTATTCGACCATACACGTTGTTCGTGTGAGCATGATCAATCCTTGGACACAACAATGTCACATCTCTTTGTCATCTTAGTTTCCACCAACACGACCCATACATCGTGATGTCATCCCATGTCTCGGGACATCGACCATCTTGGCTTGCTTGGACACATTCGTTGGGAACTGACCCATGCTTCAATAATCTCATCGAGACATCCCAAACATCCATCCATCTGGGTTCACTCAATCATCAAACTCTCTCGTTACCATGGTAAACCATTTACGAGATAGATTCCAGATAGCGGTTGCATAATCCAACCTCTAACAGATGGGCTGGGGCGCAATATCGACACACCCGTGCTATCAGGTACTATCCTTAAAAGACTACTCATCTGTGAGGCAACACGATGCCGCCCTATAGTACATTTTAAGGCATTTTCGATCCTTTTCAAGTAAACGTCTTTTTGGCGAGTGGACATATGACCTCGTGCATAGTACGTCGAGTATCTTTTCGACAGACTTAATTCTTGAGCCACATGCCAAAACTCATATCAAAACTTCAACTTCTGAGGTTATTGTTGGGAAAGGAATATTGAAAGAGATAGAAAAAGATAAAATAGATTAAAGCTGCAGTGTTTTATTATTGTTTTCTCACTCCATGCTTAAAGAGTTACACAATTTTAATATTTATAGGCTTATACACTACCCATAAAGAGTAAATTATGAAATCCTACTAAACTATAGATAAATTCAAATCTACTAACAATCTCCTAAAATCTTGGTACTTTTAATACTTTGAATCATATCTCAACTACTTTAAATCATATCTCAGGTTTGAATACTTTGAATCATATCTCAACTACTTTGAATCATATTTCAACATTCCCCTTGATTCAAAGTTGCAGATGTCAAGTAATTGTCTGAAGTAGCAGAACTTTTCTTTTGACAAAACCTTAGTAAGTATGTGTACTTTAATCCGTATAATGTCTGTCTCAACTTATATACCTTTGTTTCATTGTCTTTCTTTATGAATCCCTCTGGTTGTGTTACGTAGGCCTCTTCTTGTAAATCTCCGTCAAACTGATAAACAGGCCACCGCAATGGACTGCATGTCCCATGTAAATCACCATAGAACTTTTTGTTTGGTAAGTCAACCATATTCCATGTTCCATTTTTCTCAATGGACTGCATCTCTTCTACCATGGCTTTCTTCCACTCTTCTTTTTCAGTTGCTTCTTCATAATTCATAGGGTCTGAAACAGTAAGAGAAAATTGACATGATGCATATATGTCAGCTAAAGATTTATACTTCTTTGGAGGTGTCTCATCTGAAAATTCTTCCAGAGAAGAGTTGCTATTTAGTGATACTGAAGATGATGAATTTGACAGATTTTGTGTTGTAGTGGAGGCACTAGGAGATGCACTGGAGTTGATTCTTGTCTCTTCATCTGTAGAAACTTCAACTGTAATCTCTTTTGTATCATTATCTAATAGTTTTATCTTACCATGACTGTTTTCGACTTTCACTATGCCTTTTTCCTCAACTTGCATCTCTTTTGCATTTTCAAGTTGCACCTTAATTCTTTACGTCTCATCAAGCTCTTGGAATAAAGATTTGATGTATGTCATATGGTTCGAGCATCTACTATCAACAAGCCATAAGTCACCTTTTTTGGATTAATAGCAGTACACGCCATAAAAAGCTTTTCTTCTTCTTCTTCATTTTCTGCTGCAAAATTCATTTGTTGATCCTTATACCAACAATCAGCTTTTGTGTGCCCATATCTTCTACAATGGTAACATTGTATCACATTCATTATATTACTTTGTTCATTGAACTGCCTTTGTTCATCATTTCTCCATCTACCCTTGTTATCACGACCACCATGGAAGCTGCGAAATCCTCCTCTTCCACGACTTCTACCTACTAAATGAATATTTTCTCTTTCGTTGACTTCATTGTTGGCTGTCTCCTTCACTTGTAGTGCCTTTTATTCATTCATTTCTGATGATCTATTGATTCTTGACTCGCTTGAAGCGAGCCCATCAGTTCATCAACGGAGAGTATTGATAGATCTCTAGCTTCTTCTATGGCAGCCACCACACGGTCAAACTTTGGAGTTAAGCTTCTCAACACCTTTGCAACAATTGTTTCGTCTGAAATTTTCTCTCCATAGGTACGTATTTGACTGACTATTGCCATTGCTCTTGACAAAAAGTCAGCAATTGATTCGCCATTCGTCATGAGATGAGTTTCAAAATCACGTCTCAGAGATTGCAATTTCACTGTTATGACCTTTGAATTTCCCTGAAACTCCTTCTGCAGAATTGTCCATGCTTGCTTTGATGTGGTTGCTACTGCAATTCGTGAAAAAATAGTCTCATGAATTGATTGCTGAATAATGAACAGAGCGATGACATCATTTTTCTTGGTTTCTCTTAGTCTCTCCTTTTCTTCTATTGTTGGTTCTAATACATCAACAAACTTGTGCTCCACAAAGTCCCATATCTCCTGCGATCTGAGCAAGGTCTTCATCTTGATGCTCCACCACTCATATTTCTCACCATGAAAAATTGGTAACAACAGTGCAAAGGAAGAAAAACCAGCTACTGCCATTTTCGTTTTGTGAAATAAAAATAATCATTCACTCTCGTGTTGACAAGAACTTAGCTCTAATACCAAATTTGTTGGGGAAAGAATATTGAAAGAGATAGGAAAAGATAAAATAGATCAAAGCTGCAGTGCTTTATTATTGTTTTCTCACTCTATGCTTAAAGAGTTACACAATTCCAATATTTATAGGCTTATACATTAACCATACAGAGAAAATTATGGAAATCCTACTAAACTATAGATAAATTCAAATCTACTAACAATCTTCTAAAATCTTGGTACTTTTAATACTTTGAATCATATCCCTAACTACTTTAAATCATATCTCAATTTTGAATACTTTGAATCATATCTCAACTACTTTGAATCATATTTCAATAGTTATGACTTAGGACCCTACTCGACCCTCTTTAAGCTTATCTTTGACACTCATGTCGCCTCGTTCTCTCGAACTGTGTGTATGCCTCAATGTTTCTTCAATGCACACTCTTGGTGTGTTGGATGATACATCGACGTCCTCGGTCGCATCATGACACTTAATCTTGGTCCTCACGTGGCCAGATGTGCGCCACTTGAGGGTTCCTCCTTGTATGTCTTGACATGTGAGGGTCACAACCTACTTTCTCTCAATGAGGTTGTGACACTGAGCACCCTAGGATCGTGAGTTACGATTAAAGACCTAGGTGCACCCCGAGATTTGACTTAGACACGAGGAGCTAACTTCAAGCGACCTAGAAATGCAAGATGTGACCTAATCCACCTAGACGCCCAATAACCTAATAAATCTCCATGTCACCAAAGGTGAACTATGAGAACTTATAAGATCTATGTTATCACATATGTAAGTAATTGAGGAGTCACGGTGTATGTAAGATATAACCCTCATTGATAGAGAATGAGGGACTACATAAATAGTGAGCCGAAGACTCACTACTGTATGTTGGGTATAACCCACCTTGAGAGGGTACGAGGGACTACACTAAGTAGATAACATGAGGAATCGCTATTATGTGTATAAGTAGGTACTACATAGTTAGCTGATTGAGGATATACTATAGTGTGTAGAACAAACCTGCCCTGAGTGGACGAGGGTGTACATAAGTAGTATATTGTGGAGTTACTATTGTGTGTGGAGGAAACTCACTCTGAGAGGAGATGAAGTACTACACAAATAGATTAGCTCGTCATAGGCACTAGTGTGGGGTGAGATAACCATTTGGGGATATCTGAACTAGACTTAAATTTCTTAGAGATCTATAACAAACCCATGGAAACATATTAGGTTATGGATGCAATGAGAGTCTACAAGTAAGCTATAACGCCCCTAACTTTCCCTAATTTTCTAGCCTTAAATTAGTGATATAACCACATGCATGTCTTAAATACATATGCGAAAATTCTAATAAACACTTTAAAATGAAGCCATGGACTTGCACATTTAATTCAAAAACAAGAAGTTTGAAATAACAGTCTTTTAATCATGAAATACAAAGAAAACCACCTATTAACTACTAAATGAAAAACCATGGATAGTACTGCCCTATCTTGACCTATCTTGATTTCCAGCGTTCACCGGCATTCGTGCATGGAAGTTTTATGTTTACTTGAAAAATATAAGGGTAGCACGTGGCTTGAGTATTTTAAGAAATACTCCTTAAGTCACCCACTATTAGGGCTAGTAATGCAATCACACATATAACATAATTGAGACCTATCTTTCAAAACCTTTTCATGACTTTAGGCTCTTTCCAGTTCTCGGCAAGGTTGGATGTGCAGTGCTTTTCCAAAAATGACCAACGTACGTGCACATGGACCCATCAGGTGGGCTCGTATATGTACCCCCTGGGCCTGACGTGGTCGAGCACAATGACACGTCACCAAAAGCCACAAAAATTGTAAGGCTCGCATGATATCATGGCGAACATAAATATCGAAGGTGCGCGTCTGTACTAGCATAACATAACGGAGAAGTATCTCGATGCACATGACATACATACATGCATGAGGTCCCATGATTTTGATTCATAACATAACATTAATCTCATTTCCTTTATCCTTTCATCTGTGAATATCTCATATGTGCATCGTGTATACATGGCAGTTATCATATAATCCATCAAATAGCTTTACATGGTATTACACAACATGTCGTACACAATATTCATTTCATTTACAACATGGCATAATAGACATCGCATGCATGAATATCATAGAATCATATGTCATTACATAGAATACAATCACAAAACATAAATAATATGGTGCATGTAGGGGCAACAGGCATGCACCATCATACATCATTTAATATCTAACTCCAACAGTAAGGTCACTTACATGATTAGCTTAACTTGATGTCACAAAGTTATCCTTAATGAAAGTTAAATTTTTTCCTTTGAAATCCAAGTAAACCGATCTGAGCCCATGAAATCAATTTCAAGTTCGAACTTTGCAAAAATATTTCTCTAAATTTTACAATGACCCATGTGTTAAGCTTCATGCGGACATTAGAGACTTTGCATGAGTAAGTCTTGGAATGCTTATATATGTTTTTTTTTCGCAAATTGTTTTTTGCCAATTTTAATAAACCCTTAAGTTTTTTTTTTTAAATGGCTACAGATTGTGACGTGATTCTCCAAAACTCATTGAAATTTTTTGGCATTTAGTTTCTAACTCAAAGCTAAATAATTGCAACAAAATTAATATCATTCCATAAAATAAAAGAAAGATAGTAAAATATGACTGCTTACCTCTTCAAATAACATATCTCATTTTGGTGGAACTAAATTTTCTTAAACTTAAATACCTTTTTTGTATGTTTCTTTTTGTAAGAATTATTGATACAGGTAGGCTGTCTCATGGGTTGGTTGAAGTATTTTAGAGAAGGATCTGTCAAAGGTTGATGGACGGTTGTTACATAAGTTTCTTACTGAGTATTTTATGCTCACACCTTTCCCCTTTTCTTTT
Organism: Cucurbita ficifolia; assembly: GCA_033971965.1. Taxonomy (NCBI): domain Eukaryota; kingdom Viridiplantae; phylum Streptophyta; class Magnoliopsida; order Cucurbitales; family Cucurbitaceae; genus Cucurbita; species Cucurbita ficifolia. The sequence continues at coordinate 4,045,303 of CM066979.1, forward strand.
TCAGGTAACGGTCGAGGTGCGAAGGTGCTCGAGAGTTGCACTATCACATAGGAGTGTCAACCTAGGGCGTTAATTAGTTTGTATTGTTTTTAGGGTTTGCAATGTTTTCTTTTGTATCATACCCCATTTGCAAATAACTAATATAGTACACGTTTTGTATTTTATTGATTTGTATTTCAGTTTTCGTTCATGGTATTGTATGATTTTAAATTGCGTGAAATTTACTGTATTTCTCTACATTTTATTTGTTTATTTTTATTTTATTTTATTTTTGCTTTTGTCTTTTCATCGCGGTCCAATTCCTTGAAATCTCGAAAATCCAATCGTAACAAGTTATAGAGAGGTTGATAATAGATGCAACTTTCTCTTGATTATTGATTAAAAATAATACTCAACTAAGTATGGTCTCAATGAATAGTTTGTCTAGATATGGATATTTTCACACTATTTAGTATTTTCTACGTGATTATGGAGAGATTTATATTTTCAATTGAACTAATAAATTTCATAAAAATGGTATCCATTCTTAGTTTAGAGTAAATATTATTGTTAGTTTAGAGTAAATTTTGTTGGTCATCATATCATGGGAGAAAAGATAATGTAATGACCCTAATTTCCAAAGAAATTAGAGCCACTATCATATACATGACCTATTCTTTCTATGCTGAAATAATCATCTAAAATAATTTCAAAAACGATGTCATGGATTTATACATTTAAATAAGAGTTTCAAATTAAAACAGGAAGAACATTTAGAACAAATTAAAATAAAACAAAGAAAAGGTTCAAAAGTAATGACCTATACTAACCTAAAGTCGACGAAAAATAAATACAACTACCCTAAGTAGGTTCTATGGTCTTGGAATGAGATCTATCATTTAAAGTCGTATTCTTTTAGGTGACTATCCTAACTGAGTCATCAGATGTGTATTTACTACTCTTCATGCGACCCATACGTGCAAATATGAACCCACCAGGTGGTTTGCACACCTCCTATGCCTCGTGCTGGTTGGGCTACCATCTTTGGTGTTGTTGTTGGAAAGTTGGAAGGAGTAGTGATCGTCGTAACATCATGTTAAACATGACGATTTTTTTCTTTTCATAACATACGCATTCGTACTCATCATAAGAGGAAATATTCCGATGTATGTGACATACATTTATGCATGAGGTCCCAAAATTTTCACCTTCCATTTTCCTTCATATCATATCATTTCACATCAAAACTTTTAAAACATATGTCGGGGTGGTGCATCATATCAAAACATTATGTTGGGTGTCATTCATGTAATACCCGAGCTTAGGAGGCCGAGGAGACCGAGGCTTGAGTCAATGAAGAAGAAAATTATGCTAGAGATTTTTGTGAGATTATAATTTTTTTATAAAGGTCAAAGTCAAACTAGGGGGAAAATGGTCATTTTGGCCCTACTAGTACTACTAGAGGGGTCTCATGGGTCTGGCCAAAAGTAGAAAGAGGAAGAAAAAGAAAAGAAAAAGGATTAGGGTTTGGAAAGAAAGAAAAGAGAGAGATTTCAGCAACCACAAATCTTCCATTGGAGATCAATCTAAGGCAAGAAACTTCGAATCGAGACTTCTCTCAGTGCTGGCAAAGAGGTTTGAGTCGTAGATTTGACCATTTCGGCAAGAAAACCAAAGAACGAAATGAGGTATGGTTACAATATTTTTGTTTCGATTTCAACTAGATCTAAGAAGTTTCTAGAGTGATAGATCTGGAAATTTTGAAGTGATTAACAATAAGAGAGTTTGCACAAATTTCTTGGAGAATATTCTGATAAAAATCGGAGTCCGATTCGGAGAACGACAAATCGGTCAAGAACAGAAAATGTGAATTTTTTCGCATCTTTGAACGTCCTTAGTTCACTCTATGTTAGAGTAAAAAAATATAAGAAGAATACGATGGCGTAGGTGGATATAAACTCTACGACTTTGGTGAAAAAAACACATTGATCAGAGTTGTGCGCATTAAGTTGTGAAAAATGGAAGAAAATAGATTGAAAACGCGAAGAAGCTAACATTCACGAAATTTGGAAACATGCAGGAGAGAGAAAATCACCATCATGCATCTCCCAACATACAGAGGAGGGCGGCAGAGCCAATGAGCAACACATGGCAACGTTCCATCAGAGAAACGCATTTGGCCTGCTTGTCAAAACGCATCAGCGCGCGAGGATTTAATTTGTCCCTTAACCAAAAGACTCACATGAAACGAACTACGTCCGAGAACAACCAAATCGTCCCGACAACCCACGATCCAATCAGACGACTTGCCACTTCCTATGTGCCAAGGGTCACACACGTAAAATTTGCAGGGTAAGTCTGCATCCGCTAGGGTTCGAAGCGTGCCACTACGCATCAGCCCTGCGCGTGGGGGCATGTGAAGTCCTTATTCTCACCCGTTTTTTACTTGATTACAATTTTTTCGCCCTGGTTTCAATGATAATGCTGTTTTACTGTGAATTAGCAGCCTGTAGAGGAATTTTGTAATTTTTGGACTCCTCTACCACCAATGAACCAAGACTTTGGAAGGCACGCATCAGGCAAGTAAGTGACCATTTGGATTCCCACGAGCAGTACTCGTAGGAAATGCTTGGAATAAGCATGCATGCTGTCAAACTGATAATCTTAGCTAGCCGGACCTACCATATTAGTATGTAAGCCATTAAAATGAATTAAATAAGACAATTAATGGTAACTAGATATGATTGATTATGAATTCACTTTAGAATGAGAATTTGATATTGTATGCATGATAAAGAAGGAAGGGAAATTTATGAAATTTGTGCTCTGGGTGAAGATAGACTTTATCTTCCCGTGGAGCATGCTTTTTAATATTGCAAGAACTGCTGCATTTTAACTCCAGTGCACGATTGCTTGTGTTGTCTTTCTTATTAAGTAGAGGAAGAAACTATGAGTCAAGACTTGGGCGCTTGAGACTAAGTAGGCTAGAACAAGACCTAAAATGGGATACCTGAAGAATACCGTGCATTCAGGCCCGCAAAATGATAACCAACAGACACAGACCCTAGTATTCCAAACCACGACAGGTTTGAGAGTCCTTGCGCGAGAATTCTAGAGATAAATGAGTCCAAGTCTATACCGCCAAAATCTGCCCTAGAAAGATATAGTAGGACACCACAATAACTTTAGACAACCGAGGTAGCTCGTCATACTTTTTCATGAAATTCATACACTACTTGAACATTTTGTTTTGATTGTAATTCTTCTTCTTAATTGCTAAATTTTTTCCGTAATTTCTTCTTGTCTATTTCTTTTTACATTTTTTCCTTGCATAGTCTATTAGTCTGGCCCTTCATTTAGAGTCTCAAATTTTGGTCGGTGACAGTTTGGTATCAGAGCACGAGTCTTAGGTCCTGTAGAAATTAGTGTATAGAGTCTAGTATCTGTGTGGCTCTAGCTTTCGACACGCCCCGCCGCGACCTTGTAAGTTCACTGATATTTAAGAAGTAGGAAAATTTGACTCATATGTTGATGGGATTCCAGTTGAGAGTTCTATATAATAACAACTATGCTTCATTTATTTTGACAGAGTGAAAATGTGGTTTTGACTCCTACTCCCCGTATGTTGACAAATAATGGCGCCTAAGAGGAGAGGAGCTTATCTTGGACTTGGTCCTTGGAGGGGTAGGATATGGATCGAGGAAGGCCCATAGATCCCTATTCTCGATGTGGAGTAGCACCCACCCCCGAGAGAAACCAGAGAGTTGACCTCATATGAGGATCGCGCGCCGCCATAGGCACCTGCACCGAGAAGAGGCTGAAGAAAGGCCAAGCTCCGAGATGTTTTCAAAGTTGTCCACTAGACCCAGTACCTAAAGAATCTCCACCAACGCCAGCATTGATTCCTGAGGAGGTACCTACCCACCCGACAACGGCGTTTACATTGAATGTGTTACAGGTGTTTATGAGGACCTCTATGGAAAGATAGGTACAGATGATTCAGTGGATGCAGGCAGTGGTGGCCAATCAGGCTAAAGTGCAAGTGACGAGACATCTATAGGCCATGACTGTGGAGTCCCGTTATTTGAGTGATTTTCAAAGGTACAAACTGCCTTCCTTTAATGTAGTCTAGGTGGACCTAGTAGCAACTAAGACCTTGTTGTAGGATGTAAAGATGACCTTTTTGTATATGAATTGTACTCCAAAATATCATGTCCACTGTGGGACTGACATGTTGAAGGACGAAGCCCACTTTTGGTGGAAAGGCACCCAGAGAACGATTGCTCAAGAGGTAGGTTACATCTCTCGGAATCAGGTCAAGGAAGCCTATTTGCATAAGTATTAACCGATGGTCGCCCGAATTCATTATCAGACAACATTTCTAAAGCTCAAACAGGGGAAAAAATCTGTTGAGGAATATGGTCTTGAGTTTAATAGGCTGACAAGGTTTTGCCTTGAGTATGTTAGCAATGACAAGATGAAGACTGATCGCTTTGTCGCAGGTCTCTGGACAGAGATCTAGGGTTTGGTAGTGGTATAGACATCCTCTAATTTTGCTGAAGCCTTGAGAATAACAACCCTAATGGACATGCCATGACAGATGGCAATGCAGACCGGCCCAATAGTTACTACTTAGAATTTCTCTACCATCGAAGAAGGCCTAGCAGAAATTCCTCCAGATCTGACAGACGGCCACGGGGCCGATTTGAGGGTCGGGGTAGGGCCTTAGAGCAGAACATACTTGAATGCCATAAATGCAAGAATTATCATGAGAGCGAATGTTTAGCTGGGACTGGAGTTTGTTTCGGTTGTGACAAGCCAGACCACCGCGTAGCAGACTGATCTCATAAGAAAAACTAGGAGGCAAACTGACCAGTAGGACAGAATCAAAGGGGCCGAGGAGCCCAACAGCAAGCCCGAGCCGTGGCCCACGCTACCACCAACATAGAGAGCAGAAGAGTCCAACACAGTGGTGAAAAGTACACTACCTATCTTCTGTCACCTAGCCTTTACTTTATTTGATTCTGATGCTACCCATTCCTTTATATCTGAGGGGTTTGTGGAGTTTCAAAACTTAGAACTTGAACCCCTAGAGTGCACCCTTACTGCGTCAACATCAGCATACAAGTACTTGACCGCTACCTACAGAGTTAGGGATAGTAGTGTGACAGTTACATGGAGAAACCTTGAAGCATCCTTGATTGTCCTATGCATGCAAGACTTCGATGTGATCTTAGGGGTGGATTGGTTGGGTGAGAACAGTGCCCTCATCGATTGCAAAGCCAGAAAGGTGATTTTTAGACCCCTAATCGGAGAGAGCATTGAATTCAAAGGGATTCATCTAGTGTTGTCCATAGAGTCATCACAACATTGAAGGCTAGAAAGTTGTATGAGGGAGCATGAGAAGTTTTCGCTAGTGTGACGAAAGTCAGCGAGTCTAGCTGACGGTATCCTCTGTCCATGTAGTTAGAGAATTTGAGGATGTTTTTCTAGAAGAGTTGTTGGGGTTACCCTCTACCCAGAGGTAGATTTTGTTATGACCTCGAGCTAGGGACAACACCGATCTCCAAAGCACCATATAGAATGGCACCCGCTGAGCTCAATGAGCTAAAGATATAGTAACAGGAACTTCTAGACAAGAGTTTTATACGGCCTAGTATTTCGCCTTAGGGAGCTCCTATGCTGTTTGTTGAAAAGAAAGATGAGACTCTGCGATTATGTATAGATTAGTATAAGTATCCCCTCCAAAGGATAGACGATCTATTTGACAAATTGCAGGGTGCAGCAGTGTTCTCCAAGATCGATCTATGATCAAGTTATCACCATTTGAGAACTAGAGAGGAAGACATACCTAAAAAAGCCTTTAGAAGCCACTATGGACATTGGTTTAACTAATGCTCATGCAGTGTTTATGGAATTGATGAACATAGTGTTTAAGGAATTCCTAGACACCTTTATGATTGTATTCATTATGACATTCTGGTGTATTCTAAGTCTGAGGAGGAGCACGAGGAACACTTGAGAAAAGTTTTAACCCTATTGAGAACCGACCAGTTGTATGCCAAATTCATAAAGTGTGAGTTCTGGCTGTAGGAGGTGGCCTTGGCCACGTGGTGTCCACTTAGGGAATAATTGTAGACCCAGCTAAGATCGAAGCAGTTTTGAAATAGCCTAGACCAACCACCGTTACCAAAGTAAGGAGTTTTCTGGGTTTAGCAGGCTATTACAGATTGTTTGTACAAGTTTTTTCTAATATCTCAGTAGCCTTTACATAGTTAACCAAGAAGGGGAGACCCTTTTCTGGACACAAGAGTGTGAGCAGAGTTTTCTAGAACTGAGAAAGAGGTTGGTCACTGCGCTTGTACTTACAATGCCTGATGGATCAGGTGGACTTGTGGTTTATAGTGAAGCGTCAGGAAAAGGGCTAGGGTGTATTCTCATGCAAAAGGGCAAGGTGATAGCTTACGTCTCTAGACAGTTGAAAGAGTATGAGCGCAACTATCCCACCCACGATTTGGAGCTATTAGTCATGGTGTTCGCATTGAAAACCTGATGTCACTACCTATATGGGGAAAGGGTTCAGGTGTATACTGATCACAAGAGCTTGAAGTGTTTGTTTACACAGAAAGAGTTGAACATGAGACAGTAGAGGTGATTGGAACTGGTTAAGAACTATGACATTAAAATACTTTACCACCCAGGAAAAGCCAACGTAGTGGCGGATGCCCTGAGCAGGAAGACAGCCTACACATTCGCCTGGATAAAAAAGTAAAGGTATCTAGAGGATGAGATACAGAGGGCTGGAATAGAGGTCATAGTTAAAGGCGTCACCACTCAACTAGCACAACTTTTGAAACAACATACCCTCAAGAGACGTATGATCGATGCTCAAGGAGCTGATACGCACCTCAACAAGATCTAGGATCAGTAGGAGACTGAGAGACCAAAGGGATACTCAGCTTCTTCTGGTGGGGGATTGATATGGCAGAACCGAATATGCTTGCCTCGTGATGAGAAAATTCTAGAAGAAATCTTGATTGAGGCCCACAAAATTTCCTTTACATACCACCCTAGAAGTACTAAAATGTATTAGGACTTGAAGTGTAGCTATTGGTGATCGGGAATGAAGAAGAACGTAGCTAAGTATGTGAGTTGGTGTTTGACTTGTCAGCAGGTAAAGGCCCCGAGACAACCACCAGCAGGGTTATTGCAACCGCTGAATGTTCCAGTGTGGAAATGGGAGGAAATAAGCATGAATTTCCTCTCGGGCCTACCAAAGACCCAATGGGTCTTCAATATCATCTGCGTCATTGTGGATAGTTTGACCAAGATATCCCACTTAAATCTAGGGAGGGGCACTTATTGAGTAGACCAATGGGCCCAGTTATACGTCAAAGAGATAGTCTGTCTGCACGGCGTGCCAATGTCCATTGTGTCTTATTGGGATGTTAAGTTTACTTCTAAATTCTTGAAAGGTTTGCAAAAGGTGTTAGGAATGCAACTCAAGTTTAGTACGGTATTTTATCCTCAGATAGATGGACAAAAGTGTCATGTAGACTCTCGCAGAAAAGACCTCGAGCTTCGAGTTGGTGATAGCGTCTTCTTGACAGTGGCCCCCATGAGAGAAGTGCTAAAGTTTGGGAAGAATGGCAAGTTGAGCCCGAGGTTCGTGGACCTCTTTGAAATCCTAGATAGGGTAGGGCCCGTAGCATAGAGACAGCCATTACCACCCACCCTCGTCACGATGCACAATGTATTCCATGTGTCCATTTTGAGGAAGTACACTCCGGATCCCTCTCACATCATTGATCAAAATCAACTTTCGGGGATGAAAGTTCCTAAGGATGGGAGAATTGTAACACTCGAGCTTAGGAGGCCGAGGAGACCGAGACTCGAGTCGAAGAAGAAGGAAATTATGCTCGGGATAGTTGTGAGGTTATAATAAAAAAAAAATGCCCAAAGTCAGACTTAGTTTAAAAAAGTCATTTTTCCCCTACTCCTACTTGAGGGGTCTCAAAGGTTTGGCCAAAAGAAGAAAGAAAAAGAAAAGAAAAAAGAAGAGGATTAGCGTTTTGGAAGAAAGAGATTTTGGTAACCACAAATCCGTCGTTGATGATCGACATAAGGTAAGAAACTTTGAATCGAGACTTCACTCAGTGCTAGAAGAGAGTTTTGGGTGGTGGATTCGCCAATTTCGGCAAGAAAACATGAGAACGAAATCAGGTATGTTTATGACATTTTTGTTTTGATTTTATCTAGATTTGAGAAGTTTCTTGAGTGATAGATCTAGAAATTTGAAGTGATTAATTATAAGAGAGTTTGCATAGATTTCTTGGAGAAAAATCGGACGAAAGTTGGAGAACAATTCAGAAAACGACAAACCGGTCAAGAATAGAAAACGTGAGTTTTTCCACATGTTTGAACGTCCTTATTTCACTCTGTGTTGGAGTAAAAAATATAAGAAAAATATGACAGCGTAGGTAGATAGAACTCTATCACTTTGGTGAAGAAAACACGTTGATTCGAGTTGTGTGCATTAAGTTATGAAAAATGGAAGAAAATAGATTAAAAACATGAAGAAGCTGACATTCTCGAAATTTGGAAACATGTAAGAGAGAGAAAATTACCGCCACACGTCGCCCAACGTATGGAGGAGCACTGCAGAGCTGGTGAGTGACACGTGGTAGCGATCCACTAGAGAAATGCATTTGGCCTGCTTGTCGACACGCGTCAGTGCGCGAGGATTCGGGTCGACCCAGAACCGAAACCCTCAAGTGAAACCAACCGCATTCGAGAACTGTCAAACTAACGACTCATCACTCCCTGTGAGCCACGTGTCATGCCCATAAAATTCAAAGGGTAAGTCTGCATCCACTGGGTATCGAAGCGCGCCACTGCCAGCACTAATTGCGAATGTGCCCTTGCATGGGGGTGCATGTCAATGCATGGGGAAGCATGGGGGCACATAAAGCCCCTATTCTCACCCATTTTACACTCGATTGCCAGTTTGTTGCCTCGATTTCAATGTTAATGCTGTTTTACTATGAATTAGGTGCTTACAAAGGAATTTTATAATTTTTGGACTCCTCTACGACTAATCAACCATGACTTGGGAAGGCACACATCAGACAAGTAAGTCACCATTTGGATTCCCACGTGCAGTACTTGTAGGAAACGCTTGGAATAAGCGTGCAAGCTGTCAAACTAATAATCCTAGCTAGTTAAACCTAGCACATTTGTATGTAAGCCATGAAAATGAATTAAATAAGAAAATCAATGGTACCTAGATATGATCGACTAAGAATTCACTTTAGAATGAGAATGTAATATTGTATGCATGATAAAGAAGGAAGAGAAATTTGTGAAATTTGCGCTCTAGGTGAAGATGGGCATTATCTTCCTGTCGAGCATGTTTGTTAATATTGCATGAACTACTGCATGTTAACTCGTGTGCATGATTGCTTGTGTTGTCTTTCTTATTGAGAATAGGAAGAAACTACGAGCTTAGACTTGGGCGCTTGAGACTAAGTAGGCTAGACAAAGACGTAGAGTGGGATACCTCTAGAATACAGTGTATTCAGGCTCGCGAAATGATGACCAACAAATCCAGACCCCAATATTCTAGACCACAAAAGGTTTTAGAGTCCTTGTGCATGAATCCTATGTGAGCTTATAACCTTGACTTAGTAGAATAAGTCCCTAACTTATTGAGGAATTTTTGGACAATTGTTAGTAGACTTAGTAGAATAAGTTACTAAATTATGGAGCAACTATAGGAGAATTGATAGTAGTTTCTAAATTGTGGACCAAGTAAGTTTTGTGGTTGTGGACTAAGTTTTATGCTTTAATTAGGAAGATCATTAGTGGTTCTTAAGTTGAGGAGAAAGTTTAGGAAGCTAGTTAGTGCTTTCTCCATTCTAAATACTCATGAGATCTATGTTTTTTCACAACAACAACAAAAAGAACTGAAAAGCTAAGTGCTCAAACTTTCTTTGCTCCGAAATATCTCTCCCCTCAAGGTGTTCCTTTGCCTCTTTTACTTGTTTCGACATAATTCTAATCGAGGGTCACATTCAACATTTGGCATCAGAGCTCCCAAGATACCGAAACAAATGTCGTCACCATACAAAGTCATTGGAGGAGAAGTGACAATGATAAAGAGCGAAAAGGAGGGGAGTGTAACGCTCCACTACCTGTTACTGACGAAGAGTAACTACGCAACGAAGATGCGTGTCAACTTACAAGCATACGGTGTATGGGACGCCATCGAGCATGGTGATGTTGAGGAGCGTAAGGACAAGATGGCTCTTGCTGCCATCTACGAAGCAGTCTCAAATGACGTTCTTCACATGTTCGCAGAGAAGGACTCGACAAAGGCAGCGTGAGAGGCACTATAAACAATGCATGTGCGTGTGGAACATGTCAAGGAAGCAAAGGCACAGACCTTGAAGAGTGACTTCGAGGCTATGCGCTTGAATGACGGTGAGTCAATAGACAACTTTGCCATGAAGTTGACAACGATCGTCAGTAGCATCCGTTCATTAGGCGACATGGTGGAGGAGATCTTCGTCGTCAAGAAGTTCCTTCGAGTTGTTCTCCTAAGATTCATGCAAATTGTTACCTCCATCGAGCAGTTCGACAACCTCAAGAACATGTCAGTTGAGGAGGTCATTGGTCGTCTTAAGGTCCATGAGGAGAGACCTCGTTGCTATGAAGACAAAGAGGAGGAAAAACACCTCTTACTCACTTATGAGGAGCGGCTCTCACAGACGAAAAAGAACGATGTGGCTGACTCTTCTTTTTCATGTATAAGGGGACGTGACAACCATAACAAGAAAAACAGAGGTCGTAGACATGGTCACAGACGTGGACGTGGTGGCAAAGGAGGTCGTGACAATACCACACAAACCCATGACAATGGCAACCCCTGGAAGAACAAGAGTATGATCAAGTGTTACTCTTGTGGAAAATATGGGCACTATGTAATAGAGTGTCACAAGAAGAAGCGAGATGAGGAGGCAAACCTCACATGCATGCAAGATCAAGAGCCCACACTGATGTTGGCCAAGAAGATGTCCAACCTGTTGATGCTCAACGAAGAAAAGGTTATGGCAAACCTTCTCACAAAAGGAAAAGACCAAGTGGAAACCAACATGTGGTACCTTGACAATAGAGCAAGCAACCACATGACCGGAGATCGAACAAAGATCAAGGAGCTTGATGAGAAGCTCATTGAAAACATGAAGTTCGATGATGGATCAATTGTATCGATCCAAGGCAAATGATCCATCTTGTTCCAGTGCAAGAATGGTGATCAACGTTTACTGACCAAGGTATACTATATCCCAAACTTGAAGAGTAACATTATTAGTCTTGGTCAGATGACGAAAGAAGGAAGCAGAGTGGAGTTATCTCGCTCGTTTCTCAAGATGTTCGACAAAAATAGAACCTTATTGATGAAGGTAAAATGGTCGCATAACCGCTTGTACATGATAGTATTAGAGACCAGCCAGCCTATCTCTCTATTGATGAAACTTGCACGCCCAACTTGGCTATGGCATGCAAGACTTAGGCATGTGAACTTTCAGACGGTCAAAATAATGGGAGAGAAGAAGATGGCTACGGGGCTACCCAAAATCATACACCCGAATCAGCTATGTGAAAGTTGTCTAGTCTCAAAACAAACAAAATTGTCGTTCCCAGCTCAAACAGGTTTTCGTGTTGAGCGACCACTGCAACTGGTTCATACAGATTTGTGTGGCCCGATCGCCCCATCATCGATTACTAGTAATAAGTATTTTCTCTTACTTGTTGACGATTACAGTCGTTGGATGTGGGTGTACATGCTCAAAGAAAAAGGAGAGGCATTATGTTCGTTCAAGAAATTCAAAAGACTTGTGGAAACTGATTCTGATCACAAGTTGAAAAACTTGTGCACCGACCAAGGTGGTGAGTTCTTATCCCAGAACTTCTTAAAGTTTCGCGAAGAGGAAGGTATCACGTGTCAACTCACTACACTGTACACTCCACAATAAAATAGTCGTGTCGTACGAGGAAATTGCACCATAATGAATACTGCAAGAAGCTTACTCAAGAGCATGCAAGTCTCGACAATTTTCTGGGGTGAGGCAATACGACATATGATTTATCTTCTAAATCGTTTACCGACAAAGGCATTGGACACTTGCATCCCCTACGATGCATGGTTCGACAAGACACCTCACTTCGAGTACCTAAGCATCTTCGGTTGTACAACACATGTTAAGATTGCAAAACCATATATAAAAAATCTTGATGATAGAAGCCAAAAGATGGTGTACTTTGGCATAGAGGATAGAACCAAAATACACAGGTTTTATGATCCGCAACATGAGAAAATTCATGTATGTAGAGATGTCGTATTCGAAGAAGAGAAGAAGTGGGATTGGTACAACGTTGGTGAGAACAAGCAGACTATTATAGAGTTCACTACTCTGGAAGAAGAGGGAGACGCAACAGACCTAGAAAGTTCCTTTACAGCAACACCAACAAGTCCACACATGTCATTCGTGATCACAGGAGGACTCAGGCATGATGGACTATCTAGAACAAGAGAGCTCAGGCGAGAGCACAGGAGGATCCACAACAGAGGATGGACCAAAGAAGTTTCCTTCTCTTGCTAAAATTTATGCGAATTCACATAAAGAAGAATTGGATCTCGATGAGTTAGTGTTGCTCGCGGCCCAGGATTCAACAACCTACCGTAAGACAGCAACTGAGACGATGTGGCAGGAGGCCATCAAAAGGAGCTTGAAGCCATTGAGAAGAACAAGATGTGGGCACTAATTAACTTACCGTCTAGACACAAGCCCATCGGTTTAAAGTGGGTGTTTAAGTTGAAGAAGAATAGTGAAGAAAATGTCATCAAGCATAAAGCAAGACTCGTGGTGAAGGGATACGTGCAACAACAAGGAGTTAATTTTGAGGAGGTTTTTGCGCCTGTGGCTAGACTGAACACTGTAAGGTTGATTCTTGCCCTCGCATCTCACCACGGGTGGGAGGTCCATCACTTGGATGTCAAATTAGCATTTCTAAATGGTGACCTTCAAGAAGAAGTGTATGTTGCCCAAACTGAAGGGTTCGTCATTAAAGTCAAAGAGCACAAAGTGTACAAGTTGTCAAAGGCCCTCTACGATTTACTGCAAGCATCTAGGGCGTGGAACATAAGTCTGGACAAGAACTTAAAGAGTCTAAACTTCATGAAGTGCTCACAATAACAAGCATTGTATACAAGAAACTATGGAGTTGAAACACTCATTGTTGGCGTGTACGTTGATGACCTGATCGTCACTATGGAAGGTGTCAAAGAGTTCAAACAACAAAAATGTTTTATATAATAATGTTTTCCTTGGGCACTAAATGTTATACAAAAATGTTTTCCTTGGGCACTGAATGTTATAGAATGTGGTATAGTGAACATTTTAAACGAGGAACATTTATTAGTTTTTCTAAGCCACTAATGATGTCGTGCAAAAGGTTAGGATGAGGATGCGCACAACCTGGAGTAGACAAAACAAAAGTTACATTGATGTAATACGTAGAGGCCTAGAGTTTGAACTAGGCAACAAGGTATGCTTGAAGATGGCCTCGATGAATAACATACTAAGGTTAAGATGAAACTGCAAGCTAATTCCATGCTTCATTGGACCTTTCAACATTCTAAATTGGATCAGACCAGTGGCATACATATTAGCCCTACCATAGTCCCTCTTTGCAATATATAACACGTGCGACGTATCCATGCTTACAAATACTTGGATAACTTGACTCACATCATAGATTACGAGAACTTATAGATAAATGATAGCCTAAGTAATGAGAAAAGACTAATAAGAATCTTAGCCCAAGGAGTGAAGGCCTTCTGTACTAGAAAAATGGTCCTTACAAAATCATCAAGCGGAAGAAACTATGTAAAAATAAAAGGAAAAGATGAGGATGAAATATCTCGTATAATTCCAAGATTAGGACACTTTCGAGGACGAAAGTTTCTTTTAGGTGTGTATGATGTAATAACCCAAAAAAAGGGAGGAAGTTGTCCACATTGCTTATGTTTAAAAGTGGAGAGTTAGGGTTCACTAAAATGGAGGTCCCTTACTTCCTTTCATCCCACTTGAACGGTTCGAAACCAGTCGAAGAATACATTTTTTGACTGCTCCATGTCAGTATTTTGGCTGATCCGGCTTGGGTCTAGTACGCTCACACCCTTTCCTACTAGTGTCAACTCTTCGGAAGCGTTTAAGGTTAGTCTAACTACCTTTTAGCTAGTTTAAATTTTTGAAGTCAAGTTTAAATTATTTTGTGCAAAATTATGTTTAGCGAGTTTAAATTATTTGAAGTTTAATTTATTTTATGAAAAATTAGGTGAGTCAATTCCCATAGTAGAATTCTAATTTATGATTGTGGGACTCCTTATGTAGAATTAAGTTTCAGAGAGTAGTGTTAAGCTAACATCAAGGGATCGTAGTAGCTTCGGCCTAGGCAAAGCAAGTAAGTGACCGTACTATTAGCTCGGTCGAAAGAATTGTCTTTGGTATGATGACACGTGCCTAGTGGGCCCCTACACGTGTATGATGTAGTGATATGTAATGATGAGGTGATATGTTATGATGCATGAGATGTATGATGATATGATACATTATGATGACAGCTCATGTTACGATGATACGTATGTATGAGTTGCCATGTTGCATTATGACATGAACATTCTTGGCAATGAAATGTATGACATCCTACGACAAATATGGCAATGAAGAGTTTTCTGACGCAGAACCCCTAAGTACTGTTATGAATGATGTAATGTATGAAAGATTATGCATGCATCTTATCTAGGGTAATATTTGAGGAATGTATGGGGTTGTGTCGCATGAATGTTTAAGACGAAAAATATAGGACCTCATGCATATTGTATGTTCACTTACATCGGGATACTTTCCTTTTTATGATGAGTATGGACGCGTACACTATGATGATGATGACTATCATGCTTGACATGATACACAACGATCGCTGCACCTCCAGACGTCCAACTACTGTCAACTAGCCCGACCATGCCGGCCCAGAAGGTGTGCTAGCATGCCTGGTGGGCCCACATTCGCACGTGTGGATCGTGTGTAGAGAAGTACTACGCATCCATTTTGTCCAGACAAGAGGCCACCTAAGAGACTATGGTTTTAAATAAGAGACTATGGTTTTAAATGATAGGTCACTATTCATGATTGCATGTGTTTGCATTCTTTGACTCAAATCGTAGGGTCAATTACTAAGCATTTCCTAAAATAATCAAGTCATATGCTACTTTTATATTTTAGGTAAAGACAAGGCACCTTTGTAGGGTTAACGGTGCCATCGCAACAAATGAAATCTGCATAGGATAGTTGTCTTTATTTTTGTACATATTAGGTTAGTATAGGGCATTGTTATTTCAATATTTTCCTTGGTTTTATTTTCATTTACTTTGAATATTCCCTTTGTATTTTTTTAAGATCCTTTCGTAAATGTATAAGTTCATGACATCGTTTTAAATGAATGTTTGTGCATAAAGAAGTTATGTCATGCATGTAGTAGCGACTATAGGCCCTTAGAAAATTAGGGTCGTTACAATTTATTTATATTTCCTTCGACTAAAGTAGTAGAGACACGAAAGAAAGGAAAATAGATTATTATTATTATTATTACTACTTCTACGCATTAGAGTAGTCGCTATAATGAGACTAGTAGTTTTGTATAATTAGATATATAAGAGAGAAATTGTAACGATTCTAGTTTTTTACTAACTTAAAGTTGCTATCATATGCATTGTTGGGTTTTATGTTCTAAAACTCATAATTTGTAAATAAAAACATATTCTATTTTCAATAAAGTTATTATGGATGTTTATTCAGTAAAGATTGTTATTGAATAAAGTGAATTTTACGATCATTAATCTAAATCCAATAAACTAAGAATACTCTGGCTATAGTAATGATTACTTGAACTATATGTAGAGACATAAGAGTGGATCAAGTTCAAGTATATAGTCAAAATGATCTATAGTACAGGGATAAGGCTGAGTACCTTATCCTGGGGACACTATGGATGCGGCCCACTTTTGTATATGATATAAACAATGTGATCACTAAATTGTACATGTGGAGACATGTGAGTGGGGGCGTCCTATGCAATGAGTATTGCATAAGATCGGACCATGAAGAAAACCACTCTCACTTTATAATGTCGTTTACTGTTGAGACTGATTTTTTCATTCAATGACCTAGGTAACTCGATCTTAATCCTGAGCTAACTATGAACTCCTGTTTATTCAGAATTATCCTTAGACTTGCATGGGTGAGAGTGGCCCGAGTTCGCCGACTCAATAAGCCTCCCATTTCAGGGGAAAGACTGGGTGAATAGCTGGGGACATAGGGTGTAAGATGGAATTCACTCCTGCCCGCTTTTAGGGATAATAGAGAGATTGTTCCCTTAAGTACTGACTCCAGGTCTTGAACAAGGGGCCCCACCCTCTCATCGGCCCGAGAGGAATTCGGTTTGATGGTTGGACCACAAACCAATTGTTCATTAGAGGATCAGTGGGACTTAAGGAACAAGAAGTAACTTTAGGGGTAAAACGGTAAATTGACCCAGCTCTAGTTACGAACAACCTGTGAAGGATCGATTTACTAATCATGGTTATATCAAATGGACAGAAATATATCAATAGTGAGGGGAGTGCAACTACTAGGCTATAGTGGAGTGTCCTAGTAGTTAACAAATGTTGGTTAACAAGGTTAATGAGTTTAGCCGGTTAATCTCAGATCGTTGGAGCCCATGATCTGTAGGTCCATTAGGTCCCTCTACTAGCTCATATCGGACTAAACCTTAGAACGTTGTGACGAGTGAGTTCGAAGTGTTCGAATTCATATTAGGGAATATACGCTAAATATATATGATATATTTAACCGCATTTTGTTTTAATTATGAATTAAACAAAAAGAGAGAATGGGAGATATTTAAATAAGATTTAAATATTTTAATTATGAATAGGGATTCATAATCAATATGTGTCGGAATTGAATGGGATTGGCATTTGAATTAATATTAAATATTAATTAAATAATTTAATTAATCATTTAATATTACTTTAATTTAAAATTAATTATTGAAATTAATTGTTGAATTAAAATGAAGAAAGTCAAAATGTTGACTTCACTTCATCGAAAAATCCATGTTTGAGTTAGTGGAATTTTGAGGTGTCAAAATTTGGTTAACTTAAACTTGCATGCTTGCCACATAGTCCCAAACATTTGAGTGGAATTTTGAGTGTCAAAATTTGGTGATCTCAAATTTGCATCAACATGCAAATATGACTCTATAAATAGAGTGATCAAGGTACATGGAAGCTATCCTTGGAAAAACTTTGAGAAAATCTCTCAAAACTTCTCTCTTTACATATACTAAATTCCTATCAAGTTTCGTCACTCACCGGATTCCACAATCTCGTTCTAAGGCCGGAGAATAGTAGGGAAGACACTAGTGGTGGTTCGAAACCGGTTCGTGAGGAAAAAGGAATTTGAACTACAAAAGGTTAGTATTCAAACTCATTGAGTTTTAATGCTTTTGAACATGCTAGCTAATTTACTATAATTAATGTACGTAGAATGCCTAAGATCCAAATTGCTTCCGCATGTGTTATAGTAACACCATCAATGCATGACGTAACTTCTTATGCGGAAACATTCATTTAACACGACTCCATAAAACAATGTCATGACCTTACATGTTTAAGAAAGGGTCTTAAAACCATACAAAGGAAATATTAAAATAAACATAGGTAAATATAAAAATATCCTATACTAACCTAAGATCTACTAAATTAAATGCAACTACCCTATGCAACTTCCATGGTCTTTAATTACGATGCCGCCATCCACTGTACAGAGGTGTCTTACCTTTACCTCAAACATAAAAGTAGCACATGACTTGAGTAATTTAAAAAAGATTTAGTAACTGACCCCACTATTGGGTAAGGGAATGAAACACATGCAATCATGATTAGGGACCTATCATTTAAAACCATCATAGAGGTGGTTTTCAGTCTAGACAAATAGAATGTGTAGTACTTTCCTACACACGACCGAAATGTACGAGCATGAGCCCACTAAGGGGCTCGCACACAACCTAGGTTTGCATGGTCGGGCTAGTTGGTTGTAGTCACGCGTCCGAAGGTACAACAAACCCTCGTATATCATGCAAAGCATGATGATGATCATCATCATCATAATGCACACGTCTGTACTCATCATAAAATGGAAATTATCCCAATGTAAATGAACATACAATATGCATGAGGTCACTATACTTTTCATCTTAAATCATTAATACAACACAACCCCACACATCCCTCACATATTACCGTAGGTAACATTCATGCATAAGGTTTCATACATTCATCATTCATAACATCACTTGGGAGTTGTGTATCAGAAAATCCTTCATTATCATAATGCAACATGACAGGTCATACATGCACATCATCGTAACAGGAGGTATCATCATACTATGTCTTATAATCATCATACGTCTCAAGTAATCATGTCATAATGCATCATCATCATAACGTATCATAACATTATAATACATCACATCGTCATAACATAATGTATCATCATAACATATCATAACATCATAGCAAATCACATCATTGTAACATATTACGTCATCATAGTACATCATATCAACATACATGACATGTGCAAGGGTCACTGGGCACGTGTCATCATAGATAAGACAAGTTTTCCGACCGAGCCGATAGTAGGGTCACTTACTTTTTTGGCCTAGGCCGAAACTACTACGACTTCTTGATGCTAGCTTAACGCTGCTCTTTGAAATTTAATTATGTCTAAAGAGTCCAACCATCATAAATTAGAATTCTATTATAGGAATTAACTCACCTAATTTTGCATAAAATAATTTAAACTTACTCCTAATAATTTAAATTAGATAAAAGATAGTCATATTAATCTTAAACTCTTCCGAAGAGTTGAAACTAATAGAAAAAGTTCGAGCATATCAGACCCAAGCTGGATGAGCCAAAATGTCAGTCTGGAGCCGTCAGAAAGTGTATTCTCCGATCGGCTTCAAACCGTTCAAGTGGGATGATAAAAGGTAAAATGAAGTAAGGAACCTCTCTTTTATAGTGAAGTCCAACTCCCCACTTCTCGACTTAAGCGATGTGGGACAATTTTCCTTTCTTATTTTTTTTTCTTTTTTCCTCTATATTTTGGGTTAATACATAAATTGTGAACGTACTCACTTTTTATTTGTTCTTCTTCCACTTTCAACCAAATATAATAAGATTTGTTCCTACAAATTCATGAAATTAAGATGAATATTTCTTGTGAAGGAATCGAGAGTTGAAAGAGGCCAGACCTCGAGATCTCTTTTGAGGTTAGTTGAGCTTAAAATCGTTGAGTTTTAGAAACTAAATAATTCTCCTACTGCAAATTAGATGTGGTTCTGGAGACAAAATGTCATGAAACGTTTAATGAACGCTTGTCAGAGTTCTTGGTAAGAAGGAGAATTGTTGATTTTTCAGCACTGATATCTTCTTCGAGAGTGTATGGAAATTAATAAATTTTGCATCAATACTTTTTTCTAGTATAGATATACATGTTTGATGATGAACTCTGGTGGAACCGAGTTTAAAATCAACCAAACAAGTAAATACTAAAGGTTGAGCCGGGGAGGAAGGAGACGCTGACCATTGGTCAACAGTCAACCCAATTCTTTGACTTTCCACTATTTAAAAGTTATTTTAGCTTTCCAGAATATGAATTTTGATCCGTTTTCACGGGCATTCTTCTTTTGACTCAAGTGAAGACCTAATTAAGAAGTTTAAGTGAATTTGAGCTTGAAGAAAGGAGAAAACTAAGATTTTAAGCATCCTTAGTAATGAATGTAGCCCTTTCAGATTCTTTATTCAAATATATCCGTACGATTTATTTTGTTAAGCATGTTTAAGTTAGAAATGACGTAGTATATTAATATATACATAACTAGCCTAAAAATTCTCGAATTATAACGGTTAGATTACATTTAGAGAGATTGTGAATTACTGATTATTCTAATGTGCAAGATGAGATTCTGCTAGGAGAGTTAGCTTGTTTATACATTGAATGTATGAGTTAGAGTCATTTTTCTACTTCCCATGCTTTACATGATAGAACAAGCTACTTTTTTTTAGAGATTAGGTGTTAGGATTGCACAACAAAGAACACACTCGATCTAGATGAACACAACGAACAGGAGAGAGAAAATGTAAGGAGAAATATTAGCTAAAGGTTTTGTATTGAGTATGTACATTAAGAGAGAATACAGAGAATACATAAAGTAAATTTTGAAAACCCTGCCTACCAGTATATATATGGTTTCAATTTACTAAATATAGTTTTATTAAATCTTTACGAAATATCTACCATATATATCTCTACTAGATCTTTACTAAATATCTACCATATGTATCTCTACCAGATCTTTACGAAATATCTACCATATATATCTCTACCGGATCTTTACGAATATCTACCATATATTTGTACTAGACCCTTATTATAAATAGGCATCAGGCTCCATATCCCAATAAACTCTCAGTTAGAGACTGATCCAGTCAACCAAGAATTTTATTCTTAATCTTCACTGCACCATACTAATTGAAGCTTTGCACAACCTCAATGTTCCAACATCAACACATTTTGTCAACATGTTTGCTGGATTCTTTGCACCTTCTATCTTCTCCAAAAACATCACCATCTTCCACTAACCTCCGAGTCAAATGGTATTGCCTTCTATGTTTTGTCTTTGAATGATAAACTTCCAACTGCATTACACTCTAACTATCTACCTGAAAAATCTTTTCGCACTACTTCTTGTCTAATTCTTTTAGATAGTCCGTCATCCATATCATCTCCTTTCCAACTTAAACTATTGCCACGTACTCAGCCTCATTAGATGAAAGAGCAACACATTTCTGAAGCCTAGACATCGCATCATTCATGGCTTGCTCCCACTTGGTTGTATCCTCCAACTGTAGGATCTCAACAAAGGGCTCTGGTTCACCTTCATTAGTCAACAATAGATAGTGTAATGAAGGTGAATACCTATCTGGTACTCTGATAGTCCTTGATGATCTTCTCAACACCTGCTCAGGTGTCACTTGTTCCCCTTGTTGGCTTTTTGGCCCTTAATCTCAAGTTAATTAATTTTAATTAATTAATTGACTAATGTTTTGATGATAACAAACCTACTTTTAATTATTAACTATTTTCAGTATTTTGAACCGTCCAAAGTATAAAGTTGGGAATAACGATTTCAACGACTTTTCAATTACTCAAATAAGAGTTAAAACGAAGAAATTACAGTCCAGACAATATACCCGACGGATGATGTGGCAGCAAAATCAAAATGATGGACAAATCAAAGTATATCAAAGTATGACTTTTATAATTTTGGAAGAGTAACAAATGGTGGAGTTTTTTTTTTTACTATATTTCTAAATAAACTAATTTATACATCATATAAATTTGAATCTAACCGTTACTCACATCGATTTTTATTATTACTATATTATATTATTATATTATTATATTTTGAAATTTTGGTGGTTACTTACATAATTTTTATTATTATTATATTATTATATTATTATATTTATAATAAATTTTGAATTTATCATTTGATCGTTACTCACAAAATTTTTATTATTTTTATATTCTATTATTATTATATTAAAAATATAATTAAAATGAATTTGGAAAATTTTCTTATTTATTTACTTTTAATCTCCACCTTCCCTTATTCCTAACACAATCCAATGGTTAATATCAATTCTTACTTTTTGCCATTTTTCTTCTCTATATAAACTCATCAACTTCCCCCCATTTTAAATACACACAACTTCTATAATTCTTCAATCCTCAATTGTTCAAAGCTCCCATTGTTTGTTACCCTCTCCAAGCTTTCAAGTTTATTTTTCTTCATCTTATTCTTGAGAGTGATTTTTTATTGTATTGTGAGGAAATAGTTGTGAGTGCTCCAAATTGTAAATCTACTCTTTGAGAGAGTTGTGGTGTGTTACTACCCAAATTCAAATACTTGTATCGGTTTGATCCTGTGTCGTGGAAAGGATTGAGTTTGCTCTTGAACTCGTAAAAAGAGCGGTGTAACGGTTTGGCTCTGATCCGTGGAAAGAGTCGAGATAGTTCGTTATTCAAATTCCCAAGAGACGTTTGGGGAGTGGAGTAGGTCGAGTTTGACCGAACCACTATAAAACTACGGTGTCATATTTTCTAACTCTTTCCTATTTAATTTCAAAATTATTTATTGCATGTTTTAGTTGATTATTGTTTTGACTTGAATTATTTTGTTCTAATAATTATCATCTTCTACTTATTTGTAAAAAGTTTCATAATTAAAAAAAAATTAATCACGTTTAAATACTTTTATCGTTAAAACCCTATTCACCCCCCTCTAGGGTTGCCATACCGATCCAACACCCCTTCTGGTTCCTCAGCAACAATTTCAGAAGTTTCTTGAGTATCTACAACAACATCACCCTGTGAATTGTTCTGCAACTCAACCTCAACTCCCACTTGCTTCGTTTTCCCGGAACCTTTCTTCAATTCTTTGACAGTCTTTGGGAAGCTAACTCATTTCTGTTTGCTCATAACGCAGTTCTCATAAGTACTCATATCAATACATTTAAGACCTTCCAAAACTTCTTTCGCATCCAGCATCTTCATTTCTTCAATGCTCATATGTCTAAGTCTATTCAGCCATAGACTTGAATTTGAAGCACTCTCAGCAACAGCAGCCATGTTCATATACCCTGCAGTGGTGTATAAGGTTCCACTTTTTGTGCAACGTGCTAGCACTCTTCATAATCTTCCACGAACTCTTCCCAATCTCTGTTGTAAAATTTGTGCTATCCAACTGACCAATAGAGATCAAGTTCTTCTTGAGACCAAGAATATATCTGACATTCTTTAATGTCCACTAATTTCCTACTGGAGTTTTTATACAGACATCCCCTTTTCCTTCAATCTTCAAAGCTTTGTTGTCAGCAAGATACACCTTCTCAAAATTTCTAACTTGAAATTTAAAAAAAGCTCTTTATTTGGAGATGAATGAAAAGATGCACATGAATCCAAAATCCAAGATTCAATCGGACTGTCCACGTTAAGGATTAGAGCATCCCCAATGTCTTTTTTTCTGAATTTATAGAATCATCGTCATCCTCTGAAAGTGACATTTTTCTCCACAACTCCAACACGTCACATTTGGTCTGCTTGGAAAACTTTAACGGTTCTTTGATTTTGATCAACCTTTGTTTGGGCCGTTCGATTTACTTCTTTCCTTTTTGTCAACACTGAGAGCACTACCATAATAAACATAACATAACATGATAAACATATCATAACATGATAAACATATCATTCACAAGGTACGACACATGCAAGGGTCATAGGGCACACGCCATTCATACTTCAAATGATTCATGTCACCCAAACAGTAGAGAAACCACTTACCTGAGTAACTTAAATTGAACTCGCAAAATTATACTTGGAGCTACTCCAATTCTGTCCATTGTAATTCAAGTCAACCTACCCAAGTTCACAGCATCAGATTAGAACATGTTGAGCGGCATAACTTACTTAATACTATTAATTAAAACTCTAATTTAGCTTTTGACATTTTAATTTGGCCAAATAGTGGTCGTTTTTATCTTAATTATCTTTTTATTAAGAATGAGAATCAAAAGTGGTATCGAAAGTACGATTTTCATTAATATTCACAACGTTTAAATAGGATACAAACTACCAACTAACTTCTAAAAATAAGGAGAAAATATACTACTAACCAACTTCTAAAAATAAGAGAAAATATATCCACCAACTCGTCAGAATAAGGGAAAAAAATACTAATTGATGACAACTATATCAAATATATTTTATAACTAATTACATTTATACAACAAAAAATATTCCACAAATATCTTTATATCTTAAATCAAATTTCATAATACTCCCCCTCAAGATGAAGAGTGTATGTCAATCACATCCAACTTGTCTTTCAAGAAATCAAATTGTTGTCTTCCCAAAATTTTAGTGAAAACATCCGTCAATTGCATTTTAGTCGAAACATAACATGGTTTGATGATTTTAGCTTGTAACTTTTCTCGAACTATATGACAATCTATTTCAATGTGCTTCGTACATTTGTGAAAAACTAGGTTTGCTGCTATATGCAATGTTGCTTAATTATCACAATACAACAATGTTGGTTCGAACAACGAAACTTTCGAGTCTTGAAGAATGTATCTCACCCAAGTTAACTTTAAATAAGTATTTGTCATAGCTCGTTACTCGGCTTCTGTTGACGATCTGGACACATTGATTATTTTTTAGACTTCCAAGAAATAATTGAATTTCCCAAGAAGATGCATAACCTAGAAATAGACCGTCTCGTAGTTCGACAACCACTCTAGTCAGAATTGCAATATGCTTGTAATCTCAAGTTTTTTTTCAGATGGTAGTAGAAGTTCTTGACCAGGAGTACCTTTGATGTATCTCAGAACTCGAAGAGCTGCCTCCTAATGTGATTTTCTTGGTTCACGCATAAATTGGCTAAGCATACGAACTGAATACACTATGTAAGGTCTAGTAACAGTTAAATATATTAATCTGTCATTCAACTGTTTGTACTTGCTTGGGTCATTCACCTTTTCTATTTCTGTTAAAGAAAGCTTTAGATTTTGCTCCATAGGAAATTTTTTCGGACGTGCTCTTGTAAGACCTATGTCTTGAAGAATGTCTAAAGCAAATTTCCTTGGAGACATTAAATATTTCTTTTCTAGATCAAGAAACCTCATTGCCCAGAAAATATTTCAAATTCTCTAAATATTTGATAAAGAATTTCTTGAGTAAAAAAGTCTTAAGATGTTGAATTTCTTTGAGATTATTGTCTGTCAACAAAAGATCATCAACATAGATAAAAACTACATTGAAAGAAATACCTCTACTCTTAAATAAAGAGTAATCAGCTTTTGACTGAGTGTAACCTACATTTTGTATAGTGGTAGAGAATATGGAGAACCAATTGCGAGAAGCCTGTTTTAACTCATAAAGAGACTTAGGTAGCCGACATATTGTATTCTCCCCTATTGACAAAGACGTAGTTGTGAAGACATATAGACTTCCTCATTTAGATTACCATGGATAAAGACATTTTGAACATCCAACTGATGAGTGAACCATTTTTTAGCAGCAACAATAGTGAGTAAGCAATGAAGTGTAGTAAGTTTCGCTGTAGGAGAAAATGTCTCTTTGTAATCAATACCTTCAACTTGAGTGTATCCCTTTGCTACCAGCCGAGCTTTATAACGTTCAGCAGAACTATCAGAGTTGTAGTTAATCTTGTACATCCAACGACATCCAATAGGCTTTATGCCTAGGTGGTAAAGGAATGAGAGACCAAGTATGATTATGTTCCAAAGCTGTAATTTCAGCATTCATAGCCTGCTGCCTGTCTGGGCTTTAATAAGAGTTAGAAAAGCACATTGAGTAGAAGAAAAATGAGAAAATGAAAGGTAATTACGAAGGGGATACCTAGTGCCAGTCCTAGGCTGTAATGATTATGATTGGCTGTAGAAGACATCTCATAATCATTATGCCATGTTGGAAGCTGTTTGGTACGAGTAGAACGTCGGAGTGGAACTGATGTATCAGGTGAGATAGGATTAGAATTAGTGGGTGAATCTGGAGAAGGAACAGAAGGTGAAGAAGATGACGAAATAGGAGGAAAATAAGTATTTGAATCACGGTGTGGTAAAATGGGAGTTGAAGAAGCTGATGTCAAAGCTTGTGAAGCTGATGAAAAAGAAAAATCATCTTCACAAAATTTAACATCACGACTGATAAAGAATTTGTGGGACTGTATGTCATACAACTTGTAACCTTTGTGACCACTAGGATATCCTACAAAAACATAAGAAATTGTCCGAGATTCAAATTTTTGTTTAGGACGTACTACATTTGCATAACATTTCTAGCCAAAGACTTTAAGATGGTGAAATGGAGGTCGTCGTTTGTAAAGTGCTTCAAAGGGTGTCTTGTTAGATAACAATGACGATGATGTTCTATTTATAAGATAAACAATAGTTAAAACGCACTCTCCCCAAAAATTAATTGTAACATGTGACTGAAAGAGAAGAGACCTAGCTACATTTAGGATATGAAGATGCTTACGTTCTACAACTCTATTTTGTTGAGTATAGACACAAGTGTGCTGAAATTCAATGCCACAAGAATTAAAAAATGGTTATAAAGATAGGAACTTAGTCTCATTGTATGATCGTACTATCTTGATAGTAGTGTGAAATTGGGTTTGAATGAATTTAATAAAGTTCATTAACAAATGTTGTACTTCTGATTTATGTTGGATAAGAAAAACCCAAGTACATCAAGTAAAATAATAAATAATAGTGAGAAAAAAACGCAAACAAAAATGGGTAGTAATTTTATGAGGTCCCCAAACATCACAATATATCATATCAAAGGCAGAATGTGTTGTTATTGAGCTTCTTGGAAAAGACAACCTAGTTTGTTTTGCTAATGGGCAAATACTACAGTTATTTGAAAAAGGTAGCATTACCAAGATGCAATTGATCAAATAGAAATTTAAAGCGAGAAAATGAAGGATGACCTAGGCGTAGGAACCACAAATTAGATGACTGAGATACTTGATTTGCTGAAGGTTTGATTGGAGATAAATAAATATAATAGAAACCTCCAAATTTTTCACTCGAGTCAATCATCTTCCTTGTAGTCAAGTCCTGCATAACAAAAATAAGGATAGAAGATGACACAACATTTCAAGTCATTGGTAATTTTGCTGATGGACATCAGGTTTAAATTGAATAAAAGCACACATAAAACATGGTTTGATTTAAAGTCAGGATTAAAGAAAACATTGCTAGTATGTGACACGTGTTGCCCTCCATTAACAAAATTTATTGTAGACATGATTGCAACCTTTGGTTTAGTCATAACAAAAACTTTGGATATTATATGATCCGTAGTTCCACTATCGAGAATCCATGAATTAGAACTAACAGAGTTTATGGATACTGCAGATACGGGAAACAAACCTGCCGTATAGATGTAACTGTTAGAATTATCTGAAAGACGATGATTGAGTGCAGATAAGGCTTGTGCTATCTGTTGTAATTGCTCATAAGAGTAATTTGGAATGGAATTAGATTATTGTTCTTCTATATTTAGTTGAGAAGTATCAGCCAGATTTGCAGATGATCGATATCCATGATTGATGCATTGATTGACTTGTATTGCTCTGGTACCATATTAAGAATGAGAAATAGAAGTGAGATTGAAAGTACAATTTTCATTAATGTTCTTCAAATGGGATACAATCTATCAATTAACTTGTAAAAATAAGGAAAAAAATATACGGTCAACCAACTCTTACAGAGAGAAAATATATTATTAACCTACTCCTAAAAATAAGGGAAAAAATATTAATTGATTTATGGATATCTAAGATATATTTCATAACAGCCATATGACAAAATATATTTCACAAATATATTTATATCTTAAATCAAATTTCATAATAATATATAAATGTATATTATTAACGTTTGAAAGACAAATAAAAAGCACACTTTTAAACATTATGTGCAACAAACTTCACATTTATTAAGCGAGTACAAGTAAGGTAAGAAAATGAAGTAGTTTATTACGTATCCAGGTGCAGTTATATCCGCTCCCAAGGTGCAGTTATATCCGCTCCCAAATTCAGCCATGAAAATCACGTAGATTTCTTGCTTAAAAATTTGGAAGGAATCTAAAAAAATATCGTGAGGAAACCCCTGGGAAGCAACTTCCAAAGAAATTGTAGACTCTTCTTAACATCTCTCTAGCTCCACTAATAGCGGCAACTTCATTACTACAAAAATTGTTATTGGAACAAGTGTGACCAAATATAAAAGGTGTTAGAAATCACTGATCTCCACAATGGTATGATATTGTCCACTTTGAGCATAAGCTCTTATAGCTTTGCTTTGGGCTTCCCAATAGACCTCATTCCAATGGAGCAATGGAGAGAGTATTCCTTGATTATAAACTCATGATCTTCCACTAAATTAACCAATGTGGGACTCACTCCCAATAATCCTCAACAAAAGGCACTCCGCCCATACCATGTTGGTCGATTCCATTGTGAAGACGACGGCCATAGCGAACGCAATCATGGTGCTAGCCACCGACAAGAACAACAGATTGAATCTCAAGGACAATTGAATTGGCAATTCTTGTCGAAAAGAATCGATCTCAAAAGGTGAGGTCAAGATCAAGAGAAACAGAATCAAGGAGGAGAGTGATGAGATGAGGGAGGTGATGTCCAAAGCGGCGAACAACAAGTAGATAGGGTCAGAGAGGAGAACCGGAGAGCCAGTTTTGGAGTTGAGTCCACCAGGGACAGTGAAGGCAGCGGCGAAGGTGACAGAGGCCATGAGTGTTAGAAGAATTTGATTAGGTCAAAATAGCTAGAGTATTTTCAGGATCTAGTTTAAATATTTTTCTTTCCAAGATTTGTGGTTAGTTTCTATTTATGGTTATTTGTAAGGCTAAAAATCTAAGTTCAGTATTTAATAATATTATCACTTCGAACTTCAATTATTTATGTTTCTGCTTTAGTTATGTCAAAACCTATTAATGAGGACAACAACAGCAGAGCAAGACTCGGAGGTTTTCTTTGATCCATTATTTGCCTTAAGCAAATCCTTGTGAGTTTCATCAAAGAAATCCCGGGGTCTCCATTTCTTCTTGCTATAATGTATGTTGTAAAGCACTTTGTGGACGCGATCGATCCACTCGAGCTCATGTTGAAGCTGTATTGCAGGACCATGGGTGGATTGACGGAGGAATTTAGTGATTCTAACATGGTGCAGTATTGTGAAGCCCAACACGTCGATCCTCTTGGCTAGTTTGTGCAGGATAAGTTTTCGGCGTTGAATCCATTCAAAGATCATGATTTGTCTGTGTGCAATGAGCATATGTAGAATCTTTCTGTCCTGTGTTGTCACGTAGTCCACAGCATGTGGGTGGGCTTGGATGATCCTTTCAACCACTTCTTTTATTCCCTTGGCTGCGGCGTCTCATGGTGGTCCATGTATTCAATATTTTTACCATCGACTATATGGTCTTTTACTTTTTCTAATATGTTAACTGGAGTGCGGTCGGGATTCTGTATTTTCTGGTAACATATAAAATCTATGTCCACTAGCATCTCAAGGATTCTTAGAATTAATTTTCCCTTTTTAAGAGTTTAAAAGGTTAGGAATTACAACTTTCTAAAGTTGTATGACACTTTGAGTTTGGCTGTGCTTTGGGTGGCTCTACAGTTGTATGACACTTTGAGTTTGGTTGTGCTTTGGGTGGCTCATGACTCTGATACTATGTTAGGAATCACAACTCAACACAATGTTGTGAAATTGTCCACTTTGAGATTAAGCTCTCACGGTTTTGCTTTGGGCTTCCAGAAAAGCCTTCTACCAATGTAGATGTATTTCTTACTTATAAATTGTTGATGATTCCCCAAATTAGCTAATGTGAACTCCCTCCAACAATCCTCAACATAAAATATAAAGATGACGCATTTTAAAATTATTTATTAAAAGTCTTGATTCTTGTGGTGTTTCCTTTAGGTGTATCATGGGTCCTAACTTGGTTTAGGTTCCAAACTTACTCCAATCAATTTGAAACCTCAAACATATCTTCATGTCCTTCATAATAGACCTTATAATAAATAGCAAATCATTTGGAGCACGTATAGACCTTGAATTTTCATAAGTAGTCCTAGGGGCATTTTGGTCATTTTACCCTTAATTCTTGGTTTTGCTACTTAACGTGTTCCAATGGCTTTCAAACTTCACCACATCATCAAACATCATAAACTAAAATTTACTACAGAGTTTCATAGCATTTGGAGGTCATCTAGGTCATGAACCGTAGGTAGATATCCTTAGGGGTATTATGGTCATTTTGCACCGTTTCTTGGTTTTCCTACTTATCCTTATCCAATGACCATCAAATTTTATATATAACCTCAACATACTATAATATGCTCAGAATTAAAATTTTATAGGCAGCAGAGTTCATCTAGTGGGTTATTTTAATGTTTCCTAATTCCCGAGCAATTTGATTGATTTAGGGCCTTAACTCACGGTTCTTTGAGTTTTTCTTACATTTAACCTTATTTCATACTTGTTTTAGGGTTCATATGGAAATCCAAGCAATTCCTACAAGTATTTCTTAATAAAAAGTCTAAGGTGGCTACTTACCTCGTCATCGACGTTCGGGACCTTCGTTCTTGAGCTTTCGGTACCTGAATTACCTCACATTTCCTTCCACAGACTTCTTATTGTATCTAGTTTATGGAACCATAGAGTTTTTCATGAGAACTAGTTTTGAAGGGGGTTAAAATTAAGAAAAACCTAGGGAAGGTCGAGTTTTGGATTGACATGGCGGGTTCAACTGAACCGGCCACATCATCGTCTTCTTCCTCTAGACAGGAAGAAGACGCGCGCGACCGTTCGCACCACCGTCTGAAAATTGCCCTCTCCAGCTCTGATCATGCCGTTTCTCCCCTCATTTTCTTCATGAAACGTAAAGAGGGTGTTGCAAGGAAGAGCAAGGGATTGATTTCATACCTTTTCGTGGATCGTAGCCTAAGATATTCGCTTCCAAAGTCGTCCAAAATATGATTTATCGCCGGAGTAAAAACAGAGAATTTCTTATTGGGTAACCGATTTTAGAGGTTTTCAAGGCTCAATGTCTTCATGGACCTTCTTCTTTATTCTTCTCTCAAGCTTAATAAATTGGTTTGGAGGAACGACTTTGAGTGTGGGATCTTAATTTTGAGAAACCACTCTCGATCTGCAAGTTACCCGACACCTCCGATTTTCGATCGTTTGGGTATCTTGTTCTACAACGTTTTAGCTCTCGATTCCTTCATCAAAGTTACTCAACTTCTTCCTCTGAAGCTAAATCCTCAATTTGAAGGAAAAGAGGTCGTAGATAGGAATTCGACACTTACCCCCAATTTGAACCCGAAACGTATTTTCTTCAATTGGGAATGTTCCTGAGGTTATTTCTCTTCGTGGTCTTCTATTGAAACATTTCTTGGAGGTGCAGAAACCTATTGGGGTCGTTCTTGCTCGACGAATACTTGTGTATCCTCGAATTAAAATTTGAGTTTTCCATGAAGCTCTTTAATGGCTGATTGGATTGGGGGAATGGTTTCTAGGAACTTTAAGCACTCTATTCCTTCATAAAACTTGTGGGTAATCTTGTTTAGAAGCTATAGGAATAAGTTTCAAGAGGAATGATGGAGAATTGCTCTCAAATTTAGAAGAAACCCGAGAGTTGGAGACCCAAAATCTAAATGCTTATTGCCAACGACTGGGAGCTCGACCTTGCTCGATTCTTGTTCCAAACTATTGCCCCAACTTCATAATTTATAGGAGAAACTTAAACCGACATTAAGTGCTCAAGAATCATCGTCAATTGGCGGTTGGATTTTCTGGAAAATTTGTCGAAAATATCTACTCCGATTAGAGCCTCACCGACCTTGGTTTTGAATCCAAGTTGTTTGATATGATGATCCGTGAGAGTTCTAGAATATATCCAAGTTGGGTGGAGATGCAACGGTCGAGAGTCGAGATTCGAAGGATTTTGTGGAGAAGGCACCGTGAAGGTTCTGATTTTTTAGCAGAATGGCAAATTCGCAATTATCCTTAACTTCAGGGGTATTTTGGTAATTTGCCACTTTCTGAATATTTTTTTTTTATTTTCTCGAAAAATCCATAATTTTCCTCAAATTTTTCATCCTTTTTTAGTCATTTTTCCCTTGAGCATCTTCAAATTCCTTCTTGATAATGAATTAAAAATCCGTAAAGATCCTTGATAATTGGAAAAATGACTTTTTCGTCCTTTTTTCTTACTCTTTCATTCCTAATCCTTCTCCAAAGGCCTTAAGTCCTTAAAATTACTTCTTAGAGTATAGAAATGACTCTCTTGAGACCCTTTTTCCTTGCTTAATCCTCTTAATTTCCTACCTTGGATCCTTTGGGTCTTGCATAGGCGGCTTTCCTTCATTTTTGGAGTGTTACATTCTATCGCACCGGTGCTTTGGCTCTTGTCACTCGATTCTTGTCTCATTTTTTGATCTCTGTCCCTTCTTAACCACTCAAACTCTAGGCGAGACACGATTGAAAACAGGCCTTGATCTTGTTGCTCTGATACCAAATGAAAGAAAATAACAGAAGGGGAGAAGTTGCAAAGACACACAAATTAATTTGTTTTCCTTTTATTGTGGTGGTTTACTAACTTGACACCATTTTTCTTATATAATAAAACAATAAAACATTTCTTGCTACAAATCAGCCCCCACTACTTCCACTAATTCCACTTCCTAAAAATTAGTTCCAATCTTCCACTACTTCCACTCATCTTGTCATCGATATCCCCAGCCTTTGGTTATGGAGAAATAAACAACAAAATAAAATAAATACTAACATCTATTTTTAGCCAAAAACTTATGAAGCAAAAGAAATAAATAAATAAATAAAGTTTATAACCAACAAGTACACTATCTTTTCGCTTCTATCATCAAGATTTTTGATATATGGTTTTGCAGTCTTAACATGTGTTGTACAATCGAAGACTGTTAGGTACTCAAAATGAGGTGTCGTGTTGAACCATACTTCGTAGGGGCTACAGGTGTCTAGTGTTGAAATATGATTCAAAATATTCAAAGTATTGACCAAGATTTTAAGAAGTTGTTAGTAGTGGTTGAAATATAATTCATAATATTCAAAGTTTTGACCAAGATTTTAGGAAGTCGTTAGTAGTTTTGAATTTATTGTTTAATAGAATTTCTATAATTTACTATTTCTGGTTAGTGTATAAGCCTATAAATATTGAAATTTTGTAACTCTTTGAGCATTGAGTGAGAAAACAATAATAAAGCATTTGCAGCTTGGACCTATTTTATCTTTTGGTATCTCTTTCAATATTCTTTTCCAACAAATTTGGTATCAGAGGCAAACTCTTGTCAACACGAGAAGTGATTATTTTTTCTTTACAAAACGAAAATGGCAGTAGCTGGTTTTTCTTCCTCTGCACCGCTCTTACCAATTTTTAATGGTGAGAAATATGAGTGGTGGAGCATCAAGATAAAGATCTTGCTCAGATCGCAGGAGCTATGGGACTTGGTGGAGCATGGGTTTGTTGATGTATTATAACCCACAATAGAAGAAAAGGAGAGACTAAGAGAAACCAAGAAAAATGATGCCAATTCTCTATTCATTATTCAACAAGTTATTCATGCGACTATTTTTTCAGGAATTGTAGCAGCAACCACATCAAAGCAAGCGTGGTCAATTCTGCAGAAGGAGTTTCAAGGAGATTCAAAGGACATAACAATGAAACCGCAATCTCTAAGACGTGATTTTGAAACTTTGCTCATGACGAATGGTGAATCAATTGCTGATTTTTTGTCAAGAGCAATGACAATAATCAGTCAGATGCGTACCTATGGAGAGAAAATTTCAGATGAAACAATTTTCGCAAAGGTGTTGAGAAGCCTAACTCCAAAGTTTGACCATGTGGTGGCTGCTATAGAAGAAGCTAAGGATCTATCAATACTCTCCGTTGATGAGTTGATGGGCTCGCTTCAAGCTCATGAGTCAAGAATCAATAGATCATCTGAAAGGAATGAAGAAAAGGCACTACAAGTGAAGGAGACAACCAACAACAAATGCAACGAAAGAGAAAATATTCATTTAGCAGGTAGAAGTTGTGGAAAAGGAGAATTTCGCAGCTTCCATGGTGGTCGTGGTAACAGGGGTAGATGGAGAAATGATGGACAAGGGCAATTCAATAAGGAATGTCATACAATGTTACCATTGCATAAGGTATGTGCACATAAAAGCTGATTGTTGGTATAAAGATCAACAAATGAATTTTGCAGCAGAAAATGAAGAAGAAAAAGAAAAGCTTTTTATGGCGTGTATTGATATTAATACAAAAAAATGTGACTTATGGTTTGTTGATAGCGGATGCTCGAACCATATGACATGCACCAAATCTTTATTCCAAGAGCTTGATGAGACGCAAAGAATTAAGGTGCAAATTGGAAATACGAAAGAGATGCAAGTTGAGGGAAAAGGTACAATGAAAGTCGAAACAAGTCATGGTAAGATAAACCTATTAGATAATGTTCAATTTGTACCTTATTTAGGTCACAATTTATTGAGTGTTGGACAATTGATGACTAGTGGACATTCCGTTCTATTTGATGGCAACACATGTGTTATTACAAATAAGAAATCAGGTCTCAAATTGTCATGACTTCAAATAAGATGTTTCCACTAGATGTGTCTAACATGGAGGATTTTTCTCTTACTGCCAGCACAAAAGATGACTCGACATTATGGCATCTTAGATATGGGCTTCATATGAAGGGCCTGAAAATACTCAGGGATAAAGGTATGGTTTTCAGATTACCAAGAATTGATTCAATTAGTTTATGTGAAGGATGCATTTATGACAAGCAAACTAGGAAGTCCTTTCCTGTTGGAAAAGTTAAAAGAGCTTCACATTGTCTAGAACTAATTCATGCTTATTTATGTGGGCCAATGCAAACTAAGTCCTTGGGTGGGAGTATATACTTTTTACTATTTATTGATGACTATAGTCGCATGAGCTGGGTTTACTTCCTACAACATAAGTCAGAAACTTTTCCGAAGTTCTAGAATTTTAAAGCTATGGTGGAGAACCAAAGTGGCTGCCACATTACAGTTCTTCGCACAAATAAAGGTGGCGAGTTCATATCTAAAGAGTTCAATCTGTTTTGTGAAGAAAATGGCATTCAAAGGGAGTTAACAGCTCCTTACACTCCAGAAAATAATGGAATCGTTGAATAGAAAAGTCGAACTATTGTGGAGATGGCAAGAAGTATGTTACAAGCAAGGAGACTTCCAAACCAATTTTGGGCAGAAGTTGTAGCAACATTTGTCTATCTATTAAATCTCTCACCAACAAAGGTTGTTATGAATCGAACTCCTTATGAAGCATGGCATGGAAGGAAATCATTTGTAAGTCATTTACGAGTCTTTGGTTGTGTTGCTTATGCTTTGAAACATCCTCAAATTCGCCAAAAGCTTGATGAAAAATCTAAAAAATGCATTTTCATTGGCTATTGTACTCAATCAAAGGCATATAAATTATACAACTCTTTAGTGAATAGATTTCAGTTAGAAGGGATGTAATATTTGATGAAAATGTGAGTTGGGATTGGAGTAAAGAATAGGAGCAGCAAGAGATTACAATTGAAGTTTCTCTAGATGAAGAGACAAGGGTCAACTCCAATGCATCTCCTAGTGCCTCCACTGCAACACAAAATTTGTCAAATCCACCATCTTCAGCATCACTAAACAACAACTTTTCTCTTGAAGAATTTTCGAATGAGACATCTCCAAGGAAGTATAAATCTTTAGTTGACATATATGCATCATGTCAATTTGCTCTTACTGTTTCAGACCCTATGAGTTATGACGAAACAGCTGAAAAAGAAGAGTGGAAGAAACCCATGGAAGAAGAGATGCAGTCCATTGAGAAAAATGGAATAGGGGAGATGATTGACTTACCAAACGAAAAGTTTTATGGAGTGGGAGATGCAGCCCATTGCGTGGCCTGCTTATCAGTTTGATTTCAAGTCAACATTTCTTAATGGATATTTACAAGTAGAGATCTATGTAACACAATCAGAGGGATTCATAAAGAAAGACAAAGAAACAAAGGTATAAAAGCTGAGAAAGACATTATACGGATTAAAGTAGACATACTTACTAAGGTTTTGTCAAAAGTAGTTGAGACGATTACTTAGCATATGCAACTTTGAATCAAGGGGAAGTGTTGAAATATGATTCAAAGTATTCAAAGTATTTACCAAGATTTTAGGACGTTGTTAGTAGTGGTTGAAATATGATTCAAAGTATTCAAAGTTTTGACCAAGATTTTAGGAAGTTGGTAGTAGTTTTGAATTTATTGTTTAATAGAATTTCCATAATTTACTATTTGTGGTTAGTGTATAAGCCTATAAATATTGGAATTTTGTAACTCTTTAAGCATTGAGTGAGAAAACAATAATAAAGCATTTGCAGCTTTGATCTATTTTATCTTTTGCTATCTCTTTCAATATTCCTTTCCCAACATCCAGCGCCTATGTCGGTAAATAATTTAGAAGATAAATTGCATGTCATATTGCCTCACCCCAGAAAATCACCGAGACTTGCATGCTCTTGAGTAAGCTTCTTGCAGTGTTTATGATGGTGCGATTTCATCGTTCGACCACCCTGTTTTATTGTGGAGTGAACGGTGCAGTGAGTTGAAGCTTGATACCTTCATCTTTGTGAAACTTTGAGAAGTTCTAGGATAAGAACTTATCACCTCGGTCGGTGCGCAAGATTTTCAGCTTGTGATCATAATCATTTTCCACAAGTCTTTTGAATTTCTTGACGCACATAATGCCTCTCATTTTTCTTTGAGCATGTATACCCACATCCAACGACTGTAATCATCAAGTAAGAGAAAATACTTATTACCAGCAATAGATGATGGAATGATCGGACCACACAAATCTGCATGAACCAGTTGTAGTGGTCGCTCAGAACGGAAACTGGTTTGAGCTGGGAACGACAGTTTTACTTGTTTGGAGACTAGACAACTTTCACATAGCTGATTCGGGTGTATGATTTTGGGTAGCCCCGTAGCCATCTTCTTCTCTCCCATTAGTTTGAGCGTCTGAAAGTTCACATGTCATAGTCAAGCTGGGTCTGTAAGTTTCATCAATAAAAAGGTAGGCTGGCTGGTCTCCAATGGTATCCTGTACAGGCGGTTATGTGATCATTTTACCTTCATCAACAAAGTTCCATTTCTATCGAATATCTTGAGGAACGAGTAGGCTAACTCCACTCTGCTTCCTTCTTTTGTCATCAGACCAAGACTGATAATGTTACTCTCAAGTTTGGGATATAGTATACCTTGGTCAGTAAACGTTGGTCACCATTCTTGCACTAGAACAAGATGGATTCTTTGCCTTGGATCGATACAATTGATCCATCACCGAACTTCACGTTTTCAATGAGCTTCTCATCAAGCTCCTTGAACTTTGTTCGATCTCCGGTCATGTGGTTGCTTGCTCCTTTGTCAAGGTATCACATGTTGGTCTCCACTTGCTCTTCTCCTTTTGTAAGAAGGTTTGCCATAACCTTTTCTTCGTTAAGCATCAACAGGTTGGACATCTTCTCGGCCAACATCAGTGTGGGCTCTTGATCTTAAGTGAGTGTGAGGTTTGCCTCCTCATCTCACTTCTTGACACTCTATTGCATAGTGCCCATATTTTCCACAAGAGTAACACTTGATCATACTCTTGTTCTTCCAGGGGTTGCCATTGTCATGGGTTTGTGAGGTATTGTCATGGCCTCCTCTGCTACCATGTCCATGTTTGGGACCACGTCCACGACCTCTGTTTTCCTTGTTGTGGATGCCACGTCCCCTCATACTTGAAAAAGAAGAGTCAGCCACATCATTCTTTATCGACCATGATGCGTAGTTACTCTTTGTGAGGTATTGTCATGACCTCCTCTACTACCATGTCCATGTTTGGGACCACGTCCACAACCTCTGTTTTCCTTGTTTGGGACCACGGCCACGTCCCCTCATACTTGAAAAAGAAGAGTCAGCCACATCATTCTTTATCGACCATCATGCATAGTTACTCTTCGTGAGGTATTGTCATGGCCTCCTCTACTACCATATCCATGTTTGGGACCACATCCACGACCTCTGGGTTTGTGAGGTATTGTCATGGCCTCCTCTGCTACCATGTCCACATTTGGGACCACGTCCACGACCTCTGTTTTCCTTGTTGTGGCTGCCACGTCCCCTCATACTTGAAAAAGAAGAGTCAGCCACCTCATTCTTTATCGACCATGATGCGTAGTTACTCTTCGTGAGTAACGGGTACTAGAGCGTTACACTCCCCTCCTTTTCACTCTTTATTATTGTCACTTCTCCTCTGATGACTTTGTATGGTGACAAAATTTGTTTCGGCATCCTGGGAGCTCTGATACCAAATGTTGAATGTGACCCTCGATCGGAATTATGTCAAAACAAGTAAAAGAGGCAAAGGAACACCTTGAGGAGAGAGATATTTTGGAACAAAGAAAGTTTGAGCACTTAGCTTTTCAATTATGTTTGTTGTTGTTGTTGTGAAGAAGCATACATTTGTTGAGTATTTATAGTGGAGAAATCACTAACTAGCTTCCTAAACTTTCTCCAGTTAAGAACCACTAATGATCTTCCAAATTAAAGCATAAAACTTAGTCCACAACCACAAAACTTAATTGGTCCATAATTTGGCAACTACTGTCAATTCTCCTATAGTTGCTCCATAAGTTAGTAACTTATTCTACTAAGTCTACTAACAATTTTCCTAAAATTCCTCAATAAGTTAGTGACTTATTCTACTAAGTCATGGTTATAAGCTCACATAGGATTCTCGCACAAGGACTCTCAAACCTTTCGTGGTCCAGAATATTGGGGTCTGGATCTGTTGGTCATCATTTCACGGGCCTGAATACACGGTATTCTAGAGGTATCCCATTTTAGGTCTTGGTCTAGCCTACTTAGTCTCAAGCGTCCTAGTCCAAGCTTGTAGTTTCTTCCTATTCTCAACAAGAAAGACAACACAAGCAATCATGCATAGGAGTTAACATGCAGCAGTTCATACAATATTAACAAACATGCTTGACGAGAAGATAACATCCATCTTCACTAAGAGCGCAGATTCCACCAATTTCTCTTCTTCTTTATCATGCATACAATATCACATTCTCATTCTAAAGTGAATTCGTAGTAAATCATATCTAGGTACCATTGATTTTCTTATTTAATTCATTTCCATGGCTTACATACTAATATGCTAGGTCTAGCTAGCTAGGATTATCAGTTTGACAGCTTGGACGATTATTCCAAGTGTTTCCTACAAGTACTGCTCGTGGGAATTCAAATGGTGACTTACTTGTCTGATGTGTGCCTTCCCAAGTCTTGGTTGATTAGTCGTAGAGGAGTCCAAAAATTACAAAATTCCTCTGCAGGCATCTAATTCACAGTAAAACAACATTAGCATTGAAATCGGGGCAAAAAACTGGCAATCGAGCTTAAAATGGGTGAGAATAGGGGCTTTATGTGCCCCCACGCTTCCCCATGTATTGGCACGCACCCCCATGCAAGGGCACATGCGCGATTAGCGCTGGTAGTGGCGCGCTTTGATACCCAGCAGACGCAGACTTACCCTTTAAATTTTATGGGCGTGACACGTGGCACACAGGGAGTGGTGAGTCATTAGTTTGGCAGTTCTCGGATGCGATTCGTTTCACGTGAGGGTTTCAGTTTCGGGTCAACCCAAATCCTCGCGCATTGACACGTGTCAACAGGCAGGCCAAATGCATTTCTCTAGTGGAACGTTGCCACGTGTCACTCACCGGCTCTACAGTGCCCCTCCATACATTGGGTGACGTGTGACAACAAATTTCTCTCTCTTGCACGTTTCCAAATTTCCAGAATGTTAGCTTCTTCATGTTTTTAATCTATTTTCTTTCATTTTTCGTAACTTTATGCACACAACTCGAATCGACGTATTTTCTTCACCAAAGTGGTAGAGTTCTATCTACGTATGCTGTCATATTTTTCTTATATTTTTTACTCCAATACAGAGTAAAATAAGAACGTTCAAACATGTGAAAAAACTTAAGTTTTTTATTCTTGACCGATTTGTCGTTTTCTGAATTGGACTCCGACTTTCGTCCGAGTTTTCTCCAAGAAATTTGTGCAAACTCTCTTATAGTTAATCACTTCAAAATTTCCAGATCTATCACTCAAGAAACTTTTCGAATCTAGATAAAATCGAAACAAAAATGTCATAACCATACCTCATTTCGTTCTCATGTTTTCTTGCCGGAATGGGCGAATCCACCACCCAAACCTCTATTCTAGCACCAAGTGAAGTCTCGATTCGAAGTTTCTTGCCTTATGTTAATCTCCAATGACAGATTTGTGGTTACCAAAATCTCTCTCTTTTCTTTCTTCCAAAACCCTTAACCTCTTCTTTTTTCTTTTCTTTCTCTTTCTTCTTTTGGCCAAACCCTTGAGACCCCTCAAGTAGGAGTAGGGGCAAAATGACCGTTTTAACCTCAAGTCTGTCTTTGACGTTTTTTTTTTGTAATTATAACCTCACAACTATCC
This sequence comes from Cucurbita ficifolia, assembly GCA_033971965.1. Taxonomy (NCBI): domain Eukaryota; kingdom Viridiplantae; phylum Streptophyta; class Magnoliopsida; order Cucurbitales; family Cucurbitaceae; genus Cucurbita; species Cucurbita ficifolia. The sequence goes on from CM066979.1 coordinate 4,085,742, forward strand.
CGAGCATAATTTTCTTCTTCATCGACTCGAGCCTCGGTCTCCTCGGCCTCCTAAGCTCGGGTGTTACAATTCTCTCATCCTTAGGAACTTTCATCCACGAAAGTTGATTCTCCCTGAAAGAGTTCCTAGTAAGACATCTTCATGTCATCTTCACATTCCAAGGTGGCTTCGTTGTCCGGATGGTTTTCCCATAGGACTTTGACTAAGTTAATCTCTCTTCTGTGCAATTTCCTCACGTCACGTGCCCTTATCCTGATGAGTTTCTATATGTACGATAGATTCTCTCAGAGCGGAAGTGTTTCTTGATCAATGATGTGAGTGGGATCCGGAGTGTACTTCCTCAATATGGACACATGGAATACATTGTGCACCGCAGCGAGGGTGGATGGTAATGCCAGTCTGTATGCCACGGGCCCTACCGTTTCTAGGATTTCAAAGAGATCCACGAACCTCGGGCTCACCTTGCCATTCTTCCCAAAACTCAGCACTTCTCTCATGGGGGCCACTGTCAGAAAGACGTGATCACCAACTGCAAGCTCGAGGTCTTTCCTGCGAGAGTCTGCATAACTCTTTTGCCCATCTATCTGAGGGTGAAACACCTACTAAACTTGAGTTGTGTTCCTAACACCTTTTGCAAACCTTTCCAGAAATTAGAAGTAAACTTAACATCCCAATAAGAGACAATGGACATTGGCACGCTGTGCAGACGGACTATCTCTTTGACGTATAACTAGGCTCATTGGTCTACTCAGTAAGTGACCCTTCCTAGAATTAAGTGGGATGTCTTGGTGAATCTATCCACAATGACCCAAATGATATTGAAGCCCCGTAGGCTCGAGATGAAATTCATGCTTATTTCCTCTCATTTCCACGCTGGAACATTCAGCGGTTGCAATAACCCTGGTGGTGGTTGTCTCGGGGCCTTTACCTATTGATAAGTCAATTACCGACTCACATACTCAGCTATGTCATTCTTCATTCTTGGCCACCAATAGCTAGACTTCAAGTCCTAATACATTTTAGTACTTCCAGGGTGAAATTTAAAGGACATTTCGTGGGCCTCAGTCAAGATTTCTTGTAGAATTTTCTCATCTTAAGGCACGCATAGTCGGTTCTGCCATATCAATCCCCCATCAGAAGAAGAAAAGTATCCCTCTAGTCTCTCAGTCTCCTGCTGATCCCAGATCTTGTTGAGGTGCGTATCAGTTCCTTGAGAATCAATGATACGTCTCTTGAGGGTATGTTGTTTCAAAAGTTGTGCTAGTTGAGCGGTGACGCGTTTAACCATGACCTCTATTCCAGCCATCTATATCTCATCCTATAGATACCTCTGCTTTGTGATCCAAGCGGATGTATGGGCTGTCTTTTTACTTAAGGCATCCGCCACTACGTTGGCTTTTCCTGGGTGGTAAAGTATTTTAATGTCATAGTCCTTAACCAGTTCCAATCACCTTTGTTGTCTCATTTTTAGCTCTTTTTGTGTAAACAGATACTTCAAGCTCTTCTGATCGGTATACACCTGATCCCTCTCCCCATACAGGTAGTGACGCCAGGTTTTCAGTGTGAACACCATGGCTACTAGCTCCAAATTGTGGGTGGGGTAGTTGCGCTCATAGTCTTTCAACTGTCTAGAGACGTAAGCTATCACCTTGCCCTTTTGCATGACTACACACCCTAGCTCTTTTCCTGAGCGTCACTGTAAACCACAGGTCCACCTGATCCATCAGGCGTTGTAAGTACAGTCGTAGTGACCAACCTCTTTCTCAGTTCTAGAAAACTCTTCTCACACTCTTCTTCCAGACAAAGGGTCTTCCCTTCTTAGTTAACTGTGTCAAGGCTACTGCGATATTAGAAAAATCTTGTACAAACCTTCTATAATAGCCTGCTAAACCTAGAAACTGCTTCGATCTTAGCTGGGTCCACAGTTATTCCCTGAGTCGACACCACTTGGCCAAGGCCACCTCCTGCAGCCAGAACTCACACTTCGTGAATTTGGCATACAACTGATGGGTTCTCAATAGGGTTAAAACTTTTCTTAAGTGTTCCTCCTCAGACTTAGAATACACCAGGATGTCGTTAATGAATACAATCACACAGGTGTCTAGGAATTTCTTAAACACTCTGTTCATCAATTCCATAAACACTACAGGAGCATTAGTTAAACCAATGTCCATAGTGGCTTCTAAAGGCTTTTTTTAGGTATGTCTTCCTCTCTGATTCTCAAATGGTGATAACCTGATCACAGATCGATCTTGGAGAACACTGCTGCACCCTGCAATTTGTCAAATAGATCATCTATCCTTTGAGGAGATACTTGATCGTGACCTTGTTTAACTATCTGTAATCTATACATAATCGTAGAGTCTCATCTCTCTTTTCAACAAAAAGCATAGGAGCTCCCTAAGGCCAAATACTAGGCCATATAACTCTTGTCTAGATGTTTCTGTAACTACATCTTTAGCTCCTTGAGCTCAGCGGGTGGCATTTTATATGGCGCTTGGTAGGGGTGTACATTCAACCCGACAACCCGACAACCCGGACCAACCCTAAACCCTAAACCCGAACTACAAGGGTTGGGTTGGGTTGGATTAGCATTTCGGGTAGGGTCGTGTTCATTTTTCTGAACCCGAACTGAATTGGTTCGATTTTGGGTTCGTGGGCAAAACCCCCGAGTTGACCCGAGCTAAATTCAAATATATAAAATATATTAAGAATCTTTTCTTATAATGGGGGGTTTGCCAGAGTGGTACTTTGGTCACTCCAAGAAGACTCACACCGGAGTTCGAATCTAAGCAAATAGATGTTTCTTTTTCTTATGATATTTAGGATAGGTTTTTCTTATAATATTTATGATAGGTTTATATTATTTTGAAATAAAGGCTAGTTTGTTCATAAATTATATATAATTTTAAAACATATTTGTTTTCATTTTATAGATTCTAAAAATTCAAATGTTTTGACCGTTCTAGTACTAATGCAGCTTCTGAGAGAATTCTTGATTATTTTAGGAATTCTTTAACAGCTAAAATAGTGGACGCAAAATTGGATATAGAAAATTAGTTTAAATATATTTAAAGATTTTGTTATTAAACTAAGACAAGTAATTCTAATTTTAATGTATTTATTTTTTATTTGTTGAAACATTAAGCATATTTCAATTAAAATATTTTTATATTTTTTTATATTTTTGTTATATACAATATCTTTAAACTAATTATTTTTATTGTTTATTTAATTTTATGATATATTCTTATACTTTTTTTATTTTAACAAATTTTCAAGAAATGTCAGTATTTAGTGACTTTAGTTTTATGACAATGTCGAACTATGTTTAATGTGTTACAATTTTCGCTTGTTGTTTTTTATTGAATTTGTTTTTTTTATCGTGAATAATTATAGATTGATTTGTGTTTGCTTGTGAACTTTTAATATATTTTATGTAAGATTGTATCCGAATAATTATAAATTGTGGATAAATAAAACGTAAAAAAAAAAATTTACAACCCAACTCGGACCCAACCCGAACCCAACTCGAAAATAGAGGGTTGGGTTGGGTTGGGTTGTGAAAAGCTTCGGGTTGGGTTGGGTTACCAATCCAACCAACTCGAACTTTTGGGTTGGGTCAAAAAAATTCCTCAACCCAACCCAACCCGGACCATGTACACCTCTAGCACTTGGAGATCGGGTTTGTCCCTAACTCAAGGTCATAACAAAGTGTACCTCTTGGGTAGAGGGTAACCCCGACAGCTCTTCTAGAAAAATATCCTCGAATTCTTTAACTACATAGATAGAGGATACTGTTAGACTAGACTCGCTGACTTTAGTCACACTAGCGAAAACTTCTCATCCTCCCTCATACAACAACTTTCTAGCCTTCAACGTTGTGATGACTCTAGGGACAACACTAGATGTATCCCCTTTGAATTCAGAGCTCTCTCCTATCAAGTGTCTGAAAATCACCTTTCTGGCTTTTGTAATGACAAGATGAAGACTGATCGCTTCATCGCAGGTCTCTGGATAGAGATCCAGGGTTTGGTAGTGATACAGACATCCTCTAATTATGCTGAAGCCTTGAGAATAGCAACCCTAATGGACATGCCATGACAGATGGCAATGCAGACCGATGTGATCTTAGGGATGGATTGGTTGGGTGAGAACACGAGGTTTGTCCCTAGCTCAAGGCAAAACCTCGTCAGCCTATTAAACTCAAGATCATATTCCTCAACAGATTTGTCTCCCTGTTTGTGCTTTAGAAATGTTGTCTGACAATCAATTCGGGCGACCACCGGGTAATACTTATGCAAATAGGCTTCCTTGAACTGATTCTAGGAGATGTAACCTCCCTCTTGAGCAATCGTTCTCTTGGCGCCTTTCCATCAAAAATAGGCTTCGTCCTTCAGCATGTAAGTCCCACAATGGACATGATATTTTGGAGTACAATTCATATACAGAAAGGTCGTCTTTACATCCTACAAGAAGGCAGTTTGTACCTTTGAAAATCCCTCAAATAACGGGACTCAACAGTCATGGTCTCCAGATGTCTCGTCCCTTGCACTTTAGCCTGATTGGCCACCACTGCTTGCATCAACTGAGTCACTTGTACCTGTCTTTCCATAGAGGTCCTCATAAACGTCTATAGCACATTCAATGTAAACGCTGCTATCGGGTGGGTAGGTACCTCCTCAGAAATCAATGCTACCGTTGGTGGAGATTCTTTAGGTACTGGGTCTAGTGGAACAACTTTCAAAACAACTCGTAGCTTGGCCTTTCTTCGGCCTCTCCTCGGTGCAGGTGCCTATGGCGGCGCGCGATCCTCATCTGAGGTCAACTCTCTGGTTTCTCTCGGGGGTGGGTGCTGCTCCACATCAGGAATAGGGATCGATGAGCCTTCCTGAAGCTTATCCTGCCCCTCCAAGGACCAGGTCCGAGATAAGCTCCTCTTCTCTTATGCGCCATTATCTGTCAACATATGGGGAGTAGGAGTCAAAACCACATTTTCACTGTGCCAAATCAAAAGAAGCACCGTTGTTATTATATAGAACTCTCAATTGGAATCCCATAAACATATGAGTCAAATTTTCCTACTTCTCATATATCAGTGAACTTACAAGGTCGTGGTAGGGCGTGTCGAAAGCTTGAGCCACACAGATACTAGACTCTACACTAATTTCTACAGGACCTAAGACAAGTGGTCTGATACAAAACTGTCAAAGCCCAAAATTTGAGACTTGAAATGAAGGACCAGACTAATAGACTATGCAAGGAAAAAATGTAAAAAGAGATAGACAAGAAGAAATTACAGAAAAAATTTAGCAATTAAGAAGAAGAATTACAATCAAAACAAAATGTTCAAGTATTGTATGAATTTCATAAAAAAGTATGTGGGGTAAAAAATGTGTGAAGTAACTATGCATGACATGTATAGACTTCTAGACGCCCCGGGACACACCTCTGTGGCTTTAAGACTCTTGCACGCGCTCCCGCCTCGGTCTGTGGATCACTCACCGAAAAAAGAAGAGTAGAAAGGGATGAGTATGAGAGTACTCAGTAACCAACCTACTTGTAGGCTCTTTTCACATCCTTATTTTAGTAAGTATCCACGACTTTGTCTCGGAGTTCTAGGAAGTGCGGACTAAGTTGCAACTCTCTTTTCTACAATTTAAGAGGCTTGCCCATCTTATGTAGTGGATGATCAGTGTCCTAGGTGACGTGGGACCTCACAGGTAAAACTGATGGGACAGTATGGCTAGGTCTGAATCAGTATCACTCTTTGAACATCATCCGTGGAGGTTAGCTGACAACCCTCCCACGGGACCATGCTACTACTAAAATCGAGAGTTTGTGATTCTCTATGTGTCGCACAACTACTAAGTCATCCTACATGGTCCCACGCTCCCCCACTTAGGGACGGGTTTCTACGGCTCAGGGGTCCTATTCGGCTCTGTCTAGCTCAACGATCACAATAATGGAGTTTAGTCTCGACGGTACAGTATCAGAATAACGAGGAAAGTGGAGGCTTTGGTGACACTATCCATGCTGCTCAAGTCTAGCGAGCTACCTCAGTTGTCTAAAGTTACTGTGGTGTCCTACTAGGTCTTTCTAGGGCAGATCTTGGCAGCATAGACTTGGACTCATTCATCTATCGGATTCTCGCGCAAGAACTCTTAAACCTGTCGTGGTTTGGAATATTGGGGTCTGTGTCTGTTTGTTATTATTTTGCGGGCCTGAATGTACGGTATTCTTGAGGTATCCTGTTCTAGGTCTTTGTCTAGCCTACTTAGTCTCAAGTGCCCTAGTCTTGACTCGTAGTTTCTTCATATTCTCAATAAGAAAGACAACACAAACAATCATTCACTGGAGTTAAAATGTAGTAGTTCATGCAATATTAACAAGCATGCTCGACAGGAAGATAAAGTCCATCATCACCCAGATCGCAAATTTCACAAATTTCCTGAAATTTCCCTTCCTTCTTTATCATGCATACAGTATCATATTTTCATTCTAAAGTGAATTCATAGTCAATCATATCTAGTTACCATTAATTTTCATATTCAATTCATTTTCATGGCTTACATACTAATATGTTAGGCCCGACTAGCTAGGATTATCAGTTTGACAACATGCATACTTATTCCAAGCATTTCCTACAAGTACTGCTCATGGGAATCCAAATGGTGACTTATTTGTCTGACGCGTGCCTCCCAAAGTCTTGGTTGATTGGAGGTAGAGGAGTCCAAAAATTAGTAAATTCCTCTGCATGCAGCTAATTCAGTAAAACAACATTATCATAGAAATCGGGGCAAAACAATTGTAATCAAGTGAAAAACGGGTGAGAATAAGGACTTCACGTGCCCCCATGTGCAGGGAAGATGCACGACCAGTGGCACGCTTCGTACCCTAATAGATGTAGACTTACCCTTCAAATTTTGCGTGCATGACACGTGGCACATAGGAAGTGGTAAGTCATCGGATTGGACCGTGGGTCGTTGGGTCGGTTTGGTTGTTCTCGGATCCGGTTACGGGACACATCAAATCCTCGCGTGCTGATGCGTTTTGACAAGCTGGCCAAACACAAAAATGGAACGCTGCCACGTGTTGCTCGCCGGCTCTGCCGCCCTCCTCGGTATGTTAGGCGAAGCATGATGGTGATTTTCTCTCTCCTGCATGTTTCAAAATTTTCAGAATGTTAGCTTCTTCGCATTTTCAATCTATTGTCTTCCGTTTGTCATAATTTAATGCACACAACTCTGATCGACGTGTTTTGTTCACCAAAGTCATAGAGTTTCTATCGACCTACGCCATTGTATTTTTCTTATATTTTTTACTCTAACGCAGAGTGAACTAAGGACTTTCAAAGATGCAAAAAAACTCACATTTTCTGTTCTTGATCGATTTACCGTTCTTTGAATCAGACTCTGATTTTCGTCTGAATTTTCTCCAAGAAATTTGTGCAAACTCTCTTATTGTTAATCACTTCAAAATTTTCAGATCTATCACTCAAGAAACTTCTCAGATCTAGTTGAAATCGGAAAAAAAATGTCGTGACCATACCTCGTTTCGTTCTTAGATTTTCTTGTCGAAATGGCCAAATCTACTACCCAAACCTCTTTGCTAGAACTGAGAGGAGTCTCGATTCGATGTTTCTTGCCTTAGGTCGATCTCTTATGGAAGATTTGTAGTTGTTGAAATATCTCTTTTTTCTTTCTTCCAAAACCCAATCCTTTTCTTTTCTTTTCTTTTTCTTTTTTCTTTTCTTTCTCTTTCTACTTTTCGCCCAACCAGTGAGACCCCTCTAATAGTAGTAGGGGAAAATGACTGTTTTGCTCCTAGTTTGACTTTAACATTTTTTTTAAATTATAATCTCACAACAATCTCGAGCATAATTTCCTTCTTCATTGACTCGAGCTTCGATCTCCTCGGCCTCCTAAGCTCGGGTATTACATGAATGACATGCAACAAAATGTTTTGATATGATGCACAACCTCGACACATGTTTTAAAAGCTATAATGTGAAATGATATGATATGAAGGAAAATGGAAGGGGCTATCTTACATGGTTTAATGAATATGAAAATGTTGGGACCTCATGCATAAATGTATGTCACAAACATCGGGATATTTTCCCTTATGACGAGTACGGATGCGTACGTTATGAAAAGAAAAATGATCGTCATGTTTAACATGATGCTACGACGATCGCTACTCCTTCCAAGTTTCCGGCAACAGCACCAAAGATGGTGGCCCGACCAGCACGAGGCATAAGAGGAGTTCAAACCGCCTAGTGGGTTCATATTCACACGTATGGGTTGCATGAAGAGTAGTAAATACACATCCGGTGACCTAGTTAGGATAGTCACCTAAAAGATTACGACTTTAAATGATAGGTCTCATTCAAAGACCATAGAACCTACTTAGGGTAGTTGTATTTATTTTTCGTAGACATTAAGTTAGTATTGGTCATTAATTTTGATGCTTTTCTTTGTTTTATTTTAATTTGTTCTAAATGTTTTTCCTATTTTAATTTCAGACTCTTATTTAAATGTATAAGTCCATGACATCGTTTTGTGAAATTATTTTAAATGATTATTTCCGCGTAGAAAGAATAGGTCATGTACATGATAGTGGCTCTAGTTTCTTTGAAAATTAGTGTCATTACATTACCTATTCTGCGATGACATGATGACCAACAATATTTACTCTAAACTAACAATGGATACCATTTTTATGAAATTTATTAGTTTATTGAAAATATAAATCTCTCCATAATCATGTAGAAAATACTTAATAATGGGAAGATATCCGTATCTAGAAAAATTATTCATTGAGACCATACTAAGTTGTATTATTTTTAATGAATAATCAAGAGAAAGTTGCATCGATTATCAACCTCTCTGTAACTTCTTACGATTGGATTTTCGATGAAAAGACAAAAGCAAAAATAAAAATAAAAAAGTAGAATAAAAATAAACAAATGAAAACATAGAGAAATACAATAAATTTCACGCAATTTAATATCATACAATACCATGGATAAAACTAAAATACAAATCAATAGAATACAAAATGAGTACTATATTAGTTATTTACAAATGGAGTATGATACAAAAGAAAACATTGCAAACCCTAGGTTGACACTCCTATGTGATAGCTAACTCTCGAGCACCTCCACACCTCACCCGTTACTTGAAAAAAAAAAAGGGGAAAGGGGTGAGCCTAAAATATTCAGTATGCAACTTATGTAACAACGGTCCACCAACCTTTGAGAGATCCTTCCCTAAAATACTTCAACCAACTCCTTAAATAACCTACCTTGTATCAATAATTCATGCAAAAAGAAACATAAAAAAATATTTAAGTTTAGGAAAATTTAGTTCTAGGGAAAGGTGATATGTCATTTGAAGAGGTCAGCATTCATATTTTACATCTTTCTTTTATTTTATGGAATGATATTTGACCGTTTATCATAAGGCAAATATCTAGATATTTTCCTTCTAGGCTTACCATATTTGCTCTTAGGCAAATATATTGTATTCATTATTATTCTTTTCTTTTATTGTTATTTCCATATTATTTGTAATTTACCATAATTCTCTATTCTGTAAATGATTATAAATAGAGAACTTTCACACAATTAAGGTGTGATGGTTTAACCAAACATTCCCATGATATCAGAGCCCTTTCGGTTTAACAACTCTGATTCTTTCTTCTCTATGGCTTCCGAATCTTCTTATCATCTTCTTCCTTTCAACACTCTAATTCATATGATCACCCTCAAACTTTCTTCCTCCAATTATCTTCTTTGGAAAAGCCAACTTCTCCTCCTCCTTGAGAGTCAAGACATGTTGGGTTATGTTGATGGAACTATGGTTCCACCACCTCGCTTTGAACCAGAAACCTCCTCAACACTCAACCCCAAATATTTGACGTGAAAAGAAGCATATCAACAACTTCTCTGTCTCCTGCTCTCCTCTCTCACCGAGGAAGCCATTGTTGTTGTCGTTGGTCTCTCCACTGCACGTGATGTTTGGCTTGTGTTGGAAACTACATTCAACCATCATTCGAAAGCTCGTGAACTGAGACTCAAGGATGACTTGCAGCTGATGAAACGTGGCACCAAACCAGTTGCTGAGTATGCCCATGCCTTCAAAAAAATTTGTGACCAACTTCATTTCATTGGCAAACCCGTCGAGGACATTGATAAAGTGCACTAGTTCCTTCGTGGACACGACACCGATTTTTCAGCTTTCTCTACTGCTTAGATCGCTCTCACCCCTATCCCCGGTTTTGCAGATTTAGTCTCTAAAGCTGAAAGTTTTGAGTTGTTCCAGCGCTCCCTTGAGTATTCTGACTCCACTCCTACGGCATTCACAACCACTTATCGTGGTCGCACCCATGGAAGCCACCCTTCCTCTAGCAATCAGCGAAGTCGTTCTCATTCTCACAAAAATAACTCTTTCAACTGAGGATGAACCCACTCAAGTCAAAGTCGTCGACCACCTCCCTGTCAAATATGCCACACAGAGGGCCATTATGCTGACGGCTGCAACCAACAGTATGATCGACCTGATTCTACTCATGCTCACCTTGCTGAAGCATTCAACACGTACTGTTCTATTACTGGACCCGATGCTGCTGTTAGTTTTTTGACACTGGGGCTTTGGCCCATATGACTGCTGACCCATCTATTTTGGATCAGTCTAAATATTACATGGGTAAGGACTCTGTGATCGTAGAAAACGATGCATCTCTACCCATTACCCACACCGGTACTCTTTCTCCTGTTCCAAATATTCACTTATTAGATGTCTTGGTTGTACCTCATCTCACTAAAAATCTTCTTTCAATCAGTAAATTAACGTCTGATTTTCCTCTCTCCATTACATTTACTAATAATCTTCTTACTATCCAGAATCGTCAAATAGGAAGGGTGGTGGCAACCGGTAAAAGAGATGGAGGGCTCTATGTGCTGGAGCACGGTAACTCCAGTTTTATTTCAGTCCTTAGAAACAAATCTTTACGTGCCTCATATGATTTATGGCATGCTCACCTTGGTCATGTGAATCATTTTGTTATTTCTTTTTTAAATAGAAAATGTCATCTTTCTCTTACGTCTTTATTGCCTTCCACATCACTATGTAGTACTTATTAGCTTGCAAAAAGTCATCGATCCCTTATTCCCGCAATGAACGTAGTCGTCTCATGTGTTAGATCTTATTCATTATGATCTTTGGGGTCCTTCTCCCGTCAAATAAAATTCAGGTTTTCTTTACTATGTTATTTTTATTGATGATTATTCTCGATTCACTTGACTTTACCCTTTAAAATTTAAATCTTATTTCTTTGATATTTTTCTTCAATTTCAAAAATTTGTGGAAAATCAATATTCTTCTCGTATCAAGGTATTTGAAAGCAATGGAGGTGCATAATTTACTAGCAATTGTTTCAAAACTCATTTACGTACTTCTGACATCCACCATCAACTCTCTTGTCCATATACACCTGCTCAAAATGGTCGTCCTGAGAGAAAACATCGTCATGTGACTGAGACTGGCTTGGCCCTTCTCTTTCACTCTCATCTTTCTCCTCGTTTCTGGGTTAACGCCTTCATAACTGCACCTTATATTATCAACCGGTTGCCTACTCCACTTCTTGGAGGTAAGTCACCTTTTGAACTCCTTTACGGCTACTCTCCACATTATGACAATTTTCATCCTTTTGGTTGTCGTGTTTATCCTTGTTTGCGTGATTATATGCCTAACAAGCTTTCTCCTCGTAGCATTTCTTGCATTTTTTTGGGTTATAGTCCTGCTCATAAAGGGTTTCACTGTCTTGATCCCGCCACCACTAAGCTATACATCACCTACCACGCTTAATTTGATGAAACTCACTTTCCTGCAGTCCCTAGCTCCCAAGCCAAACCTCTTTCCTCTCTTAATATTTCAAATTTCTTGGAACCACATCTTTACCATATTGATTCATCCCCCCCCCCCCCCCTACCACTTCATCACCGCACATTCCTCGATCCAGTTCATCCCCCGTGTGATATTTGTTCTGACCTTGTGGATGAGTCTGTGCAGGTTGATACTTCTCTTGCAGGTTCTGCTTTGCCACCCTCGACTTCTGATTCGACCTCTATTGAACCTACTGTTGATTCCTCTTCTTCTTTGAGCTCTCATCCTATGATCACATGAGCCAAAGTTGGTATATTTAAGACTCGTCATCAAGCAAATCTTGGTATTTTGGGCTCATTTGGACTTCTTTATGCTCTTCTTGCATCCATTGAGCCAAAAGCATTCAAATATGCGGCTAAGAATCCTGCTGGGTTGCTGCCATGGATGAAGAAATTCGAGCTTTACAACAAAATGATACTTGGACTTTGGTTCCTCGCCTGCCAACACCAACATCGTGGGTTCTAAATGGGTGTTTCGTATTAAGTATTTACCTGATGGACCCGTCGAGCGTTTCAAGGCTCGTCTTGTTGCCAAAGGTTATAATCAGGTTCTTGGTCTTGACTACACTGACACTTTCAGTCCAGTTGTCAAAGCTACCACTGTCCGTGTTGTGCTTTCTATTGCGGTCACAAATAAATGGCCTCTTCGACAACTTGATGTCAAGAATGCTTTTCTCAATGGAACTCTTATTGAACGTGTTCATATGTAACAACCTCCTGGGTATATTGATCCTCAATTTTCCACTCATGTCTGTCTATTAAAGAAAGCCCTATAGGGCTTAAAGCAAGCTCCCCGCACCTGGTTTCAGCGTTTTAGCTCATTTCTTCTCACACTTGGTTTTTCTTGCAGTTGCGCTGACACGTCCCTTTTTGTCTTTCATCAGCAATCTAACCTTATTTATTTGCTTCTTTATGTTGATGACATTCTTGTTACCAGCAACAACTCATCTCTTGTTGACAGCTTTACTCGCAAGTTTCATTCTGAGTTTGCTACAAAAGATTTGGGTTCTCTCAATTACTTTCTTGGTCTCAAAACTTCACCCACTCCTGATGGTCTCTTTATTAGTCAGTTAAAATATGCTTGAGATATTCTTACTTGTTCTCCCATGGTTGTTTCTCAACACCTGACTATTGATGGTTCTTTTTCTTTGATCCTACACTCTAAAGATCTCTTGTTGGCGCCCTTCAGTACTTGACTATTACGCGTCCAGATATTGCCTATGCTGTCAATTCTGTCAGTCAATTCTTGCATGCCCCTACTGCAAATCACTTTCTTGCTGTCAAAAGTATTCTTCGCTATGTCAAAGGAACACTCCACTTTGGTCTTACCTTTCGTCCATCCACTGTTCCTAGTGCGCTAGTCGCTTATTCATATGCTGACTGGGCTGGTTGTCCCAATACTCGTCGTTCTACATCCGACTATTCTATTTATCTTGGTAACAATCTCGTTTCTTAGAGTGCAAAAAATCAACCTACTGTCTCACGCTCCAGCTGTGAATCTGAGTATCGTGCTCTTGCTACGACTGCTACTGATCTTCTTTGGGTTACACATCTTTTGCATGACTCAAGGTCCCTATTTCACAGCAGCCCTTACTTTTATGTGACAACAAAAGTGCTATTTTTTTTTAGCTCTAATCCTGTTTCTCACAAGCGGACCAAACATGTTGAACTAGATTATCATTTCCTTCGAGAACTTGTTAGCGCTGGCAAACATCGCACACAATATGTACCTTCCCATCTCCAAGTTGCTGACATCTTCACAAAAAGTGTTCTTTGAATTTTCAGATCCAAGCTTCACGTTCGTTCAAATCCGACGCTCAGCTTGCGGGAGGGTGTTACAAATATCTTACATTATGGCTTACCATATTTGCTCTTATATTAAAGGGCAAATATCTTACGTTATGGCTTACCATATTTGCTCTTATATTAAAGGGCAAATATCTTACGTTATGGCTTACCATATTTGCTCTTATATTAAAGGCAAATATATTGTATTCATTATTATTCTTTTATTTTATTGTTCTATGAATTATCTGTAATTTATCATAATTCTCTATTTTGTAACTGATTATAAATAGATAACTTTTACCATTTAGGTGTGGTGGTTTAATCAAACATTCTAAAAAATGATCTTGATTACCTTAGCGAGGGACAAAAACAAGTTTGGGAGAGTAAAAAATGTAGGAAACGGTGTCCATATTGTAAAACCGAACCGCCTAAGCCATTTTTTAGCCAAGGGACTATGTGGAGCTAAGTCGTGGGTTGAGTCGCCTAAGCCATTTTGCTACAGGTAGACACGTGGCACAACAGGAGCGCGACACTTTGCAGATTACTCCTGGGTTAAGGCGCAGGTTCGGGTCAGGTCGTAGGAACGCGGGTTGAGTCGCTGCAGGCATCTAGGCTAGCTATACAGGCTGGGATGGTTGCAAATTGGGCCTCGGGCCGCGGACGAATGGATGGAAGCAGGTACTATGACAGTAGATTGGGTCTCAGGTTTGTGGGTCTTGGGTTATTGGACTGCTACAGGCATTGCAGTGGATTGGGCTCTAAGCTGCAGCAAACAGATGGCCAGTGGGTTACGCGTTTTATCCAACCTGGATCCGAATCCGATGGATCCTTTCTTCATCACCCAACTTTTGAGTCTTTTCTCCAGTGACTTTTCTCTCTACTCTGTAACGTCGTCTCGACGTTCGTTTCATGCCGTTTTCTTTTGATTTTGCGTTGTCTCTCCTTCCTCTTCACCTCTCTTATAATTATTTGTCTCGTAACGAGCTAATACACGTAGATCTATGAGGGGTTACAAGATCCAAAATCCAATCCTCTCTTCTGACGGCATACAACGTGTATGGGGTGTGGAAACTTACCCCTTGCATGGTACAAGCCTCAGTGATCCTTTTCGTGGCCAAATTTGGTGGTTTCGACGTCTTTTTTCCTCTAGTCAAGCTCACTAGTGGGATTCGAGTTTTCCCTCCTCTCTCTCTCTCTCTTGATTTTCTCTAAATTCCTTCCCTTTGCAGGATTTCTGTAGTGTGGCTGAAGATGGGTGGGAGCGTGGCGATCCATGGGCAGCGGAAGGGCGAGTGTTGGAACGAGAAATCTAGCTCTCGCTGGAGTTCTTGAGTCTTTGCCGGATTGTAAGAATTTTTTTTTTTTAATTAACAGAACGTTACACTCTCCCACTTTGTTACACTCTCCCACTTTCTCCTCATAATGAAACTACCTCATAATTATTTTGAAAGTCTCCTTCTCCCATCTCTTTAGGATTTTCTTTGAGAGGCTCCCACAGGCCTTAGACTTGCTCGAGTCATAGCAAGGAAGATTTTGTGCAATATGAAGAAGGTTGGAATACTTGAAGGAGTCTTGCCTAAGGTTTGTACAAAGGATTTAGTTTGTTAGTGTTAAGAGATTTAGTTTGTGATCCTATTATTTATGAAGTTGTGATTTGATTTAGTTTCTTATCCTATTGTTTAGTTAGTTGTGATTTGATATGATTAGTTAGGGTTACTATTTGTGAGCTAATTTTAATTCTATTAAGGAATCGAATTGAATCCAATAAGCAATGTGGACCATTTCTTTTTTATTTATTTATAAGTTATTATTGCGTAAATAAATAAATAAATAAATGTTTGACTTAGCATTGCTATTAAGAACTATAAACAAACAAAAGGTTGGTTTTTTTTTTTTTTTTTTTTTTTGATTGGCAGAACATATAGAAAACATTTGCTTCAAAATGGAAAAGGAATTTTGTTCCTTTTTTCAAACAAGCTATTCTTTGGATCACGTGGCTTCCACACTTTACTCTCCACCACTTTCGCTTTACAAAAGGAGAAAAAAGTAATTGTACTTAAAAAAATGTAATTTTTTACTTTTTTATATGTAACATATGAATTATTTTATTGGTTAGTTTCAATTTCATATTCTATAATCTATAATATCTGCACTAAATAAATAATTTCCATATAAAACCATAATTATTATAAAAGAGTGTAACAACTATTTCAAGTTTTATTTTCCATGGTCTATTGAATCCTATTTTTGTTACATCTCATTTTATAATTAATCTTTACATTATTATTTTTATTATTATATTTTGAATGTACATTTACGCATATTTTAAAATCATAGTTTATCGTATAGTTTATCGTATGTGGAATAATGATTCTGTAAAATATAAATGTTAAGAAATATTCAGTCACTACTACGGTAAGGAAATATAATCATGTGTAATTGTGTTCAGGACCTATCATAAAACATCATTTCATACCCATGGTCTCAATGCCCAGAAAATATTTCAAATTCCTTAAATATTTTATAAATTTTTTTTGGGCAAACAAGTCTTGAGATGTTGAATTTCTTTGACATCATTGTCTGTCAACAAAATATCATCAACATAGATAGCACCTACAGGGAAAGAAATACCTCTACTCTTAAACAAAGAGTAATCAGCTTTTGACCGAGTGTAACCTACATTTTGTATAGTGGTAGAGAATTTGGAGAACCAATTATGAGAAGCATGTTTCAACCCATAAAGAGACTTATGTAGCAGATATACTGTATTCTCCCCCTATTGGCGAAGACCTAGTGGTAAAGACATGTAGACTTCCTTGTTTAGATTACCATGGAGAAAGACATTTTGAGTGAACCATTTTTTAGCAGCAGCAATAATGAGTAAGCAACGAAGTGTAGTAAGTTTCGCTGTAGGAGAAAATATCTCTTTGTAATCAATACCTTTAACCTGAGTGTACCCCTTTGCTACCAGCTGAGCTTTATAACGTTTAGCAGAACCATCAGAGTTGTATTTAACCTTGTACACCCAACGACACCCAATAGCTTTGGGCCAGGTGGTAGAGGAACGAGAGAGCAAGTATGATTACATTTCAAATCTATAGTTTCAGCATTCATAGCCTGCTGCCATAATGGGTCGCCAACTGCCTCATCATAGGTTTTAGGTTATGTCTGGGCTGTAATAAGAGTTAGTAAAGCACCTTGAGTACAAGAAAACTGAGAGAATTAAAGGTAACGATGAAGGGGATACATGGTGCTAGGGCTGGGACTTGAGCTAGAGGTTAAATGATTGGTTGTAGAAGAAATCTCATAATCATTATGCCCAGTTGAAGGTTGTTTGGTACGAATAGAACGTCGAAGTGGAACTTATGTATCAGGTGGGATAGGATTAGAATTAGTGGATGAATCTGGAGAAGGAACGAAGGTGAGAAGATGACGAAATAGGAGGAAAATGGATGTTTGAATCATGGTGTGGTAAAATGGGAGTTGAAGGAGCTGATGTCAAAGTTTGTGAAGCTGATGAAAAAGGAAAATCATCTTCACAAAATTTAACATCACGACTGATAAATAATTTGTGAAACTCTATGTCATACAACTTGTAACCTTTGTGACCACTAGGTTATCCTATGAAAAACACAAGGAATTGTCCGAGATTCAAATTTTTATTTAGGATGTACTACATTTGCATAACATTTACAACCAAAGACTTTAAAATGCTGAAATGTAGGTGTTCGTTTGTAAAATGTTTTAAAGGGTGTCTTGTTAGATAACAATGTTGATGGTGTTCTATTTATAAGATAAACAATAGTTAAAATGCACTCTCCCCAAAAATTAAGTGGAACATGTGACTGAAAGAGAAGAGACCTAGCTACTTTTAGGGTATGCCGATGCTTACGTTCTACAACTCCATTTTGTTGTGGAGTATAGATACAAGTGTGCTGAAATTCAATGCCACAAGAATTAAAAAAATGGTTGCAAAGATAGAAACTAAGTCTCATTGTCTGATCGTACTATCTTGATAGTAGTGTGAAATTGTTTTTTGAATGAATTTAATAAACCTGATTTATGTTGGATAAGAAAAACTCAAGTACATCAAGTAAAATCATCAACAATAGTGAGAAAAAAGCGCAAACAAAAATGGGTAAGAATTTTATGAGGTCCCCAAACATCACAATGTATCAGATCAAAGGCAGAATGTGTTGTTATTGAGCTTCTTGGAAATTTGCTAATGGGCAAATACTACCGTTATGAGAAAAATGTAGCATTATCAAAATGCAATTGATCAACTAGAAATTTAAAGCGAGAAAATGAAGGATGACCTTGGCGTAGAAACCAAAAATTAGATGACTGAGATACTTGATTTGCTGAAGGTTTGATTGGAGATAAATAAATATGATAGAAACCTCCAAATTGTTTACCCGAGCCAATCATTATTCCCGTAGTCAAGTCCTGCATAGCAGTGATAAGGATAGAAGGTGACATAACATTTCAAGTCATTGGTAGACATCAGGTTTAAATGGAATGAAAGCACACATAAAACATTGTTTGATTTAAGGTTAGGATTAAAGGAAACATTGCTAGTATGTGGCACATGTGTTGCCCTCCATTAACCAAATGCATGGTAGACATGATTGCAACCTTTGATTTAGTCATAACAAAAGCTTTGGATATTATATGATCCGTAGCTCCACTATCGAGAATCCATGAATTAGAACTAGCAAAGTTAATGGATACTGCAGATACTGCAAACAAACATGCAGTATTGATGTAACTGTCAGAATTTCCAAAAAGACGATGATTGAGTGCAGGTAAGGCTTGTGCTATCTGTTGTAACTGCTCATAGGAATAATTTGCAATGGAATTAGGTGACTGTTTTTCTATATTTAGTTGAGAAGCATCCGCCATATTTGCACATGATCGATATCAACGATTGATGAATTGATTGAGTTGAACTATTATGATACCACGTTAAGAATGAGAAATAGAGGTGAGATTGAAAGTACAATTTTCATTAATATTCTTTAAATAGGATACAATCTATCATCTCAAAATAAGAAAAAATATACTGTCAACCAACTCCTACAAATAAAGAAAATATATTATTAACGTACCCTTAAAATAAGAAAAAAAATATTAACTGATTTATGGATATCTAAGATATCTTTCCAACCATTATAGGACAAAATATATTTCAGAAATATCATTTCATAATACTATATAAAGGAATATTTTTAACCTTTGAAAGACAAATAAAAAGCACACTTTTGAACATTATGTGCAACAAACTTCACATTAGGTAATTAAGGTAAGAAAATGAAGTAGTTTATTACATCTAGCTAGATCCAACCATGAAAATCAAGTAGATTTCTTGCTTAAAAATTTGGAAGGAATCTCAAAAAATATGGTGAGCAAACCCATGGGAAAGAACTTCCAAAGAAATTGTAGACTCTTCTTAACACTTTTCTCCAGCTCCAGCAACAGCGGCAACTTCATTACTACAAAAATGGTTATTGGAGCAAGTGTGAACAAATACAAAAGGCACTCCGCCCATACCATGTTGGTCGATTTCATTGTGAGGACAACGGCTACAGCGAATGCAATCATCGTGCTCGCCACCGACAAGAACAACAGATTGAATCCCAAGGACAATTGAATTGGCAATTCTTGTCGAAAAGAGTCGATCTCAAAAGGCGAGGTCAAGATCAAGAGAAACAGAACCAAGGAAGAGAGCGATGAGATGAGGGAGGTGATGTCCAAAGCGGCGAACAACAAGTAGACAGGGTCAGAGAGGAGAACCGGAGAGCCAGTTTTGGCGTTGAGTCCACCGGGGACAGTGAAGGCAGCGGCGAAGGCGACAGTGGCCATGAGGACAGCAACAGCAGAGCAAGACTCGGAGGTTTTCTTGATCCATTCTTTGCCTTTATCAAGCATATCCTTGTGAGTTTCATCGAAGAACTCGCGGGGTCTCCATTGATTCTTGCTATAATGCATGTTGTACATAAGCGGAAGCACTTCGTGGACGCGATCGAACCACTTGAGCTCATGTTGAAGCTGTATGGCTGGACCAAGGGTGGATTGATGGAGAAATTGAGTGATTCCAACATGGTGCAGTATTGTGAAGCCCAACACGTCGATCCTCTTGGCCAGTCTGACAAGGATGAGTTTTCGGCGTTGAATCCATTCAAAGATCTTGATTTGTCGGTGTGCAATGACCACATGTAGAATGTTTCTGTCCTTTGTCGTCACGTAGTCCACAGCCTCTGGGTGGGCTTCGATGATCCTTTCAACCACTTCAATTATTCCCCTGGCCGCGCCCAGTAACAATGGCGTCTCATGGTGGTCCATGTATTCAAAAATTTTACCATCGCCGCTAGGGTCTTTTGTCTTTTCTAATCTATCAATTGGAGTGCGTTCGGGCTTCGGTTTTTCCTGGTAACATGATAAATCTATATCCACTAACATTTCCGTAATTCTTAGAATTAATTTATGGTTTTGCCTTTTGCTGTATAGTTCTCTGCATTGAGGCCACCCTGTGTTTTAAATGTCATAATTAATAATTTATTTATTTATTTATTTGTTAAAAAAACATGTTTTAGACTTAGAGAAAGAAGACCTCGCACGATGAGTCTCCCCAACAACCTCCTCGAACTTTGTCTAAGGTATACACCTGCCACGCACAAAAAAATCCTTCCGTACTTGTTTTTGATCTTTTTAAGAATTTAAAATGTTAGGAATCACGACTCTCCACAATTGTGTGATATTGTCCCCTTTGAGATTAAGCTCTCATGATTTTGTTTGGGGTTTTCCGAAAGGTATCATACCAATGCAAAAAAATGTATTAGTTACTTATAAACCCATGAACATTCCCTAAATCAGCCTCCCAACAATCCTCCACATCAAATATAAATGTGATGCATTTCATAAATTATTTTTAAAAATATTTATTAAAAGTAAATAGTTGAAAAGAAAAAGAAGAAACAAGAGAACTTACCCAAACTAAAACACCAATTGTGTTCGGAGTCAAATCCTGCTTCTAAATCTCCATTCTTCTTGTTTTCGGTACTTGAACTTCGAGAGTTATTGTTGTTCACCGTGCCAAATTTTAAAAATTTAAATGTGTAAATCTTGTCCTCGGGAAGCACTGTGATGTGATAAGAAAAAAAAAAAGTTGAAAAAAGAAAAGGAATGAAATATAATTTTTTAAAATTTTAATCAGAGTTGAGAAAAGAGAATGAAGAATATTGTTACAATCATAGATCAATTCGGCCCAAAATCCCTTGACGTATCCACTCTCAAAAATGTGTGGCATATTCGCCAGCACGTAGAGAGCCGTCTGGTTGTTTGAATCCTTCATCTCCAACAGTGACTTGTCGAAATCCAGCAACATCATAACCATTTCTGCGTATTAAAACATTGAATTTGCTATTAAAACTTTGAATTAGCTTCAATTATGGTAACAAAAACTTAGACACTAACCAAAATTCTCGCTTTGAATGGCTGTATGAATTATTGGAGTACCCTTTGCCATCCAATTTAGGGAAGATCGAGAGTACAAATCTTCACAATCATTCAAAATATATTCAACGATCTTAAGTTGCCCATATCTGGCTGCCCTATACAAAGGCGTTTCACCCCCAATGTTCATCTCTAACAAATCCTCCTTCCTTAACTCAACCAAAAGCTTAACAGCACTCAAATTCCCGACAGTGGCAGCTTCATGTAGAGGTGTGTTTTCAACGTAGCTCTTCCAATACTCTGTGTACTCAATCTCCATCACCTGCGCAAGAAAGGTTTTTAACGGTTCTTCTTTTCCACTGTGCACTGCCAAAT
The DNA here is from genome assembly GCA_033971965.1 of Cucurbita ficifolia. Classification (NCBI taxonomy): domain Eukaryota; kingdom Viridiplantae; phylum Streptophyta; class Magnoliopsida; order Cucurbitales; family Cucurbitaceae; genus Cucurbita; species Cucurbita ficifolia. The sequence goes on from CM066979.1 coordinate 4,107,307, forward strand.
GCAACGCCGTGTCTCCACTGTTAGTGATCGGAAGCACCAACTGCCTCGCATCCGTACATACCTCGCCCAGATACTTCCATTCTCCCCTCAACGCTAACTTGTATAACTCTTTTTTCTCATTGTACAAATCCATGTCTTCTTTGGGTTTTAGTTTCTTGTTTTGTTTCTCTTTGCCCAAATCTATTTTATATATAACTTATTATATCTCTTTCTTTTCTTCTTCCGCTCATAAAGTTTGTATTCTTTTTCTTTAATCACTTTCACAATCATGTAACATAATAAAGTTAAAGTAAGCATAGTTGCTTCAATTTCTTATACAGAATTTGTTCCTTCTTCAAACCCTTTCGTCTTCGCTTCTTCTTCCACACTACTCCCTACAACTTTTACTGCCTTGAATATAAAACTTCTCCCTATACCATCTTTTTATCTATTTCTCAATCTTTTGAAACTCACCAAAATCAATATCATCAAGTGAATTCGTAGACCATCATATATGGGTATATTGATCTTCTTATTTAATTTATTTCCATGACTTACATACTACTATGCTAGGTCTAGCTAGCTAGGATTATTAGTTTGACAGTATGCATGCGTATTCCAAGCGCTTCCTACAAGTACTGCTAGTGGGAATCCAAATGGTGACTTACCTGTCTCATGCGTGCCTTTACAAGTCTTGGTTGATTAGTTGTAGAGGAGTCAAAAAATTACCAAATTTCTCTATAGGTATCTAATTCAGAGTAAAACAACATTAGTATTGAAACAGGGGTGAAAAATTGGCAATCGAGCGAAAAAGGGGTGAGAATAGGGGCTTTACATGCCCCTACACTCTCCTACACGCTAGCACGCACCCCCACGTGTTGGGCACAAGCGCGGGCAATGGTGCGCTTCGAACCTTAGTGGACGCAAACTTACCCTTTGAATTTTGTGGTTGTGACATGTGGCACACAGGGATTGGTGAGTCATTGGGTTGGACCGTAGGTCGGTTTGGCGGTTCTCGGATGCAGTTCGTTTTGTGTGAGGGTTTCAGTTTCAAGTCGACCTGAATACTCGTGTGTTGATGCATGTCGACAGGTAGGCCAAACATGTGTCTCTAGTGGAACATTGCCACATGTCATTCACCGGCTCCACCGCGCTCCTCCGTACGTTGGGCAACGCGTGGCGGTTATTTTCTCTCTCCTACATGTTTCGAAATTTCCAAAATGTTAGCTTCTTCGCGTTTTCAATCTATCTTCTTCCTTTTTTTGTAACTTAACGCACACAACTCGGATCGACGTATTTTCTTCACCGAAGTCGTAGAGTTTCTATCCACCTACGTCGTCATATTTTTCTTATATTTTTTACTCCAACACAGAGTGAAATAAGGATGTTCATCGACTCGAGCCTCAGTCTCCTAGGCCTCCTAAGCTCAGGTGTTAAAATTCTCCCCTCCTTAAGAACTTTCGTCCCCGAAAGTTGATCCTCCTCGAAAGAGTTCATGGTAAGACCTCTTCATGTCATCTTCACGTTCTCAGATGGCTTCGTTGACCCGATGGTTTTTTCACAAGACTTTGACTAAGGAAATCTCTCTTCTGCACAATTTCCTCATGTCACGTGTCATTATCCTTAATAAGTTTCTCTATGTACGATAGATCCTCCCGGAGGGGAAGAGTTTCGTGATCAATGATGTGAGTGAGATCTGGAGTGTACTTCCTAGATATAAACACATGGAATACATTGTGTACCGCGACGAGGGTGGGTGGAAATGCCAATTTGTATGCCACGGGTCCTACCCTTTCTAGGATTTCAAAGGGGCCAACAAACCTCGGACTCAACTTGCCCTTCTTCCCAAACCTCAGCACTCCTCTCATGGGGGCCACTTTCAGGAAGACGTGATCACCCACTACAAGCTCGAGGTCTTTCTTGCGAGAGTCTGCATACCTCTTTTGCAGACTTTGTGTAGAGAGTATTCTCTGTCTAATTTTCTATACTGCCGCATTAGTAGTTTGTATCAACTCTAGCCCCAGAAGCTGTTTCTTGCCTACCTCCTCCCACAATATTGGGGTTCTGCACCTCAACCATACAGAGCTTCAAATGGAGCAATTTGAATAGTCGTCTGATAACTATTGTTGTAGGCGAATTCCATTAGAGCCAGGTGCTCATCCCAACAACTTATAAAGTCTATAACTCACATCCTCAACATATCCTCCAGGGTCTTATTAAGTCTCTCTTTCTGCCCATCTATCTGAGGGTGAAACATCGTACTGAACTTGAGTTGTGTTCCTAACGCCTTTTGCAAACCTTTCTAGAAATTAGAAGTAAACTTAACATTCCAATCCGACACAATGGACACTGGCACGCCGTGCAGACAGAATATCTCTTTGACGTATAACTAGGTCCATTGGTCTACTCAGTAAGTGACCCTTCCTGAAATGACGTGGGATATCTTGGTCAATCTATCCACAATGACCAAGATGATATTGAAGCCCCGTTGGGTCTTTGGTAGACCCGAGATGAAATCCATGCTTATTTCCACGCTGGCACATTTAGTGGTTGCAATAACCCTACTGGTCGTTGTCTCGGGACCTTTACCTGTTGACATGTCCTTCTTCATTCCCAGCCACCAAAAGCTACACTTCAAGTCCTGACATATTTTAGTTCTTCTAGGGTTGAACGTATAGGACATTTCGTGGGCCTCAGTCAAGATTTCCTATACAATTTTCTCATCTCGAGGCACACATAGTCTATTCTACCATATCAATCCCCCATCAGAAGAAGCTAAGTATCTCTCTGGTCTCTCAATCTCCTACTGATCCCAAATCTTGCTGAGGTGCGTATCAGTTCCCTGAGCATCGATGATACGTCTCTTGAGGGTAGGTTGGATCGAAAGCTGTACTAGTTGAGCGGTGACGCCTTTAACCATGAACTCTATTCCAGCCCTCTGTTTCTCATCTTGTAGATACCTTTGCTTTGTGATCCAGGCGGATGTGTGGGTTTTGTTCCTACTCAAGGCATCTGCCATTACGTTGGCTTTTCCTAGGTGGTAAAGTATTTCAATGTCATAGTCCTTAACCAGTTCCATCACCTCCGCTGTCTCATGTTCAGCTCTTTCTGTGTAAACAGACACTTCAAGCTCTTATGATCGGTATACACTTGAACCCTCTCCCATACAGGTAGTGACACCAGGTTTTCAATGTGAACACCACGACTACTAGCTCCAGATCGTGGGTGGGCGCTTTCAACTGTCTAGAGTCGTAAGCTATCACTTTGCCCTTTAACATGAGTACACACCCTAGCCCTTTTCCTGAGGCGTCACTGTAAACCACAAGTCCATCTGATCCAGCAGGCACTGTAAGTACAGACGTAGTGACCAACCTCTTTCTCAGTTCTAGAAAACTCTGCTCACACTCTTGTGTCCAGACAAAGGGTCTCCCCTTCTTGGTTAACTATGTAAGGGCTGGTGAGATCTTAGAAAAATCTTGTACAAATCTTCTGTAATAGCTTGTTAGACCCAGTAAACTCTTTACTTCAGTGACGGTGGTTGGTCTAGGCTATTTCAAAACTGATTCGATCTTAGCTGGGTCCATAGTCATTCCCTGAGTGGACACCACGTGGCCAAGGAAGGCCACCTGCTGCAGCTAGAACTCGCACTTCGTGAATTTCGCATACAATTGGTGGACTCTTAATAGGGTTAAAACTTTCTTAAGTTTTCCTCGTGCTCCTCCTCAGACTTAGAATACACCAGGATGTCATTAATGAATACAATCACATAGGTGTCTAGGAATTCTTTAAACACTTTGTTCATCAATTCCATAAACACTATAGGAGCATGTTCCACTAGAGAAACATGTTTGGCCAGCCTGTCGACACGCGTCAACGCGTGAGGATTTGGGTCGACCTAGAACTGAAACCCTCACGTGAAATGAGCTACATCCGAGAACCACCAAACCGACCTGCAGTCCAACCCAACGACTCACCACTCCCTGTGCGCCACGTGTCACAACCACAAAATTGAAAGGGTAAGTCTGTGTTCGCTAATGTTCGAAGCGCGCCATTGCCTGCACGCTGCCCGCGCTTGTGCCCAACACGTGGGGGTGCATGCCAGTGCATAGTGGAGCATGGGGGCACGTGAAGCCGTTATTCTCACCCGTTTTTCGGTTGATTGCCATATTTTCACCTTGGTTTCAATGCTAATGTTTTAGTGTGAATTAGGTGCCTATAGAGGAATTTGGTAATTTTTTTACTCCTCTACGACTAATGAACCAAGACTTGGGAAGGCATGTGTCAGAAAAATAAGACACAATTTGGATCCCACGAGCAGTACTTGTAGGAAACGCTTGGAATAAGCATGCATACTGTCAAACTGATAATCCTAGCTAGCTAGACCTAGCATATTAGTATGTAAGCCATGAAAATGAATTAAATAAGAAGATCAATGGTACCTATATATGATTGACTATGAATTCTCTTTAGAATGAGAATGTGATATTGTATGCATGATAATGAAGGAAGGGAAATTTGTGAAGTCTGCGCTCAGGGTGAAGATAGACGTTATCTTCCCGTCGAGCATGTTTGTTAATATTGCATGAACAGCTGTGTGTTAACTCCAGTCCATGATTGCTTGTGTTATCTTTCTTGTTGTGAATAGGAAGAAAGTACAAGCCTAGATTATGACGCTTGAGACTAAGTAAGCTAGACAAAGACCTAGAACGAGATACCTCTAGAATACCGTGCATTCAGGCCTGTAAAACAATGACCAGGACACCCAGACCCTAGTATTCCAGACCACAACAGGTTTGAAAGTCCTTGTTCGAGAATCCTAAAGATGAATATATCCAAGTCTAACCCACCATGATCCGCCTTAGAAAGACCTAGTAGGACACCACGGTAAATGTAGACAACCGAGGTAGCCCGCCAGACTTTTGCAACGTGGATAGTGCCACCAGAGCCTCCAGTTCCCTCTCTGCACCAATACTGTACCATCGAGACTGAACTTCGATACTGAGATCATTGAGCTAGGCCGAGCCAAACAGGGTAGTGTGATTTCTGCCCCAACCTATTGGTGATAGCTAAGGGATCTCCTGTACAAGACCCCTAAGCTGTAGAAACCTATCCCTGTGCGAGTGAGCATGGTTCAATGTAGGATGACTTAGTAGTTTATCGGTACGCAGGAGATCACAACCTCCCAATTTAGTGGTAGTATGGTCGTGTGGGAGGGTTATCAGCTAACCACCATGGATGATGTTTAGAGAGCGATACTAATTCAGATCTAGCTACACTGTCCCCTCAGTTTTTCTTGGGAGGTCGCGCCTCATCCAAGGACACTGATCATCCGCCGCATAAGATAGGCAAGTCTCATAAGTTGTAGAAAATAGAGTTACAACTTAGTCCGCACTTCCTAGAACCCCGAGATAAGGCCGTGGATACCTACTAAGATAAGGATGCAAAAAGAGCCTACAAGTAGGTGCTTACTAGTATAAACTCATCACTTTCTTTTGACTTTAACCGATTTTTTTTTTTCCAAGAGTTACATATCCTTTCATAAAAATCATTTCATTCCTTGTACGGATGACGATGTCGAAGCGGAGGCCATGGGACCGAAGCTAGGGTAATTGTATTTATGTTTAAATTGTAGCCCAAAGGTTAGATCAATTTGTTGTTTGAGTTTTTGTTATTTTGGTTCCGCTATTTCCTTGATTGCTACTTTTATTGGAAAGAGATTTTATGAACGGTTAAATCTATGGCATCATTTATGAAATGTTTAAAGAAAATTTTTCGTGCATATTAGACATGTCATGCATGCAACGACGATGTCATTTTTAATCAGAAAATTGGGTGGTTATGTAACGCCCGAGCACCAAAAAGAATTAATTTTCTCGATTCTCCTTTTTAAGTGGTCATAAATTTGACTGAAGGCCTTAGAGGTCGAATTTAAAGATATGATAGAAGAGAAAATGGTCCGAATGATCCTCGAAAACAAGAAAAATATAAAATAAATTGGGAAAAAAAAATAAATAAATAAACATTGGTCAAAGTCGGTGCAAAATGACCATTTTACCATTTTTTTTTACTGTTTTTGGGGGGTCTGAACCCATGATACTGAGAAAAATGAGAGAGAAAAGAAAAGAAAAAAAGAAAGAAAGAAAAGGGTGGTTAGGGTTTGAGAGGAAGAAGGAAGATGAAGAAAATGCTCCAATCCGGCAAGAGGAGGTTGAATTTGACGAGATTCCTTCACAAGAAACTCTCAATAGGCTGAGGAGATTCATTCTAAGTCCGAGATTCATTCCAAGTCCTTGATTCGTTCCATTCGGTCCAGAAACAAGAAAGAACAAAAGACTAAAATTTAGATTTTAGATTTTAGAGTTTCATAAGATCCGTGAGTTTTTTTTTTTTTTGGAATTAGTCAATGTAATTTTAGTATGTGGCTCTTGAAGTACTTTTGCACATTTTTTGTGAAGGAATCAAGAGTCGAATCGCACCGGAAGTAAGAGTTTTGAAAAGCCTCCAAGAACGGTAAGACAAGTTGATTTTAAACAATTTTGGACTTCAGTAACTATATCTATAGTTGATTAAAAATTGCAAGAAAAGTACCTTTGTGTAGATAGAATAAAAATCTACAACTCTTGTGAAGAAAGCAAGTTTAAAAAGATTTTGTAGAAAAAGAGATAAAATATAAAGTTGGAAATCTCACAATAATTTGGAAATTGCAACTACACAGGCGAACATGGGAGGGACGGGTGTCGCACAACGGGTGGAGAAGCACGACTAGCCAAACGATTGACATGTGGCACGTTGCGAGTTCTACAACGCAGCTGATCCCTGAGATGCCACGTAGCCAGTTTAACCCATGGGTTGACACGAACATGCAAACTCGATTCGCTCACCCGATCTGTGAATCGCGCTTGCATCCAAAAACCTGAACCAACACCGCGAGAAAACGTGTTGCCCGTTGAAAAATTAGAGAAAATTTGTGTGTCGCACGAATCGAACGCACGCCGTCCAACACGAGAATGCCAATCTGCTGGTGACATGTGGCATCCTTGATGTGCGACTTCTCCCTCTGTAGACGTGTGGGAACTTTGTGAAATTTTTGATCTGCGCTCCGGGTGCTAAATGGACGTTATCTCCACATTGAGTATGTTTGAATTGTATGATAAAACTATATGCTAGATTTAGGCGAATGTACGCACAAATTATCTATGCTTTCTTGATTAATGGGAATATGTCTTTATTGAGCCTGCATGAAAGTTTAGATCATGATTTGTGTGCACTAGGTGATCGATAGAATATCACCCTATTAAGGAATGCATGAATCAAAATAAGTTTAGGGTGGTAGAACAATAGTGTTATGCAATGTCTTAGGTCAATACGTTTCCAGTATGTTGAGTGTCACAGTTGTACATCTTTAATCGTGTGGTGTCGTGATCTTGACATGCTCATGACAAGCCTTAAGGAGAACTGAAGCCCCATATTCATTTTTCATCCAACTTTTTTGAACCATCGACGAGATTTATCTTCGTCAACTGAACATTGCTTGTGCGGAATCCAATCTTATTCGGCCATACACGTTGTTCGTGCGTGCATGATTAATCGTTGCAACACAGTAATGTCACATCTCATTGTAATCTTGGTTCTCAACAACACGACTCATTCATCGTGATGTCATCTCATATCTCGAGACATCGACCATCTTGGCTTCCTCGAACACATCCGTTGGGAACTGACTAATGCGTCAATCATCTCATCGAAACATCTCGAACATCCATCCATTTGGGTTCACTCGAGCATCAAACTCTCTCATGTCCATGCTAAACCATTTATGGCATACGTTCCTGATAGCGGGCCCATAATCCAACCTCCAACACATGGGCTGGGGCACAATACTGGCACACCTGTGCCATCAGGTATTATCCTTGAAAGATTTTTTTCAAAGGAAAATGCATGAGACCGCTCATCTATGATGCTCTCGTCCATGCTATGACACACGCATGTTCTACAGGGTAGCTGGCTTAGGCTATAGGACCTAGGGTTGGTAGAGTGCCAACATCATGCCCCCTATAGTACATTTTGAGGCATTTTCAATCCTTCTCAAGTAGACATTTTTTGGCGAGCAGACATACGACCTTGTGCATAGTTCGTCAAGTATCTTTTTGACACCGAATTTGGTGAGGTTTCATCTTTCATATCGACAGACTTAATTCTCAAACAGCATGCTGAAACTCATATCGAAACTCTGACTTTTGAGGTTATGGCTCAGGGCCCTTCCTAGCCCTCTTCGAGCTTGTCTTCGTCACTCATGTCGCCTTATTCTCTCGAACTTTGTGTATGTCTCAGTTTATTTTTAATGCACACTCTTGGTGTGTTGGATTATGCACCGTTCTCCTTGGTCACATCATGAAACTTCTCAATCTTGGCCCTCACGGGGTCTGATGGGCTCTACTTGAGACTCACCCCTTTCTCTTGGTGAGGTTGTTACACTGAGCACCCTAGGATCGTGAGTGGCGATTAGAGACCTAGGTGCACCCCGAGATTTGGCTTAGTCACGAGGAGCTAACTCCAAGGGACCTAGAAATGCAAGATGTGACCTAATCGACCTAGACACCCAATACCTAATAAATGCAAGATGGTATCGCGTACAAAACTAATTGAGGAGTCACTGTGTGTGTAGGATATAACCCTCCTTGATAGAGAACGAGGGACCACATAAACAGTGACCCGAAGACTCACTACTGTGTGTAGGGTATAAGTCATCTCGAGAGGGGACGAGGGATGACACTATGTAGATAACATGAGTAATCGCTATTGTGTTTATAATAACTCGCCTTGAGGTACTACATAGGTAGCTGATTGAGGATATACTATTGTGTGTAGAATAAACTCATCCTAGGAGTGGACGAGGGACTCCATAAGTAGTATATTGAGGAGTTACTATTGTGTGGGGAGGAAGCTCACTCTGAGAGGAGATGAGGGACTACACAAATAGATTAGCTGATGATAGGCACTAGTCTAGTGTGAGATAACACTCAAGGATATTTGAACTAGACTTGAATTTCTTAAAGGCCTAAAAAAACTCATGGAAACTTATTAGGTTAATGATGCAATGAGCTCGAGTGGTTTGATCGCGTCCACGAAGTGCTTCCGCTGCTTTACAACATGCATTATAGCAAGAAGCAATGGAAACCTCGGGAGTTCTTTAATGAAACTCACAAGCATATGCTTGATAAAGGCAAAGAATTGATGAAGAAAACCAACGAGTCTTGCTCTGTTGTTACTATCCTCTTGGCCACTATCGCCTTGGCCGCTGCCTTCACTATCCCTGGTGGACTCAACCCCAAAACTTGCGCTCCGGTTATCCTCTTTGACCCTATCTGCATGTTGTTCACCGTCTTGGACATCATCTCCTTCATCTCATCGTTCTCCTCCTTGGTTCTGTGTCTCTTGATCTTGACCTTGCCTTTTGAGATCGCTACTTTTCGACAAGAATTGTCAATTCAATTGTCCTTGGAATTCAATATGTTGTTCTTGCCGGTGGCGAGAATGATGATTGTGTACGCTGTGGCCGTCGTCCTCACAATGAAATCGACCAACATGGTATGGGCGGAGTGCCTTTTGTATTTGGTCAAACTTGTTCCAATAACCATTTTTGTAGTAATGAAGTTGTCGCTGTTGCTGGAGGTGAAGAGAAATGTTTGGAAGAGTCTACAATTTCTTTGGAAGTTGCTTCCCATGTGTTTCCTCACCATATTTTTTGAGATTCCTTTCAAATTTTTAAACAAGAAATCTACTTGATTTTCATGGTTGGATTTGGGAGCCGATATAATTGTAGCTGTAGTTAGTTGCCCATAACGTTCAAAAGTGTGCTTTTTATTTGTCTTTTAAATATTAATAATATATATTTATATACTATTATGAAATTTAATTACTAATATTTTTTCCCTTATTTGTAGGGGTAGGTTAATAATATATATTCTCTTATTTTAGGAGTTGGTTGACAATATATTTTTTTTCCGTACTTTCACAAGTTAATTCATGGATTGTATCCTATTTAAATAACATTAATGGAAATTGTACTTTCAATCCCACTTCTATTTCTCATTTTTAATAGGGTATTAGAGCAGTACAAGTCAATCAATGCATCAACCGTGGATATCGATCATCTGCAACTATGGCTGATACTTATCAACTAAATATAGAAGAACAATCACCTAGTTCCATTCCAAATTACTCTTGTGAGCAGTTACAACAGATAGCACAAGCCTTATCTGCAACTATGGCTGATACTTATCAACTAAATATAGAAGAACAATCACCTAGTTCCATTCCAAATTACTCTTGTGAGCAGTTACAACAGATAGCACAAGCCTTATCTGCACCCAATCATCGTCTTTCTAGTAATTATGATAGTTACACCAATACTGCAGGTTCGTTTCCAGTATCTGCAATATCCATTAACTCTGCTAGTTCTAATTCATGGATTTTTGATAGTGGAGCTACGGATCATATAATATCCAAAGCTTTTGTTATGACTGAACCAAAGTCTCCAATCATGTCTACACTAAATTTGGTTAATGGAGGGACAACACATGTGTCACATAGGCAATGTTTCCTTTAATCCTGACCTTAAATTAAACAATATTTTATGTGTGCTTTCATTCCATTTAAACCTTATGTTCATCAGCGAACTTACCAATGACTTGAAATGTTGTGTCACCTTCTATCCTGATTCTTGTTATGCAGGACTTAACTACGAGAAAGATGATTGGCTCGGAGAAACAATTTGGAGATCTCTATCATATTTCTTTATCTCCAATCAAACCTTCAGCAAATGAAGTATCTCAGTCATCTGATTTGTGGCATCTACACCTTGGTCATCCTTCATTATCTCGCTTTAAATTTCTAGCTGATCAATTGCATCTTGATAATGTTGTTTTTCCTCATAACTGTAGTATTTGCCCATTAGAAGAAAAAAAACTAGGTTGTCTTTTCCAAGAAGCTCAATAACAACAAATTCTGCCTTTGATCTGATACATTGTGATGTTTGGGGACCTCATAAAATTCCTACCCATTTTGATTTGCGTTTTTTCTCACTATTGTTGATGATTTTACTCGATGTACTTAGGTTTTTCTTATCCAACATAAATTAGAAGTACACCATTTGTTAATGAACTTTATTAAATTCATTCAAACCCAATTTCACACTACTATCAAGATAGTACAATTAGATAATGAGATTGAGTTCCTATCTTTGCAACCATTTTTTATTTCTTGTGTCATTGAATTTCAGCACACTTGTTTCTATACTCCACAACAAAATGGAGTCGTAGAACATAAGCATTGTCATATAAAAAATGTAGCTAGGTCTCTTCTCTTTCAGTCACATGTTTCACTTAATTTTTGGGGAGAGTGAATTTTAACTATTGTTTATCTTATAAATAGAACACCATCAACATTGTTATCTAACAAGACACCCTTTAAAGCATTTTACAAACGAACACCTACATTTCAGCATTTTAAAGTCTTTGGTTGTAAATGTTATGCAAATGTAGTACATCCTAAATAAAAATTTGAATCTCGGACAATTCCTTGTGTTTTCATAGGATAACCTAGTGGTCACAAAGGTTACAAGTTGTATGACATAGAGTTTCACAAATTATTTATTAGTCGTGATGTTAAATTTTGTGAAGATGATTTTCCTTTTTCATCAGCTTCACAAACTTTGACATCAGCTCCTTCAACTCCCATTTTACCACACCATGATTCAAACATCCATTTTTCTCCTATTTCATCATCTTCTTCACCTTTTGTTCCTTCTCGAGATTCACCCACTAATTCTAATCCTATCCCACCTGATACATCAGTTCCACTCCGACGTTCTACTCGTACCAAACAGCCTCCAGCTTGGCATAATGATTATTGGATGTCTTTTACAGCCAATCATTTAACATTTACCTCAAGTCTCAGCATTGGCACCAGGTATCCCCTTCATCATTACCTTTCATGCTCTTGTTTTTCTTCTACTTAAGGTGCTTTACTAACTCTTATTACAGCCCAGACATAACCTAAAACCTATGATGAGGCCGTTGGCGACCGATTATGGCAGCAGGCTATGAATGTTGAAATTATAGCTTTGGAATGTAATCATACTTGGTCTCTCGTTCCTCTACCACCTGGTCCTAAAGCTATTGGGTGTCGTTAGGTGTATAAGGTTAAATAAAACTTTGATGGTTCTGCTAAACGTTATAAATTTCGGCTGGTAGCAAAGGGGTACACTCAGGTTAAAGGTATTGATTACAAAGAGATATTTTCTCCTACAGCGAAACTTACTACACTTCGTTGCTTACTCATTATTGCTGCTGCTAAAAAATGGTTCACTCAAAATGTCTTTCTCCATGGTAATCTAAACAAGGAAGTCTACATGTCTTTACCACTAGGTCTTCGCCAATAGGGGGAGAATACAGTATATCTGCTACATCAGTCTCTTTATGGGTTGAAACATGCATCTCATAATTGGTTCTCCAAATTCTCTACCACTATACAAAATGTAGGTTACACTCGGTCAAAAGCTGATTACTCTTTGTTTAAGAGTAGAGGTATTTCTTTCCCTGTAGGTGCTATCTATGTTGATGATATTCTGTTGACAGACAATGATCTCAAAGAACTTCAACATCTCAAGACTTGTTTGCCCAAAAAAAAATTTTATAAAATATTTAAGGAGTTTGAAATATTTTCTGGGCATTGAGACCATGGGTATGAAATGATTTTTTATGATAGGTCCTGAACACAATTACACATGATTTATTTCCTTACCGTAGTAGTGACGGAATATTTCTTAACATTTATATTTTACAGAATCATTATTCCACATACGATAAACTATACGATAAACTATGATTTTAAAATATGCGTAAATGTACATTCAAAATATAATAATAAAAATAATAATGTAAAGATTAATTATAAAATGAGATGTAACAAAAATAGGATTCAATAGACCATGGAAAATAAAACTTGAAATAGTTGTTACACTCTTTTATAATAATTATGGTTTTATATGGAAATTATTTATTTAGTGCAGATATTATAGATTATAGAATATGAAATTGAAACTAACCAATAAAATAATTCATATGTTACATATAAAAAAGTAAAAAATTACATTTTTTTAAGTACAATTACTTTTAAGTAAAAAATTACATTTCATAATTAGGTTATTATTATATTTTCTCTTGTTTTTAAATTTAGTTGATGCTTGGCTGTGCCGCATGAATAGATAAGATGAAAAGTATAAGGACCCAAAAACCGTTTCATGAGCCAAGAAGCCGCCGCCGCCACCTTTGTATCCTTCCTCATTCATTCTTCTTTCTATACTTACTAAGATTCGAACATGTGCATTGAGAGTTGTATTGGCAAATAATTCATCCTCTTGGCCAGCAAAGCTACGATACCATTTTGGGGTTAATAGCGTGTGTGCATCGAGGTCTTCCATGGCTCGTTAGTCCTCTCTTCCATGGTGTTGCACTATCTTTTTATCTACTTGCAAAAACATGAGATTTTCCGACATTATTGTTTTTCTTAAACCCATCCTTGTTGGCACTGTTATTACACATTCTAAAACTATACTAGACTCATTGAGCTTGCACTCATCTTCCCAGAACAATGGTCGTATTAATCATTTGCGTGTTTGCTCGTCTTTCATTTTCTAGATTGAAGGTCTCTGTTTTGTCGGCGTTAAAATTGTTCGTCATCCATCCTTTTCTCTCGGCATTTCGAGTTTCCTTTTCTTACAAGTGAGATCTAAGGGTTCGCTGAAGTGTAGGCCTTCCGATATGGTAGTGGTTTCGTTGAAGGCGCGGGTTCTCCGAGGCTTGTACGTTTTTCGGTGACCACGCAAGTTATTATTATTATTATTATTGATATTTATTTATTTTATTTATTATTTTTTTTAAACCTTGTAGAACTACTCTCGGTCCCCATATCCCTCCTCTTATACTAAAAGGCCGCTACTTTTCAAGGTGAGCCAACTCTAAAAAAAATAGAAAATTAAATTCAATACATCATCAAAATTATATCGTTTCATAAACTCTATATAAATGGACAAAGCAACTAAAATAGAAAAATTATCTAATAAATAGTAAGCCGTAAGTAACTAATCACAACTTCTTAAACATTCACAAACTAAATCGAATCAAACTAAATCTAAATTAAATTTGGTAGATTCTACATTTGTAGAAAACTTAGACAAGACTACGTGGAGTATTCCAACTTTCTTTGCACAAGATCTTCTTTACTATGACTCGAGCAAGTCTAAGGAACAAGTCTTCTTTGCACAAGATCTTCAGTATTCCAACCTTCTTTGCACAAGATCTTCTTTACTATGACCGGAGCAAGTCTAAGGAACAAGTCTTCTTTGCACAAGATCTTCCTTGTTATGGCTCGAGCAAGTCTAAGGAACAAGTCTAAGGCTTGTGAGAGCCTCTTCAAAGATGCACAAGATCTTCCTTTTTTGCACAAGATCTTCCTTGCTTTGACTCACCACAAGTCTAAAGAACAAGTCTAAGGTTTGTGGGAGCCTCTTCAAAGATTTCAATCTTCTTTGCACAAGATCTTCCTTGCTGTGACTCGAGCACAAGTTTAAGGTTTGTGGAGTCTCTTCAAAGAAAACCTCAAAGGATGTGAGAAGGAGACTTTCAAAAGAATGATGTGGTAATTTCATTCTGAGGAGAAAGTGGGAGTGTAACCTTATGTTAACAAAAAAAAAAAAAAAAAAAAATTCTGAAAATCCGGCAAAGACTCGAGAACTCCAACGAGCGCAAGAGTTCTCATTCCAACACCCCAACACTCGCCCTTCCGCTGTCCACGGATCGCCACACTCCCACCCATCTTTAGCCACACTACAGACGTCCTGCAAAGGGAAGGAATTCAGAGAAAATTGAGAGAGAGAGAGAGGAGAAAAAACTCGAATCCCACCAGCGAGCTTGACCAGAGGGAAAAAGACATCGAAACCACCAAATTTTTCCACGAAAAGGATCACTGCGGCTTGCACCACGCAAGGGGTAAGTTTCCACACCTCATGCACGTTGTATGTCGTCAGAAGAGAGGATTGGATTTCGGATCTTGTAACCCCTCAAAGATCTACGTGTATTAGCTCCTTACGAGCCAAACAATTATGAGAGAGGTGAAGAGGAAGAAGAAACAATGCAAAATCAAAAGAAAACGACATGAAACGAATGTCGAGACGACGTTACAGAGTAGAGAGAAAAGTCACCGGAGAAAAGACTCAAAAGTCGGGTGATGAAGAAAGGATCCATCGGATCCGGAGCCGGGTTGGATTCAACGTGTAACCCACTGGCCATCCGTTTGCTGTATCCTATAGCCCAATCCACCGCAATGCCTGTAGCAGTCTAATAACCCGAGGCCCACAAACCTGAGACCCAATCCACAGCCATAGTACCTGCTTCCATCCATTCGTCTACGGCTTGAGGCCCAATTTGCAACCATCCTAGCCTGTATAGCTAGCCCAGAGGCCTGTAGCGACTCAAACCCGCGTGTCTGCGACCTAACCCGAACCTGCGCCTTAACCCGAGAGTAATCTGCGAAGTGTCGCGCTCCTGTTATGCCACGTGACCTGTAGCAAAATGGCTTAGGCGACTCAACCCACGGCTCGGCTCCGTGCAGTCCCTCGGCTAAAAAATGGCTTAGGCGGCTCGGTTTAGCAAATTGGACACGGTTTCCTATGTTTTTTACCCTCCCAAACCTGTTTTTTCGACCCAAACTAAGGTAATCAAGGTCGTTTTAATACCGTATTTTCACATATGGCAGTTGAAATTATTATTAAATTGTGAAATACTAACGAAAGGTGACAAACAGTCTAATAGAAAACGAATCCCGGCGACAATTGGAGCAACTTTCGAGGAATGAGAGCTAACGTATAATAATTTAGGAAGAACAACGGCTATGACCAACCAAGTAAGTGACCTTACTATAGGATAGGTTAGATATTTGTTTGCTGTATGACGACACATGCCCAATGGCACCGACACGTGTCCTGTATGCTTTATAATTATGACGTATGATATATGATGTATGACGCATGTTCTATATGATGATGTATGATGATGCTTTATGATGCTTATGATTTATTTGACGATGTATGATGATGATGCATGACGATGACGTGTTATGATGGTTATGATGTATTCGACGATGTATGATGATGATGTATGACGATGACGAAGCATGATGATAATTTCTTAATATGACGTTGTTTCCATATTAAGTTAAGTTGCATATTATGAATGTCATATTTCATTCTATCGAGAAATCGACCTAGGACACAACCCTATAAAAGATTAATGATAATGTTAATATGACTTCATGCATTTATGTATGTACTTAAGCATCGGTATACTTTTCCTTTTTTCTGATGATGAGTACGGACGCGTACGCTATGATGATTATAGTGATCATGTTGAACATGACACTCAAGGGTCTACTGACCTCTAGACGTCGCTACGGATAGTTAGCTCAACGATGATGGGTCCAAGTGGGGTGCGAACCGCCTGAGAATTCACACTCGCACGTGTGGATCGTGTGTAAGGAAGTGCTATACAAGCAAGTTAGTCCGGACTGGAGGCCACCCTTAGGATGTTTTAATGATAGGTCCCTAGAGCATTGTTGCATGTGTGTGCATTTTCACGGCCCCTATAGTGGAGTCACTTACTGAGTATTTTTTGAAATACTCAGGCCGTGTGCTATATCATTTTTTCAGGTAAAGGCAAGATGCCCATGTAGGGTTGACGGTTGCATCACAAAGGTGGCATCGCAAAATAGAAACCATGACACGTGCATAGGATAGAAGCATATTTAAATTCCTAGACTTAGGTTAGAATAGGTTGTTTGCCTTTCATATTTTTCAATTATTTTATTATCATTTTTAATTTCATTTCTAAACTATGTGCTAAACACGTAAGACCATGACGGTGTTTTCAATGATGAAATTTATTACTTAAATGATGACGTTTTAAGAGTTAGATTCCACATATATATATATATATATATATATATATGAACTTAGACTAAGATGATAGTAGCAACTTTAGGTAGCTGAAATCCGTTGTTAGAAAGAGATTCACATCCAATTGGCTCAACATGAGGTTAGTATTTATAGGTTTTTTTTTAGAATGTTTACCAAATAATATATTTAAATATGTAATATATTAAATATAATATCTTATACCAATTATATTTAAATATTATAAAATATCTAAATATATATTAAATGAGTTTTTTAGGCTAATTATAAATATGTACCTAATACTTTCTAGAATAATAAAACATTAATAAAACTTATTAGGGATAAAGTTAATAGAATTTAATCATAATTTTCCATTCTTAACTTTTGTTACCGCCCCAATGGAGTCACTGCGTTAAAAGATTCGATCAAAATTATAGTAAACCAACTATACAATGATTTTTAATTTTAAGAATTTTAAATTCAAAAAATAAACTTTAGTTTGAAAAAAAAAGAAAAAAAGAGATAGAGTAGTTATATCGAGATATTTCTTTACCTGGCTGATTTTTGCAGTTATTTTGTTTTAATTGATATCATCTAGATGATGAACAAATTTAGGCTGGTATAAACAATAATTAGTAACTTTGGCTTAGGTCAACCAAGTAAGTGGCTCTTCTATCTATTAGTTGGAAGAATTGTTTTATGTATGACACATGCCTAATGACCCCGCACGTGTCAGATGTGTGATATGTTTGATGATATGATATGTGTTGCTATATGTTTGATATGTTACGAAGAGTTATGTTATATTATGAATATGTGTGATGTACTGTGATTGAATATGTTTGGCTATGGCACGTTATGACATGCTACTATATGCATTGAAATGATAAATTTTACGATGCACAACCCCTAAACTATGATAACTCTAAACTATGATTTCAAAGTTATGTTATGAATGAAATGATTTATGAAAGTTCATGTATGCATATAATCGAGTTTAATATGTGAGGCATGAGTGGAGTTTTCTTGCATGATTTATGTATAATGGAAAGTATGGGGACCTCATGCATACTTATATGTTATGTGCATCGGGATACTTCCCCTTTTGATGAGGACCATTATGTTTGGCCTAGTGCACGGTCGTCGTTGTGCCCTCTGAGTGTCCGGCTACAGCCTAAAGGAGCTAGTTCGACCAGCTAGCACAGGGAGTGTGTAGAGAAGTACTACACATCCAACTTGCCAGAACTGGGAGGCCACCTAAGAGAATACAATTTTAAATTATAGGTCTCATTCATGTTGCATGTGTTTGCATTTACTGACCCTAAAAGTGAGATCACTTATAGAGTATTTCTTAAAATAGTCAAGCCTTGTTACTCTCATATTTTAGGTAAATGCAAGGTACCTCTGTACGTTTGACGGTGGCATCACGTTGAAGACCACAAAACCTGTGTTAGGATAGTTGCATTTTATTTCGCAGATCTTAGATTAGTTTAGGGCATCGTTTTAATAGTTTCATTGATTTTATTTTATTCTACATTAAAAAAATTTGGTTGTTTTGTTCTAATTTAGGTAACTAGTCAACTTAACCACAAGTCCTAGTCTTAACATGAGACTTGTTCATTAGAATTAGCATTAACTGGTGTGTACACAATACTTGACTAGAATCAACATACAACATTCTATGCAAAATAAATACACATTTAACGCGGCGATAACATCCATCAATCACCCGTAACGTAGAGCACAAAATTCTCCATCCTCCTTATAACATATAATAAATATAATTACAGCGAAAATTAAGCAATGATGGCATCAAATAGATGGTTCTTACCATTCATCACATAATACATCCAAAAGTTAGATCAGTTTGTTACTTTGCGTATTTGTTATTTTGATTCTGTTGTTTCTTTTATGGTTACTTTTTGAAATCCATTTTACCAAATGTTTTAAAGGAATTTTTTAGTGTATATTAGACATGTGATGCATGCAACGACGACCTCATTTTTAATTAGAAAATTGGGTGGTTATATAATATCGAAACTCCAATATTTTCGTGCATATTAGACATGTAATGCATGCAACAACGACCTCATTTTTAATTAGAAAATCGGGTGGTTATGTAAGGC
Source organism: Cucurbita ficifolia (assembly GCA_033971965.1). Classification (NCBI taxonomy): domain Eukaryota; kingdom Viridiplantae; phylum Streptophyta; class Magnoliopsida; order Cucurbitales; family Cucurbitaceae; genus Cucurbita; species Cucurbita ficifolia. The sequence goes on from CM066979.1 coordinate 4,126,423, forward strand.
CGAAACTCTAACAAAAATTAATTTTCTCAGTTCTGGAAATCATAATTTTAAAGGCATTGGAGATCAAATTTAAAGATATGATAGAAGATAAAATGGTTGGAATGATCATGAAAACCTAGAAACAATATAAAATAAAATAGTGAAAAAAAACATTGGTCAAAGCCAACCGATGGGAAAATGACTATTTTGCCATTTTTTACTATTTTTGGGGGTATGAACCCTTGTAGAACACCTGAAAAAAAAACAGGAAAACAAAGAAAGAAAATGGGGGTTAGGGTTTGAGAGGAAGAAAAGGCTCCAATCGGGGGAGAGGAGGTTCAATTTGACTTAGAGCACTTTACGAGAAACCCTCAATAGGTTAAGTAGGTTAAGTTCTGAGTGCTTGATCCGTTCCAATCTATTAAGAAACGAGAAAAAATGAAAGACTTTAGATTTTAGATCTCGAATTTTCTCTAAGATTCGTGAGTTCTTTATGGAATTAGTCAATGTAATTTTAGTATTGCACATTTTTTGCCAAAGAATTAAGAGACGAACCATGGGGAAGTAGGAGTTCTAAAAATCCTCATTCTGGTAAGAAAATTGATTTTAATCAATTTTGGACTATAATAACTTTACGTATAGTTGATTAAAAATTTCAAGAAAAGTACCTTCGTGTAGATGGAATAAAACTCTATGACTCTTGTGAAGAAAAAAAGTTATAAAAATGTAAAGAAGTTGAAAATCTCATCAAATTCTTGAAATTGCAATTTCACACGCGAACAGGGGAGGGACGCATGTGGCACAATGGGTGGAGAAGCATGACTGGCCCAACGATTGACATGTGGCATGTTGTGAGTTTCGCACCACAATCCCAAAGACGACCTGCAGCCGGTTTAACCCACAGGTTAACACGAACATGAAAACTCGATTCGCTCACCCGATCTGTGAATTGCGCCCGCATTCGACGACCTAAATTGATACCGTGAGGTCACGTTGAGCAGTTGAAAAATTAGAGAATATTTTTGTGCCACTGGAATCGAACACACACCGTCCAACTCGAGAACGACAATCAGCTGGCGATTGGTGACACATGGCATCCTTGACGCACGACTTCTCCCTTCGCAGACATGTGGGAACTTTGTGAAATTTGTGATCTGCGCTCGGGGTACTAGATGGACGTTATCTCCCCATTGAGTATGTTTGAATTTTATATTAAAACTGTATCCTAGGTTCTGGCAAATGTATGCACGAATTATCTATGCTTACTTGATTAATGGGAATATGTATTTATTGAGCCTGCATGAAAGTTTAGATCATGATTTATGTGCATTATGTGATCGATAGAATATCTCCCTATTAAGACATTCATGAACCAAAATAAGTTTAGGGTAGTAGAACAGAGTGTTATGCAATGTCTTATGTCAATTTGTTTCCAGAAAACTGAGTGTCATAGTCATACACGACAAGCCTTAAGGAGAACTCAAGCCCCATATTCATTTTTCGCCTAGCTTTGTGGCTTCGCCAGACCGTCAGTGAGTTTTTGCCTTTACCAATCGAACATTGCTTGTGCGAAATCCTAGCTTATTCGGTCATACACATTGTTCGTGCGAGCATGATCAATCCTTGCGACACAACAATGTCACATTTCATTGTCATCTTAGTTTCTACCAACACGACTCATACATCGTGATGTCATCCCATGTCTTGGGACATCGACCGTCTTGGCTTGCTTGGACACATTCGTTGGAAACTAACCCATGCGTCAATAATCTCATTGAGACATTCCAAACATCCATCCATCTAGGTTGACTCGAGCATCAAACTCTCTCGTTACAATGGTAAACCATTTACGGGATACATTCTAAATAGCGGTTGCATAATCCAACCTCTAACACATGGGCTGGGGCGTAATATCGACACACCCGTACCATCAGGTACTATCCTTGAAAGACCTTTTTCAAAGGAAAACGCCTGAGACAGCTCATCTGTGAGGCAACACGATGCCCTCCCTATAGTACATTTTAAGCCATTTTCAATCCTTTTCAAGTAAACGTCTTTTTGGCAAGTGGACATACGACCTCGTGCATAGTCCGTCGAGTATCTTTTTGACACCAAAGTTAGTGAGCTTTTATCTTTCATATCGACGGACTTAATTCTCAAGCCACATGCCAAAATTCATATCAAAACTCTGACTTCTGAGGTTATGGCTCGGGACCCTACTCGACCCTCTTCAAGCTTATCTTCGACACTCGTGTCGCTTCGTTCTCTCAAACTTTGTGTATGCCTCAATGTTTCTTCAATGCACACTCTTGGTGTGTTGGATGATACATCGTCCTCCTCGGTCGCATCATGACACTTCTTAACCTTGGCCCTCACGTGGCCAGATGTGCGCCACTTGAGGGTTGCCCCTTGTCTGTCTTGACATGTGGGGGTCACAACCTACTTTCTCTCAGTGAGGTTGTGACACTGAGCACCCTAGGATCGTGAGTGGCGATTAAAGACCTAGGTGCACTCCAAGATTTGACTTAGCCACGAGGAGCTAACTCCGAGCGACCTAGAAATGTAAGATGTGACCTAATCCACCTAAACGCCCAATAACATAATAAATCTCCATGTCACAAAAGGTGAACTATGAGAACTTAAGATCGATGGTATCGCATATGGAACTAATTGAGGAGTCACTGTGTATATAAGATATAACCCTCATTGATAGAGAATGAGGGACTACATAAATAGTGATCCGCTACTGTATGTAGGGTATAACCCACCTTGAGAGGGGATGAGGGACTATACTAAATAGATAACATGAGGAATCGCTATTATGTGTATAAGTAGGTACTACATAGTTAGCTGATTGAGGATATACTATAGTGTGTAGAACAAACCTGCCCTGAGACTGGACGAGGGAGTACATAAGTAGTATATTGTGGAGTTACTATTGTGTGTGGAGGAAACTCACTCTGAGGAGATGGGGGACTACACAAATAGATTAGCTCGTCATAGGCACTAGTATGGGGTGAGATAACCATATGGGGATATCTAAACTAGACTTGAATTTCTTAGAGACCTATAACAAACCCATGGAAACATATTAGATTAAGGATGCAATGAGAGCCAAGTAAGCTGTAATGCCCCTAACTTTCCCTAATTTTCTAGCCTTAAATTTCCCTAATTTTCTAGCCTTAAATTAGTGATATAACCACATGCATGTCTTAAATACATATGTGAAAATTCTAATAAACACTTTAAAATGAAGCCATGGACTTACACATTTAATTCATAAACAAGAAATTTGAAATAACAGTCTTTTAATCATGAAATATAAAGAAAACCACATATTAACTACTAAATGAAAAACCATGCATACTACTGCCCTATCTTGACCTATCTTGATTTCCATGGCCTTTTCAGCGTTCACCATCATTCGTGCATGGGAGTTTTATGTTTACTTGAAAAATATAAGGGTAGCACGAGGCTTGAGTATTTAAAGAAATACTCAGTAAGTCACCCACTGTTGGGGCTAGTAATGCAATCACACATATAACATAATTGAGATCTATCTTTCAAAAACTTTACATGACTTTAGGCTCTTTCCAGTTCTGGGCAAGGTTGGATGTGCAGTGCTTCTCCAAAAATGGCCAAGGTACGTGCACATGGACCCACCAACTGAGCTCGTATATGTACCCCCAGGGCCTGACTTGGTCGAGCACAATGATACATCACCAAAAGCCACAAAAAAGGTAAGGCTTGCATGATATTATGACGACCATAAATATCGAAGGTATGCGTCTGTACTAGCATAACATAACAGGGAAGTATCTCGATGCACATGACATACATACATGCATGAGATCCCATGATTTTGATTCATAACATAACATTAATCTCATTTCCTTTCTCCTTTCATCTGTGACATATTTCATATGTGCATCGTGTATACATGGCAGTTATCATATAATCCATCAAATAGTTTTACATGATATTACACAACATGTCGTACACAGTATTTCATTTCATTTACAATATGGCGTAATGGACATCGCATGCATGAATATCATAGCATCATATGTCATTACATAGAATACAATCACATAACATAAATAATATGGTGCATGCAAGGGTCACAGACATGCACCATCATACATCATTTAATATCTAACTCCAATAGTAACGTCACTTACATGATTAGAAGTAAGGTCACTCACATGATTAGCTTAAGTTGATGTCACAAAGTTATCCTTAATGAAAGTTTTATTTTTTCCTTTGAAATCCAAGTCAACCGCCCATAAAATCAATTTTAAGTTAAAACTTGTACAAAACTATTTCTCTAAATTTTACAATGGCTCATGTGTTAAGCTTCATGCGGGCATTAGAGCATTTAATTTTTTTTTTTGGCCAATTTTAATTAACCCTTAACTTTTTTTTTGTTTTAAATGGCTATGGATTGTGACCGGATTCTCTAAAACTCATTGAAAATTTTTTGGCATTTAGTTTCTAACTCAAAGCTAAATAATTTAAACAAATTAATATCATTCCATAAAATAAAATAAAGATGTAAAATATGACTGCTGACCTCTTCAAAGGACATATCTCCTTTCGATGGAACTAAATTTTCTTAAACTTAAATACTTTTTTTTATGTTTCTTTTTGCAAGAGTTATTGATACAAGGTAGGCTGTCTCACCCGTTGGTTGAAGTATTTTAGGGAAGGATCTCTCAAAGGTTGGTGGACGGTTGTTACATAAGTTGCTTACTCAGTATTTTATGCTCACCCCTTTCCCCTTTTCTTTTTCAGGTAACGGTCGAGGTGCGGAGTTGCTCGAGAGTTGCGCTATCACATAAGAGTGTCAACCTAGGGCGTCAGTTAGTTTGTATTTTTTTTAGGGTTTCCAATGTTTTCTTTTGTATCATACCCCATTTGCAAATAACTAATATAGTACAAGTTTTGTATTTTATTGATTTGTGTTTTAGTTTTCGTCCATGATATTGTATGATTTTAAATTGAGTGAAATTTACTGTATTTCTCTACATTTTATTTGTTTATTTTTATTTTACTTTTGTTTTATTTATTTTTGCTTTTGTCTTTTCATCGCGGTCCGATCGTAACAAGTTAGGGAGAGGTTGATAATATATGCAACTTCTCTTGACATTAAAAATAATACTCAACTTAGTATGGTCTCAATGAATAATTTATCTAGATATGGATATCTTCATATTATTTAGTATTTTCTAGATGATTATGGAGAGATTTATATTTTCAATGGTCCATAAACTAATAAGTTTCATAAAAATGGTATCCATTGGTTAGTTTAGAGTAAATATTATTGTTAGTTTAGAGTAAATATTGTTGGTCATCATATCATCGCAGAAAAGATAATGTCGACCCTAATTTCCAAAGAAATTAGAGCCACAATCATGTACATGACCTATTCTTTCTATGCAGAAATAATCATCCAATATAATTTCAAAAACGATGTCATGGACTTATATATTTAAATAAGAGTTTGAAATTAAAACAGGAAAAACATTTAGAACAAATTAAAATAAAACAAAAAAAAGCTTCAAAAGTAATGACCTATACTAACCTAAAGTCTACGAAAAATAAAACGACTACCCTAAGTAAGTTCTATGGTCTTTGAATGAGACCTATCATTTAAAGTCGTATTATTTTAGGTGATATCCTAACTAGGTTATCGGATGTGTATTTACTACACTTTATGCGACCCATACGTGCGAATATGAACTCACCAGATGGTTTGCACACCTCCTATGCCTCGTGTTGGTCGGGCTACCATTTTTGGTGCTGTTGCCGAAAACTTGGAAGGAGTAGCGATCATCGTAGCATCATGTTAAACATGACGATCATTTTCCTTTTCATAACGTACACATCCGTACTCATCATAAGGGGAAATATCCCGAAGTATGTGACATACATTTATGCATAAGGTCCCAACATTTTCACATTCATTAAACTATATAAGATAGCCCCTTCCATTTTCCTTCATATCATATCATTTCAGATCATAGCTTTTAAAACATGTGTCGGGGTTGTGTATCATATCAAAACATTATGTTGCGTGTCATTCATGTAATACCCGAGCTTAGGAGACCGAGTAGACCGAGGCTCGAGTCAATGAAGAAGGAAATTATGCTGGAGATTTTTGTGAGATCATAATATATTTAAAAAGGTCAAAGTCGAACTAGGGAAAAACGGTCATTTTGCTCCTACTACTACTAGAGGGGTCCTCATGGGTCTGGCCAAAAGTAGAAAGAGAAAGAAAAAGAAAAGAAAAAGGATTACGGTTTTGGAAGAAAGAAAAGAGAGAGATTTCAACAACCATAAATCTTCCATTCGAGATCGACCTAAGGCAAGAAACTTCGAATCAAGACTCCTCTCTATGCTGGAAAAGAGATTTGAGTGGTAGATTTGGTCATTCCGACAAGAAAACCTAAGAATGAAACGAGGTATGGTTACGACATTTTTGTTTCAATTTCAACTAGATCTGAGAAGTTTCTTGAGTGATAGATCTGGAAATTTTGAAATGATTAACAATAAGAGAGTTTGAACAAATTTCTTGGAGAAAATTTGGACGAAAATCAGAGTCCGATTCGGAGAACGACAAATCGGTCAAGAACAGAACATGTGAGTTTTTTCGCATCTCTAAATGTCCTTAGTTCACTCTGCGTTATAGTAAAAAATATAAGAAAAATGCGATGCCGTAGGTGGATAGAAACTCTACGACTTTGGTGAACAAAACACGTCGATCATTCAGAAATTTGGAAACATGCAGGAGAGAGAAAATCACCATCATACGTTGCCCAACATACAGAGGAGGGCGGCAGAGCCAACGAGCAACACGTGGCAGCGTTCCATCAGAGAAACGCGTTTGGCCAGCTTGTCAAAACGCATCAGCGCGCGAGGATTTGATTTGTTCCGTAACCAAAACACTCACATGAAATGAACTGTGTGAGGATTTTATTTTATTCTAATGCTACCCATTCCTTTATTTCTGAGGGGTTTGTGGAGTTTGAAAACTTAGAACTTGAAACCCTAGAGTGTACCCTTGCGTCAACACCAGCAGACAAGTACTTGACCGCTACCTATAGAGCTAAGGATAGTAGTGTGACAGTTACATGGCGAAACCTTGAAGCATCCCTGATTGTCTTATGCATGCAAGGCTTCGATGTGATCTTAGGGATGTATTGGTTGGGTGAGAACAGTGCCCCTCATCGATTGCAAAGCAAGAAAGGTGATTTTCAGGCCCCTGATAGGAGAGAGCTTTGAATTCAAAGGGGATACATCCAGTGTTGTCCCTAGAGTCATCACAACGTTGAAGGCTAGAAAGTTGTTGTATGAGGGAGCATGAGAAGTTTTTGCTAGTGTGACTAAAGTCAGCGAGTCTAGTCTGATGGTATCCTCTATCCATGTAGTTAGAGAATTTGAGGATGTTATTATGACCTCAAGCTAGGGCAGCACCGATCTCCAAAGCGCCATATAGAATGGCACTCGCTGAGCTCAAGGAGCTAAAGATACAATTACATGAACTTCTAGACAAGAGTTTTATACGGCCTAGTATTTTGCCTTAGTGAGCTCGTATACTGTTTGTTGAAAAAAGAGATGGGACTCTGCGATTATGTATAGATTATAGAGAGTTAAACAAGGTCACAATCAAGAATAAGTATCCCCTCCAAAGGATAGACGAACTATTTTACAAATTGCAGGGTGCAGTAGTGTTCTCCAAGATCGATTTGCGATCAAGTTATCACCATTTGAGAATCAGAGAGGAAGACATATCTAAAAATGCCTTTAGAAGCCACTATGGACATTGGTTTAACTAATGCTTCTGTAGTGTTTATGGAATTGATGAACAAATTGATTAAGAAATTCCTAGACACCTTCATGATTGTATTCATTAATGACATCCTGGTGTTTTTTAAGTCTAAGGAGGAGCACGAGGAACACTTGAGAACAATTTTAACCCTATTGAGAACCCACTAGTTGTATGCCAAATTCACGAAGTGTGAGTTCTGGTTGCAGGAGGTGGCCTTGCCCACGTGGTGTCCACTCAGGGAATAACTGTGGACCTAGTTAAGATCGAAGCAGTTTTGAAATAGCCTAGACCAACCACCGTCACCGAAGTAAGGAGTTTTTTGGGTTTAACAAGCTATTATAGAAGGTTTGTACAAGATTTTTCTAATATCTCAACAGCCTTGACACAGTTAACCAAGAAGGAAAGTCCCTTTGTCTGGATACAAGAGTGTGAGCAGAGTTTTTTAGAACTGAGAAAGAGGTTGGTCATTGCGCCTGTTCTTACAATGCCTGATGGATCAGGTAGACCTGTGCTTTATAGTGAAGCCTCAAGAAAAGGGCTAGGGTGTGTACTCATGCAAAAGGGCAAGGTGATAGCTTACATCTCTAGACAGTTGAAAGAGTATGAGCATAACTACCCCACCCACGATTTGGAGCTATTAGCCATGGTGTTCACATTGAAAACCTGGTGTCACTACCTGTGTGGGGAGAGGGTTCAGGTGTATACCGATCAAGAGAGCTTGAAGTGTCTGTTTACACAGAAAGAGCTGAACATGAGACAATAGAGGTGATTAGAACTAGTTAAGGACTATGACATTGAAATACTTTACCACCCAGGAAATGCCAACGTAGTGGCGGATGCCTTGATCAGGAAGAAAGCCCACACATTCGCCCGGATCACAAAGCAGAGGTATCTGCAGGATGACATTCAGAGGGATGGAATAGAGGTCATGGTTAAAAGCGTCACCGCTCAACTAGCAAAGTTTTTGAAACAACATACCCTCAAGAGGCGTATCATCGATGCTCAGGAAACTGATACGCACCTCAACAAGATCTAGGATCAGCAGGAGACTGAGAGACTAGAGGGATACTCAGCTTCTTCTGATGGGGGATTGATATGGCAGAACCGACTATGCGTGCCTCGAGATGAGAAAATTCTACAAGAAATCTTGACTAAGGCCCACGAAATGTCCTTTACATTCTACCTTGAAAGTACTAAAATGTATTAGGACTTGAAGTGTAGCTATTGGTGGCTAGGAATGGAGAAGGACGTAGCAAAGTATGTGAGTTGGTGTTTGACCTGTTTGTAGGTAAAAGCCTCGAGACAACCACCAACAAGGTTATTGCAACCGCTGAATATTCCAGCATGGAAATGGGAGGAAATAAGCATGGATTTCATCTCGGGCCAACCAAAGACCCAACGGGGCTTCAATATCATCTGGGTCATTGTAGATAGGTTGACAAAGACATCCCACTTAATTCTAGGAAGGGCCACTTACTGAGTAGACCAATGGGCCCAATTATACGTCAAAGAGATAGTTCGTCTGCACGGCGTGCCAGTGTCCATTGTGTCTTATCGGGATGTTAAGTTTATTTCTAAATTCTGGAAAGGTTTGCAAAAGGTGTTAGGAATGCAACTCAAGTTTAGTACGGTGTTTTACCCTCAGATAGATGGACAAAAGAGTTATGCAGATTCTCGAAGAAAAGACCTTGAGATTGCAGTTGGTGATCACGTCTTCCTGATAGTGGCCCCCATAAGAGGAGTGCTGAGGTTTGGGAAGAATGGCAAGCTGAGCCCGAGGTTCGTGGACCTCTTTGAAATCCTAGAAAGGGTAGGGCCCATAGCATACAGAATGGCATTACCACCCACCCTCACCACGGTGCACAATGTATTTCATGTGTCCATGTTGAGGAAGTACACTCTGGATCACTCTCACATCATTGATCAAGAAACACTTCCCCTCCGAGAGGATCTATCGTACATATAGAAACCCATCAGGATAATGGCATGTGACGTGAGGAAATTGGGCAGAAGGGAGATTAACTTAGTCAAAGTCCTACGGAAAAACCATTGGGACAACGAAGCCACCTTGGAACATGAAGATGACATGAAGAGATCTTACTAGGAACTCTTTCGGGAAGAATCAACTTTCGGGGATGAAAGTTCCTAAGGATGGAAGAATTGTAACACTCGAGCTTAGGAGGCCGAGGAGACCGAGGTTCCAGTCGATGAAGAAGGAAATTATGCTCGAGATAATTGTGAGGTTATAATTAAAAAAAATGCTCAAAGTCAGGCTTGAGTTTAAAATGGACATTTTCCCCTACTTCTACTTGGGGGTCTCAAAGGTTTGGCCAAAAGAAGAAAGAGAAAGAAAAGAAAAAAGAAGAGGATTAGGGTTTTGGAATAAAGAGATTTTGGTAACCACAAATCCATCGTTGGAGATCGACATAAGGAAAGAAACTTTGAATCGAGACGTCACTCGGTGCTAGAAGAGAGGTTTGGGTGGTGGATTCGCTCATTCCGACAAGAAACATTAGAACGAAATGAGGAATGGTTATGACATTTTTGTTTCAATTTTATCTAGATTCGAGAAGTTTCTTGAGTGATAGATCTTAAAATTTTGAAGTGATTAACTATAAGAGAGTTTGCACAGATTTCTTGGAGAAAACTCGGACGAAAGTCAGAGCCCAATTCAGAAAACGACAAACCGTTCAAGAACAGAAAATGTGATTTTTTCTACATGTTTGAACTTTCTTATTTCACTCTGTGTTGGAGTAAAAATTATAAGAAAAATGTGATAGCATAGGTAGAACGATGACCAGCAAATCCAGACCCCAATATTCTACACCACGAAAGGTTTGAGAGTCCTTGTGCGAGAATCCTATGTGAGCTTATAACCTTGACTTAGTAGAATAAGTCACTAACTTATTGAGGAATTTTAGGAGAATTGTTAGTAGACTTAGTTGAATAAGTTACTAAGTTATGGAGCAACAATAGGAGAATTGGTAGTAGTTGCCAAATTGTGGACCAAGTAAGTTTTGTGGTTGTGGACTTAAGTTTTATGCTTTAATTAGAAAGATCATGAGTGGTTTTTAACTTGAGGAGAAAGTTTAGGAAGCTAGTTAGTGCTTCCTCCATTATAAATACTCATGAGATCTATGTTTTTTCACAACAATAATAAAGAGAATTGAAAAGCTAAGTGCTCAAACTTTCTTTGTTCCAAAATATCTCTCCCCTCCCTCAAGGTGTTCCTTTGCCTCTTTTACTTGTTTCGACATAATTCCAATCGAGGGTCACATTCAACATTTGGCATTAGAGCTCCCAGGATGTCGAAACAAATGTCATCACCATACAAATTCATCGAAGGAGAAGTGACAATGATAAAGAGCAAAAAGGAGGGGAGTGTAACGCTTCGCTCTAGTACCCGTTACTCCCGAAGAGTAACTATGCATCGAAGATGTGTGTCAACTTACAAGCATAAGGCGTGTGGGTGTTAGGTTTAGATTTGATTTAGTTATTTGAATTAGATTTGATTTAGTCATACCAGATTTGATTTGTTTCCGGTGTATTTTGTAACGCTATATAATAGCCAATTTCATTCTTCAATAGAAGGTGAGATTTCTCCCAATTCTTCTGATCTTTCTAGTTTTCTCTTTGTTCCTAACATTTGGTATCAGAGCCATGCCCTAAACTAGCCAAGTTAAAACTAGGAGCAACAGTCTTCTACGTGTCGTAATAAAAGTATGTCGATGGAGAGTTCATTTGTGAAGCCTGCAATTCCGAAATTTGATGGGTACTATGATCATTGGGCGATGCTCATAGAAAACTTTTTGCATTCAAAGGAGTATTGGGATTTGGTGGAGAATGGGATTTCTGCAGCAACAGAAGACATCGTTTTCACAAATGCCCAGAGGACGCACATTGAAGATCAAAAGTTGAAAGATTTGAAAGCAAAGAATTATCTGTTTCAAGCATTAGATCGTTCGATCTTGGAGACAATCCTCAACAAGGTTACAACAAAGAACATATGAGATTCTATGAAGTAGAAATATCAAGGTTCGACATGGGTAAAGCGTGCACATTTGCAAGCTCTTCGGAAGGAGTTTGAAATGCTTCACATGAAGGTAGGAGAATCTGTAAATGAGTATTTTGCTCGGACCCTTGGCGTAGCCAACAAGATGAAAATAAATGGTGAGAACAAAGGAGATGTTGAAGTAGTTGAAAAGATTCTGAGATCTATGACTCCCAAGTTTAATTATATTGTATGTTCCACTGAAGAGTCCAAGGATACAACCATCTTAACCATTGATGAGTTGCAAAGTAGCTTGCTTGTGCATGAACAACACATGAGTTCTCATGTTGAAGAAGAACACGCTTTGAAGATCACTCATGGTGAACAATCTGGAGGAAGGAGTCAAGGTCGTGGAAGTTTTAGAGGCAGAGGAAGGGGACGAGGCAGACAAACCTTCAACAAGGCCACAGTGGAGTGCTATAATTGTCACAAGCTAGGACATTTTCAATGGGAATGTCAAAGCAAGGAGAAGGAGACAAACTATGCAGAGACTCAAGAAGAGATGTAGCTGATGGCTTACGTGAATATGAATAAGGCCAATAGAGAAGATATGTGGTTCCTTGACTTGGGATGTAGCAATCATATGTGTGGGAAGAAGGAATATTTTTCAGATTTTGATGGAAGTTTCAGAGATTCAGTGAAGCTGGGCAACAACTCAAGCATGGATGTAACGGAAAAGGGTAATGTACGGCTACAAGTGAATGGAATCATACTAATAATCATAGGAGTGTTCTATGTACCAGAGCTGAAGAACAATCTGTTGAGTATTGGGAAATTGCAACCAATGGGGCTTAACATTTTCTTTCAAGATGGAACGTGCAAGGTGTTTCATCCTGAGAGAGGCTTAATCATGGAGACAAAGATGTATTTAAATCGAATGTTCGTACTGCATGTTTAAACAAGCACGAAAAGAGAGAGAAGAGCTAGATAAAATGCTGGAAGAGAATAGGAGAAGGGTAAAAGAAGATTAGTGATGATTAGCTTTGGAGCTACAGCGGAAGGAAGAAGAACGATATCGTGAGCTCGAATTAATTCAGAGACAAAAAGAGGAGGCAGCTTGGAGAACTAAGCTGGATGATAAGAGTTTGAGTTGTGTTTTGCTGGGAGTTAGTGAAGAGTCAAAAGCTTACAAACTCTGTGATATAGAAGCAGCAGACGAAAATACTGCAGAGGAAAATATTTCCTCTGGCTCTTTGGCTGAAGCAAGCTCTCCTTCTTTGGCTGAAGCAAGCTCTCCTAGCTCGAATAAAGCGAGGAATAGGAGACCACCAGTCTGGATGAGAGACTATGCAACAGGAAAAGATTTTTCTAAAGAAGATGATGAAGCTTATTAGGCCATGTTTACCACTACTGATCCCGTAAACTTTGTAAACTTTGAAGAAGCATTGATTTAATTTAAAGACGCGTTGAAGAGTGAGAAATGGAGGCAAGCCATGGATCTAGAAATGGAAGCAATAAACAGATGGGAATTGATGAAGTTACCTGAGGGCGGAAGAAGGTTGGAGTAAAATGGAAAGAGGACTGTTGGAAGTCTGTTATGACGTCGTAAATATAAACTTATTACTATTTGTGTTAGAGTTTAAGGGAGGAATTGTTAGGTTTAGATTTGATTTAGTTATTTGAATTAGATTTGATTTAGTCATACCAGATTTGATTTGTTTTCGGTGTATTTTGTAATGGTATATAATAGCCAATTTCATTCTTCAAGGTGAGATTTCTCCCAATTCTTCTCATCTTTCTAGTTTTCTCTCTGTTCCTAACAGTAGGATGACATCGAGCATGGTGACGTTGAGGAGCGTAAGGACAAGATGACTCTTTTTTCTATCTACGAAGCAGTCCCAGGGGATGTTCTTCTCATGTTGGCAGAGAAAGACTCGACAAAGGCAGCATGGGAGGAACTGTAAACAATGCATGTGCATGTGGAACGTGTCAAGAAAGATGTAATAGCCCAAAAAATAATAATAATAATAATAATAAATAAGTAATAAAAAAAATAAACAAATAAAATAATACGTTTAAAATAATAATAAAATAATTAAAAAAAAAAAAAACAACCACTCATCACTCATCTCCACTAACTTCTCATCCTTTCCCATTATCTCTCATCAACCCAACTCTTATGCCAAAATCTATGCTCGTGAAAAACAAAAAATATCTCATATTTGAGAAAAACCAAAATGACCTTCAACTATCGAGGTAGATTTACGTGAAGAAGAGAGGTAGACGCTGTGAAGAAAGGTCTCGTCAGTTTGTTAGGTATATATTAAGCTTCCTTTTCTTTTATTCTAATTTCATTTCTAGTAAATCACAACCAATTATATTTTAGATTATTTTAGATCTTCCCTATCGTTCAATAATTTTATATGAATTATGGTAATTATGTAGATTAGTGGACAAATGAATCGATTAAATTAAAAACAAAGAATATCTGTGAATAACTGTTAATAGAATAAAATTGGTCTTGGCCTAACACAATAAAAAAGAAGAAAGAAGGGAAGATTTGGGGTGTAAGAATGAATATTTATCAATGTAGAGAAATAGAATTACAGAGAGAAAATTAAAGAGAGGATTTGGGAGGAAGAATGATTAAAAATTGGGCAAGAATATTTATCACACAATAAAAAAGAAAAAGAAAATTGACGAATAATATTTATCAACACAATAACAACAGAGAGAAAGGGAATTATAGAGAAGCCCAGTATACAACTAACCCAATAAAAGAAGAAAATGAATGGAAGATCTGAAAAGTATTAAATGGTTGATACATGTGAATATAACAACAACCATATATTTTCATTTATGAAGTAATTCTTAAATATATTCTCATTTAGAAATATTTATATCCCAAAAAATATTAAATCTAGATCGAGAAATTAACAATTTGTTAAATAGTTAACAAAATTTAGGAATTAGAATTACTGAAGTAATTTGGTGATATCTCTAATAGGGTGGAGCGTCTTGATATAAGTGGGAACGAATTCGAGGGACGAAAGTAAGCTTGTTTGGAGTTAGATGAACTTCGGTTAAGGTCATCCAAGTAAGTGACCTTACTATTGACATGGTTATATTGGATGTTGACACGTGCCCCGTGGTTTTGCACGTGCCATATATATTGATATGTGTGAATTGTTTATGGATCGATATGTTTATGATATGTTATTTATATGTTATAATATGTGAATTGTATGATAATAATTACGGTACGATGTGTTCAATGATATGTTTGAGATAGGATATGAGAATGATGCACAAAACGAAATGTAATGATAGGAGTAAGATACGTTCATGAAAATTTAAGGTTATGGTACATACCAAAGTGCTATGGATATGAGAGATTGATAAAAGAATACAGTTAGGTTATGGGTAGAAAGAGACAAGTGTGTGATAGATTGATAGAACGATAGCATTAGAATACGTTCCTGTGATGATATGACTAAGGTACGTTCATGTAACGACATGACTGTGATAGGTATAAGAACGTTAAGACTATGATAAGTTAGGAAACGATATGCCCACGAAGTGTTTACGATATGATATGATTATGATACGACATGTGAATGACGGATATATACATGTTGTCATATGATATGAAAATGATATGAAATATATTATGGTACGAGATATGTGATAAATTAATATGTTTATGATATGATATATTGTGATGCGATATGTTATGGTATAATATGTATATGATGAAATGTTATGCCTCCTAAATTGTGTGTATATAGCATGATATGAATGACATGAAATCACGATAAATGGCATGAAATATAACCCCGTTAGAATTATGTATGATATGAGAACTGAAGAATGAGAAACGATGAGATATGAATGATGAACGATATGTGAAATGATATGAAAAATGATACGATATGTACAAAATGCTAGTGGGGTTGTATTAAATGATAATGAAAACGGAAAAAATATTGGGACCTCATGCATTATGTGTGCTCATGCATGGGGGAATACCCCTATTCCATCACGAGGGTACGGACGCGTACATCCATTAGGCAGGTGAAGTATCGTTATGTTTTACATAATAGTGTCGTAGGAAAAATAGACTGATATGAGGTCCCGTCATAGCATTTTGCATGTTCTTGTTGCATAACCCCCAACAGTGGGGTCACTTACTGAGTATTTCTTAAAATACTCAAGCCACGTGCTACCTCTATTTCAGGTTAAGGCAAGGCATTCCTGTACCGCTGACGACGGCATCGCAACTCGAGACCATGGCACATGCATAGAGTATTCGTATTTATTTTCTTAGACTTAGGCTAGAATAGGATGTTTTAATTTAAACGTTTAGTTATTTTATTTAGTATTTTGTTGTGTCGTTTTAAAGGTGTTTTCAAAACACGTAAGTCCATGGCTGTGTTTTAAGCTGAAGGTTACGTTTTATGGAAGTTTAAATGAAGTATTTCAACATTCAATGTTATGATATGTATGCAGTGGCGACCCTAAATTAAGTAAAAAATTTCGGGTCGTTACAGAAGCAAAGAAATAGACCTTGAAGAGTGAGTTCAAGGCTATTCGCATGAATGACGGTGAATCAATAGACAACTTTGCCATGAAGTTGACAATGATCGTCAACAGCATCCATTCATTAGGCGACATGGTGGAGGAGATCTTCGTCGTCAAGAAGTTCCTTCGAGTTGTTCTCCCAAGATTCATGCAAATTGTTACCTCCATCGAGCAGTTCGACGACCTCAAGAACATGTCATTTGAAGAGGTCATTGGTCGTCTTAAGCTCCATGAGAAGAAACTTCGTGGCTATGAAGACAAAGAGGAGGAAAAACACCTCTTACTCACACTTAAGGAGCGGCTCTCACAAACTAAAAAGAATGATGCGGCTGACTCTTCATTTTCAAGTATGAGGGGACGTGGCAGCCATAACAAGAAAAATAGGGGTCGTGGACGTGGTCACAGACGTGGACGTGGTGGCAGAAGAGGCCGTGACAATACCTCACAAACCCATGACAATGCCAACCCCTAGAAGAACAAGAGTATGATCAAGTGTTACTCTTGTGGAAAATATGAGCACTATGCAATAGAGTGTCGCAAGAAGAAGCAAGATGAGGAGGCAAACGTCACATGCATGGAAGATCAAGAGCCCACACTGATGTTGGCCGAGAAGATGTCCAACCCATTGATGCTCAACGAAGAAAAAGTTATGGCAAACCTTCTCACAAAAGGAGAAGACCAAGTGGAGACAAACATGTGGTACCTTGACAATGGAGCAAGCAACCACATGACTGGAGATCGAAAAAAGTTCAAGGAGCTTGATAAGAAGCTCATTGAAAACGTGAAGTTCGGTGATGGATCAATTGTATCGATCCAAGGCAAAGGATCCATCTTGTTCTAGTGCAAGAATGGTGATCAACGTTTACTGACCAAGGTATACTATATCCCAAACTTGAAGAGTAACATTATTAGTCTTTGTTAGATGACGAAAGAAGGAACTAGAGTGGAATTAGCTGGCTCGTTTCTCAAGATATTCGAAAGAAATGGAACCTTGTTGATGAAGGTAAAATGGTCGCATAACCGCCTGTATAGAATACTATTGGAGATCAGCCAGCCTACCTCTCTATTGATGAAACTTGCACACCCAACTTGGCTATGGCATGCAAGACTTGGGCATGTGAACTTTCAGACACTCAAAATAATGGGAGAAAAGAAGATGGCTACGGGGCTACCCAAAATCATACACTCGAATTAACTATGTGAAAGTTGTCTAGTCTCCAAACAAGCAAAACAGTCGTTCCCAGCTCAAGCCAGTTTTCGTGCTGAGCGACCACTGGAACTGGTTCATGCAGATTTGTGTGGTTCGATCACCCCATCATCGATTGCTGGTAATAAGTATTTTCTCTTACTTTTTGATGATTACAGTCGTTGGGTGTGGGTGTACATGCTCAAAGAAAAAGGAGAGGCATTATGTTAGTTTAAGAAATTCAAAAGACTTGTGGAAAATGATTCTGATCACAAGCTGAAAAACTTGTGCACCGACTGAGGTGGTGAGTTCTTATCCCATAACTTCTTAAAGTTTTGCGAAGAGGAAGGTATCAAACATCAACTCACTGCAACGTACACTCCACAATAAAACAGTGTGGTTGAACGAAGAAATCGCACCATAATGAACACTACAAGAAGCTTACTCAATAGAATGCAAGTCTCAGTGATTTTATGGGGCGAGGCAATACGACATGCGATTTATCTTCTAAATCATTTACTGACAAAGGCGCTGGACACTTGCAGCCCCTACGAAGCATGGTTCGACAAGGCACCTCATTTCGAGTACCTAAGCATCTTCGGTTGTACAGAACATGTTAAGCTTGCAAAACCATATATCAAAAATCTTGATGATAGAAGCCAAAAGATGGTGTACTTTGACATAGAGGATGGAGCCAAAACACACAGGTTGTATGATCCGCAACATGAAAAAATTCATGTAAGTAGAGATGTCGTATTCGAAGAAGAGAAGAAATGAGATTGGTGCCGCGTTGGCGATAACAAGCAGACTATTACAAAGTTCACTACTCTGGAAGAAGAGGGAGACGCAACAAACCTAGAAAGTGCCTCTACAACAACACCAACAAATCCACACATGTCATCAGCGGTGACACTGAAAGGCGTGATGGACTATCTAGAATAAGAGAGCTCAGGCGAGAGCACAGGAGGATCCACAACAAAGGATGGACCAAAGAAGTTTCGTTCTCTTGCTAAAATTTATGCGAATTCACTTGAAGAAGAATTGGATCTCGATGAGTTAGTGTTGCTCGCGGTCGAGGATCCGACAACCTACTGTGAGGCAACAACTGAGACGATGTGGCAGGAGGTCATCCAAAAGGAGCTTGAAGCCATTGAGAAGAACAAGACGTTGGCACTAACTAACTTACCATCTAGACACAAGCCCATCAGTTTGAATTGAGTGTTTAAGTTGAAGAAGAATAGTGAAGAAAATGTCATCAAGCATAAAGCAAGACTCGTGGTGAAGGGATACATGCAACGGCAAGGAATTGATTTTGAGGAGGCTTTTGTGCCTGTGGCTAGACTGAACACTGTAAGGTTGATTCTTGCCCTCGCATCTCCCCACTGGTGGGAGGTCCATCACTTGGATGTCAAATTAGCATTCCTAAATGGTGACCTCTAAGAAGAAATGTATGTTGCCCAACCTGAGCGGTTTGTCATCAAAGCCGAACAGCACAAAGTGTACAAATTGTCAAAGGTCCTCTACGGTTTATTGCAAGCTCCGAGGGCGTGGAACATATGTCTAGACAAGAGTTTAAAGAGTCTAAACTTCATGAAGTGCTCACAAGAACAAGCATTGTATACCAGAAACTATGGGGTTGAAACACTCAACGTTGGCATGTACATTGATGACCTGATTGTCACTGGTACAAGTGTGGAAGGCGTCAAAGAGTTCAAGAAACAAATTATGAAAGAATTTGAGATGACTGATCTCGGGTTACTCACGTACTACCTCGGTATTGAAGTGGACCAAAGGAAAGATTGCATCATACTAAAGCAATCGGCCTATGCAAATAAGTTGTTGCAGCAATTTAAGATGACAGAGTGCAACTCGATCAAGTATCCCATGGAAGCAAAGTTACAACTTGGGAAAGATGCTGAAGGAAGCATGATGAATTCCACTGAGTATAGGTGTGTCATTGGAAGCTTAAGGTACTTGACTCATACTCGTCCGGACCTTTCATATGTTATTGGAATAGTGAGTAAGTACATGGAAAAGCCCACTCTGAAGGGAACCACAAGCTATGGTTGAAGTATCAAAGAGAGCGAGGTCCTAAAGAACTAGTCGGTTTTATTGATATTGATTTAGCTAGAGATATTGACGATAGAAAAAGTACCGCAGGAATGACGTTTTATCTCAATGGAAATTTGATCTCTTGGCAATCTCAGAAGCAAAGTACCGCAGGAATGACGTTTTATCTCAATGGAAATTTGATCTCTTGGCAATCTCAGAAGCAACGAATTGTGACACTATCTTCATGTGAGGCCGAGTTCATCGCAGCAACTGCGGCGTCATGCCAAGCATTGTGGTTGAGAAATTTATTGAGCGAAGTGACTAGAAGTGAACTAAAGTCGGTAACTCCCTACCTTGACAACAAATCTGTGATTGCTCTGATGAAGAATCGAGTATTTCACGGACGTAGCAAACACATTGACACTCACTTCCAATTCATTCGTGAGCGTGTTGAGAAGAGACAAATTTTTGTGGAGTTCGTATGCACTAGAGAACAACGTGCGAAAATTTAAACCAAAACCCTAGCAAGGGTTAAGTTTGCAGAGATGTGGGAATTGCTGGGAGTGAAGAATCTCGAACAAAGTCAAGTTTACGGAGGAGATTGTGAGCTTATAAACTTGACTTAGTAGAATAAGTCACTAACTTATTGAGGAATTTTAGGAGAATTGTTAGTGGACTTAGTAGAATAAGTTACTAACTTATGGAGCAACTATAGAAGAATTGGTAGTAGTTGCCAAATTGTGGACCAGCTAAGTTTTATGGTTGTGGATTAAGTTTTATGCTTTATTAGGAAGATGTTAGTGGTTCTTAAGTTGAGGAGAAAGTTTAGGAAGCTAATTAGTGCTTTCTCCACTATAAAATACTCATGAGATGTATGCTTTTTTCACCACAACAAAGAGAATTGAAAAGCTAATTGCTCAAGTTTTCTTTTTTCCATAAGATCTCTATCCTCAAGGTGTTTCTTTACCCCCTTTTACTTGTTTTGACATATTTCCGATCTAGAGTCACATCCAACATTCTAAAGAGGAATGAGTTCAAGTCTAAGCCATCATGATCCACCCTACAAAGACCTAGACACCACGGTAACTGTAGACAATCGAGGTAACCCGCCGGACTTGAGCAGCGTGGATAGTGTTACTAGAGCCTCCACTTCCCTCTCCCGTCGAGACTGAACTCCAATACTAAGATCGTTGAGGTAGGCAAAGCCAGATAGGATGGATAGCTTTAATGTCATTTGGGTCAGTATCGATAGATTGACCAAGACAACCCACTTCATTCCAAGTAAGGTCACTTATCGAGTAGACCAATGGGCCCAGTTATACGTAAAAGTGATAGTCTGCTTGCACAGCATGCCAATGTCCATTGTGCCTGGTTGAGATGCTAAGTTTACTTCTAATTTCTGAAAATTTTTGGAAACATGTAGGAGAGAGAAAATACCTGCCACGCGTCGCCAAACGTATGGGGGAGCGCGGCAGAGCCGACGAACGACACGTGGCAGTGTTCCATTAGAGAAACGCGTTTGGCCTGCCTGTCGACATGCATCAACGCACGAGGACTCAGGTCGACTTGGAAACGAAACCCTCACGCGAAACCAACTGTATCCGAGAACCGCCAAACCAACCTGCAGTCCAACCCGACGACTCACCACTCCTTGTGCGCCATGTGTCACAACCACAAAAATTCAAAGGGTAAGCCTGCGTCTGCTAAGGTTCGAAGCGCACCATTGCCTATGCGCTGCCCGCGCTTGTGCCCAACACGTGGGGGTGCGTGCCAGTGTGTAGGAGAGCGTGGGGGCACGTAAAGCCCCTATTCTCACCCATTTTTCGCTCGATTGCCAATTTTCACCCCGATTTCAATGCTAATGTTGTTTTACTGTGAATTAGGTGCTTATAAAGGAATTTGGTAATTTTGACTCCTCTACCACTAATCAACCAAGACTTGGGAAGGCAATGTCAAACAAGTAAGTCACCATTTAGATTCCCACGAGCCGTACTTGTAGAAAACGCTTGGAATAAACATGTATGCTGTCAAACTGATTATCCTAGCTAGCCAGATCTATCATATTAGTATGTAAGCCATGAAAATTAATTAAGTAAAAAGATAGTAGAGGGAGAAGTTTTATATTTAAGACAGTAAAAGTGGTAGGGAGTAGTGTGGAAGAAGAAGCGAAGACGAAAGGGTTTGAAGAAGGAACAAATTCTGTATAAGAAATTGAAGCAAATGTGGTTACTTTTACTTTATTATGTTACATGATTGTGAAAGTGATTAAAGAAAAAGAATAAAAACTTTATGAGCGGAAGAAGAAAAGAAAGAGATATAATAAGTTATATATAAAATAGATTTGGGCAAAGAGAAACAAAACAAGAAACTAAAACCCAAAGAAGATATGGATCTGTACGACGAGAACAAAGAGTGTTATAGGTTAGCGATGAGGGGAGAATGGAAGAATCTGGACAAGGTATGTAAGTTAGAGTGGAAGTTGGTGCTTCCGATCACTAGCAGTGGAGACACGGCGTTGCATTTGGCAGTGCACAGTGGAAAAGAAGACCTTTTAAAAACCTTTCTTGCGCAGGTGATGGATATTGACTACACAGAGTATTGGAAGAACTGCGATGAAAACACACCTCTACATGAAGCTGCCGCTGTCGGGAATTTGGATGCTGTTAAGCTTTTGGTTGAGTTAAGGAAGGAGGATTTGTTGGAGATGAACATTTGGGGTGAAACGCCTTTGTATAGGGCAGCCAGATATGGGCAACTTAAGATCGTTGAATATATTTTGAATGATTGTGAAGATTTGTACTCTCGATCTTCCCTAAATTGGATGGGAAAGGGTACTCCAATAATTCATACCGCCATTCAAAGCGAGAATTTTGGTTAGTGTCTAAGTTTTTGTTACCATAATTGAAGCTAATTCAAAGTTTTAATAGCAAATTCAATGTTTTAAAACGCAGAGATGGTTATGATGTTGCTGGATTTCGACAAGTCACTGTTGGAGATGAAGGATTCAAACCACCAGACGGCTCTCCACGTGCTGGCCAATATGCCACACATTTTCGAGAGTGGATACGTCAAGGGATTTTGGGCAGAATTCATATATGATTGTAACAATAATATTCTTTCTCAACGATCAATCAATTTTTTAAATATTATATTTAATTCCTTTTCTCTTTTTTACTTTTTAATTTTTTTTTTCTTTATCACATCACACAGTGCTTCCAGACGACTCAATTTACGCATTTAAATTTTTAAAATTTTTCTCCCCCAACAACGACTCTGGAAGTTCAAGTACCGAAAACAACAAGAATGGAGATTTAGAAGCAGGATTTGGCTCCAAATATAATTGGTGTTCTAGTTTGGGTAAGTTCTCTCTTTTCTTCGTTTTCTTTTCATTCATAATATAGTATCAGAGTCATGAGCCACTCAAAGCAAACTAAAGCTCAAAGGGGAGAATATTTGTGGATAGTTGTGATTTCTAACATTTTAAGTTCTTAGAAACGGAAAATTCTTAATCTTACTCGTATTTAATAAAAAACAAGTATTGAAGGATTGTTTGTGCGTGGCAGGTGCATACCTTAAACAAAGTTCGAAGAGGTTGTTGGGGAGATTCATCGTGCGAGGTCTTCTCTCTCTAACTCTAAAACGTGTTTTTTACCAAAAATAATAATAATAATAATAATAATAAAATTATTAACATTGAGATTTAAAACACAGGGTGGCCTAAATGCAAACAGATGTACATGAAAAAGCAAAAACATAAATTAATTCTACGCATCACTGAGATGCTAGTGGACAAAGATTTATCATGTTACCAGAAGGCCAAAATCACTCCATCGGTTTCAGTTCACAAATCAAAACATCCAAAAGACAGTAAAGCCAATGGTAAAAGTATTAAATACGTGGACTACCATGAGACGCCACTGTTACGGGCCGCAGCCCGGGGAATAATAGAAGTGGTCGAAAGGATCATCGATGCCCACCCAAAGGCCGTGGACTACGTGACGTCAGAGGGCAGAAACATTCTACATGTGCTCATTGCACACCGACAAATCACGATCTTTGAATGGATTCAACGCCGAAAACTTGTCCTGAACAGACTGGCCAAGAGGATCGATGTGTTGGGCTTCACAGTATTGCACCATGTTGGAATCACTAAATTCCTCCATCAATCAACTCATGGTCCAGCAATACAGCTTCAAAATGAGCTCGAGTGGTTCGATCGCGTCCACGAAGTGCTTCCGCTCCTTTACAACATGCATCATAGCAAGGACGATTGGAAACCTCGCGAGTTCTTCGATGAAACTCACAAGGATATGCTTGATAAAGGCAAAGAATGGATCAAGAAAACCTCCGAGTCTTGCTCTGCTGTTGCTGTCCTCATGGCCACTGTCGCCTTCGCCGCTGCCTTCACTGTCCCCGGTGGACTCAACTCCAAAACTGGCACTCCGATTCTCCTCTCTGACCCTTTGTACATGTTGTTCGCCGGCTTGGACATCATCTCCCTCATCTCATCCCTCTCCTCCTTGGTTCTGTTTCTCTTGATCTTGACCTCGCCTTTTGAGATCGATACTTTTCGACAAGAATTGCCAATTCAATTGTCCTTGGGATTCAATCTGCTGTTCTTGTCAGTGGCGAGCACGATGGTTGCATTCGCTGTAGCCGTTGTCCTCACAATGAAATCGACCAACATGGTATGGGCGGAATGCCTTTTGTATTTGTTCACACTTGCTCCAATAACCATTTTTGTAGTAATGAAGTTGCCGCTGTTGCTGGAGCTGGAGAAAAGTGTTCAGAAGAGTCTACAATTTCTTTGGAAGTTCTTTCCCATGGGTTTGCTCACCATATTTTTTGAGATTCCTTCCAAATTTTTAAGCAAGAAATCTACTTGATTTTCATGGTTGGATCTAGCTAGATGTAATAAACTACTTCATTTTCTTACCTTAATTACCTAATGTGAAGTTTGTTGCACATAATGTTCAAAAGTGTGCTTTTTATTTGTCTTTCAAAGGTTAAAAATATTCCTTTATATAGTATTATGAAATTTGATTTAAAATATACAGATATTTCTGAAATATATTTTGTCCTATAATGGTTGGAAAGATATCTTAGATATCCATAAATCAGTTAATATTTTTTTTCTTATTTTAAGGGGTACGTTAATAATATATTTTCTTTATTTGTAGGAGTTGGTTGACAGTATATTTTTTCTTATTTTGAGATGATAGATTGTATCCTATTTAAAGAATATTAATGAAAATTGTACTTTCAATCTCACCTCTATTTCTCATTCTTAACGTGGTATCATAATAGTTCAACTCAATCAATTCATCAATCGTTGATATCGATCATGTGCAAATATGGCGGATGCTTCTCAACTAAATATAGAAAAACAGTCACCTAATTCCATTGCAAATTACTCGTATGAGCAGTTACAACAGATAGCACA
Organism: Cucurbita ficifolia; assembly: GCA_033971965.1. NCBI lineage: Eukaryota > Viridiplantae > Streptophyta > Magnoliopsida > Cucurbitales > Cucurbitaceae > Cucurbita > Cucurbita ficifolia. The sequence goes on from CM066979.1 coordinate 4,151,486, forward strand.
AGCCTTACCTGCACTCAATCATCGTCTTTTTGGTAATTCTGACAGTTACATCAATACTGCATGTTTGTTTGCAGTATCTGCAGTATCCATTAACTTTGCTAGTTCTAATTCATGGATTCTCCATAGTGGAGCTACGGATCATATAATATCCAAAGCTTTTGTTATGACTAAATCAAAGGTTGCAATCATGTCTACCATGCATTTGGTTAATGGAGGGCAACACATGTGCCACATACTAGCAATGTTTCCTTTAATCCTAACCTTAAATCAAACAATGTTTTATGTGTGCTTTCATTCCATTTAAACCTGATGTCTACCAATGACTTGAAATGTTATGTCACCTTCTATCCTTATTTCTGCTATGCAGGACTTGACTACGGGAATAATGATTGGCTCGGGTAAACAATTTGGAGGTTTCTATCATATTTATTTATCTCCAATCAAACCTTCAGCAAATCAAGTATCTCAGTCATCTAATTTTTGGTTTCTACGCCAAGGTCATCCTTCATTTTCTCGCTTTAAATTTCTAGTTGATCAATTGCATTTTGATAATGCTACATTTTTCTCATAACGGTAGTATTTGCCCATTAGCAAATTTCCAAGAAGCTCAATAACAACACATTCTGCCTTTGATCTGATACATTGTGATGTTTGGAGACCTCATAAAATTCTTACCCATTTTTGTTTGCGCTTTTTTCTCACTATTGTTGATGATTTTACTTGATGTACTTGAGTTTTTCTTATCCAACATAAATCAGGTTTATTAAATTCATTCAAAACCAATTTCACACTACTATCAAGATAGTACGATCAGACAATGAGACTTAGTTTCTATCTTTGCAACCATTTTTTTAATTCTTGTGGCATTGAATTTCAGCACACTTGTATCTATACTCCACAACAAAATGGAGTTGTAGAACGTAAGCATCGGCATACCCTAAAAGTAGCTAGGTCTCTTCTCTTTCAGTCACATGTTCCACTTAATTTTTGGGGAGAGTGCATTTTAACTATTGTTTATCTTATAAATAGAACACCATCAACATTGTTATCTAACAAGACACCCTTTAAAGCATTTTACAAACGAACACCTACATTTCAGCATTTTAAAGTCTTTGGTTGTAAATGTTATGCAAATGTAGTACATCCTAAATAAAAATTTGAATCTCGGACAATTCCTTGTGTTTTCATAGGATAACCTAGTGGTCACAAAGGTTACAAGTTGTATGACATAGAGTTTCACAAATTATTTATCAGTCGTGATGTTAAATTTTGTGAAGATGATTTTCCTTTTTCATCAGCTTCACAAACTTTGACATCAGCTCCTTCAACTCCCATTTTACCACACCATGATTCAAACATCCATTTTCCTCCTATTTCGTCATCTTCTCACCTTCGTTCCTTCTCCAGATTCATCCACTAATTCTAATCCTATCCCACCTGATACATAAGTTCCACTTCGACGTTCTATTCGTACCAAACAACCTTCAACTGGGCATAATGATTATGAGATTTCTTCTACAACCAATCATTTAACCTCTAGCTCAAGTCCCAGCCCTAGCACCATGTATCCCCTTCATCGTTACCTTTAATTCTCTCAGTTTTCTTGTACTCAAGGTGCTTTACTAACTCTTATTACAGCCCAGACATAACCTAAAACCTATGATGAGGCAGTTGGCGACCCATTATGGCAGCAGGCTATGAATGTTGAAATTATAGCTTTGGAATGTAATCATACTTGGTCTCTCGTTCCTCTACCACCTGGTCCTAAAGCTATTGGGTGTCGTTAGGTGTATAAGGTTAAATAAAACTTTGATGGTTCTGCTAAACGTTATAAATTTCGGCTGGTAGCAAAGGGGTACACTCAGGTTAAAGGTATTGATTACAAAGAGATATTTTCTCCTACAGCGAAACTTACTACACTTCGTTGCTTACTCATTATTGCTGCTGCTAAAAAATGGTTCACTCAAAATGTCTTTCTCCATGGTAATCTAAACAAGGAAGTCTACATGTCTTTACCACTAGGTCTTCGCCAATAGGGGGAGAATACAGTATATCCGCTACATAAGTCTCTTTATGGGTTGAAACATGCTTCTCATAATTGGTTCTCCAAATTCTCTACCACTATACAAAATGTAGGTTACACTCGGTCAAAAGCTGATTACTCTTTATTTAAGAGTAGAGGTATTTCTTTCACTGTAGGTGCTATCTATGTTGATGATATTCTGTTGACAGACAATGATCTCAAAGAAATTCAACATCTCAAGACTTGTTTGCCCAAAAAAATTTTTATAAAATATTTAAGGAATTTGAAATATTTTCTGGGCATTGAGACCATGGGTATGAAATGATGTTTTATGATAGGTCCTGAACACAATTACACATGATTATATTTCCTTACCGTAGTAGTGACTGAATATTTCTTAACATTTATATTTTACAGAATCATTATTCCACATACGATAAACTATACGATAAACTATGATTTTAAAATATGCGTAAATGTACATTCAAAATATAATAATAAAAATAATAATGTAAAGATTAATTATAAAATGAGATGTAACAAAAATAGGATTCAATAGACCATGGAAAATAAAACTTGAAATAGTTGTTACACTCTTTTTTATAATAATTATGGTTTTATATGGAAATTATTTATTTAGTGCAGATATTATAGATTATAGAATATGAAATTGAAACTAACCAATAAAATAATTCATATGTTACATATAAAAAAGTAAAAAATTACATTTTTTTAAGTACAATTACTTTTAAGTAAAAAATTACATTTCATAATTAGGTTATTATTATATTTTCTCTTGTTTTTAAATTTAGTTGATGCTTGGCTGTGCCGCATGAATAGATAAGATGAAAAGTATAAGGACCCAAAAACCGTTTCATGAGCCAAGAAGCCGCCGCCGCCACCTTTGTATCCTTCCTCATTCATTCTTCTTTCTATACTTACTAAGATTCGAACATGTGCATTGAGAGTTGTATTGGCAAATAATTCATCCTCTTGGCCAGCAAAGCTACGATACCATTTTGGGGTTAATAGCGTGTGTGCATCGAGGTCTTCCATGGCTCGTTAGTCCTCTCTTCCATGGTGTTGCACTATCTTTTTATCTACTTGCAAAAACATGAGATTTTCCGACATTATTGTTTTTCTTAAACCCATCCTTGTTGGCACTGTTATTACACATTCTAAAACTATACTAGACTCATTGAGCTTGCACTCATCTTCCCAGAACAATGGTCGTATTAATCATTTGCGTGTTTGCTCATCTTTCATTTTCTAGATTGAAGGTCTCTGTTTTGTCGGCGTTAAAATTGTTCGTCATCCATCCTTTTCTCTCGGCATTTCGAGTTTCCTTTTCTTACAAGTGAGATCTAAGGGTTCGCTGAAGTGTAGGCCTTCCGGTATGGTAGTGGTTTCGTTGAAGGCACGGGTTCTCCGAGGCTTGTACGTTTTTCGGTGACCACGCAAGTTATTATTATTATTATTATTGATATTTATTTTATTTATTTATTATTTTTTTTAAACCTTGTAGAACTACTCTCGGTCCCCATATCCCTCCTCTTATACTAAAAGGCCGCTACTTTTCAAGGTGAGCCAACTCTAAAAAAAAATAGAAAATTAAATTCGTTTCATAAACTCTATATAAATGGACAAAGCAACTAAAATAGAAAAATTATCTAATAAATAGTAAGCGGTAACTAACTAATCACAACTTCTTAAACATTCACAAACTAAATCGAATCAAACTAAATCTAAATTAAGTTTGGTAGATTCTACATTTGTAGAAAACTTAGACAAGACTACGTGGAGTATTCCAACTTTCTTTGCACAAGATCTTTTTTACTATGACTCGAGCAAGTCTAAGGAACAAGTCTTCTTTGCACAAGATCTTCAGTATTCCAACCTTCTTTGCACAAGATCTTCTTTACTATGACTGGAGCAAGTCTAAGGAACAAGTCTTCTTTGCACAAGATCTTCAGTATTCCAACCTTCTTTGCACAAGATCTTCTTTACTATGACTGGAGCAAGTCTAAGGAACAAGTCTTCTTTGCACAAGATCTTCCTTGTTATGGCTCGAGCAAGTCTAAGGAACAAGTCTAAGGCTTGTGAGAGGCCTCTTCAAAGATGCACAAGATCTTCCTTTTTTTGCACAAGATCTTCCTTGCTTTGACTCACCACAAGTCTAAAGAACAAGTCTAAGGTTTGTGGGAGCCTCTTCAAAGATTTCAATCTTCTTTGCACAAGATCTTCCTTGCTGTGACTCGAGCACAAGTTTAAGGTTTGTGGAGTCTCTTCAAAGAAAACCTCAAAGGATGTGAGAAGGAGACTTTCAAAAGAATGATGTGGTAATTTCATTCTGAGGAGAAAGTGGGAGTGTAACCTTATGTTAACAAAAAAAAAAAAAAAAAAAAAATTCTGAAAATCCGGCAAAGACTCGAGAACTCCAACGAGCGCAAGAGTTCTCATTCCAACACCCCAACACTCGCCCTTCCGCTGTCCACGGATCGCCACACTCCCACCCATCTTTAGCCACACTACAGACATCCTGCAAAGGGAAGGAATTCAGAGAAAATTGAGAGAGAGAGAGAGGAGAGAAAACTCGAATCCCACCAGCGAGCTTGACCAGAGGGAAAAAGACATCGAAACCACCAAATTTTTCCACGAAAAGGATCACTGCGGCTTGCACCACGCAAGGGGTAAGTTTCCACACCTCATGCACGTTGTATGTCGTCAGAAGAGAGGATTGGATTTCGGATCTTGTAACCCCTCAAAGATCTACGTGTATTAGCTCCTTACGAGCCAAACAATTATGAGAGAGGTGAAGAGGAAGAAGAAACAATGCAAAATCAAAAGAAAACGACATGAAACGAATGTCGAGACGACGTTACAGAGTAGAGAGAAAAGTCACCGGAGAAAAGACTCAAAAGTCGGGTGATGAAGAAAGGATCCATCGGATCCGGATCCGGGTTGGATTCAACGTGTGTAACCCACTGGCCATCCGTTTGCTGTATCCTATAGCCCAATCCACCGCAATGCCTGTAGCAGTCTAATAACCCGAGGCCCACAAACCTGAGACCCAATCCACAGCCATAGTACCTGCTTCCATCCATTCGTCTACGGCTTGAGGCCCAATTTGCAACCATCCTAGCCTGTATAGCTAGCCCAGAGGCCTGTAGCGACTCAACCCGCGTGTCTGCGACCTAACCCGAACCTGCGCCTTAACCCGAGAGTAATCTGCGAAGTGTCGCGCTCCTGTTATGCCACGTGACCTGTAGCAAAATGGCTTAGGCGACTCAACCCACGGCTCGGCTCCGTGCAGTCCCTCGGCTAAAAAATGGCTTAGGCGGCTCGGTTTAGCAAATTGGACACGGTTTCCTATGTTTTTTACCCTCCCAAACCTGTTTTCGACCCAAACTAAGGTAATCAAGGTCGTTTTAATACCGTATTTCACATATGGCAGTTGAAATTATTATTAAATTGTGAAATACTAACGAAAGGTGACAAACAGTCTAATAGAAAACGAATCCCGGCGACAATTGGAGCAACTTTCGAGGAATGAGAGCTAACGTATAATAATTTAGGAAGAACAACGGCTATGACCAACCAAGTAAGTGACCTTACTATAGGATAGGTTAGATATTTGTTTGCAGTATGACGACACATGCCCAATGGCACCGACACGTGTCCTGTATGCTTTATAATTATGACGTATGATATATGATGTATGACGCATGTTCTATATGATGATGTATGATGATGCTTTATGATGCTTATGATTTATTTGACGATGTATGATGATGATGCATGACGATGACGTGTTATGATGGTTATGATGTATTCGACGATGTATGATGATGATGTATGACGATGACGAAGCATGATGATAATTTCTTAATATGACGTTGTTTCCATATTAAGTTAAGTTGCATATTATGAATGTCATATTTCATTCTATCGAGAAATCGACCTAGGACACAACCCTATAAAAGATTAATGATAATGTTAATATGACTTCATGCATTTATGTATGTACTTAAGCATCGGTATACTTTTCCTTTTTTCTGATGATGAGTACGGACGCGTACGCTATGATGATTATAGTGATCATGTTGAACATGACACTCAAGGGTCTACTGACCTCTAGACGTCGCTACGGATAGTTAGCTCAACGATGATGGGTCCAAGTGGGGTGCGAACCGCCTGAGAATTCACACTCGCACGTGTGGATCGTGTGTAAGGAAGTGCTACACAAGCAAGTTAGTCCGGACTGGAGGCCACCCTTAGGATGTTTTAATGATAGGTCCCTAGAGCATTGTTGCATGTGTGTGCATTTTCACGGCCCCTATAATGGAGTCACTTACTGAGTATTTTTTGAAATACTCAGGCCGTGTGCTATATCATTTTTTCAGGTAAAGGCAAGATGCCCATGTAGGGTTGACAGTTGCATCACAAAGGTGGCATCGCAAAATAGAAACCATGACACGTGCATAGGATAGAAGCATATTTAAATTCCTAGACTTAGGTTAGAATAGGTTGTTTGCCTTTCATATTTTTCAATTATTTTATTATCATTTTTAATTTCATTTCTAAACTATGTGCTAAACACGTAAGACCATGACGGTGTTTTCAATGATGAAATTTATTACTTAAATGATGACGTTTTAAGAGTTAGATTCCACATATATATATATATATATATATATATGAACTTAGACTAAGATGATAGTAGCAACTTTAGGTAGCTGAAATCCGTTGTTAGAAAGAGATTCACATCCAATTGGCTCAACATGAGGTTAGTATTTATAGGTTTTTTTTTAGAATGTTTACCAAATAATATATTTAAATATGTAATATATTAAATATAATATCTTATACCAATTATATTTAAATATTATAAAATATCTAAATATATATTAAATGAGTTTTTTAGGCTAATTATAAATATGTACCTAATACTTTCTAGAATAATAAAACATTAATAAAACTTATTAGGGATAAAGTTAATAGAATTTAATCATAATTTTCCATTCTTAACTTTTGTTACCGCCCCAATGGAGTCACTGCGTTAAAAGATTCGATCAAAATTATAGTAAACCAACTATACAATGATTTTTAATTTTAAGAATTTTAAATTCAAAAATAAACTTTAGTTGAAAAAAAAAAAGAAAAAAAGAGATAGAGTAGTTATATCGAGATATTTCTTTACATGGCTCCAATCGGGGGAGAGGAGGTTCAATTTGACTTAGAGCACTTTACGAGAAACCCTCAATAGATTAAGTAGGTTAAGTTCTGAGTGCTTGATCCGTTCCAATCTATTAAGAAACGAGAAAAAATGAAAGACTTTAGATTTTAGATCTCGAATTTTCTCTAAGATTCGTGAGTTCTTTATGGAATTAGTCAATGTAATTTTAGTATTGCACATTTTTTGCCAAAGAATTAAGAGACGAACCATGGGGGAAGTAGGAGTTCTAAAAATCCTCCCAGAATGGTAAGAAAATTGATTTTAATCAATTTTGGACTATAATAACTTTACGTATAGTTGATTAAAAATTTCAAGAAAAGTACCTTCGTGTAGATGGAATAAAACTCTATGACTCTTGTGAAGAAAAAAAGTTATAAAAATGTAAAGAAGTTGAAAATCTCATCAAATTCTTGAAATTGCAATTTCACACGCGAACAGGGGAGGGACGCATGTGGCACAATGGGTGGAGAAGCATGACTGGCCCAACGATTGACATGTGGCATGTTGTGAGTTTCGCACCACAATCCCAAAGACGACGTGCAGCCAGTTTAACCCACAGGTTAACACGAACATGAAAACTCGATTCGCTCACCCGATCTGTGAATTGCGCCCGCATTCGACGACCTAAATTGATACCGTGAGGTCACGTTGAGCAGTTGAAAAATTAGAGAATATTTTTGTGCCACTGGAATCGAACACACACCGTCCAACTCGAGAACGACAATCAGCTGGCGATTGGTGACACATGGCATCCTTGACGCACGACTTCTCCCTTCGCAGACATGTGGGAACTTTGTGAAATTTGTGATCTGCGCTCGGGGTACTAGATGGACGTTATCTCCCCATTGAGTATGTTTGAATTTTATATTAAAACGGTATCCTAGGTTCTGGCAAATGTATGCACGAATTATCTATGCTTACTTGATTAATGGGAATATGTATTTATTGAGCCTGCATGAAAGTTTAGATCATGATTTATGTGCATTATGTGATCGATAGAATATCTCCCTATTAAGACATTCATGAACCAAAATAAGTTTAGGGTAGTAGAACAGAGTGTTATGCAATGTCTTATGTCAATTTGTTTCCAGAAAACTGAGTGTCATAGTCATACACGACAAGCCTTAAGGAGAACTCAAGCCCCATATTCATTTTTCGCCTAGCTTTGTGGCTTCGCCAGACCGTCAGTGAGTTTTTGCCTTTACCAATCGAACATTGCTTGTGCGAAATCCTAGCTTATTCGGTCATACACATTGTTCGTGCGAGCATGATCAATCCTTGCGACACAACAATGTCACATTTCATTGTCATCTTAGTTTCTACCAACACGACTCATACATCGTGATGTCATCCCATGTCTTGGGACATCGACCGTCTTGGCTTGCTTGGACACATTCGTTGGAAACTAACCCATGCGTCAATAATCTCATTGAGACATTCCAAACATCCATCCATCTAGGTTCACTCGAGCATCAAACTCTCTCGTTACAATGGTAAACCATTTACGGGATACATTCTAAATAGCGGTTGCATAATCCAACCTCTAACACATGGGCTGGGGCGTAATATCGACACACCCGTGCCATCAGGTACTATCCTTGAAAGACCTTTTTCAAAGGAAAACGCCCGAGACAGCTCATCTGTGAGGCAACACGATGCCCTCCCTATAGTACATTTTAAGCCATTTTCAATCCTTTTCAAGTAAACGTCTTTTTGGCAAGTGGACATACGACCTCGTGCATAGTCCGTCGAGTATCTTTTTGACACCAAAGTTAGTGAGCTTTTATCTTTCATATCGACGGACTTAATTCTCAAGCCACATGCCAAAATTAATATCAAAACTCTGACTTCTGAGGTTATGGCTCGGGACCCTACTCGACCCTCTTCAAGCTTATCTTCGACACTCGTGTCGCTTCGTTCTCTCAAACTTTGTGTATGCCTCAATGTTTCTTCAATGCACACTCTTGGTGTGTTGGATGATACATCGTCCTCCTCGGTCGCATCATGACACTTCTTAACCTTGGCCCTCACGTGGCCAGATGTGCGCCACTTGAGGGTTGCCCCTTGTCTGTCTTGACATGTGGGGGTCACAACCTACTTTCTCTCAGTGAGGTTGTGACACTGAGCACCCTAGGATCGTGAGTGGCGATTAAAGACCTAGGTGCACTCCAAGATTTGACTTAGCCACGAGGAGCTAACTCCGAGCGACCTAGAAATGTAAGATGTGACCTAATCCACCTAGACGCCCAATAACCTAATAAATCTCCATGTCACAAAAGGTGAACTATGAGAACTTAAGATCGATGGTATCGCATATGGAACTAATTGAGGAGTCACTGTGTATGTAAGATATAACCTTCATTGATAGAGAATGAGGGACTACATAAATAGTGATCCGCTACTGTATGTAGGGTATAACCCACCTTGAGAGGGGATGAGGGACTATACTAAATAGATAACATGAGGAATCGCTATTATGTGTATAAGTAGGTACTACATAGTTAGCTGATTGAGGATATACTATAGTGTGTAGAACAAACCTGCCCTGAGAGTGGACGAGGGAGTACATAAGTAGTATATTGTGGAGTTACTATTGTGTGTGGAGGAAACTCACTCTGAGGAGATGAGGGACTACACAAATAGATTAGCTCGTCATAGGCACTAGTATGGGGTGAGATAATCATATGGGGATATCTAAACTAGACTTGAATTTCTTAGAGACCTCTAACAAACCCATGGAAACATATTAGATTAAGGATGCAATGAGAGCCAAGTAAGCTGTAATGCCCCTAACTTTCCCTAATTTTCTAGCCTTAAATTTCCCTAATTTTCTAGTCTTAAATTAGTGATATAACCACATGCATGTCTTAAATACATATGTGAAAATTCTAATAAACACTTTAAAATGAAGCCATGGACTTACACATTTAATTCATAAACAAGAAATTTGAAATAACAGTCTTTTAATCATGAAATATAAAGAAAACCACATATTAACTACTAAATGAAAAACCATGCATACTACTGCCCCATCTTGACCTATCTTGATTTCCATGGCCTTTTGAGCGTTTACCATCATTCGTGCATGGGAGTTTTATGTTTACTTGAAAAATATAAGGATAGCATGTGGCTTGAGTATTTAAAGAAATACTCAGTAAGTCACCCACTGTTGGGGCTAGTAATGCAATCACACACATAACATAATTGAGATCTATCTTTCAAAAACTTTACATGACTTTAGGCTCTTTCCAGTTCTGGGCAAGGTTGGATGTGCAGTGCTTCTCCAAAAATGGCCAAGGTACGTGCACATGGACCCACCAACTGAGCTCGTATATGTACCCCCAGGGCCTGACTTGGTCGAGCACAATGATACATCACCAAAAGCCACAAAAAAGGTAAGGCTTGCATGATATTATGACGACCATAAATATCGAAGGTACGCGTCTGTACTAGCATAACATAACGGGGAAGTATCTCGATGCACATGACATACATACATGCATGAGATCCCATGATTTTGATTCATAACATAACATTAATCTCATTTCCTTTCTCCTTTCATCTGTGACATATTTCATATGTGCATCGTGTATACATGGCAGTTATCATATAATCCATCAAATAGTTTTACATGATATTACACAACATGTCGTACACAGTATTTCATTTCATTTACAATATGGCGTAATGGACATCGCATGCATGAATATCATAGCATCATATGTCATTACATAGAATACAATCACATAACATAAATAATATGGTGCATGCAAGGGTCACAGACATGCACCATCATACATCATTTAATATCTAACTCCAATAGTAACGTCACTTACATGATTAGAAGTAAGGTCACTCACATGATTAGCTTAAGTTGATGTCACAAAGTTATCCTTAATGAAAGTTTTATTTTTTCCTTTGAAATCCAAGTCAACCGCCCATAAAATCAATTTTAAGTTAAAACTTGTACAAAACTATTTCTCTAAATTTTACAATGGCTCATGTGTTAAGCTTCATGCGGACATTAGAGCATTTAGTTTTTTTTCTTTTTGGCCAATTTTAATTAACCCTTAACTTTTTTTTTTGTTTTAAATGGCTATGGATTGTGACCGGATTCTCTAAAACTCATTGAAAATTGTTTGGCATTTAGTTTCTAACTCAAAGCTAAATAATTTAAACAAATTAATATCATTTCATAAAATAAAATAAAGATGTAAAATATGACTGCTGACCTTTTCAAAGGACATATCTCCTTTCCATGGAACTAAATTTTCTTAAACTTAAATACTTTTTTTTATGTTTCTTTTTGTAAGAGTTATTGATACAAGGTAGGCTGTCTCACCCGTTGGTTGAAGTATTTTAGGGAAGGATCTCTCAAAGGTTGGTGGACGGTTGTTACATAAGTTGCTTACTCAGTATTTTATGCTCACCCCTTTTCCCTTTTCTTTTTCAGGTAACGGTCGAGGTGCGGAGTTGCTCGAGAGTTGCGCTATCACATAGGAGTGTCAACCTAGGGCGTCAGTTAGTTTGTATTTTTTTTAGGGTTTCCAATGTTTTCTTTTGTATCATACCCCATTTGCAAATAACTAATATAGTACAAGTTTTGTATTTTATTGATTTGTATTTTAGTTTTCGTCCATGATATTGTATGATTTTTAAATTGCGTGAAATTTACTGTATTTCTCTACATTTTTTTTGTTTATTTTTATTTTACTTTCGTTTTATTTATTTTTGCTTTTGTCTTTTCATCGCGGTCCAATTCCTTGAAATCTCGAAAATCTGATCGTAACAAGTTAGAGAGAGGTTGATAATATATGCAACTTCTCTTGACATTAAAAATAATACTCAACTTAGTATGATCTCAATGAATAATTTATCTAGATATGGATATCTTCATATTATTTAGTATTTTCTAGATGATTATGGAGAGATTTATATTTTCAATGGTCCATAAACTAATAAGTTTCATAAAAATGGTATCCATTGGTTAGTTTAGAGTAAATATTATTGTTAGTTTAGAGTAAATATTGTTGGTCATCTATCATCGCAGAAAAGATAATGTCGACCCTAATTTCCAAAGAAATTAGAGCCACAATCATGTACATGACCTATTCTTTCTATGCGGAAATAATCATCCAATATAATTTCAAAAACGATGTCATGGACTTATATATTTAAATAAGAGTTTGAAATTAAAACAGGAAAACCATTTAGAACAAATTAAAACAAAACAAAAAAAAGCTTCAAAAGTAATGACCTATACTAACCTAAAGTCTACGAAAAATAAAACAACTACCCTAAGTAAGTTCTATGGTCTTTGAATGAGACCTATCATTTAAAGTCGTATTATTTTAGGTGACTATCCTAACTAGGTTATCGGATGTGTATTTACTACACTTTATGCGACCCATACGTGCGAATATGAACTCACCAGATGGTTTGCACACCTCCTATGCCTCGTGCTGGTCGGGCTACCATTTTTGGTGCTGTTGCCGAAAACTTGGAAGGAGTAGCGATCATCTTAGCATCATGTTAAACATGACGATCATTTTCCTTTTCATAACGTACACATCCGTACTCATCATAAGGGGAAATATCCCGATGTATGTGACATACATTTATGCATAAGGTCCCAACATTTTCACATTCATTAAACTATGTAAGATAGCCCCTTCCATTTTCCTTCATATCATATCATTTCAGATCATAGCTTTTAAAACATGTGTCGGGGTTGTGTATCATATCAAAACATTATGTTGCGTGTCATTCATGTAATACCCGAGCTTAGGAGACCGAGTAGACCGAGGCTCGAGTCAATGAAGAAGGAAATTATGCTGGAGATTTTTGTGAGATCATAATATATTTAAAAAGGTCAAAGTCGAACTAGGGAAAAACGATCATTTTGCTCCTACTACTACTAGAGGGGTCCTCATGGGTCTGGCCAAAAGTAGAAAGAGAAAGAAAAAGAAAAGAAAAAGGATTACGGTTTTGGAAGAAAGAAAAGAGAGAGATTTCAACAACCATAAATCTTCCATTCGAGATCGACCTAAGGCAAGAAACTTTGAATCAAGACTCCTCTCTATGCTGGAAAAGAGATTTGAGTGGTAGATTTGGTCATTCCGACAAGAAAACCTAAGAACGAAACGAGGTATGGTTACGATATTTTTGTTTCAATTTGAACAAATTTCTTGGAGAAAATTCGGACGAAAATCAGAGTCCGATTCGGAGAACGACAAATCGGTCAAGAACAGAACATGTGAGTTTTTTCGCATCTTTAAATGTCCTTAGTTCACTCTGCGTTATAGTAAAAAATATAAGAAAAATGCGATGCCGTAGGTGGATAGAAACTCTCTACGACTTTGGTGAACAAAACACGTCGATCATTCAGAAATTTGGAAACATGCAGGAGAGAGAAAATCACCATCATACGTTGCCCAACATACAGAGGAGGGCGGCAGAGCCAACGAGCAACACGTGGCAGCGTTTCATCAGAGAAACGCGTTTGGCCAGCTTGTCAAAACGCATCAGCGCGCGAGGATTTGATTTGTTCCGTAACCAAAACACTCACATGAAATGAACTGTGTGAGGATTTTATTTTATTCTAATGCTACCCATTCCTTTATTTCTGAGGGGTTTTGTGGAGTTTGAAAACTTTGAACTTGAAACCCTAGAGTGTACCCTTGCGTCAACACCAGCAGACAAGTACTTGACCGCTACCTATAGAGCTAAGGATAGTAGTGTGACAGTTACATGGCGAAACCTTGAAGCATCCCTGATTGTCCTATGCATGCAAGGCTTCGATGTGATCTTAGAGATGTATTGGTTGGGTGAGAATAGTGCCCCTCATCGATTGCAAAGCAAGAAAGGTGATTTTCAGGCCCCTGATAGGAGAGAGTTTTGAATTCAAAGGGGATACATCCAGTGTTGTCCCTAGAGTCATCACAACGTTGAAGGCTAGAAAGTTGTTGTATGAGGGAGCATGAGAAGTTTTTGCTAGTGTGACTAAAGTCAGCGAGTCTAGTCTGATGGTATCCTCTATCCATGTAGTTAGAGAATTTGAGGATGTTATTATGACCTCAAGCTAGGGCAGCACCGATCTCCAAAGCGCCATATAGAATGGCACTCGCTGAGCTCAAGGAGCTAAAGATACAATTACATGAACTTCTAGACAAGAGTTTTATACGGCCTAGTATTTTGCCTTAGTGAGCTCCTATACTGTTTGTTGAAAAAAGAGATGGGACTCTGCGATTATGTATAGATTACAGAGAGTTAAACAAGGTCACAATCAAGAATAAGTATCCCCTCCAAAGGATAGACGATCTATTTTACAAATTGCAGGGTGCAATAGTGTTCTCCAAGATCGATTTGCAATCAAGTTATCACCATTTGAGAATCAGAGAGGAAGACATATCTAAAAATGCCTTTAGAAGCCACTATGGACATTGGTTTAACTAATGCTCCTGTAGTGTTTATGGAATTGATGAACAAATTGATTAAGAAGTTCCTAGACACCTTCATGATTGTATTCATTAACGACATCCTGGTGTTTTTTAAGTCTAAGGAGGAGCACGAGGAACACTTGAGAACAATTTTAACCCTATTGAGAACCCACTAGTTGTATGCCAAATTCACGAAGTGTGAGTTCTGGTTGCAGGAGGTGGCCTTGCCCACGTGGTGTCCACTCAGGGAATAACTGTGGACCTAGTTAAGATCGAAGCAGTTTTGAAATAGCCTAGACCAACCACCGTCACCGAAGTAAGAAGTTTTTTGGGTTTAGCAAGCTATTATAGAAGGTTTGTACAAGATTTTTCTAATATCTCAACAGCCTTGACACAGTTAACCAAGAAGGGGAGTCCCTTTGTCTGGATACAAGAGTGTGAGCAGAGTTTTTTAGAACTGAGAAAGAGGTTGGTCATTGCGCCTGTTCTTACAATGCCTGATGGATCAGGTAGACCTGTGCTTTATAGTGAAGCCTCAAGAAAAGGGCTAGGGTGTGTACTCATGCAAAAGGGCAAGGTGATAGCTTACGTCTCTAGACAGTTGAAAGAGTATGAGCATAACTACCCCACCCACGATTTGGAGCTATTAGCCATGGTGTTCACATTGAAAACCTGGTGTCACTACCTGTGTGGGGAGAGGGTTCAGGTGTATACCGATCAAGAGAGCTTGAAGTGTCTGTTTACACAGAAAGAGCTGAACATGAGACAATAGAGGTGATTAGAACTAGTTAAGGACTATGACATTGAAATACTTTACCACCCAGGAAATGCCAACGTAGTGGCGGATGCCTTGATTAGGAAGAAAGCCCACACATTCGCCCGGATCACAAAGCAGAGGTATCTGCAGGATGACATTCAGAGGGATGGAATAGAGGTCATGGTTAAAAGCGTCACCGCTCAACTAGCAAAGTTTTTGAAACAACATACCCTCAAGAGGCGTATCATCGATGCTCAGGAAACTGATACGCACCTCAACAAGATCTAGGATCAGCAGGAGACTGAGAGACCAGAGGGATACTCAGCTTCTTCTGATGGGGGATTGATATGGCAGAACCGACTATGCGTGCCTCGAGATGAGAAAAATTCTACAAGAAATCTTGACTAAGGCCCACGAAATGTCCTTTACATTCTACCCTTGAAAGTACTAAAATGTATTAGGACTTGAAGTGTAGCTATTGGTGGCCAGGAATGAAGAAGGACGTAGCAAAGTACGTGAGTTGGTGTTTGACCTGTTTGTAGGTAAAAGCCTCGAGACAACCACCAACAAGGTTATTGCAACCGCTGAATATTCCAGCGTGGAAATGGGAGGAAATAAGCATGAATTTCATCTCGGGCCAACCAAAGACCC
The DNA here is from genome assembly GCA_033971965.1 of Cucurbita ficifolia. Lineage (NCBI taxonomy): Eukaryota > Viridiplantae > Streptophyta > Magnoliopsida > Cucurbitales > Cucurbitaceae > Cucurbita > Cucurbita ficifolia. Next base: position 4,167,592 of record CM066979.1, read on the forward strand.
AACGGGGCTTCAATATCATCTGGGTCATTGTAGATAGGTTGACAAAGACATCCCACTTAATTCTAGGACGGGCCACTTACTGAGTAGACCAATGGGCCCAATTATACGTCAAAGAGATAGTTCGTCTGCACGGCGTGCCAGTGTTCATTGTGTCTTATCGGGATGTTAAGTTTATTTCTAAATTCTGGAAAGGTTTGCAAAAGGTGTTAGGAATGCAACTCAAGTTTAGTACGGTGTTTTACCCTCAGATAGATGGACAAAAGAGTTATGCAAATTCTCGAAGAAAAGACCTTGAGATTGCAGTTGGTGATCACGTCTTCCTGATAGTGGCCCCCATAAGAGGAGTGCTGAGGTTTGGGAAGAAGGGCAAGCTGAGCCCGAGGTTCGTGGACCTCTTTGAAATCCTAGAAAGGGTAGGGCCCGTAGCATACAGAATGACATTACCACCCACCCTCACCACGGTGCACAATGTATTTCATGTGTCCATGTTGAGGAAGTACACTATGGATCCCTCTCACATCATTGATCAAGAAACACTTCCCCTCTGAGAGGATCTATCGTACATATAGAAACCCATCAGGATAATGGCATGTGACGTGTGGAAATTGCGCAGAAGGGAGATTAACTTATTCAAAGTCCTATGGAAAAACCATTGGGACAACGAAGCCACCTTGGAACATGAAGATGACATGAAGAGGTCTTACTAGGAACTCTTTAGGGAAGAATCAACTTTCGGGGATGAAAGTTCCTAAGGATGGGAGAATTGTAACACTCGAGCTTAGGAGGCCGAGGAGACCGAGGCTCCAGTCGATGAAGAAGGAAATTATGCCCGAGATAATTGTGAGGTTATAATTAAAAAAAATGCTCAAAGTCAGGCTTGAGTTTAAAATTGACATTTTTCCCTACTTCTACTTGAGGGGTCTCAAAGGTTTGGCCAAAAGAAGAAAGAGAAAGAAAAGAAAAAAGAAGAGGATTAGGGTTTTGGAATAAAGAGATTTTGGTAACCACAAATCCATCGTTGGAGATTGACATAAGGAAAGAAACTTTGAATCGAGACGTCACTCGGTGCTAGAAGAGAGGTTTGGGTGGTGGATTCGCTCATTCCGACAAGAAACATTAGAACGAAATGAGGAATGGTTATGACATTTTTGTTTCAATTTTATCTAGATTCGAGAAGTTTCTTGAGTGATAGATCTGAAAATTTGTAAGTGATTAACTATAAGAGAGTTTGCACAGATTTCTTGGAGAAAACTCGGACGAAAGTCAGAGCCCAATTCAGAAAACGACAAACTGTTCAAGAACAGAAAATGTGATTTTTTCTACGTGTTTGAACTTTCTTATTTCACTCTGTGTTGGAGTAAAAATTATAAGAAAAATGTGATAGCATAGGTAGAACGATGACCAGCAAATCCAGACCCCAATATTCTACACCACAAAAGGTTTGAGAGTCCTTGTGCGAGAATCCTATGTGAGCTTATAACCTTGACTTAGTAGAATAAGTCACTAACTTATTGAGGAATTTTAGGAGAATTGTTAGTAGACTTAGTTGAATAAGTTACTGAGTTATGGAGCAACAATAGGAGAATTGGCAGTAGTTGCCAAATTGTGGACCAAGTAAGTTTTGTGGTTGTGGACTTAAGTTTTATGCTTTAATTAGAAAGATCATTAGTGGTTTTTAACTTGAGGAGAAAGTTTAGGAAGCTAGTTAGTGCTTCCTCCATTATAAATACTCATGAGATCTATGTTTTTTCACAACAATAATAAAGAGAATTGAAAAGCTAAGTGCTCAAACTTTCTTTGTTCCAAAATATCTCTCCCCTCCCTCAAGGTGTTCCTTTGCCTCTTTTACTTGTTTCGACATAATTCCAATCGAGGGTCACATTCAACATTTGGCATCAGAGCTCCCAGGATGTCGAAACAAATGTCATCACCATACAAATTCATCGAAGGAGAAGTGACAATGATAAAGAGCGAAAAGGAGGGGAGTGTAACGCTTCGCTCTAGTACCCGTTACTCCTGAAGAGTAACTATGCAGCGAAGATGTGTGTCAACTTACAAGCATAAGGCGTGTGGGTGTTAGGTTTAAATTTGATTTAGTTATTTGAATTAGATTTGATTTAGTCATACCAGATTTGATTTGTTTCCGGTGTATTTTGTAACGCTATATAATAGCCAATTTCATTCTTCAATAGAAGGTGAGATTTCTCCCAATTCTTCTGATCTTTCTAGTTTTCTCTTTGTTCCTAACATTTGGTATCAGAGTCAAGTCCTAAACTAGCCAAGTTAAAACTAGGAGCAACAGTCTTCTACGTGTCGTAATAAAAGTATGTCGATGGAGAGTTCATTTGTGAAGCCTGCAATTCCGAAATTTGATGGGTACTATGATCATTGGGCGATGCTCATAGAAAACTTTTTGCATTCAAAGAAGTATTGGGATTTGGTGGAGAATGGGATTTCTGCAGCAACAGAAGACATCGTTTTCACAAATGCCCAGAGGACGCACATTGAAGATCAAAAGTTGAAAGATTTGAAAGCAAAGAATTATCTGTTTCAAGCATTAGATCGTTCGATCTTGGAGACAATCCTCAACAAGGTTACAACAAAGAACATATGGGATTCTATGAAGTAGAAATATCAAGGTTCGACACGGGTAAAGTGTGCACATTTGCAAGCTCTTCGGAAGGAGTTTGAAATGCTTCACATGAAGGTAGGAGAATCTGTAAATGAGTATTTTGCTCGGACCCTTGGCGTAGCCAACAAGATGAAAATAAATGGTGAGAACAAAGGAGATGTTGAAGTAGTTGAAAAGATTCTGAGATCTATGACTCCCAAGTTTAATTATATTGTATGTTCCACTGAAGAGTCCAAGGATACAACCATCTTAACCATTGATGAGTTGCAAAGTAGCTTGCTTGTGCATGAACAACACATGAGTTCTCATGTTGAAGAAGAACACGCTTTGAAGATCACTCATGGTGAACAATCTGGAGGAAGGAGTCAAGGTCGTGGAAGTTTTAGAGGCAGAGGAAGGGGACGAGGCAGACAAACCTTCAACAAGGCCACAGTGGAGTGCTATAATTGTCACAAGCTAGGACATTTTCAATGGGAATGTCAAAGCAAGGAGAAGGAGACAAACTATGCAGAGACTCAAGAAGAGATGTAGCTGATGGCTTACGTGAATTTGAATAAGGCCAATAGAGAAGATATGTGGTTCCTTGACTTGGGATGTAGCAATCATATGTGTGGGAAGAAGGAATATTTTTCAGATTTTGATGGAAGTTTCAGAGATTCAGTGAAGCTGGGCAACAACTCAAGCATGGATGTAACGGAAAAGGGTAATGTACGGCTACAAGTGAATGGAATCATACTAATAATCATAGGAGTATTCTATGTACCAGAGCTGAAGAACAATCTGTTGAGTATTGGGAAATTGCAAGCAATGGGGCTTAACATTTTCTTTCAAGATGGAACGTGCAAGGTGTTTCATCCTGAGAGAGGCTTAATCATGGAGACAAAGATGTATTTAAATCGAATGTTCGTACTGCATGTTATATCTCAGCCTGTTGCAACCGTTCAAACTCAATTGAAACTTATGGGAAGAAGTGTTTCAAGGTCTCCGTCGGACACTACTCGCTCCAATTCCTATCGCCATAGTCGGAGAAGCAGAAGGGACCCAAGTCCTTCCCCATATCATTCCACTACCCATTCCAAGAGAAGGAGCCGTTCAAGTTCCCTCCACCGCCGTCGAAGTCGTTCGCCATCATACCGTCGTTGAAGAAGTCGCTCTCCCACACGGAGACGCCACCGACGAAGAAGTAGGTCTTCCTCGTTATCTCCTTCCCCCAAATCGTCTAGTTCCAGTCCTAGTCGTGCATCCACTGATCGAAAACATTCCATAGAGAAGCTTAAGAAAGAGGAAGAAGAGAAGAAAAAGCGTGAAGCAGAGTTGAAGAAGTTAGAAGAAGATGCAGCTAGGAGGATGGAAGAATTAATTTAGAAGAATGTTGAAGAAAGTCTAAACTCTGAAGAGACTAAATTAGAAATACAGAGGCGAATAGAGGAAGGTCGCAAGAAGTTGTTTGATGATGTTGATGTGCAGCTTGAGAAAGAGGAAGAAGTCGTTCTTACTTCGGCAAGACAGAAAGAAGAACAAGCACGAAAAGAGAGAGAAGAGCTAGATAAAATTCTGGAAGAGAATAGGAGAAGGGTAAAAGAAGATCAGCGATGATTAGCTTTGGAGCTACAGCGGAAGGAAGTAGAACGATATTGTGAGCTCGAATTAATTCAGAGACAAAAAGAGGAGGCAGCTTGGAGAACTAAGCTAGATGATAAGAGTTTGAGTTGTGTTTTGCTGGGAGTTAGTGAAGAGTCAAAAGCTTACAGACTCTATGATATAGAAGCAGCAGACGAAAATACTGCAAAGGAAAATATTTCCTCTGGCTCTTTGGCTGAAGCAAGCTCTCCTTCTTTGGCTGAAGCAAGCTCTCCTAGCTCGAATAAAGCGAGGAATAGGAGACCACCAGTCTGGATGAGAGACTATGCAACAGGAAAAGATTTTTCTAAAGAAGATGATGAAGCTCATTAGGCCATGTTTACCACTACTGATCCCGTAAACTTTGTAAACTTTGAAGAAGCATTGATTTAATTTAAAGATGCGTTGAAGAGTGAGAAATGGAGGCAAGCCATGGATCTAGAAATGGAAGCAATAAACAGATGGGAATTGATGAAGTTACCTAAGGGCGGAAGAAGGTTGGAGTAAAATGGAAAGAGGACTATTGGAAGTCTGTTATGACGTCGTAAATATAAACTTATTACTATTTGTGTTGAGTTTAAGGGAGGAATTGTTAGGTTTAGATTTGATTTAGTTATTTGAATTAGATTTGATTTAGTCATACCAGATTTTGATTTGTTTTCGGTGTATTTTGTAATGGTATATAATAGCCAATTTCATTCTTCAAGGTGAGATTTCTCCCAATTCTTCTGATCTTTCTAGTTTTCTCTCTGTTCCTAACAGTAGGATGACATCGAGCATGGTGACGTTGAGGAGCGTAAGGACAAGATGACTCTTTTTTCTATCTACGAAGCAGTCCCAGGGGATGTTCTTCTCATGTTGGCAGAGAAAGACTCGACAAAGGCAGCATGGGAGGAACTGTAAACAATGCATGTGCATGTGGAACGTGTCAAGAAAGATGTAATAGCCCAAAAAATAATAATAATAATAATAATAAATAAGTAATAAAAAAAATAAACAAATAAAATAATACGTTTAAAATAATAATAAAATAATTAAAAAAACAAAAAACAACCACTCATCACTCATCTCCACTAACTTCTCATCCTTTCCCATTATCTCTCATCAACCCAACTCTTATGCCAAAATCTATGCTCGTGAAAAACAACAAATATCTCATATTTGAGAAAAACTAAAATGACCTTCAACTATCGAGGTAGATTTACGTGAAGAAGAGAGGTAGACGCTGTGAAGAAAGGTCTCGTCAGTTTGTTAGGTATATATTAAGCTTCCTTTTCTTTTATTCTAATTTCATTTCTAGTAAATCACAACCAATTATATTTTAGATTATTTTAGATCTTCCCTATCGTTCAATAATTTTATATGAATTATGGTAATTATGTAGATTAGTGGACAAATGAATCGATTAAATTAAAAACAAAGAATATCTGTGAATAACTGTTAATAGAATAAAATTGGTCTTGGCCTAACACAATAAAAAAGAAGAAAGAAGGGAAGATTTGGGGTGTAAGAATGAATATTTATCAATGTAGAGAAATAGAATTACAGAGAGAAAATTAAAGAGAGGATTTGGGAGGAAGAATGATTAAAAATTGGGCAAGAATATTTATCACACAATAAAAAAAAAAAAAAAATTGACGAATAATATTTATCAACACAATAACAACAGAGAGAAAGGGAATTATAGAGAAGCCCAGTATACAACTAACCCAATAAAAGAAGAAAATGAATGGAAGATCTGAAAAGTATTAAATGGTTGATACATGTGAATATAACAACAACCATATATTTTCATTTATGAAGTAATTCTTAAATATATTCTCATTTAGAAATATTTATATCCCAAAAAATATTAAATCTAGATCGAGAAATTAACAATTTGTTAAATAGTTAACAAAATTTAGGAATTAGAATTACTGAAGTAATTTGGTGATATCTCTAATAGGGTGGAGCGTCTTGATATAAGTGGGAACGAATTCGAGGGACGAAAGCAAGCTTGTTTGGAGTTAGATGAACTTCGGTTAAGGTCATCCAAGTAAGTGACCTTACTATTGACATGGTTATATTGGATGTTGACACGTGCCCCGTGGTTTTGCACGTGCCATATATATTGATATGTGTGAATTGTTTATGGATCGATATGTTTATGATATGTTATTTATATGTTATAATATGTGAATTGTATGATAATAATTACGGTACGATGTGTTCAATGATATGTTTGAGATAGGATATGAGAATGATGCACAAAACGAAATGTAATGATAGGAGTAAGATACGTTCATGAAAATTTAAGGTTAGGGTACATACCAAAGTGCTATGGATATGAGAGATTGATAAAAGAATACAGTTAGGTTATGGGTAGAAAGAGACAAGTGTGTGATAGATTGATAGAACGATAGCATTAGAATACGTTCCTGTGATGATATGACTAAGGTACGTTCATGTAACGACATGACTGTGATAGGTATAAGAACGTTAAGACTATGATAAGTTAGGAAACGATATGCCCACGAAGTGTTTACGATATGATATGATTATGATACGACATGTGAATGACGGATATATACATGTTGTCATATGATATGAAAATGATATGAAATATATTATGGTACGAGATATGTGATAAATTAATATGTTTATGATATGATATATTGTGATGCGATATGTTATGGTATGATATGTATATGATGAAATGTTATGCCTCCTAAATTGTGTGTATATAGCATGATATGAATGACATGAAATCACGATAAATGGCATGAAATATAACCCCGTTAGAATTTTATGATATGAGAACTGAAGAATGAGAAACGATGAGATATGAATGATGAACGATATGTGAAATGATATGAAAACCCCCAAAATGCTAGTGGGGTTGTATTAAATGATAATGAAAACGGAAAAAATATTGACCTCATGCATTATGTGTGCTCATGCATGGGGGGATACCCCTATTCCATCACGAGGGTACCGCGTACATCCATTAGGCAGGTGAAGTATCGTTATGTTTTACATAATAGTGTCGTAGGAAAAATAGACTGATATGAGGTCCCGTCATAGCATTTTGCATGTTCTTGGCATAACCCCCAATAGTGGGGTCACTTACTGAGTATTTCTTAAAATACTAGCCACGTGCTACCTCTATTTCAGGTTAAGGCAAGGCATTCCTGTACCGCTGACGACGGCATCGCAACTCGAGACCATGGCACATGCATAGAGTATTCGTATTTATTTTCTTAGACTTAGGCTAGAATAGGATGTTTTAATTTAAACGTTTAGTTATTTTATTTAGTATTTTGTTGTGTCGTTTTAAAGGTGTTTTCAAAACACGTAAGTCCATGGCTGTGTTTTAAGCTGAAGGTTACGTTTTATGGAAGTTTAAATGAAGTATTTCAACATTCAATGTTATGATATGTATGCAGTGGCGACCCTAAATTAAGTAAAAAATTTCGGGTCGTTACAGAAGCAAAGAAATAGACCTTGAAGAGTGAGTTCGAGGCTATTCGCATGAATGACGGTGAATCAATAGACAACTTTGCCATGAAGTTGACAATGATCGTCAACAGCATCCATTTATTAGGCGACATGGTGGAGGAGATCTTCGTCGTCAAGAAGTTCCTTCGAGTTGTTCTCCCAAGATTCATGCAAATTGTTACCTCCATCGAGCAGTTCGACGACCTCAAGAACATGTCATTTGAAGAGGTCATTGAAAACGTGAAGTTCGGTGATGGATCAATTGTATCGATCCAAGGCAAAGGATCCATCTTGTTCTAGTGCAAGAATGGTGATCAACGTTTACTGACCAAGGTATACTATATCCCAAACTTGAAGAGTAACATTATTAGTCTTTGTTAGATGACGAAAGAAGGAACTAGAGTGGAATTAGCTGGCTCGTTTCTCAAGATATTCGAAAGAAATGGAACCTTGTTGATGAAGGTAAAATGGTCGCATAACCGCCTGTATAGAATACTATTGGAGATCAGCCAGCCTACCTCTCTATTGATGAAACTTGCACACCCAACTTGGCTATGGCATGCAAGACTTGGGCATGTGAACTTTCAGACACTCAAAATAATGGGAGAAAAGAAGATGGCTACGGGGCTACCCAAAATCATACACTCGAATTAACTATGTGAAAGTTGTCTAGTCTCCAAACAAGCAAAACAGTCGTTCCCAGCTCAAGCCAGTTTTCGTGCTGAGCGACCACTGGAACTGGTTCATGCAGATTTGTGTGGTTCGATCACCCCATCATCGATTGCTGGTAATAAGTATTTTCTCTTACTTTTTGATGATTACAGTCGTTGGGTGTGGGTGTACATGCTCAAAGAAAAAGGAGAGGCATTATGTTAGTTTAAGAAATTCAAAAGACTTGTGGAAAATGATTCTGATCACAAGCTGAAAAACTTGTGCACCGACTGAGGTGGTGAGTTCTTATCCCATAACTTCTTAAAGTTTTGCGAAGAGGAAGGTATCAAACATCAACTCACTGCAACGTACACTCCACAATAAAACAGTGTGGTTGAACGAAGAAATCGCACCATAATGAACACTACAAGAAGCTTACTCAATAGAATGCAAGTCTCAGTGATTTTATGGGGCGAGGCAATACGACATGCGATTTATCTTCTAAATCATTTACTGACAAAGGCGCTGGACACTTGCAGCCCCTACGAAGCATGGTTCGACAAGGCACCTCATTTCGAGTACCTAAGCATCTTCGGTTGTACAGAACATGTTAAGCTTGCAAAACCATATATCAAAAATCTTGATGATAGAAGCCAAAAGATGGTGTACTTTGACATAGAGGATGGAGCCAAAACACACAGGTTGTATGATCCGCAACATGAAAAAATTCATGTAAGTAGAGATGTCGTATTCGAAGAAGAGAAGAAATGAGATTGGTGCAGCGTTGGCGATAACAAGCAGACTATTACAAAGTTCACTACTCTGGAAGAAGAGGGAGACGCAACAAACCTAGAAAGTGCCTCTACAACAACACCAACAAATCCACACATGTCATCAGCGGTGACACTGAAAGGCGTGATGGACTATCTAGAATAAGAGAGCTCAGGCGAGAGCACAGGAGGATCCACAACAAAGGATGGACCAAAGAAGTTTCGTTCTCTTGCTAAAATTTATGCGAATTCACTTGAAGAAGAATTGGATCTCGATGAGTTAGTGTTGCTCGCGCGGTCGAGGATCCGACAACCTACTGTGAGGCAACAACTGAGACGATGTGGCAGGAGGTCATCCAAAAGGAGCTTGAAGCCATTGAGAAGAACAAGACGTTGGCACTAACTAACTTACCATCTAGACACAAGCCCATCAGTTTGAATTGAGTGTTTAAGTTGAAGAAGAATAGTGAAGAAAATGTCATCAAGCATAAAGCAAGACTCGTGGTGAAGGGATACATGCAACGGCAAGGAGTTGATTTTGAGGAGGCTTTTGCGCCTGTGGCTAGACTGAACACTGTAAGGTTGATTCTTGCCCTCGCATCTCCCCACTGGTGGGAGGTCCATCACTTGGATGTCAAATTAGCATTCCTAAATGGTGACCTCTAAGAAGAAATGTATGTTGCCCAACCTGAGCGGTTTGTCATCAAAGCCGAACAGCACAAAGTGTACAAATTGTCAAAGGTTCTCTACGGTTTATTGCAAGCTCCGAGGGCGTGGAACATATGTCTAGACAAGAGTTTAAAGAGTCTAAACTTCATGAAGTGCTCACAAGAACAAGCATTGTATACCAGAAACTATGGGGTTGAAACACTCAACGTTGGCATGTACATTGATGACCTGATTGTCACTGGTACAAGTGTGGAAGGCGTCAAAGAGTTCAAGAAACAAATGATGAAAGAATTTGAGATGACTGATCTCGGGTTACTCACGTACTACCTCGGTATTGAAGTGGACCAAAGGAAAGATTGCATCATACTAAAGCAATCGGTCTATGCAAATAAGTTGTTGCAGCAATTTAAGATGACAGAGTGCAACTCGATCAAGTATCCCATGGAAGCAAAGTTACAACTTGGGAAAGATGCTGAAGGAAGCATGATGAATTCCACTGAGTATAGGTGTGTCATTGGAAGCTTAAGGTACTTGACTCATACTCGTCCGGACCTTTCATATGTTATTGGAATAGTGAGTAAGTACATGGAAAAGCCCACTCTGAAGGGAACCACAAGCTATGGTTGAAGTATCAAAGAGAGCGAGGTCCTAAAGAACTAGTCGGTTTTATTGATATTGATTTAGCTAGAGATATTGACGATAGAAAAAGTACCGCAGGAATGACGTTTTATCTCAATGGAAATTTGATCTCTTGGCAATCTCAGAAGCAAAGTACCGCAGGAATGACGTTTTATCTCAATTGAAATTTGATCTCTTGGCAATCTCAGAAGCAACGAATTGTGACACTATCTTCATGTGAGGCCGAGTTCATCGCAGCAACTGCGGCGTCATGCCAAGCATTGTGGTTGAGAAATTTATTGAGCGAAGTGACTAGAAGTGAACTAAAGTCGGTAACTCCCTACTTTGACAACAAATCTGTGATTGCTCTGATGAAGAATCGAGTATTTCACGGACGTAGCAAACACATTGACACTCACTTCCAATTCATTCGTGAGCGTGTTGAGAAGAGACAAAATTTTTGTGGAGTTCGTATGCACTAGAGAACAACGTGCGAAAATTTAAACCAAAACCCTAGCAAGGGTTAAGTTTGCAGAGATGTGGGAATTGCTGGGAGTGAAGAATCTCGAACAAAGTCAAGTTTACGGAGGAGATTGTGAGCTTATAAACTTGACTTAGTAGAATAAGTCACTAACTTATTGAGGAATTTTAGGAGAATTGTTAGTGGACTTAGTAGAATAAGTTACTAACTTATGGAGCAACTATAGAAGAATTGGTAGTAGTTGCCAAATTGTGGACCAGCTAAGTTTTATGGTTGTGGATTAAGTTTTATGCTTTATTAGGAAGATGTTAGTGGTTCTTAAGTTGAGGAGAAAGTTTAGGAAGCTAATTAGTGCTTTCTCCACTATAAATACTCATGAGATGTATGCTTTTTTCACCACAACAAAGAGAATTGAAAAGCTAATTGCTCAAGTTTTCTTTTTTCCATAAGATCTCTATCCTCAAGGTGTTTCTTTTACCCCCTTTTACTTGTTTTGACATATTTCCGATCTAGAGTCACATCCAACATTCTAAAGAGGAATGAGTTCAAGTCTAAGCCATCATGATCCACCCTACAAAGACCTAGACACCACGGTAACTGTAGACAATCGAGGTAACCCGCCGGACTTGAGCAGCGTGGATAGTGTTACTAGAGCCTCCACTTCCCTCTCCCGTCGAGACTGAACTCCAATACTAAGATCGTTGAGGTAGGCAAAGCCAGATAGGATGGATAGCTTTAATGTCATTTGGGTCAGTATCGATAGATTGACCAAGACAACCCACTTCATTCCAAGTAAGGTCACTTATCGAGTAGACCAATGGGCCCAGTTATACGTAAAAGTGATAGTCTGCTTGCACAGCATGCCAATGTCCATTGTGCCTGGTTGAGATGCTAAGTTTACTTCTAATTTCTGAAAATTTTTGGAAACATGTAGGAGAGAGAAAATACCTGCCACGCGTCGCCAAACGTATGGGGGAGCGCGGCAGAGCCGACGAACGACACGTGGCAGTGTTCCATTAGAGAAACGCGTTTGGCCTGCCTGTCGACATGCATCAACGCACGAGGACTCAGGTCGACTTGGAAACGAAACCCTCACGCGAAACCAACTGTATCCGAGAACCGCCAAACCAACCTGCAGTCCAACCCGACGACTCACCACTCCTTGTGCGCCATGTGTCACAACCACAAAATTCAAAGGGTAAGCCTGCGTCTGCTAAGGTTCGAAGCGCACCATTGCCTATGCGCTGCCCGCGCTTGTGCCCAACACGTGGGGGTGCGTGCCAGCGTGTAGGAGAGCGTGGGGGCACGTAAAGCCCCTATTCTCACCCATTTTTCGCTCGATTGCCAATTTTCACCCCGATTTCAATGCTAATGTTGTGTTTTACTGTGAATTAGGTGCTTATAAAGGAATTTGGTAATTTTGACTCCTCTACCACTAATCAACCAAGACTTGGGAAGGCAATGTCAAACAAGTAAGTCACCATTTAGATTCCCACGAGCCGTACTTGTAGAAAACGCTTGGAATAAACATGTATGCTGTCAAACTGATTATCCTAGCTAGCCAGATCTATCATATTAGTATGTAAGCCATGAAAATTAATTAAGTAAAAAGATAGTAGAGGGAGAAGTTTTATATTTAAGACAGTAAAAGTGGTAGGGAGTAGTGTGTGGAAGAAGAAGCGAAGACGAAAGGGTTTGAAGAAGGAACAAATTCTGTATAAGAAATTGAAGCAAATGTGGTTACTTTTACTTTATTATGTTACATGATTGTGAAAGTGATTAAAGAAAAAGAATAAAAACTTTATGAGCGGAAGAAGAAAAGAAAGAGATATAATAAGTTATATATAAAATAGATTTGGGCAAAGAGAAACAAAAAACAAGAAACTAAAACCCAAAGAAGATATGGATCTGTACGACGAGAACAAAGAGTGTTATAGGTTAGCGATGAGGGGAGAATGGAAGAATCTGGACAAGGTATGTAAGTTAGAGTGGAAGTTGGTGCTTCCGATCACTAGCAGTGGAGACACGGCGTTGCATTTGGCAGTGCACAGTGGAAAAGAAGAACCTTTAAAAACCTTTCTTGCGCAGGTGATGGATATTGACTACACAGAGTATTGGAAGAACTGCGATGAAAACACACCTCTACATGAAGCTGCCGCTGTCGGGAATTTGGATGCTGTTAAGCTTTTGGTTGAGTTAAGGAAGGAGGATTTGTTGGAGATGAACATTTGGGGTGAAACGCCTTTGTATAGGGCAGCCAGATATGGGCAACTTAAGATCGTTGAATATATTTTGAATGATTGTGAAGATTTGTACTCTCGATCTTCCCTAAATTGGATGGGAAAGGGTACTCCAATAATTCATACCGCCATTCAAAGCGAGAATTTTGGTTAGTGTCTAAGTTTTTTGTTACCATAATTGAAGCTAATTCAAAGTTTTAATAGCAAATTCAATGTTTTAAAACGCAGAGATGGTTATGATGTTGCTGGATTTCGACAAGTCACTGTTGGAGATGAAGGATTCAAACCACCAGACGGCTCTCCACGTGCTGGCCAATATGCCACACATTTTCGAGAGTGGATACGTCAAGGGATTTTGGGCAGAATTCATATATGATTGTAACAATAATATTCTTTCTCAACGATCAATCAATTTTTTAAATATTATATTTAATTCCTTTTTCTCTTTTTTTACTTTTTAATTTTTTTTTTCTTTATCACATCACACAGTGCTTCCAGACGACTCAATTTACGCATTTAAATTTTTAAAAATTTTTCTCCCCCAACAACGACTCTGGAAGTTCAAGTACCGAAAACAACAAGAATGGAGATTTAGAAGCAGGATTTGGCTCCAAATATAATTGGTGTTCTAGTTTGGGTAAGTTCTCTCTTTTCTTCGTTTTCTTTTCATTCATAATATAGTATCAGAGTCATGAGCCACTCAAAGCAAACTAAAGCTCAAAGGGGAGAATATTTGTGGATAGTTGTGATTTCTAACATTTTAAGTTCTTAGAAACGGAAAATTCTTAATCTTACTCGTATTTAATAAAAAACAAGTATTGAAGGATTGTTTGTGCGTGGCAGGTGCATACCTTAAACAAAGTTCGAAGAGGTTGTTGGGGAGATTCATCGTGCGAGGTCTTCTCTCTCTAACTCTAAAACGTGTTTTTACCAAAATAATAATAATAATAATAATAATAAAATTATTAACATTGAGATTTAAAACACAGGGTGGCCTAAATGCAAACAGATGTACATGAAAAAGCAAAAACATAAATTAATTCTACGCATCACTGAGATGCTAGTGGACAAAGATTTATCATGTTACCAGAAGGCCAAAATCACTCCATCGGTTTCAGTTCACAAATCAAAACATCCAAAAGACAGTAAAGCCAATGGTAAAAGTATTAAATACGTGGACTACCATGAGACGCCACTGTTACGGGCCGCAGCCCGGGGAATAATAGAAGTGGTCGAAAGGATCATCGATGCCCACCCAAAGGCCGTGGACTACGTGACGTCAGAGGGCAGAAACATTCTACATGTGCTCATTGCACACCGACAAATCACGATCTTTGAATGGATTCAACGCCGAAAACTTGTCCTGAACAGACTGGCCAAGAGGATCGATGTGTTGGGCTTCACAGTATTGCACCATGTTGGAATCACTAAATTCCTCCATCAATCAACTCATGGTCCAGCAATACAGCTTCAAAATGAGCTCGAGTGGTTCGATCGCGTCCACGAAGTGCTTCCGCTCCTTTACAACATGCATCATAGCAAGGACGATTGGAAACCTCGCGAGTTCTTCGATGAAACTCACAAGGATATGCTTGATAAAGGCAAAGAATGGATCAAGAAAACCTCCGAGTCTTGCTCTGCTGTTGCTGTCCTCATGGCCACTGTCGCCTTCGCCGCTGCCTTCACTGTCCCCGGTGGACTCAACTCCAAAACTGGCACTCCGATTCTCCTCTCTGACCCTTTGTACATGTTGTTCGCCGGCTTGGACATCATCTCCCTCATCTCATCCCTCTCCTCCTTGGTTCTGTTTCTCTTGATCTTGACCTCGCCTTTTGAGATCGATACTTTTCGACAAGAATTGCCAATTCAATTGTCCTTGGGATTCAATCTGCTGTTCTTGTCAGTGGCGAGCACGATGGTTGCATTCGCTGTAGCCGTTGTCCTCACAATGAAATCGACCAACATGGTATGGGCGGAATGCCTTTTGTATTTGTTCACACTTGCTCCAATAACCATTTTTGTAGTAATGAAGTTGCCGCTGTTGCTGGAGCTGGAGAAAAGTGTTCAGAAGAGTCTACAATTTCTTTGGAAGTTCTTTCCCATGGGTTTGCTCACCATATTTTTTGAGATTCCTTCCAAATTTTTTAAGCAAGAAATCTACTTGATTTTCATGGTTGGATCTAGCTAGATGTAATAAACTACTTCATTTTCTTACCTTAATTACCTAATGTGAAGTTTGTTGCACATAATGTTCAAAAGTGTGCTTTTTATTTGTCTTTCAAAGGTTAAAAATATTCCTTTATATAGTATTATGAAATTTGATTTAAAATATACAGATATTTCTGAAATATATTTTGTCCTATAATGGTTGGAAAGATATCTTAGATATCCATAAATCAGTTAATATTTTTTTTCTTATTTTAAGGGGTACGTTAATAATATATTTTCTTTATTTGTAGGAGTTGGTTGACAGTATATTTTTTCTTATTTTGAGATGATAGATTGTATCCTATTTAAAGAATATTAATGAAAATTGTACTTTCAATCTCACCTCTATTTCTCATCATTCTTAACGTGGTATCATAATAGTTCAACTCAATCAATTCATCAATCGTTGATATCGATCATGTGCAAATATGGCGGATGCTTCTCAACTAAATATAGAAAAACAGTCACCTAATTCCATTGCAAATTACTCGTATGAGCAGTTACAACAGATAGCACAAGCCTTACCTGCACTCAATCATCGTCTTTTTTGGTAATTCTGACAGTTACATCAATACTGCATGTTTTGTTTGCAGTATCTGCAGTATCCATTAACTTTGCTAGTTCTAATTCATGGATTCTCCATAGTGGAGCTACGGATCATATAATATCCAAAGCTTTTGTTATGACTAAATCAAAGGTTGCAATCATGTCTACCATGCATTTGGTTAATGGAGGGCAACACATGTGCCACATACTAGCAATGTTTCCTTTAATCCTAACCTTAAATCAAACAATGTTTTATGTGTGCTTTCATTCCATTTAAACCTGATGTCTACCAATGACTTGAAATGTTATGTCACCTTCTATCCTTATTTCTGCTATGCAGGACTTGACTACGGGAATAATGATTGGCTCGGGTAAACAATTTGGAGGTTTCTATCATATTTATTTATCTCCAATCAAACCTTCAGCAAATCAAGTATCTCAGTCATCTAATTTTTGGTTTCTACGCCAAAGGTCATCCTTCATTTTCTCGCTTTAAATTTCTAGTTGATCAATTGCATTTTGATAATGCTACATTTTTCTCATAACGGTAGTATTTGCCCATTAGCAAATTTCCAAGAAGCTCAATAACAACACATTCTGCCTTTGATCTGATACATTGTGATGTTTGGAGACCTCATAAAATTCTTACCCATTTTTGTTTGCGCTTTTTTCTCACTATTGTTGATGATTTTACTTGATGTACTTGAGTTTTTTCTTATCCAACATAAATCAGGTTTATTAAATTCATTCAAAACCAATTTCACACTACTATCAAGATAGTACGATCAGACAATGAGACTTAGTTTCTATCTTTGCAACCATTTTTTTAATTCTTGTGGCATTGAATTTCAGCACACTTGTATCTATACTCCACAACAAAATGGAGTTGTAGAACGTAAGCATCGGCATACCCTAAAAGTAGCTAGGTCTCTTCTCTTTCAGTCACATGTTCCACTTAATTTTTGGGGAGAGTGCATTTTAACTATTGTTTATCTTATAAATAGAACACCATCAACATTGTTATCTAACAAGACACCCTTTAAAGCATTTTACAAACGAACACCTACATTTCAGCATTTTAAAGTCTTTGGTTGTAAATGTTATGCAAATGTAGTACATCCTAAATAAAAATTTGAATCTCGGACAATTCCTTGTGTTTTCATAGGATAACCTAGTGGTCACAAAGGTTACAAGTTGTATGACATAGAGTTTCACAAATTATTTATCAGTCGTGATGTTAAATTTTGTGAAGATGATTTTCCTTTTTCATCAGCTTCACAAACTTTGACATCAGCTCCTTCAACTCCCATTTTACCACACCATGATTCAAACATCCATTTTCCTCCTATTTCGTCATCTTCTCACCTTCGTTCCTTCTCCAGATTCATCCACTAATTCTAATCCTATCCCACCTGATACATAAGTTCCACTTCGACGTTCTATTCGTACCAAACAACCTTCAACTGGGCATAATGATTATGAGATTTCTTCTACAACCAATCATTTAACCTCTAGCTCAAGTCCCAGCCCTAGCACCATGTATCCCCTTCATCGTTACCTTTAATTCTCTCAGTTTTCTTGTACTCAAGGTGCTTTACTAACTCTTATTACAGCCCAGACATAACCTAAAACCTATGATGAGGCAGTTGGCGACCCATTATGGCAGCAGGCTATGAATGTTGAAATTATAGCTTTGGAATGTAATCATACTTGGTCTCTCGTTCCTCTACCACCTGGTCCTAAAGCTATTGGGTGTCGTTAGGTGTATAAGGTTAAATAAAACTTTGATGGTTCTGCTAAACGTTATAAATTTCGGCTGGTAGCAAAGGGGTACACTCAGGTTAAAGGTATTGATTACAAAGAGATATTTTCTCCTACAGCGAAACTTACTACACTTCGTTGCTTACTCATTATTGCTGCTGCTAAAAAATGGTTCACTCAAAATGTCTTTCTCCATGGTAATCTAAACAAGGAAGTCTACATGTCTTTACCACTAGGTCTTCGCCAATAGGGGGAGAATACAGTATATCCGCTACATAAGTCTCTTTATGGGTTGAAACATGCTTCTCATAATTGGTTCTCCAAATTCTCTACCACTATACAAAATGTAGGTTACACTCGGTCAAAAGCTGATTACTCTTTATTTAAGAGTAGAGGTATTTCTTTCACTGTAGGTGCTATCTATGTTGATGATATTCTGTTGACAGACAATGATCTCAAAGAAATTCAACATCTCAAGACTTGTTTGCCCAAAAAAATTTTTATAAAATATTTAAGGAATTTGAAATATTTTCTGGGCATTGAGACCATGGGTATGAAATGATGTTTTATGATAGGTCCTGAACACAATTACACATGATTATATTTCCTTACCGTAGTAGTGACTGAATATTTCTTAACATTTATATTTTACAGAATCATTATTCCACATACGATATAAACTATACGATAAACTATGATTTTAAAATATGCGTAAATGTACATTCAAAATATAATAATAAAAATAATAATGTAAAGATTAATTATAAAATGAGATGTAACAAAAATAGGATTCAATAGACCATGGAAAATAAAACTTGAAATAGTTGTTACACTCTTTTATAATAATTATGGTTTTATATGGAAATTATTTATTTAGTGCAGATATTATAGATTATAGAATATGAAATTGAAACTAACCAATAAAATAATTCATATGTTACATATAAAAAAGTAAAAAATTACATTTTTTTAAGTACAATTACTTTTAAGTAAAAAATTACATTTCATAATTAGGTTATTATTATATTTTCTCTTGTTTTTAAATTTAGTTGATGCTTGGCTGTGCCGCATGAATAGATAAGATGAAAAGTATAAGGACCCAAAAACCGTTTTCATGAGCCAAGAAGCCGCCGCCGCCACCTTTGTATCCTTCCTCATTCATTCTTCTTTCTATACTTACTAAGATTCGAACATGTGCATTGAGAGTTGTATTGGCAAATAATTCATCCTCTTGGCCAGCAAAGCTACGATACCATTTTGGGGTTAATAGCGTGTGTGCATCGAGGTCTTCCATGGCTCGTTAGTCCTCTCTTCCATGGTGTTGCACTATCTTTTTATCTACTTGCAAAAACATGAGATTTTCCGACATTATTGTTTTTCTTAAACCCATCCTTGTTGGCACTGTTATTACACATTCTAAAACTATACTAGACTCATTGAGCTTGCACTCATCTTCCCAGAACAATGGTCGTATTAATCATTTGCGTGTTTGCTCATCTTTCATTTTCTAGATTGAAGGTCTCTGTTTTGTCGGCGTTAAAATTGTTCGTCATCCATCCTTTTTCTCTCGGGCATTTCGAGTTTCCTTTTCTTACAAGTGAGATCTAAGGGTTCGCTGAAGTGTAGGCCTTCCGGTATGGTAGTGGTTTCGTTGAAGGCACGGGTTCTCCGAGGCTTGTACGTTTTTCGGTGACCACGCAAGTTATTATTATTATTATTATTGATATTTATTTTATTTATTTATTATTTTTTTTAAACCTTGTAGAACTACTCTCGGTCCCCATATCCCTCCTCTTATACTAAAAGGCCGCTACTTTTCAAGGTGAGCCAACTCTAAAAAAAATAGAAAATTAAATTCGTTTCATAAACTCTATATAAATGGACAAAGCAACTAAAATAGAAAAATTATCTAATAAATAGTAAGGCGGTAACTAACTAATCACAACTTCTTAAACATTCACAAACTAAATCGAATCAAACTAAATCTAAATTAAGTTTGGTAGATTCTACATTTGTAGAAAACTTAGACAAGACTACGTGGAGTATTCCAACTTTCTTTGCACAAGATCTTTTTTACTATGACTCGAGCAAGTCTAAGGAACAAGTCTTCTTTGCACAAGATCTTCAGTATTCCAACCTTCTTTGCACAAGATCTTCTTTACTATGACTGGAGCAAGTCTAAGGAACAAGTCTTCTTTGCACAAGATCTTCAGTATTCCAACCTTCTTTGCACAAGATCTTCTTTACTATGACTGGAGCAAGTCTAAGGAACAAGTCTTCTTTGCACAAGATCTTCCTTGTTATGGCTCGAGCAAGTCTAAGGAACAAGTCTAAGGCTTGTGAGAGCCTCTTCAAAGATGCACAAGATCTTCCTTTTTTGCACAAGATCTTCCTTGCTTTGACTCACCACAAGTCTAAAGAACAAGTCTAAGGTTTGTGGGAGCCTCTTCAAAGATTTCAATCTTCTTTGCACAAGATCTTCCTTGCTGTGACTCGAGCACAAGTTTAAGGTTTGTGGAGTCTCTTCAAAGAAAACCTCAAAGGATGTGAGAAGGAGACTTTCAAAAGAATGATGTGGTAATTTCATTCTGAGGAGAAAGTGGGAGTGTAACCTTATGTTAACAAAAAAAAAAAAAAAAAAATTCTGAAAATCCGGCAAAGACTCGAGAACTCCAACGAGCGCAAGAGTTCTCATTCCCAACACCCCAACACTCGCCCTTCCGCTGTCCACGGATCGCCACACTCCCACCCATCTTTAGCCACACTACAGACATCCTGCAAAGGGAAGGAATTCAGAGAAAATTGAGAGAGAGAGAGAGGAGAGAAAACTCGAATCCCACCAGCGAGCTTGACCAGAGGGAAAAAGACATCGAAACCACCAAATTTTTCCACGAAAAGGATCACTGCGGCTTGCACCACGCAAGGGGTAAGTTTCCACACCTCATGCACGTTGTATGTCGTCAGAAGAGAGGATTGGATTTCGGATCTTGTAACCCCTCAAAGATCTACGTGTATTAGCTCCTTACGAGCCAAACAATTATGAGAGAGGTGAAGAGGAAGAAGAAACAATGCAAAATCAAAAGAAAACGACATGAAACGAATGTCGAGACGACGTTACAGAGTAGAGAGAAAAGTCACCGGAGAAAAGACTCAAAAGTCGGGTGATGAAGAAAGGATCCATCGGATCCGGATCCGGGTTGGATTCAACGTGTAACCCACTGGCCATCCGTTTGCTGTATCCTATAGCCCAATCCACCGCAATGCCTGTAGCAGTCTAATAACCCGAGGCCCACAAACCTGAGACCCAATCCACAGCCATAGTACCTGCTTCCATCCATTCGTCTACGGCTTGAGGCCCAATTTGCAACCATCCTAGCCTGTATAGCTAGCCCAGAGGCCTGTAGCGACTCAACCCGCGTGTCTGCGACCTAACCCGAACCTGCGCCTTAACCCGAGAGTAATCTGCGAAGTGTCGCGCTCCTGTTATGCCACGTGACCTGTAGCAAAATGGCTTAGGCGACTCAACCCACGGCTCGGCTCCGTGCAGTCCCTCGGCTAAAAAATGGCTTAGGCGGCTCGGTTTAGCAAATTGGACACGGTTTCCTATGTTTTTTTTACCCTCCCAAACCTGTTTTCGACCCAAACTAAGGTAATCAAGGTCGTTTTAATACCGTATTTCACATATGGCAGTTGAAATTATTATTAAATTGTGAAATACTAACGAAAGGTGACAAACAGTCTAATAGAAAACGAATCCCGGCGACAATTGGAGCAACTTTCGAGGAATGAGAGCTAACGTATAATAATTTAGGAAGAACAACGGCTATGACCAACCAAGTAAGTGACCTTACTATAGGATAGGTTAGATATTTGTTTGCAGTATGACGACACATGCCCAATGGCACCGACACGTGTCCTGTATGCTTTATAATTATGACGTATGATATATGATGTATGACGCATGTTCTATATATGATGATGTATGATGATGCTTTATGATGCTTATGATTTATTTGACGATGTATGATGATGATGCATGACGATGACGTGTTTATGATGGTTATGATGTATTCGACGATGTATGATGATGATGTATGACGATGACGAAGCATGATGATAATTTCTTAATATGACGTTGTTTCCATATTAAGTTAAGTTGCATATTATGAATGTCATATTTCATTCTATCGAAGAAATCGACCTAGGACACAACCCTATAAAAGATTAATGATAATGTTAATATGACTTCATGCATTTATGTATGTACTTAAGCATCGGTATACTTTTCCTTTTTTCTGATGATGAGTACGGACGCGAACGCTATGATGATTATAGTGATCATGTTGAACATGACACTCAAGGGTCTACTGACCTCTAGACGTCGCTACGGATAGTTAGCTCAACGATGATGGGTCCAAGTGGGGTGCGAAACCGCCTGAGAATTCACACTCGCACGTGTGGATCGTGTGTAAGGAAGTGCTACACAAGCAAGTTTAGTCCGGACTGGAGGCCACCCTTAGGATGTTTTTAATGATAGGTTCCCTAGAGCATTGTTGCATGTGTGTGCATTTTCACGGCCCCTATAATGGAGTCACTTTACTGAGTATTTTTTGAAATACTCAGGCCGTGTGCTATATCATCATTTTTCAGGTAAAGGCAAGATGCCCATGTAGGGTTGACAGTTGCATCACAAAGGTGGCATCGCAAAATAGAAACCATGACACGTGCATAGGATAGAAGCATATTTAAATTCCTAGACTTAGGTTAGAATAGGTTGTTTGCCTTTCATATTTTTCAATTATTTTATTATCATTTTTAATTTCATTTCTAAACTATGTGCTAAACACGTAAGACCATGACGGTGTTTTCAATGATGAAATTTATTACTTAAATGATGACGTTTTAAAGAGTTAGATTCCACATATATATATATATATATATATATACTGAACTTAGACTAAGATGATAGTAGCAACTTTAGGTAGCTGAAATCCGTTGTTAGAAAGAGATTCACATCCCAATTGGCTCAACATGAGGTTAGTATTTATAGGTTTTTTTTAGAATGTTTACCAAATAATATATTTAAATATGTAATATATTAAATATAATATCTATATAAGTTTACCAGGGAATTATATTTAAATATTATAAAAATATCTAAAATATAATATTAAATGAGTTTTTTTAAAAGGCTAATTATAAATATGTACCTAATACTTTCTAGACAGAATAAAAACATTAATAACACTTATTAGGGATAAAAGTGAATAGACTTTAATCCATAATGTTCCATTCTTAACTTTTGTTTACCAGCCCCAA